>ML682007.1:20764120-20830589 GCA_007922195.1 Podocnemis expansa | reverse complement strand
CTGGCAGGGCTTCACCCCCCCCAACCCCGCCAGAGGCTGCAGCCCCCTTTCTGGGGCCGCAACCCCCTTTCTGGGCTGCAGGGTGAGCCACAGCAGCAGCTCACCCCCAGGGGGCTGCAGCCTGCTGCAGCAGGTAACGAAATAGCATGTTCACAGTGTGAACATGCTATTTCAATTCCCGCTTTTTTCCTTATTTCGAATTAACATTTTGTTAATTCGAAATAAGTTGTTTTGAAATAAGCGTTATTTCGATATACGGTTGTTTCAAAACAAGCATATATGGAAATAACCCGCTGTGTGTGAACACAGCCAAAGATTCCCCAGACCTTTAAGAAAACCCCTAATTGAGGAATGACAAGCTGATACTGTGATGAGATGGATCTTAATAGAGCTAGTTAATGAACCTGATCTTTTTTTAAACCTAGCCAGTTATCTAAGATGGTTGAAAGCTGTTTACTCATCACCTACTCAACTGCCAGTCCTTTGCTCCTAGGGCAGAACTGATACAAGCATATGCACTCGCTGCCCTTCAAAAAATAAGAATTTTCATGCACACACCAGATAAATGCATGTCCAAATAGCCAAGTGGGCTCATACCTACCTAATTTCATGGATAAGTGTCCTGCTTACATCAGCAAATTCAGGATTTGAGTTGTGCAGCCAGAAATGCCCAACAGTTTTTCAGGCTCAAGTGAGCCAAACTCATTGAAGTCAGTTGGAATTGGATCAGACCTTTAAGGAGACCTTTTGAAATAAAGCTCTTACTGTCTGAGAGGTCAAAATATGTTTCTCAGTTCAGCTCAGCCCAGATCTACCTACAAAGCAGGGAAGATGAACAGCCACTGTAGATCATTTTAAAAATAGCAGTGCCCCAGAAGCAGTTAAATCAGGGCATGTATTGATCGGGGCAGGAGCAGGTATCATTTGGAAGGTGAAGTGAGATCTCAGATTTTCAGAGAGCTGAAGCAGGCATGAGAAAATTACAACAAAAAAAAAATCACCCTGGGCACAAGCCCAGACAGCATAAACCTGATCCTAAAATTAATGATATTTTGATAAGCCCATTTAATGGAACATTTTCATTAAAAATGCACAAAGGCTAAGAGATCATAAATATCCTATTAAAAAACTTTAGCTTCTGCATCTGTTTTAAATTGTCAATTGAAATACTGTGCATGCAAGTTGCTATGGTTACAGGCAAGTTTTTAAATAACTCCATTTCATCAGAACATATGCAATATAATATACCAGTTGTTCCCAGCCTATAGTCCAGGGACCCCCAGGGGTCCGTGGAGTTATTGCAAGGGGTCCGTGAATACATCCAGCCCCAGTCACTGCTGGCCAGCAATCCATGTTGGAGAGGGGCTTTAAATGAGGGTGTCAAACTTATGGCCTGTGGGGCCTGATCCGGCCCATGGAGCCACTGTCTGGGCTGTGCCTGGATGCTGTCTGCAGCAGCAAAATCCAAAGACAGTCCTGGCACAGCAGGGTCAGGCATGCTTCTGCCTCACTCACATGACCTGAGTCACAGCACAGGGGAACAAAGGAAGCGCTCCAGCCAATCCTGACTCAGCTCTGCTATGGTCTGCCAACCAATCAGAGTCTCAGTCACAGCAGACTAGGCCAGCTCTGGAAAGCCACCGCACTGCCTCCCCCAACCCAACTGTTCACTGTCAGTCAGTCAGTCAGCATGTTAATTTGATTGACGGCACATTGCATGAATCACAAAAAAGGAAAAAGAGGCTGGGGCCCATGTGGGAACAAGCCAATCAAAGGCCAGCCAGGACTGAGCCAACCAAAGTCCAGCATTCTCTGAATGACTGACAGTGATGGGCGGGAGGGGGAGAGGCAGGAGCCCAACCTGGCTGCCTGTAACTAAGACTGATTTTCTGCCACTTAAAGACCAACAAATTTACTTATTGAATGAGCTTTCATGGGAGAAAATCCCACTTCATCAGACTTTTCTTGAAAGCATCTGATGAAATGGGGTTTTCTCCCATGAAAGCTCTTGCAGTAAATAAATTTGCTAGTCCTTAAGTGCCACAGGACTCCTTGTTTGTTTTACTGAACTAGAGTAACACGGTTGCCCCTTTGGAACTTGATTTTATGCCTGCCACCAGGAGGTCTAGGAGCCAGTGGGAGGAAGGGGCGCCCAGAAGGCAGGAGAAAGGGAAGGTGTGGGACAGCCTACAGGATTGCGGACGGGAAGGAGAATCCATACCACTCTGACCATGGAGGAGGAAAAGGTTGGGAAGCCCATGCAGCCACATGGCACTCAACAGGTTTCCTGCCTTCCACTGTGATCCCCCCCCCCGACATTGAATGAGTTTGACACGTCTGCAATAAATGAATTGTATGTACCTGCTGTGAGCAGCCACACCCTGGATGTCCCCACCCCTTGGGAACAGGCGATAACTGTTATCATTGGGGGGGGGCTCCATAAAATTTTTTGAAGTTAAAAAGAGGCCCTCATACTCGCTAAGGTTGGGAACCACTGTCATATACAAACCAGGGAGGAGTGGGGAGTCAGGAGAAGATTAACGGCTTGGAACTGCTCAGTCAAAGAATGGAGTCAGCTTCATGAAAGTACTTGAGAACTTGTGAAACATTGGGAGGGGCAGATACTGACTTTCATTTTTTGGCAATGACCCAGAACATGCATACACTGTACACTGCCAAAGTCAAGCGAAGAATGTTTTGTTCATGATGTAGGGAGTAAAATTCTCTGTGGACAACCATTGAAAATAGTTTCATTGCCCAAAACATGAACTGTTCAGTGACGTTCTTTGGCATTATCTTTTTCTCTTCAGGGCTCCTCATCTGAATCTGTTTATCTGCAATGTTGGGCCACAATGCCACAGCAGCCTTTACGGTGCTATTAAAGCATAGCTCCTTCCAATCCGAGCTAGAGACAGAAAGTGTAAAGCTGAAACATAATTACGGCTGTAAAAAGTTATCTGGAGTCTTTTGCCGAAGAGGCATGAATTAGGAGTTGGATTCTATTCAATTCACTGGCTCACAAGCTTGATCATGACTAGCATTTTTCTTAAAATTTCCCCCCATCCCAAACACATTGGTGGGAACACTAACTTAGGTGGAGCATGGTCTTTACTACCCCATGTTGTCTACACCTGTTCAAAGGACATGGTGGTGAAAATGCTAGTGGTTGATCTACACTAGTCCTTTGACAGGGGAATTTTCCCACACTGACCTTTTAATGACCTGGGCCAAGAAACGACCTCTATACACCTGCTTCCTAGTTGGTAAAGTAATGCTAACAATGCACAGCTTAATGAGTATTAAGAGGCTTAATTCATATGTGTAAAGTGCTCTGGGCCACTGTAGGAAACTCGCTATAAGTATAACAAACTAATTAGTATTGATGAAAATTGTGTTCAATTTTTAACCAAATTGATTTCAGTTACCTAATACCCACCACCAAGTACCAAATATTGTGAGTTATCTGAGCCATTGTTTCTAGTATTACTGCTGAGTCTACAGCAATATAGTAAGGCCCAGGAATGGATTGTGTGTTTACAGGTAAAGAGTGCACATGAGCGAGTAAAGAACTATGTATTCTTGCTCTTACTGCTTGTGGGAAATGTCCCATGACATTTTGACAGAAAATGGCCCTTTTAAGCTAAATAAAAGTTTTCTTTTAAAACCTATTGATTTCTCAGTAAAACAAGTAAAAAAGAAACAACGTTTTCAGAGAAAGGAGAAGGAAATTAGTGGGGTTTTGCTGAAAATAAAAAAAAATGGATGAGAAATTTTAAAAAATAAAGTAATTTCAACATTCTTCTCTGCCCCCAGCTCTCACTCAATAAGGCATTTTTCATCAGCTCCATTTACAATTATTGATTTAAGGTGCTGTAGTACTCTAGTCCCCTGCACAAAAAAAAAAGGAAGAACAATCCATTCTTCACCACAGAGACTAGGTGTAGATTTCCCTTGGCAACCAGAGATGCTCAAATGCTTAAATTAGGTACTGAATATAACCTATTTTTATGGGGTCTCTCTGACATTCCTGGATGCAGTCCAGACCATTGAGGGGTTGTATCACCATTTGCTCTGCAAATTTGAGGGCATCACAGTGCTTTACTGTGCTAGCTCCCACATAGACTGCTCACAAAGAGCCCTTCAGCATGCAAGCCACACTCTGAGTGTCTTTGTATAGATTCAGCTTGCCAGCCTCACATCAGTCACACCCTGGCTTCCAATACATTGGTTACTATTTGCAAGGTGACCACAGCACACTCTCAGTCCTGGATTTTCCCCCAAAACAGGTCCTGCCCTGTGCAGCTATCTCCTAGACAACTATAATATATTAGGTCCATTTTGCCCTGGAAGGGGATCAGCATACAATCACTTGTGTCCCTAAATGGAGTTACAAACATTGGATTAGTTTTGATTAAAGAATAAAACACATTTGTTTAATTACAAGGAGGTAGATTTTAAGTAAGTACAAATAAAAGGCATTAAAGTCAGGAATGGTTAAAATAGAAATAAAGATAAACTTTTAAGTTTATAAATAAATTTTAAAATAAAGTAATAAAACCTGACAAATTAGACTTTTTTCACAGCAAAATCCTTTACCACATGTTTCCAGTAAATTGCTGACCAAATTTCCAGCTCCTGAAGTTCACCTGCTGTTTAGTTTGCTCATGTGTTTGGTTGGTTGGTCAGTCTTGTTTGGTAAAAAAAGAGAGCAATGGCTAGGGAGAGATTACTTGGGGTGCTTTGCCCCTCACTTTTATAGTTCAGTCACCCTTTGAAGTGAATTTTCCTAAAGGTTTCCCACAGATAAATTTCATTCCCTCTGTGAGGACAAGTCTGCTGATGAAAGATATTGCATACTATTGTTTGCTAAAATACAAATCAATCTGTTCCTACCCTTCTTTCTTATCAAGGAGTAGCCAGTTAACAGGTGATCCTTCATTAGCTTTGATGACACCAGGCTACAGGCACCAGCTTGTCCTTTATGTTTGAGAAACAGCTTTACCCACTCTCCAGACTTGTCTAAGAAACACACTTCAGTCATGATTAAAGCATATGTTCACAAGTTTACATATCATGTTCTACATATATTTCACTATAATCTTATTCACCAGCAAGCTTTTAATTTTCAAACAATACCTCATAAAAGACATATTTTGTACAAAGATTAATGCAATGGTGTGTAGGGTGTAACTATACAAGCGTACTTGGTCACAGTTCAGCCAACAGTTATTTAGGAAGAGAAAGTAAGGGGTTGTGCGCATTCAGACTAGGAAGGGAAAAGATGGCTAATTGCCTCAAGGGTGGAGACCCAGCTAAGCACCTCAGGATATGATTTAAAGTAAATTAAAATACATTCTCTTTTGCAATACAAAGATTCAATGGTACAGCAGATCCAGGGAGGGATGTAGTTAGAGAAAATTGCTACAATTTCAGTACATTGACAATGTCAAACAGGAACCATGAGATCTTCCAAGATGTAGCCAAGCATTAGCATTTCTGACAGACAATTTTTTAAAGACACAAAACAAAACAAGTCCAACTGTTCCATAGTTGAGTTGCCAGAAAGACAGATTGTGAGTCACTGGAAGCTTGTGACCTCAGTCAGCAAACTGTGACTCCACAGCAGTAAAACCATGCTGTTCCTTTTCCAGCACTGATGCCCAGACTTGTCAACACAGAGATTTCCATTAATAGAGAAAGCAGAGATGAACATACACTATAGAGCTATTCCCCTTGGCTGTGCAGGCACCAGGATTACTGAACCTGAAATAAACTTGCTTTTTTTTGTGGAAGCAAAGAGAGTAGTATATGAGAAGATGGACATTGGGCAAAAGGCATCCTGCCCTAGGATACTGATGGGTAACAAAAATGCAGCCATCTTTAGAGGACTGCCAACTGCCCAAATGTTTATTTTAAGGACCCAGATGATTATCTTATAATAGCTGCCTCCCTGCACTAAATGTTGTCTTGTCAGCGCTCATGGGGCAATACCGGCACAACATGGAAGAGGAAAGTCAGAGTCTTAAGGAGGAGAGAAAAAGAGGGCTTGAGACATAGAAGGAATATTCTCACTTCACTCTCCTGCAGTGCAAAAAAAAAAAAAAAAAAAAAAAGGCAAGTGCTTGGAGATCTTTATTGTTGCAGCTTTAACAAGTCCCTTTCATTCAAATAGCTTTGCCCATTACCCTTCCCTTCCTCCTTGTCCTTATTTATGTCTCTAGGTACTTATATGGCCCCTACTACTGCAGTGCCCGAGCCCCTCCAATTGCTTGTTTTGTTTTCACCAAATTCAAGCACTGCTTATTTTGCATTGACAAGTGAACTAAAAACACTAGACATGACATTGTTAAATCAAGTGAGTAGCTGTAGTTCCACCACTCATTGCCTGTAGTATTGACAATCACTAAAGAATGGGCAGGAAATGAGTACTTTGAGTAGGAAATTATTCCTGGCCTGTTTGGAAGAACATACAAGCTTTTCCAAAGCTCTTCATGCTCCTTTTATATCTCTTCTTCTTTAAACTTCTTCCTGTAAAACTGGCTGAATGAGGACATTCATTCTGATAAGAACTCTGAACTTTTTCCAGCTGTACAATGTCACAAATTGGCAAGAAAGGGGAGAGGACTGCAGGAGTTGTTAACAAAAGGGGAGCTGAGTCATGTGAGCCAGAGGAGTGGAGCATGAGAGATGGAGGGGCAGAGAAGGACATGGGTTAGGGGCCCAGGAGAGGGCAAAGGAAGATGCAAAATGTGGAGAGAAGAGCCTGAGGGCTAGTCTTCACTGATAGCAGCATAATCACTGCTGTCAGATCAGCCTTCCAGATCAACTGAAGACCTGTGAAGACCACTCAGTCAATTGGGAAGTTGATCCCTGAATACCTCCCTGGATAATAATATAGTGCTAAGTCAAAGGGAGGGTATGTCTACTTTCAGGATTTCTGCACCCTCCCCCTTGGTCCACCTAGCTTGCTGAACTGATAGCTTTCACCAGTGCTTGCCTATTTGCTGCACCAATGCTTGAACACACAAACATCAACGTTGTTTGCCTCACACATAATCTATGTGACACAAACCTATGGCAATTAAAAGTTAAGCCACTTGACAGTGGAAATCCCATATTAATTCCCCCACAGGTCTTACCACTAAAAGGTAAGGAAAAGCTGTTATCTCTGTGGGGCAAACATAATGTTGTGGTGCATGATCTGTGGTATATAGTATTCTTGGTAGTAAGGTGTGAGTAGAGAAGTAGGAAGAGCATAGTACAAGGTAGTTTACCTAGACAAAGAGGCAGCACCTTGGTCTAAAATCTCAGGTTAAAGATACCTCTTATTCTGCAGTAACCCCACTGCAGTGTCAGTAACAAGCATTAACTTCAGTGGACTGGGCCCTGAAAGCACAACTCTGTGGCTTACAGGTGACACTTCTATCAGCAGAGCTATGCTAAAATACTCCAAGACTATCCAAAGAAAAGATGATTGTTGCCTGGAGCCAGCAGAATTAGAAAGCCTTTGCTTTGAGGAGTGGCGTGTAATAGAAGAGGAGTCTACACTGAATAATCACCCTGTGGTCTGAAATTCAAGATTTTTTCTGTTTTCAAAACAGTGTGATGCTTGATAGTGAGTTTTAATCAGTAGGTTCCTACCCAGGAATACTCTGCTTAAGTTCTTTAATGACTAAAGTATATGGAGACCTTTAGTAGAAAAGGACTGTACAAATGATATTGTAAGCTCCTGCAGGAAAACATTCCAATTTTTGGTGGCTGTATCCCACTCACACTTTGTTAAATCCTTAATACACAGTTTGGGCTAATTTCCATAGTATCAGTTTTGGCCCATGCACTTAATTTTGGTTTGCTGATGAAAACAATATCACTTGCACTGCATATCTGGGACTGCCATTGAAGAACCATGATGGCAACAACCTTTGCATTAAAGGCTATCTTGACTTCATCAGCCTTCCTGTGTGGCTTAGCACTGCACCATACAACAGCTGATCCGGCTCAGCAGCCAAAAACTGTGTGGGTTAGTAAAGGAAGCTCAGTCATTTTGTACCTTCATCTGTAAAAAGGGTTAATTTAAATGTTGCTTCATTAGACACTCAGTTAATAATCTATTTCCTCCTCTGCCATCTTCTCATATGTCTAACTTCAAATTTCTGGCAGGCATGAAAGACAGAGGAAATGAAACTTCAAAATCCTCTTTTCTGCATGTGGGTATTTTCCCCCCTTATTGTTTAGTGGATAGTCTCACTGGTGTATGAGCTGTGGAATTGGTGAGGGCAGTATTCTTTAGACTGGTCACAATAGTACACTTCAGGCAGTCACTGAGAAACACCTTCATCCTTAGTCTAGAAAACTCTGTGGAAAAAGGCATCAATATGAATGCACATATGTTTCCACAGGCAACAGTTACAGTTTCCTTTTATTTTCAGTAAATATGATACATTAAAAAAAAAAAGAATGCAACTGGATCCTTTTTACCATGCTTTTGGATATTTATCTCCACCTATCCCAGATTCTACACATTTGGGTCTCCGACACCATTGGCTTTGTGCATCTGTACTTCTAAGACAATTGTATCATGGTAACAAAAGCAATGTCATAAAATACCAGATTAAGTTGGAAAAGTACAATTTGGTGGGGGAAGAGGATAAAAAGATAGATTTGGAGCCTCCAAATTCATTTTCATTTGTAAACAAAATCATAACTTGAGCTCATGTTTCCAGAGAAGAAAGGCCATGACTAATAGCATCCAGTATAATGACAGTAGTGGAGCTGCTTGTAAAGAAGTTGCAAAGGGGTAACCATGTTGATCTAGTTCAGTAACACAGTCTTTAAAAGTGCCACAGGACTTCTTTGTTTTGCTTGTAAAGAAGTCATTGCAGTATCAAGCCTGTATACCAGGGGTCTCAAACTCAGATCACCACAAGGGCCGCATAAGTATTAATATGTTAGCCTGAGGGCCACACCACTGAAACCTTTTCATACAATAACATTGCAAATATTGGTAATAATAGTGCTGTTGCGGGCCACAGGAAATAGCTTTAGGGGCTGCATGTGGCCTACAGACCATGTGTTTGAGACCCCTGCTGTATACATTCATTTATTTCTCCATTAAAATGCAAGCACTTCTGGTGCAGAACACGGCAGTCGTTTTATAGAGCACAACACCCATATTATACATCTTGGGACATGAAATAGAGATTATAATAGAATCAACTGGAAAAGATAAACATATGTCTCTAAAAAGATGGAGTGGGAGTGAAATGCAGAACAGCAAAAAAGAGTAAATGAGGTAGAGGTTTCCTTTGAAAGAGTCACTCTCCACACAATCTCTAACATAAAAGAAACTCGCTCCTGAAATGAAACCTCTCTGTCAAAACGTGTGACATCATTTATTCTTTTTCTTTCCCATTTTCTGCTGTTACCATCCAGAAGAGTCAGTGAATGATCAAGGGGTTCTTTGATTTCCCATGCATGTGAAGACAAAGATATCCAAGCTGAAGAACTGAGCCCCATGGGTCTAACAGAGATTCAATCACAACCCATGGAATTCAGTTCTCAAAGCTGAGAATACATGATATTCATTTTAAGGCTGTTCTGATACACAGTTCTGATGTACAGTCCTGGTTTCTCTCTGCTGACTGACATTCTTCCAAGGGCTGTAAAATATAAGAATGAAATCTTCACTGCAGCCAAAACAATTCCAACCAGACCATGGGTCATAGATGCAATTATGGCTGTGGGTCATCAGTACTGGGAAATAAGCTATTTTACATTGTTGTTAACAAAAGAGCTGGCCCCCCCCATTCACAAGCAGTGCCTCAATTCACATGATTAATCATTTGTAATAAAAAGTAATACAGCCATTATAATACTTCACACTTACATGGTATCTGTCATCTGAGGATTCAAAACCCTGAGCAGATATTACTTTTTCTATTTGTAGACAGGAACATCTAGACACAAAGGCCCTAAGCCTCAATTGTATTCAGGTGCCTAGCTCCTATTGAAATCAATAGGAGTTAGGCACCTAAATATCTTTGAGGATTTGAGCCAGAGAAGTTAAGTGTCTTATCCAAGTGACAGCCAATTAGGCCTTAAAGACATAGGAGAAGATACTACCCTCCTCAGAGTTCATACCCAGGAGCCTGGGCTCTTTGAGGACATTCTCTTCCTACAGGGAAAGAAAATTACACAATCACCTGTTCAGAGTGAGCGGACTAGGTATTGTCTGGACACACCCTCATGGAAGAGGGCCCTTCTCTTGACTGAGATCTCTAGGCACCAGTGTCATTCAACTATCAATTATATGACACATAATAATCTGCTCATCACCCAGTGTTCAAAGCTCTATCATGGCAATATACGCACTGACCAATAAAACTGAATAAGAAGGTACCAGGAAACACCATGAAGTGAACCCCAGTTAAGCAGCTACAGGTAGAACTACTGTGGGATGGAGTGGACATGGCAACAGAGCCCATTCTATAGCTGAAGCAATTATGTGATGTTCTTCTAATTAACTTAATTTAGCTGGCAACATCACAAAGTTAGCTTCTATCTCCTGATCCTCAAATTAACAATAAACACCATATGAAAAGTAAAATGCACTGTATTTTAACAGCAGTCACTCTAATTTGCAGCTTAATTAGTAAAGCATGTGGCACAGAATGCATTGTTTGGCACGCTGTCCAACAACTCAACTACTATAGTATCCAACAATGTATTTCTGTCATTAGCATGCTAGTTGGTTTTTTAGGTTATTGAATGATTCAACCAAACAACAGAATTTAAAAATATGCTTCCTTAACAATCCCTCTTCTTGCAAGCAGACTTCAGAATACACAACCTTGCAAAATGATATCTCTGCAGTACCTAGTACTAACTCAGTGCTGCTGATCTGTCTGCTGATTCTGTAAGATTTGTATTTAAGGAAAATAAAAAAGGGCAGCCTAATAAAATTCCTTTTAACAATTTCCCTTCTTCGTTTGTCAGTATTAAAGGCAGCATTTGTCACTGAGTCTCCCAAGCAAATATCCTTTAAATTGTGGTTTCCTTCAATCAATAAGCAATTGAATACTTTATCAAAAACTTTATTAAAGGAACCCTGTTTTCAAATTGGAAGTTCAACCTTGAAAAGAAGCACCGCTTACAACACAATTTTTTATGCTGATTTAATCACTACTGTATTGTTCACTGAGAAGATGGGTGTTTGCTTTTAGCAAAACAGCATACTCTCCAGTTGTGAGGATCATACTCTTCTGGGGCTTCCTCACCCCCAATCATGGCTTTTTTCCCCTTCTACCAAGAGCATAAAAAATAAAAATTCTCTTCAATGAGGGCATGATATGTTGACATGGACTTAAGCTTTCCTGTAGAAAAATGCCCTGATGGGTTTCTAATAAGTACAGCTATTGACTTAATAGTGTGAAATTCCTTAAGGGCAAACATTGACTGGTATGTCTTTGCAGCCCCACAGTTATTTCAAGCTAAAGGATTTTATACCGAGTGCAAAGAAAGGTTAAAATGCTTCCTTCCATTTGCTGGTTGGGTTTAATACAGTCTGTGCATTAGTTCTCTTCTATCTTGAAGATATATTATGTAGTGACCTTGCATTATCACCTCCAAATATACTACCCCTTGAATGCATTCTTCAGCTACTCTTTTCCTTACCGAGCTCTTCAAGGCTCAAACTTGTGCATTTGTTAACAAGAAAAAAAAAACCAATAAAATAATATTATCCTACCTCTGCAGGGTCCATAAGGAGGTGAATCTTTCTTTGCAGTCTTTATCAGGCTGTGAAACTATAAATCTATTCTCTGTAGACACCCCTTTTTCATATTCCATCAGGATCACTTAGTAGCTTTATAGCTTAGAAATCATACTACAGTGAAAATAACTATCCCTACAGGACAAATACTTACCAAACAATCATCCTATAAAGTTTAACAGTTTTACATAAACTGCTACATCAAAAGGCAAATCTTTTTAGCGCGACTTAAATAATGTCAAGTGTCTGAAGAGTATTCTTCCATAAGGTTCCTTTTGAATTAAAATATGATGATATGTTTAAATAGCAAATGAACTTAATGATCCCAAAGCCATCTAGTTAATGATTCATGTAAATTTTCAGCATTTTCCTTGTTACCCCATATTTTTATCCTCTGTGCTGCCGTCATTACTTCCTTGCTCTTGGATATCATTTCGAGGCTTATCTGCTACCAAATTCACAGTGAGGAGTGAAATTATAAATGAAATCCTTCCTAACTAACCCATGTTTATTGTTCTGCCACAACTTTATGTAAGATTTAGACACTATCTAAATGAGTTCATCATGGGTCGTAATTAATTAGCAGTGATGGGCTGCTTCCAGTAAAATATGGTTACATACCATTTGGAACATAATGTAACTTCCTTGTGCATTTTTATGTAAATACATTGTCCCCACAGTAGGTGAAGAAAAAATAAATCACAGTTATAATGACATCTGTTGAGGGGAAGCTGGAGGGCCAAATGAAACAAAGTCATTCTACAGATTTTGATTTTTAGCAAAGGAAAATTGGATGCAGACAGGAGCACAACAAGAAAAGAATCAGAAGAGACAGCTAGACATTTGTACATTTTGAACCTGCTTAAAGTTTGTGGCTTTAAAGCTCGACCATGGCATGGAACAATGAAAGGGCCTGAGAACTGCATTAGATGAGTTTTTAGCCATTCTATACGGTATACTTTACAGAATAGGTTGCACGTTTTGCTAGTATCAGTCAGGATACTACTGCAAAATAATGCCACAGAATCAATCACATTATTGGGCTGATTTGACTGTCTAGTGACTAGCAGAGTGCTGCCAATATTTTAATACAGCATTTCTATTTATTTATTTATTTATTAACACCAGTGATCTTGGAGCCAGAGGCATGTGCTTGCAGCAAATGACTCAGAAATCTGTAAATCTCTTTTCCTAGTTAAACAAAAATACTTTTTCATAACCAAGAAAAGAGGCAACACCACTCAGCAAATGAAGTAAGATCAGGGTTTGAATTGGGGGACAAATAGGGGTCCAAAGCTCCAGCCACTTATAGGGTGTGTTCACACAGCAGTCTTATTTTGAAACAACAGAGGTTGTTTCAAAATAAGAAAGGCCATGTTCACACAACACACCATTGTTTTGAAACAACAGCGTTGTTTCGAAACAACTTAAACCCCACGTGGGGACGAAACAACATTGTTTCGAAACGACTGTTTCAAAACAATGCCATCTGAACATGTTGTTTCGAAACAACGGTGACTTGTTTCGAAATAACTGTTGTCTGAACATGCTATTTCGCTTTGATCTTTTTTCCTTAATTCGAATTAACAAACTGTTCGTTTGAATTAACTTATTTCGAAATGAGGCGTTATTTCGATACAACTTGTATCGAAACAACTTGTATCGAAATAACCCCCTGTGTGTGAACATAGCCGTAATGTCCTCTTAGGCTCAGACCAGAGTTAGGTGCGTGGTGTAAAAACTGCCTAAGTCCCCACCTACGTTATATCTCTCACTGGGTCACTTAACAGCTCCTGCTATTTCCCATGTAAAAACAGCCTTCAGGTTCTCTAACTGCCTCAACTCTCCCAGAAGCTGAACATGCCACCCCTATATCACTCTTAACCCAGGAACTAAGTAAAACCTTTCAGCACTCACTGGGAGGGGAGCAAAAGACAGAAAAAGTATTTGCATCTGAAAAACTCAACATACTAATGATCAGTAGGCTCAAGTACAAATTCTGAATCTGGCATAGATGACTGTTTATTCCCACTATGTTATATGGGAAATCAACCAAAACACTTCAGCACCCTGCTGGTCATATATTTCCAAGAGGCAGTCCTATTTTTACTGCCAGTGTCACCAACTGTAAAGGTTCTGTTTCTTCCAGAGTAGTATTCTTTACCCTTTACCAAGGGACACAAAATCCTTGAGCCTCTCATTAGTCACAGGGTGATAACACCTCTATAAATATTCTATGCAGTAGGTCAATTTCTTTCCCCAGAGATTAAGAAACTGCAAATAATGTTTCATTTTCATTCCATCAGAGACTTATTGATATTTTTTTGTTTTTCATTGGTATTGCACTTTCTGAATAAAATCATATGGAGAAATGCAGCCCCTATCTAAATGAATATGTAGTACATAGAGCTATTTGTACATAGATGCATATGCTATACATTACAGCTGGTTGAAAACTGAGAGCAGAGGGTGGAACTTGCAGCAAAAAGTCTTTAATTATTAAGTTTTCATCACCATATAGTTTTCATCAGAATAGTCTACTCTAATATAAATGTTGCACATTGCCATAAAACAACAATCCCAAAAGGCCTCCCATAGTATGTATTTTTAGTGCATTGTGTGTAGACCAATTCATTTACATTAAGCCACAATATTATAGTAAGTCAATAAAAAATCTGGAACAGCAACTTCAGCCATAGGTTTCTTATGCACGCATTCGGGAATCTAAGCACTGTTGGGATGTTATAAATGTCTGGGTCGCAGGATACAATGCAGCCACCATGCACCAAGGCATGTGAACACATCTTAGGTATTATGGCCTAAAAGGTATGAATTTTACACTTTGAAAACTCACAGAAACAATTAACTGTAGCAATGCTGGTACTGCAGGAGACAGCAAGGATAACTGGGAGACTAATTTTCAAAGTGCTTATAAAGGATTTAGCAGGCAATTCCCATAATTAATGAAAGTTGAGAGGCCAAAAAAGACTATACAGTTCTACGAAAATACATCTCTGTGTTTGCCATATATTTCAGTAAGAAACTTCTAATCTAACTAAATGAGTAAAAAAACTCACAGCAACTGACTGTAAAAATATCCAACAAGGAAAAGATTTACCTGGTAGAACATGGAGTACTTTCCAATTCCAGTGTTACCTTCTCACTCACTTGAACCTCTGATCACAACATATGTATAGATACTATAGTATATATGCTACCTGTACTCTAGCATTGTGTAACAACAGAGTGGTAAAATTAACCACGATTTGAACCAGCTTCCGGTAAAGATGGAAACAAAAGCCCTTGAAATGATTGCCTGATAAGCATCTATCAGAACTGAGCAAGATATATTAGAATACAGGAAGGGGGAAAAAAAGTCCAAAAAGCGAGGCCACATTAAGTTTTTTTTTTTCTGTCTCCCTTTTAACTTCCAATTTTTTTTATCATTCAGAAAAAATTGAATTTTTAGTTGTTGAAAACTGCAAAATAATTACAGAACTCATTATTGCATAGTGTTACTGCATTATGCCTCATTAGCACATTAAAATTATTAAGCTAATTATTCATTCACTTTAAACAAACAAACCCTAATTTAATAATTGATTCCAGTCATTCATTATTTAGCACGTGACTTTGCTGGTGACCCAGCAAGTATTTTATTTTAACTAGCATCATATAATTAACAACTGTAGAATTAGAATTTCTAACTGCAGAATTCACTACAAGATACAAATATTTTTCTTAAAGCAGGTTCAAAATGTACTTACTTAAAAAATACATACATGACTCCCTTGTGAATAAATCTGTGAATGTGTGTATGTCTGTCTTACACACACACAAATACGGCTTGTTTAATCAGTAGTTCATTGAGCTCAAAATAAGGGAAAACTCTTTGTTGTGAATTCAGACAGAGTTAAACTCCATTCAGTGAGGTGGAGTTAAAATGATAAGTTATAACTCACATGCAGGAATCCAACAGTAATTGTTCCAAACCGTTTAGGCAACATAAGGTAGGGACTACAGGAGCCATCCACTGAGGCTGACTTTCCTGTCCCCAAGAAACATAACTTTAAATGGCAGCTTTCCCCTTTTGGAACTCTAACACTGAAGGTTATCTGACTAGCCAAATGTTGTGTCCAAAATTAGAGTCCAGTAAAGTATGCTTCAAACTATGAAAAATTATACAGACAGTTCAAATGAGATGTTGAAGCTGCATAAGGTTTCCAATGAAAGGATCCAAATCCTCTAAGCCAAGATTCTCAAATTCTTTTTCTTTTTTTTTTTGGGGGGGGGGACTGCCTTTGAAAACATTTCACGTTGTGATAACCGTCCACCCCAAAAGTGTGAATTCCCAAATCACCCCCCCCATCCTATGCCACCCTTACTTCTGTGCTGCTGCCAAGGGTGACATTGACTTCAGAGCACTCAGCCAGCAGCTGCAACTCCTCAGCCACCCAGTTCTGATAGTCTCGGTGTCAGCCATGCCTGGGGTTAACAGTCACAGCCATGGCATGTGAGGGGGCTGACAGTTTGTGAGACACCTCCACCTCCTAAATTATCTCACAACTATTTGAGGGTCCCAGTCTGAGAACCCCTGCTCTAAGCAGCTTTGAGAAGCACACCTTTACTCTATATACATTCATACAAATATTGTGGGTCTTCTCATACTAGTTTTACTTGGACTGTTCATCTAGGTCCGATGTTCTTGCTATGACTCTTTAACACAGGATGCATTGTTTCTCTGCATACAATAACTGTCATGTGGTGCCTACTCACCATAGGTCTAATTTCTAGGGATCCTGCCAGTTCTGTAAGTATAAATTCCACATAAATTGGCACAGTCAACAAAGAGCCTTCCTCCAAGTCAAGAATCCAAAATTTCTCCACATCCCAAGTTAATCATCTGACAGAGGGCAAAGAAAGCTATTGTCATAATCAAAGGCTTTACTTTAGATGAAGATTTAATGTTGCCATCCCAGGACCCAGTCCTGCATTCCTGTGAATCCCGCAATACCACAAGGAGTTCAAGGCCCTACTTTTCTCAGAACAATAGGCCTTTTACTCTTCTTCATTTGGAGGCATAGAAAGGTGACTCAAAATCAAATAAGATGGGAAGATTTAAAGGTGGTAGTAAATGAAGAGCAAAAGCAATGTAGCTCCAGGGAAGTAGAGATGGTAAAAAATATTTTTTAAAATTCATTTTTATTTAAAAAAATGCCTTTTTGATTAAATGGAAAATTAATGATGCAAATTTCCATTTTCCTCAAAAAATCTGAGGGGAGGATTTGTTAAAAGGATGAAAACATTTTGGTTTCTGACAACAAAACAATTTTAAAAAAAGAGTCATCATCTGATTTTGACAAAACTTTTTAAAAAACAGTCAAAATAATTTTAATTTTCTTCAAAACTTTCTGCAGAAAATCAAATACATGTTTGACCAGGTCTCCCTGGGATCACATCTGTGTGAAATTCCACCCTGTGTGAGGTCTGTGGGGGGTCAGATAGCAGCTATTGTACCCCAAAAACTCTCCTCTAGTTCCTGTAGACCTCTGTGAAGAATTTAACACTACTCCCAGCAATATTAACTTCCACGCCATAACTGAAATCCTGGTCTGACCGAAGTCAATAGAAGTGTTGCCCATTGACTTCAATCAGTCCAGTAGTCCATGTGCTGGATATAAAAGAGGTGTATATGTAGGGGTCTGCCTCCCCATCAAAAAGAACGAGGCTAAAGAGCAAGCATGAACACAGGAGCCAGAGCTCACATGTCTTCTAAGGGATCTGTACCAGTGAGAAAGTCTGGTTCTGCCTGGATAGCTGCAATGGGTCAGCACACAGCAGGGCCAGGCTGCAGCTTCCTGATGCCAGAGACCCACAGAATATGTATCCTTAGCTTGCTTCTTGATCTGCAGATTTGTCAGAAATTTCACCAGGTGAACTTTGTGGAATTTCCTGAGATCCCTGACTGTTTTGCCAACTTTGTTGTCATTTAATAACTTCCAGCAATTTTTTAGATGTCAGTACATCGATACTGGAACTAGGAGGAAGAACAACTAAATAAACCAACTGCAAACAATATCAGGTCCCATGACAAAGAAAACCATGTAAAATCATCTCAGACCTTTCTCCTGGAGAGCCAGAATCAAGATTACATAAGCAATACCTAGCAATCATCAACTATTGCCTCTTTGCCGTCACTAATTAGAAGTCATAAGAGAAAGGAATGAAAGACAAAAAAATTGACTATATTAATAATGTGTCCCTCAGATGAATAAAGAAACATTTAAATATTTCAATTCAGTATATATAATGTTTCAACTTACATTGCTAGATATCATTTTTATATTGAAATGAATGCACATAAATCATATCTCAAGGAAAACATTCAAGCAAATAACTTTAACACCTAGCCCTGTTCATAATATAATTGTATTCATAAAAAAAATCCTAGTACTGTTCTATGTAACTAACTCAAGTATGGTGGCAGACATTAGAAAATATGCAACTTCCCTGACTTATTTATATTTATAAATCATTCTAAAAATCTTATCTGCTTAAGCCTGAATAAAATTCAATGTGATATAAACCTCTTGGACTGAATTTCCTCCCATTTAACCAAGCTTATATCTACCCAAGCCAACAGATTTATACTAGTTTAAACTGCTGGAATTAAGAGGACAATCAGGCTTTTTTATTCTATCTTTAATGTGCAGTTTACTCTTCAAATTTCATATACACAAAGCTTCCTGGCTTTCAGATAGAAGATAAGCATGTAGTAAATAAACATAGAATTTTTTTCCAGATATTACTCACAGTGGACTCCTAAATATTCATATTATTTTATCTTTTCCTCACTCTTCAGCTTTTTCGCTTTCATTTTCTTTCCTCCTCTTCAGTGCATTTCTTATTTTCTGTTTTACACATTCCAGTTTGTGCTCTACAATGCAGCCTGACAGAAAGAAAGAAAGAAAGAAAGAAAAATGTCACAAGTAAAAATCTCAAATATCCACATTCCGGAGGATATGTTTCACTCTCAGGCACATTTTAACTTTATAAAGGGAAGAGAATCAAAACTCATTTGCATAAGGGTTCATTCCATTTATTCACCTCATATGTTTATAGGTTTGGAAAGTCCCTTTTTGATTCCTTGATTGATAAAGAGCCAGGAAGGTAACATAACAAGGGGAAGAAGTGAGAAATGTTCTGCTGACCTTGCAAATGTAGCTAAACTAAATGTTTTCATTCTTCTTCTATCCAAGACTCAATGGGGAGGCTAGGGTGCTTTTTTTGCCCTGCAGATTTCAGGGTTCAAATCATCCATTTTGAGCTAAAATTTTAAGTTAGAGAAAGCCCCACTTTTGCACAAGAGGAAGGTCTGGTCAGGAGCTCGATACTTCAGCTTCCTGTCTGTACACTCCGCGGTCTAATCTGGGGAAATCCTGAAAACATCAGATGCCTGATAAGCTTCTTAGCTTTCAAGTACCTAGTAATTCAGTTTCGGCCAAAACTTGATTTGAATAAGTTTAAACAAATAAATAAAAAGCCTGACTCTGATCAGGGAGATTAAACTCTGAGTCTAATAGTTGGCCACCAAAACAATTCACTTGTTATTTAAAACTGACAAAAGCAATTTTCCATACCAGTATAAGTTCTGTGCACAG
Source organism: Podocnemis expansa (assembly GCA_007922195.1). Taxonomy (NCBI): domain Eukaryota; kingdom Metazoa; phylum Chordata; order Testudines; family Podocnemididae; genus Podocnemis; species Podocnemis expansa. The sequence goes on along the minus strand of ML682007.1, from coordinate 20,811,158 downwards.
GTGTGTGAATTCAATGCTTGTGAAAGATGTTGGAGTGACAGCCCTACTTAAATAATCATTAAGACAGGTATAGCAGTATATGTTCCTTCCTGCATTCAGACAGCACTGACTTGCAAGAGATCATTACTAGAAACACAGATTGAGTCTTTGTGATCTGTCCTCATCAGCCTTTCTGCTGTGGCTCACAATTGTGGTGGTGCTGGTTTTGAGTGATGTGGACACTGACCTGCTGTGTACTGGACAGATCACCAAACCCGTTTCACAAATCCCAGTCATGTGGTAACAGTTGTCACATCCTACTGACATAGATTTGGCCCAGAACTCTAGAGGCCAAGGCTTATATATCACTCAAGTTGATCCCTTGAGGTCTCTAGTCCCCCACCAACAAAGCATATTTCAAATCATACCAAATCAATGCTAATGCATGGGACATTTCTCTTAATCCATAGCCAGTGGTCCCTCCAGATCTTACTAGGTCAGGGACTTTTTCCCAGAGGTTTCACAGCTCATTCACTTGTTAATACAAAGGATGGCGAACCTCCTAAAAGACTGAGACAGGCACCTAAAGGATTGGTTGTCTGACAGAGGCACCTCAAATTTTGGTTGCAACTGGGAACATTTTCTGAACTATTCAGAGCCCTTCAGCCTGCAAAGCCAAGAAACAATGGCCTGATTTTTAAAGGTGCTGAGCCCATGCTGGTCCCAGGCCATAAGCCATACAAAAAAGTGCACGCTTTCTCTCTCTCACCAGAGCTCTGCTCTTTCCTATTTTGGTTGGGCCTGGGTTTACCACAAGAACAAGCACAGCACGGTATTTTAAAAACTCTGCTTCTGGTCCTGAGTTGATTCACGCAGTTCAGAGAGAAAGTAAAATAAGAAGAAATTTTAAGAAAAGTTGACAACATTCTTTTGAATTCAGTTCAGTTAGCGCTGTCTCTTGTTTTTTCAGTGCTGGTTCACACATCTCTCACTAGAACCATCTGGATATCTTAGATGCATGGTGCAGAGTCCAGACAAACCACCAGCTCCAACTCACATTTTAAAATGATCCATATCGAAATAAAGAGATAAAAAACAAGAATTAACAAATAGAGATGGGCCCACTGCCACAAACTTCAAGTCCAGATCAAAAGCATCCCACAATTCGGAAGGAGTTTGGATCCTGGATTTGGGATTAGTCCATTGTAGACTGAGATGGGGGACAGATTAAATTTTCCATTCCAACAGCACAAAACACCCTATCCCTGGCAGAACAAGTCTGCAGTACAATAGGCCTCTCTGGGCAGCACAGAGCTACCAGAAGTGCTCTAAGGTAAATCCCTGGGAAAGGGTACATGCTGGAGGCAAATTAGGAGAGGGAGGTGCATGGCTAGTTCTCACCGTTATCAGCTGCCCATGGTCTACAAAGAATTGGTGCAGCTCTCAGGCTGCTCTGACTTTAATAAATAACTTTGATAAGGGAACAATATCAGTCCTCATGCTTCACGACATACCAGTTGGGTCAGGAATAAATTCTCACTATAGTGTAGAGCTCCATAATTAAACGCAGTATGATACGCTGTCATAGCAGATTTACACCTTCCATAGAAGCATTCAGCACTAGCTGCTCTGCTAGAGACAGGATGAACGATTAACCCGTTCAAATATAGTGATTATTACATTGCAGTATACAAAAATACTAAATGCTTTGCAGTTTTCTAGTATCATTCATTTTATGTGCCTTAAAAATACTGATTATTTAAGTCTCGTGGCAAGCCTATGAGTCAGGTACTGTTATCATCCTTATTTCAGAAATTGGTAAACTGAGGCATGGCATAATTAAACCATTCTTCCAGGAATATACAACTTGCGAGCCAGAATACCTCATTTTTTGTCCTCTAAGCACTCCTACCACCATGATATATGAGCTGGAACATGCCCAGTAACCCTGAGAATTTTGGCAAGCTCTTAAAAAACAAGGATGACAGCACGAATCCTGCAGGTTTTTCATGAATTGACGCAAAGATAAGAGGAGAAGTAGGATCGTATGCTTATGATGACTGAGTGGGAAAACAAAAGATAAACACTGTGCATTGTTCTCAATAGCTTACATCAGTCAGGATGGTTATCATCTTACCATCTCATCTGGAAAGTTTTGACTTACAGGGTTTATTTTTTGACAGGAAGTCTAGATTTTACCTTATTCGGAGATTAAAAGCTCTTGAGGCAACATTATGTTATGTTATGCCAAATGACATGACATTACAGCCCCGTTTGAAATACTATCTGAAAGACAATGGCTGGCCGCCCAATTTTTTGCAAAGGTAACACATCACAGTCCAAGTGATGAGAGTTATCTCACTGTCATCTGGTTGTATCTTCTCCAGCTTATTTAGTGCTGCTCACTGCACTTTATCTAAGCATAATGAAGCTGGTTCTCCTCTCACTTCAGAGGGCTCTCTCAGGAGTAACGCTATGAAAGCCAGTGGAGTTAGACAGTGTAAAATGAAGCAACCGATAAATCAGACCCAATATTTTTCCTAAAAATATATTCTTCACTAAAGAACAGTGAACATGCTGGCAGTTCTGTAGTGGTTTCATAAATCTCCTACAGCTACCTAAAATGTTTCATAGAGATGTACTGGAAGATAATGCCACGAGATAGCATTATGAATAGTATTAAGGGCCAAAGCTTGATGCCTTGACATGGATGACAAAACTTCCATTATCTTCAATGCATCTGGAATATCTCTCTAAGCATGCTGCTAAAAAATGATTTTCTTTCTTTCTTTCCATAGGAATTGAGCCTCGAGGTTTCCTTCTTCCATCCTGAGAGATGTGGCTACATCATTACTTAGAGGTTTAGTTACTAGTTGGTTTATTTTTAGAGCTGAATTTGCAAATTTCCCTTTTCATTTACAAATCATCAGAGCTCTGTTGTTGCTTTATAGGCCATTATGCTAATGTTAAATGTAACCATCTGATTCAAAATGCTCTGATTTAAAAACCTGGGAAATGATTTGCAAGTCATGCACCTCTTGAAGAGCCTACTGCACATTAAAAAACATACAGTAAAATCACAAATCAGTTAAGATTTGATTTGGAAATTATTGTTTTTGCAATGGTTTGGATTACTTTTCACAGGTTTATACATGAAGACCTATTTATAAATTAAGTCCTGGGGCTCACACCTCTTTTTGAAACAGATAGCAGGCATATCTAAGGAGCAGAGCACAGAAGTGTATGTGGAAAACAGTGTAATTGCATATTCCCCTCTTCCTTTCAGTCCACAAAAGCCCCACTTCATTGCATATAGATACAGCTCCATAAATGAGAGGGAAGATCATGCCAAGACACAATAGGAGAAAATGGAGAATAAGTGTTTTCTGTGGCATTTTCTCCTCCTAAAATAAGAAATCCTTCCCCCCCCCCCCGAAATTGCTGGTGGATTAACGCAGAAACAGTTTTAACCCTGGTCCAGAGTTTTAAACTTCCAAGGCATTGATAATCTGTCGCCAGTCTTACTAAGGAAGACCTGTTGTCATGGGAAGGGAAGGGCTGCAGGGGGTCTACAGGTGGCACAGAGGGTCCAGCCTTGTTGAGAATAAACAAGGACTCAAGTAGTTCTGCTCTGTGGATTTTCCAGCAAAGTTTTGCCCTGTCCCCTGGAAGCCTTTTTATCTGGCCCTAAGAACATAGAGCCCTGTAAATGGCATCCTGCTCAGGTTTATAAAATTACCTCAGTTATTCTACTGTGAAAAATACCTGATTGCACTTAATATCTCCAAAAGCAGTTGGTTGCTAACACCACTAGAACAAGCCAAGCACAGTGCAGTCAGTCGCTGTGGAGCTACCACGTCCAGAGACATATACCCATGCCAGGGTGGGAGAGGAATCATTTGAGTATAGCACCAGCGTGGACACAAGAACAAATGGATACACACCATCCATCAGGAAATTTAGGCTTGAAATTAGAAGCAGGTTTGTCACCATCGGAGCAGTAAAGTTCTGGAATAGCCTTCCAAGGGGAACTGTGGAGGCAAAAAACATAACTGCCTTCAAAACTGAGCTCAATAAATTTATGGAAGAGACAGTATAATGGTATTGGCTAGTTTGGCAATTGACTTAGTTTTGACTACTGGTGGTGGATACACCAGTGGACTGAGAAGGGAGGGTAGATGGGGTGGGTTCTGAGTTATTACAGAGAAATCGTTCGTAGGTGGCTGGCTGGTGAGACTTGCCTACATGCTCAGGGTTTAACTGATCACCATATTTGGGTTTGGGAGGGAATATTCTCCTGGGGTACATGGGCTAAAGCTCTGGGGCTTTTTCACCTTCCCCTGTAGCATGGCTCACTAGCTGGTGGCTTCCTTGTATCTTAAAGTCTTTAAAGCATGACTTAAAGACTTTAATAACTCAGTCATATGACTCCACCTATCCCTTTTCTTAGCCAGCATGAGTGAAAGTTTTTGGGGAGTTTTTTTGGTTATTTTTGCAAAGTGTAGCAATAGGAGCTAGCTCTACACTATTTCTATAACATCCTTCATACATGGCTTCACTGACTGTTTTACAGCCATAACCTAAAGAAAACAGGAAGGTTTAAAAATGAAGACAGGAAGTGACTCAGTGAAAAGCAGTTCTAGGTAGAGGGGGCAGCAACCTGCAACCCCTTCAATTGCACACAGGGAAGAGAAAGAGGAGGCCAGCAGGACTAGAGAAATGGAACGAGTGGGTTGCTGAAGTGAACAGATAGGCATGAGATAAAAGAAGCATTGTAAAGGAATTGTTGGGAAAGGAAAAGCGGAATTCTTATTCGGACGGAGCCTAAGTAATGGTAGCAAAGGAATGTCTTCCTATAAGTGCTGAATAAGCAGGTATTCATATTGCCTGGCATGAGCAAAGCAGAGAGGGAGAGGGGTGCAGGTTCACATCACATCCCTCAATTTGCTGTTTGGCTTGGACTGAGCATGCTCAGTAACATCTCCTGAAGCCGCTGCTCTCACTCTGTCTTCACCCCTCTATCGACAGCATATGTCATCTCTGTTGTCTGGGTGCATATGGAAGGTAGTGTTGCCAACTCGCATGACTTTAGCATGACTCTCAGAATTTGGTGCTTTTTTTAAAGCTCCAGCTGCTAAGAACAGGAGTTTGCTTGAGAATCCCAACTCACGTTTTTTTTTTTTAAATGCCCATTTCTTGATTTAATGATTTCAGAGAACTGCTTAAACACATGATTTCAGTACCTTAAACATTCAGACACCAGAACACAAAGATCCCCATATTTACTAAAAATCTCATGATTTTTAAGCTAGTCTTATAATTGTGGGAGGGTCGTGATTCATGATTATTGAATGTTTGGAGCTGGCAATGCTGAGAAGAGATCCCATTCCAATACAAGCCTGTTCATACTACAACCACAATCATGTTCTAGCCCAGTGCTCTACTTCAGTTAGAGAGGCCTAAATTGATTGATTGATTGATTGATTTTTGTATATGGGACACAATTCTGTAACAGATAGCCCAAGAAAGCCCAAGACACTTATCAATCTAACTTACATTTTTAAAGAAGACCTAGGTTAATCAAGGATCACAGTTGTCTTTATAACATTTAATATACACATCCAAAGACTGTTATCAGGCCCCCATCAGTCATCTTTTCTAGTGACTAAACATACCCAGTTTGTTCGTTTGTTTTCCTTTCCTCATAGACCGGGTTTTCTAAAGCTTTTATTATCTTTGTTGCTCTCCTCTGGTCTCTCTCCAGTTTATCAACATATCTCGTAAAGTGTGGCACCCAGAATTGGACATAATACTAGAGCTGAGGCCTCACCAGTGTTGAGCAATGTGTACAATTTCCCCGTGTACCTTACATATGACTCTTTTGTTGACATACCCCAGAATAAGTAGGCTTTTTACAACTGTGTCACACTGTTGACTCATATTTAAGTTTGATCCACTATAACACGTAGATCCTTTTCAGGTGTACTGCCACGTCGGCCATTTTGTAACTGTGTATTTGATTTTTCCTTCCTAAATGTTGTACTTTGGACTTGTCTTTATTGGCTTCATCTTGATTTCAGAACAGTTCCCTAATTTATCAAGGTTGTTTTCAGTTCTACTCCCATCCTCCCAGCTTTGCGTTATCCACAGATTATACAAGCATATACTCTACTTTTTGAGTATTATTCAAATCATCAGTGAAAATACTGACTAGTACCAAACCCAGGACTGACTCCTGTGGGACCACAATAGATATGTCCTTCCAGTTTGACAGCAAACCATGGATAACTACTCTTTCAGCATGGTCTTTCAACAAGTTATGTACCCACTTTAAAATAATTCAGTATGGACCACATTTCTATAGCTTGCTTATGAAACTATCATACAGGATGGTGTCAAAATCAAGATAATTGTAACAATTGAAAAATCAAGATATAGCATATTTCCCTTATCCACTAGGCCTGCAATCCCATTAAAGAAGGGATTAGGTTGGTTTGATATGATTTGTTTTTGACAAACCCATGCTGGCTGCCCTATTATCCTTTAGGTGCTTACAATTTGACCGTTTAATAGTTTGTCCCAGTATCTTTCCAGGTATCCAGGTAAGTCTGGTTGATCTTTAATTCCCTGGGTCCTCTTCATTCCCCTTTCTAAAAAGCTAGGTACCCAGGTTGCTCTTCTCCAATCCTCTGCAAACTCACTCATCTTCAGTAAGTTGTCGAAGAGAATTGCTGATGATTCTGAGATTGCTGCAGCTAGTTCCTTAAGTCCCAATGGTGAATTTCATCAGGCCCTGCTAATTTGAATATACATAATTTACCTAAATATTTTTTAATCTGCTTTTTCCCTGTTATGGGCTTGCATTTCTTCTGTCTTGTTGTTAGCACTAATTGTGTTGAGTATCTGGCCATCATTAACTTTTTTAGTGATGACTGCCGCAAACTAAGTATCTGAGTTATCTGAGGGCCAAAGTCACACACCTGAAAAAAAAAAAAGAGAGGGCTTTTCTAAATGTTTATCGATAAGTTAATAGTAACTGAGTGTTTGTCACAAACATTTCACTAGCTTTCTACCTGAGAATGTGCAGGAATTGATTTCCTTTAAATGTTAAAAGCACCTAAAAATCAAGATTTTTGAATGGAAGTGTCATCTCAGCCTTAACTAGCACATCACTGCCAGAAGGCTCCACAGCCCAGTATGATCCAGGTAATAAAATTTAAGTACATTCAATTATAACAGGAATGACTGTATTATCAGAAAGAATGTGGGAATGTGACCCTGGCTATTTAAAAAGTCTACAGAGCTTGCAGACAAGTTCTGATATTTCATGTACACTTATGATGATACTCCCACTGATCAAAATTTGAACTTACATAAATATCCCCTGATGCCAGCATCATGGCATGCTTAGAACAGCCTCCAACATCTCTTGCAGCAGAATCCCTCACTATCCCTCATTCAAATGCCACAGTAAAACTAATTTCTTATGTAAAGCTCCCCAAACTTGGATCATATCAGTGAGGCCTCCTTTTCTTTGCAGTATTAGCCTCTTCATCGTACATTTCAGATGCTCAGGGTAGAAGTCTTGGGCCTGATCTTACCACATCTTTATCATTTATGCTACCCAAGTACCGTTTCAAGGTGAGAGCACTCAGCAGCTCCCAGAAGTTGCTGAGCATCTCCTAAGACTGGGTATACTAAGCAGTGTAACTAAACAGCCATTGTGCAGCAATAGGGCCAAGCAACACATTTCACATACAGATCCCAGCTTCAACTTCCACCTAGTACAGTGCTAGTTGTTCATGGCATAAAGGGTCCATATATCCAAAAAGATGTTAGAAACAGACACACAATGTGGAGCCCAAATGTGTGGTTTTATTCAGTCAGAACTAAGAACTAAAACACCAGCCAGACTGGATCTATCTACATCTATTACTATGGCAATCCACCATCTATTATTATAGCTATCTACCACCTATTACTAAGGCAACCCAATACACTACAGTTCAGATTTGGGATTTTGACACAGCTCACCCCAAGGATAAACGTAAAACACAGAGTTCAGATCTGGAGTTCATCTATAGTTACAGCCCTGCAGATCCACGTGTATCCGCTGCAGATCTGCGGGTATCTGCATCCGTGGAGGCAGACAACCACAGCCCCATTGCTGCAGTTTGAACCGCGGATGTGGATTCTATTTTTATGTGCCCAGGGTGCGATCCCTCAATCCAGCTGCTGCTACAATCTGTGTCAGCAGCCCCCAGGGAAACAAGGAAGTGCTCCAGCCAATCCTAGCTCAGCTCTGATTGTGGTCTGCCAGCCAATCAGAGTCTCAGTCACAACAAGCTGGGGCTCAGAGAGTCACTGCTCACTGTCAGTCTGTCAGCATGCTGGCCTTTAATTAGCTCATTCCCCATGACTTCCCCGCCCACATCTTCCTTTTCTTGTTTGCAGTTTTGCATGCCATGCTGTCAGTCAGAGATTCCACTGGTGGCCTAGGAAATCCAATTGACAGTACAACGTGAGAACCATAAACAAGAGAAGGAAAAAGTGGGCAGGACCTATGTGGGGAATGAGCCAATCAAAGTCTAAAATGCCGACTGTGAGCCCAAGCTTGGTTGCAGATGCAGTTACGAACGTATATCTGGCATGCAGATTACGGCCCAGAAGATACTATAACTGGGCAGATGCAGTGCAGATCCACATTTTTGTATCCACTCAGGGCTCTATCTATACTTCCCCAGTGCTCTGGGACATTCAGTTCTATGACAGTAATATTGACCCTGAGAAATAGTTGAACTAAGCAGCAAGACATGTTACATCATCCTGCAGTACCCTTCTTCTCCAGCATGGTGAGAGAGGTAACACATTCACCCTATGGCCCTGATTAGTTTGCTTTTTTTATTATATTTTTCACAGTTTAATGGTGAAAAAATAGAAATCAATATTTTATATTCATTCATATGCTTTCCCACCTCATTTGTGTCCAGCACCTTGTGCAATTGGCCCCTGACACTTGATTGTGGCCATTATGTGCTACAAAATACAAATTAGAAATAATAATACATGTCTCATTTGCTTTTTACAGAACAAAAGTAGTATGAAGTAACCACACTGGCATAGGTGGGTCCCAAATACTAAAAATGTGTAGGTCTGTACAAAGGTGCCAGACCTAGCCGCTCAGGCTGGTTTAGGGTCCTTCTAGAATATCATGAACTCCACTAGAGGATTCTCAAACTATTCAAAGGGATATGATCATATTCCTCTATATCAATACTAACACTATCAATTCTATGGTGAAATTTAAGCCTTCAAGATTCAGTGCCTCACTAAACCTAAAGATATCTATTGCCTCTAGCAATTAAACTTGTGATCCTCTTTTTCACCATGAAGAAATAGAAATGCCCTTAGATGGTATACCTTTCACTAGAGCCGGTGGGTGAAGGTAGAATGCATTCCTGAGTGCTAGCAGTTATCATCCACCATCCCACTCTAATGAAGCACTGAAACCCATTACAGATGCCTGTGGTGTGCGTGACATGCAAAGGCAAATATGATTGCACCAAAGTAGCTGCACTGGGGGAGTGAGAAGTCATATCACCTGCTGTTACCATGGTGCTTTTCCTCCCACTATCCAGAACACTGCAAATAAAATGAGTTATGTGATGCACTATGGGGCAGTTTTATTGAGTCACAAGAGAGATAGATTGCTTTTTATATACACTTGTGGATTCCTGCTAGAGAAATGCAGGTAATTCCTTAAAGTAATTCTTGGTGCCAAAATAACTGTCAGAATAGACACATGAGGATAACTAACTACAAAAGCATGTGGCATATGTTCTTCTCTTACAATCAAGTAGCCATGGGCTTCCTAGTCTCACTGAACTATCAGAGGCCTTTATCAGAGATACTTTAAAAGAAAGAGAAAACATTCAGTTAACAGACTGAACTACCAGATTCATGTTTTTAAATGTTCAATATCCAGAAGCTATATAATTTTAAAGGGGCGAGATCATATTTTCTAAAGAAAATTGTTTAAAATAGTGATCAAGGAATCAGGAAAAAAAATAAAAACCAAAAGAATGCTGAACTGTGCTCTGAGATCAAGTTGTGGTAGTTGGGGCGTAGCTACCCTTCAAACCCAACTGACACCCACCTAAGACACGACTCACAATAGATTAGCTAGAGCTTCCTAAAATGATAGTCACTCTTTATTGTGTGCTTTTATCAGCAGTGAAAATAGACATCTGAAAATCTGACATCTTAACTCTTCCTTTGGATTCAGAGTTAACACTCAGTTTACATAATATGGGAATTCTTTCTGCAAACTGAGGGAGAATACTGTACCTGCTTACACTCAGTTTTCAAGATTCAGAGTGTTTTTACAGCTGTAAGCACTAGAGAGTTAGGCATTTGGTTTTTCAAGGGAAAAATCTGATTCTGAAGCACAAGCTGGGAAGCCTCCAGGAAAATACCATCAAACCAAGTCATAGAATCTGAGGGTTGGAAGGGACCTCATGAGGTCATCTAGTCCAACCCCCTGCCAAAAAAAGCAGGACCACTCCCACTAAATTATTCCAGCTAGAGTTTTATCCAGCCGGGCCTTAAACATCTCCAAAGACAGAGATTCTACCACCTTCCTAGGTAGCCCACTCCAATGCTTTACCACCCTCCTAGTAAGAAAGTTTTTCCTAATATCCAGCCTCGACCTCCCCAGCTGTAACTTGAAACCACTGCTCCTTGTTCTATCTTCTGTTACTACTGAGAACAGCAGAGCTCCATCCTCCTTGGAGCATCCCTTCAATCCCCCCTCAGTCTTCTCTTCTGAAGGCTAAATAAGCCTAGTTCCTTCAGTCTCTCTTCACAGGTCTTGTGCTCCAGCCCCTTGATCATTTTTGTTGCCCTTTGCTGGACTCTTTCTAATTTGTCCATATCCTTTTTGTAGTGGGGAGCCCAAAACTGGACACAGTATTCCAGATGCGGCCTCACCAGTGCCGAATAGGGGGAATGGTCACATCCCTCGATCTGCTAGCAATGCTTCTTCTGATGCAGCCCAGTATGCCATTGGCCTTTTTGGCAGCAAGAGCACACTGCTGACTCATATCCAGCTTCCCATCCACCAGGACCCCCAGGTCCCTTTCTACGGTGCTGCTACTTAGCTGATCGCTCCCCAGCCTGTAGCAGTGCGTGGGGTTTTTCCGTCCCAAGTGCAGGACTTTGCACTTGTCCTTGTTGAACCTCATGAGATTTCTATTGGCCCACTGCTCCAATTTGTCAAGGTCTTCCTGAATCTTCTCCTTGCCCACCAGCGTGTCTACCGTTCCTGCCAGCTTGGTGTCATCTGCAAACTTACTGAGTGTGCACTGCTGTATTGCCCCCCCAGCAGATGTCAGGGTAATTGAAGTCCCACATGAGAACCAGGGTCTGTGATCTGGAAACTTCTGCCAGTTGTCGATAGAATGCCTCATCCACCTCCTCCTTCTGGTCTGGAGGTCTATAGCAGACACCCACCACAACATCCCCCTTGTTGTTCTCTCCTCTAAGCTTAACCCACAGATTTTCAACTGGCTTGGTTCCACTTCCATAATGGAGCTCTGAGCAGTCACAGAGCTCTTTTACATATAGTGCTACTCCTCCCCCTCTTCTTCCTTGCCTGTCCTTCCTGAGCAACTTATACCCATCCATGGCAGAGCTCCAGTCATGCAAGCTATGCCACCATGTCTCTGTTATTGCAATTATATCATAGTTTCTTGTCGGCGCCAGTACTACCAATTCTTCCTGCTTGTTTCCCAGGCTCCTCGCATTCGTGTACAGGCACCTAAGATAGTAGGCTGATTGCCCTACTTTCCCAAGTCGATTTTCAGTTCTATTACATCTACCTCCTTGTATTTTCTCCTGGGATTGTCCTCCTGCACCTGCCTCAGGTATTAAAGCTTCATTAGAACATGTAACATAACTATTTGATTCCCCCCCCATGTTCCAACTAACCTCTCTTCTATCCCTGGAGTTACAGCCCCAGCACCCCCCAAGTTCCATCCCTTCCCCCAGGTCTCCCACATTGTCACTTACCTGTGGGCTTTGGTCTCCTTCCCCCTTCAAACCTAGTTTAAAGCCCTCCTCACTAGGTCAGCCAGTCGATGTCCGAATACGCTCTTCCCCTTCCTCGACAGATGGAGTCCATCTCTGCCTAGCAGTCCTTCCTCCTGGAACAGCATTCCATGGTCAAGGAAGCCAAAGCCCTCCTGATGACACCATCTTTACAGGAAGGTGAACCAGTTTAACCCATTATCATCATCAGGTCTAGTACCTGATGTTATCTGTGACCTTGGGCAAACAACTGATCCCCTTTTACCTCAGCCAACCCACTTGAAAATGGGATAGCATTCAGAAAAGAATTGCTTTAAAATGAATATTTTTGTCAAAATTTGGGAATTTGACCAGATCTAGCAGAAACTTCAATGATAACTAGAAGCTACATTGGAGGTAGAATTCCTTGTGAACAGCATGCTAAAGAAAATATGAATTGCTTGGAACTTAGCTGTACAATGTTGCCTTCTATATTGAAAAATTTGGGTTTTGCCGTGGATGTCTCTAAAACTGATGGAGGATATCTTCTATTTTGACCAAAAATAGTCATGACTAAGATTAAAAAGCTAGCAATTGTAAATTGCCAATCATTATTAACAATAAGAAGTCTTATTTTGCACAGGTGTATTATTGAACATTAATTTAAACTCCACGTCTGATTTATATGGCAATGCTCCATAAAATGTGCACAAAGACTGGCTAGATGCTATAATTTCATCTCTATCTAGTAGGAGCAAAAATCTTAAAATCTGTGGCTCCTGCTTACTTAGTCATTACTTCAGCAAAACACTAATTTGTTTCTATTTTCTGTGGACTGCTGAAGGGTGACAGCATTTCCAGAAAAACGAGATGAAAACTCCAGAAAGGAATCCCAGAGGAAATGTTCATTTGCAATAATTCCAGACCTACTATATGCCTTTCAAGAAAGTTTCTGGAATGAAATTCCTAGAAAATTGGGAACTATCACCAAAATTTACAAAATAGATTCTGTTTTCTCTCTCTCATGGGCTATTAGGCAATTAAGATCTTCCTAAACAACAAGAGATAATGCACCAGTTTAAACACATTGGCTCCAATCTAGCCTTGCTGGCATATTCTGAAACACTACTGTTTTGCCCCACAGATCCACTTCAGAATGTATCTAAGCAATGCATTTAAAGTGCTCTGTGGTGCCTCAGAGTCCCAAAAGTAGTAGCTTTTGGAAGATTTCCAAGGTGCACAGTGGGACAGTAGAACCAGACCTACCAGGACAATTCTAATGCCATCTATATGAGCATTAAAAAGATTCAGGTAGAACTGTTTCCAGATAATTCAGTACTCAATCCTGCTGAAAGCAAATCTTGTTCAAATGCTACAAAGCAACGCAAATGCTACTGGTGTGTATACAGACCAACTAAAGCATTGATGATACACATAATGAACATGAGTTTTAAAGATACTGAGATCCAAAAGTTCCCACTGAAGTCAATTGGCATTGTGGGTGCTCAGCCCCTCTGAAACTTAGACTTAAGTTTTTCAAACATTTTAAGACCACTGTTTTTAAGCAGAGTATGTTTCTTTAGGGTGTCTAAGGCTCTGGTAACTGAATTTCAATGAGAGTAATCTAACTGAACCTGCTGGTCTGTGACACTAATTTCTTCATATAAATAGAAATATTGGCCTGGTTATTAATATTAATATTTATGTGTCACACCTGATTTTGATTATTTGAAAACCAAGTAGTTGTAGTGCTTAAACATGGCCACATGATGGTACTGTTTAACTAGTTTCAAAGTTAAATATTTTAAGGTTCTGAGTATTTTTTAAAAAATGTACAAAGAAGGCATTAAAAGTTTTGCTCTTATCACATCTTCTGCAAAAAAGGGGGAGCAATGATCTACTTGTTTGTTTCCTTAGAAATATTCATTTGATAATCACAGTCTTTCCAACCACGCCTGTGAGATCAGATCCAGCAAATTAAGACCTTAAGCATGGACTGTCCACCTCTTTATAGAATGTAGCTCCCATAAACATTGGAACATAGCTCCTGTCTTTACCTTCAGATCTGCATATCTATAGTCATCAGTAAACTAAGTGCAGTGTCTAGCAATGGTTTTCAACCTGTGGTCTGTGAATACCTGGGAGTCTGCAGACTATGATGAAGATTTCCAAAGAGTTCCACACCTCCCTTCAAAGTTTTAGAAGTGTCTGTAAATACAAATAGGTTGAAGGAGATCTAGGAAATGGGAAAAAGTAAGGGAAAACAGACCTCTTAGACATAATTAAATAATCATTTCTTGTGATTTCCATCATAAACATAAGATTTTGGGGTTTGACATGACCTATTGTCTTGCATGTCTACCTCAATCTATGGCTTTAGGAGAATAAATGAACATTTTTGTTCTTCAGTCAATAAATTTCAACCATGTTACTCTGAACAATGAAATGGCCTCTCAATGGTCAGGTACACCCTAGCAGTAGCATTCACCATGGTCTAAGTTTTAAGAGCAGCCCCTCAAACCAGTCATAGAAGCAGTATGGATGTAGCTAGCCATGGCTTATGGGTGTATGTGCCCACATCTTGAATACTCTATGCAGATCTGGTTGCCCCTGTAGAGAAAAAGATACATTGGAATTGGAAAAGGTACAGAAAAGGGCAACTAAAATGATTATGGTTGTGGAAAAGCTTCCATATGAGAAGAGATTATTAAAACTGGAATTTTTCAGCTTGGAAAACAGATAATTAAGAAGGGATAAGATAGAGGTCTATAAAATCATGACTAGTGTGAATAAAATAAGTAAGAAGTATTGTTTAGAGAGCACCAAAAAAAATTAATGTGCAGCAAGTTTAAAAGGAGCAAAAGGAAATATTCTCCACACAACATGCAGCCAAGGTGTGGAAATCCTTGCCAGAGGATGTTTTGAAGGTCAGGACTATAACAATGTTCGAAAAAGAACCTACTAACTAGAAGACAGGGAATAACTAGAGGATGGAGGCTTGATCAGTCAATGACTATTAGCCAGGATAGGCAGGGGTGGCTGTTTGCCAGAAGTGGGAATGGCCAATCAGACCTATCATTTATTACCTGTTCTATTCATTCCCTCTGAAATGTGTGGCATTGGCCACCTTTACAAGACAGAATACCAGGCAAGATGGAGCACTGGTCTGACCAGTATGGCCGTTCTTATGTTCTTACCTACTGTACATAGTCCACTGACTGTTACTCTTTTGTTGTTAATTTCCTGTTTGTATGGGTCCAGAGCAACCAAGAGAGAGACAACTTTTTTAAAATAGGAAAACAACATTACAAAAGAACAAGAACAGATAAGAATGACATGTGGCCAAGCTGAAACTACTAACTTATTTTTCTGAACTGGTTAGATTTCAAGTAGATGGGGTGTCTCTCTCATAACCTTCTTTTTTAATTGGTGGAGTAAATGAGCCATTAAAAAATATTTACTCCCACAGTGGCTAACGAAAGTTCAGGAGATGAATATATTTTAGTTAGTCTTTAAAAGTGCCTCAAGACTCCTTGTTTGTTTTGCTAATATTTGAAAAGCTTCCTACAAGTATGGGAAATGTTAATAATACAACATAATTTTTCATGTCACCTGCTATATGTCCCTCTAAGGAGCTAGTGCATGAATAAGTTGTTTTAGATCTCTTTTGAAAGCCTGAAATATTGATTGTTAATCAACAAGATCAGCCTTTACAATGAGGCAAGACTAGAAGTTTTCATATCTCACCCAGCTAGAATTCTGCCAAGCCTTGAATTCACATTGGCTCTCGCCTGCCCACTGGTGGCAAAAAACCTGCAGTGGACTAACTAAGTGGTTTTCAAACTGGGCTACACAAGCTCTCATCAGTAGGCATGGGAGAAAAATTCTGTAAAGGCAAACAATGCATTTTATTAAGTAAGACTTGGCAGTATTATCACAGGTATGTTATAACCCTCTCTCTGATAGGGTGTACAGTAGACTACATTACTTGGAAAGGAGTATGCAGCTTAAAATGTTTGGAAACCATAGACAGCACCCTGGAAGAGGGGTAAAAAGGAGGAAAAAGGAAAGTAAAGTTATGAAGATGTGTGGCTGAGTAAAACAAAATGTAGACCTACAGCAGAGCTAAACTATTCTGCAGGTAGCTATTAAGGAAAATTCAGAGTGAGAACATCTACACTGGGAAACAGGAGCAAAGGACTGTTAACTCAGTATTTCAGTGTGGGGCAAGATCACAAATAAATTAGAAGGATCTCTCTACATTTTAGAAAGATAACTTGGACAAGAGTGTTGTCCATTTATTTCTATTGATCATGTTAACAAATCCAAAGAGGGAACTGCTTGACCCAATGGCTGAGGAAAACTAGATAGTGGACAGGAAATCAAACTGACCCAGAAGCAGAAGAGAAGGTGCTCGTCAGCCCCGCATGTCCAGTCAGTTACTATTTAGTGTGGGATGGCAACCAACACCTAGAAAGAGTATGTAAGAATAATCCACACTAGTATCTTCAGATCTTTACTAAATGGAATAAATATCAGAAATTCTAACTTTAGAGTCCCTATCAGACTTATTTGGCAGAATGCATAGATGCTGAGGGCCCAACTGTCAGTTCCTCCCAAGCTTTGCTTGGGGCAGGGTCTGCTGTCTAACGCTGAGCTGTCCAAAGCCTCAGGTGGTTGTTCGTTAATTCAGAAATCGCTAGAACAGTGACACTTCAGTCATGCCACCACCTGTGGGGCCATATCCCTTGTATCAAGGACTGCAATTAATGTGCATCTGCGGGATGTTTACACCTCAACCATTACATCAGGTCTACACCACCATAGCCCATGGGAGAACTGGGGGCAAGAATTGGAATTGTACCCTCTTCAAGAAAAAAGATAAGTAAATACTCATATCATCAAAGACACTTGCTAGAATAATTAATGAATTAATTCTAAAGGGTTAACGCATCACTTGGGTGAAACAAAACCTTCACCTTGTAGTCTGTCTGAATATTTGAATTAATCCCAAATATATGGTGTAGTAGCTTTTGCAATGCAACATATGAACTGCCTTACTTCACTGTGTTGCAATGTGATTTATCATTGATTTCTTACTCATTGATGGGCAGAAATAAAAGCAGAATCTAGTTTCTCTACATAGAATCTTAGAATCATGAAATTTTTATTATTATATGAAAAGGCTTATCATTTTTGGCTTTAGGGCAGCAAAGTCAGTCTTTTGAAGAAACTTTCAAAGGTGTAACACTGCTGCTTGGCTTGGTTTCAAAGGTACCTCTAGCCTATACATCCAGTCTTTAGCTAAAATTTAAAATCTAAATGGAAAGCTATTTATGTTAAGTTATTGTCTAACTGACTCGTTTCATTGCACATGGTTAAAATTAATTACAGGCTTTCTTTGTGCCGCTTGAAGCAAATTGCAACATTAATTAACTTCAGGCAATTTATTTCAGTACCAAGAGCTATGGAAAGGCAGTTAAGGATGAAGAACAGTTTGACCTCTTTCTGCATAAGACACATTACTCAGAGGAAAGTCAGATATGAGAAACCACAGTTAAAGTAGGTATAAAAACATCTTAAGTTCAATTTTAGCAAGTCGGAAATATTGGATATTTGCCTGATAGACCTTGTGAAGAGACAGAGTGAATATCTAAAAGACCAGGCACTTGCAAGAACGATCTAAAAAATAGAACTGATGCCACAGAAGGTTTTGAAGGCCACAATGATGTTCCTGGAAAAACAGAAATGGACTGGTGTTCAAAGACTGCACAAGGGAATATCACTAAACACCTCACGGATTTCCTGAAAAATCTAACAGAGGAGATTAAAGACACATTCAGTAAGCATCCAACATCTGGTCGCAATGAAAACAGACTTTCTTTAGGCTCTGTCTGCCACCCAACCCAAGTCCCAGACCATCTTCATGGTTTAACTACCATTTCAGTTCCCAAATTCTGCCTGTTCTTACCCAGAAGAATCTTTGAGCTTTTGACATTTCATTCAGCTGGTGGTCAGTAAGTATCTGTGACATGCTGTGTCTGAAAACACTCCAAAAACTCCATGATCAACAATGTCATAAAATTATGACCTGTACAAGGTAAACCTTATTTGGTTTAACTTCAAAAGTCTTAATCTGCTGAACGTTAATATCTTGTCAAAGTGTATACACTATTATTGTATGTGAAGTTATGAAACTTTGAATATGGTATTAGAATATGTTGCAAAGTGGGAAACCTCCACAAGCAGCCTTTCAGGAAGAACAATGAGTTGCTAGACATTGATAGTGGCTATCATTCACTCATTCAAGAATAAAGTTCAAAAGCATCTGAGGAAGTGGGATTTTCTCCCACAAAAGTTCATGCAATAAATAAATGTATTAGTCTTTAAAAGTGTCACTAGATTCCATTTGTTTCATTCAAGAACAGAGTTCACTAACAGGAATTGTTTACAGTGAAGACTTCGTGGTGGGAAGCACATTCACAATAAGGGTTGACTGAGCAATGGGATGAACCTTGGCATTGGCTTTGGATCATCTGGAAGACAAAAAGACTTCAAAAGAAAGCAAGGGGAGTCCCAGGCAGGGGAAGGCTGCTCAGCCAGCATGTAAGAAACTGCTTGTACCAATTATGAAGGGTGAGACATTGCTCACTCAAATCTTGGTAGTGTGTAGAGCTTACAATGCAAGCTTATGTTTATTTCATTTGGTAACTACTTCTGATTTCTTTACATTTGCTACTTATAATCACATAAAATCTATTTTCCTGTAGCTAATAAACTTGTTTAACATTTTATCTCAACCAGTGTGGTCTCAATTTGGAGTGGCTAGAAATCCTAGCTCAGTAACAAAAGCTATTTCATGTTTTCCCCAAAACAAAGGAGCAGCAGACCTATTAATATAATTTTGGAAAGAGATTCTTTCTGGTGCAGTTCTTATAAATTGAGGGGAAAGAGAAGAAATCGACTGGTACTTCTCTACTGTTGTCTCATGAGTGGCTGGGCAAGGCGCCCATATATCTAATCTGGGTGCATCTCCGCCTGTAGAAGGCTTCGTAAATTGTAGTTTGCTGGCAAGCAACTCAGGTAACATTCATTTGATCATGTGAGGTGTGGTGCTCTGATGCCATTGGGCTTGGTGATAACAGCACCTGGAGATGTTTACTGCTTGTCACTAGCAAGGTATTGTGATGGATAGCCCAGGCTGGAAAGTGGAAGAGGGCACAGAATTCCCAGTTTTCAGGTTGCCTTCTGCGGGGTCTCCATCAGAGTAACATTTCTTATTGCTGTAGGCACTGCATTATATAGCAACACGGAGTATAACCTGGGCCTAGTAGTCTGGATTGACGTTACACATTACAAAACGTTCAGCCAAAATTCAGCACTTCATTGGCCTAAAGATGTTAAAGAAAACTGGGTTCATTTTGATGGGCCATCCCAAGAGTCTGAAAGAACCATTGTGATCTATTGGATCCAAAACCTATTTCGTGGTGTCAATAAAAACTTCCATAAAATAGGTTTAGCTCTTCATAAGAAGACGTGTTGGACATTTGCTTGTAAAATGTACATTTTAAAAAGAGTTTTCCCTGAAAAGTCTTAGAAATGCAACATCACATTTGATCAATGGGATCTAAAAGATCAGTTATTTTTAACTCCTCCCTCAGAGAATGTTCATCATCTGTAATAAGGCTCTGCAGGTCAACTTAGAACCTCAGTCACACCTGAACAAACCCAGTGGAAACTAGCTCAGTTACATGTGTTTCAGCAAGACACAATTCTGTATATCTCTGAAAAATGGGGATAATGATGTTTACCCACCTTTGTAAAGTCTGGAAATGGATTCACTGATACCCAGTGAACATTTGACCCTGCAGTTCCAGAGAGGTAGCCATGTTAGTCTGTGTGCAGCAAAAACAAGAGTCCTGTGGCACCTTAAAGACTAACAAGTTTCTTCAGGCTTTTAGCTTTCATGGGCTGCAACACACTTCATCAGATGCATGAAGTAGACATTACAGCTGGGCAGTGTATATATATAGTACATATGCAAGAATGAAGAAGCAATAGAATGGGGAAGGCAAGTGCTAACAAAGTCAATTCAGTTAGGGTAGATGAGGCCCATTCACATCAGTAGATTAGAAGGTGAGAATGTGTGAATAGAGAAAATTACTTTTTGTAATGTGCTAACCATTCCAAGTCTCTATTCAGACCCACCCTGATTGTGTCAAGTTTGCAAATGAGTTCCAGCTCTGCAGTTTCACACTGAAGTCTGTTTTTGAAGATTTTAGGTTGAAGTACAGCAACTTTCAAATCTACTACTGAGCGTGCCAGGAAATTGAAGTGCTCTCCTACTGTTTAATGGTTGTTACCATTTTTTTATGTCCCATTGTGTTGATTTATTCTTGGAATAGTTAGTCCATTACAAAAGATAAGCATCTCTCTTCACACATACTGCTGCACCAGATCAGATGTGCTGGTCAGAGAGTAGAAATGGGGTGGGAACAAAGGCTCCCCACCCACTGCCCACTCATTATCCACCTATGCCAGGAAAAGAGTAAGCGAGGACATTCAGCACCTGCTTATTCCTATGTGTCCTGGTCCAAGGTCTGGGTATCTTATTAAGAGCATGTGTAAAGAAGATTTCTTGCTGTGCACATATATCATCCCAGTCCTTGACTCATACTAACCGGGAAGGATCATTCTTTATTACCTTATCAACTTTGTCCCAGGAAAGCAGAGTTCTTTAAAGATTGCTTTTATTTTAAAGTGGGCTTTTCCTTCCTCTCCCTCTCTCTCGGCTTCAGGACATAAATCTTCTAATGCAGATTGGAGGAGTTATAGAGAAAAACATATTTGTTCTTGTTTTAAATTTAACTCTTCAGCTATGGTAGAACCTCAGAGTAAACACCTTGGGAATGAAGATTGTCCATAAATTTGAAATTTCATAACTTTGAATAAAATATTATAGTTGTTCTTTCAAAACTTTAGAACTGAACACTGACTAAATACAGCTTTGATATGTCACTATGAAGAGCAAAAATACTGTTTGTAACCACCTTAATTTAAATGAAATAAGGACAAAGTTTCCTCACTTGTCAAATCTTTAAACTTTCCCTTTATGTTTTTCACAAGCTTACATTTAGCACAGTAGAGTACTCTCTCTGCTTCTGCCTGATTGTATACATCTGGTTCCAAATGAGATAAACAGTTGGCTGGTCAGTTCATAACTCTGAGTTTCTCTGTCTTAATGCCAACAATGCTTTAAGAACAGAACTGTTCTTCTATAGTAACTTTCATCCTCTCTAGATACTGAGGTTCCTAGAATAATGAATTGAACACTACTGGAACTGAACAGGCTAACACAACAGCTCAATAGCTCGCTCAACCTCTTCAGTATTCTTCCTGTTCTTATGAAAAAAAAGATCATAGTCGTCAGATGTTCTGTGGGTGACAAACTTTAGAATGCTTTTGCAGCACCTTATGTTAGGTATCCAAATGCACTTACTTCCTCTACTGGAACAATGGATCTATTGCACTTTAAAAACTGTTATAAATAGGTATTCTCTCTCTGCCTTATTACTATGCTACAATCTGCCTTTTATTACAAATGTATCTGTTGTGGGGTTTTTTTGCACTATATCCCTTGTGGTGGGCATAGAACAAATAATGTACCTGTCACAAGTTTTGACTTAGACGTGGGATCCATCACCACCCATTGTTTACAATACACAGAAAGGGCTAACAGCTTGCCAAAGAACATCAGTCTTATTTTTATCCCCTACAAAACTCACGATATTCAGTGTCTTTACAACTAGCATCATCAGCAGGTGTTTTTTCAGTCATTTTTAACTCACTGAGTCTGTTCAGTACAAAACAATTCAGGCACAAGTGAGTTATGTTTTATAGTACCCAAAAACATGTGAAAAAAACATCACCACTGATCATTGCAAGGTCATTCATAGACATGCATATCTGGAATTTTCCATTATCACTTTGTCCCACTCATATTTCAGTGGAAGGATGGATGACTTGGCAAAAACAGAGGTCAGGAGATCTGGGTTCTAATGCTCACTTGGACACTGATTGTGATTTGTAATCATGGGCATTCTTGCTAGGCTTCTACTTTCCTTTCCTTAAACGGGGATGTTTTCTTATCTCCTAATTGGGAAGTGGGGACAGGGAAGGCCAGAGGAAGGTCAAAGGGGGGAAAGAGTAACTTTTTGGTTAATAGTGTAATGGTTTGAAAATGTAAAGTATTCAGTGCACTCTGCAATTTAAAAAAAAAAAAAAAATCAAATCAATTTATGGCTTTTTGTGTTGTCACAAATAAACCACAAAGAAGCTGTATGCTATGCTATAGGATACCCAAGCAGGGAGAAGCCCTGTATACCACCATACACACAAAAACTTCAATGCAGCATCTGTGATGTGTCAAGGGAATAGGAGTGCCTGAAGCAAACTCTTCCCACCTGTAAATGAAAGAGTCTCTGCAAGGTCTTGTGAGGATAAAGTAACATTTGCACAGCTTGTTAAGCTCTTCAGATAAGGAATTATGTAAGGGTAAAAAACATCATGACAATGAATCTAGCTAAATATGCAATAAAATCCGTGAACCTTTTTTTTTTTTTTAGCAACATGTTGTGAAAGTCCTGACAAGCTGTGATTCCACTGAAGAGGTCTTGCTTTTATGTTACTCCTAATTGTTAAAAATGGGCATTTAAACGCCAGTTCCAAAATTTCAGTGGATCTCATACAAGCTAAGTGTTTGGTAGATTTTATTGTACAATCCATTGTTCCTGAAATATAGCTGGAAACTTAGGATAAAATCCTGACTAGTATCCATCCATGGGTTTTGCTTTGACTGTATTTGCCTTGCATTTATGCAAAGAGGTAAGTTTCAACAGCTGATCCCAACTTTAAGTAGAATTTGGTTTTAAATGATGTTCCCTCCTCAGGTAAGAAAAGGTTAGGAATAGGCAGAGCAGCAAGGCAAAGTTGTTAAAATTTACAGAGTAGCCAGAGGAGGTTTTATAACTACTTTTAAGGGTTTAACATTTGTTTTTGTTGTGCAGTGGAACAAAAACTAAACTTCCCAAACATTTTTGTGAGATGAACCTCTGGTTCAATTATCTATTTTCTGATCAATAAAGTCAGGTTTTCAAATCTTAATAAAGCCAGTAGGATCATATAGCTAAAACTTTGTGAAATATTTCACATTTGTAGAGGGGTAGCCATGAGTCTGTGTACAGCAAAACACAACAAGAAGCTTGTGACACCTTAAACTAAAATTTCCTGAGGCAGAGAGCTTAGGGCTTCAGAAGACTTCACATCTAAATAAGTGAGTCTCCACAAAATGTTTTGGCTTTGATGAAAATGTATTTTGACAAAAAACCACATTTGGTCAAAAGTGTTCCAACCCTAGTTAATGCACTACAAAATAATGAGCACAATAAAAAGATGAATTATGAATATGAACTAAAATTCAGAGTAACATTCATGCTGGGAAAAAAGCAAGGAGTCCTGTGACACAAAGACTAAAATTTATTTATTGCATGAGCTTTCATGGGAGAAAAATCCCACTTCAGACACTTAGATGGGGAACTTACAGAATGGGAGGAAAAATGCAGGGAAGTTGCAAGTCATGGGGTCAGGTCATGCTGTAACAGTAAATCAAAGCTGTTAAGGTTCAAACACTGGGGAACAGCATATAGAGGAAGATGAGGTCAAATCACCTGTTGTAATGAGGAAAAAATCCGAAGTCCCTATAAAACCCTGGAGCAATGCAGTCAAATTTGCAAATAAATTTGAGCTCTGCAGCTTCTCTGAAGTTATTTTACACAACCAGTATACACCTGCCTACCTGATTTGCTCCTGTGAAGATAGCACTGAACAGTATGCTAGATATTCTGCTATTACATGTCAAAATCTGTCTGTTGTTGGAGATTCCACTGATCTCAAAATTCCTGTAAACACTGTTACCGAACCAAGCCACGTCAATGAGAAATGGTTCTATTTCATTGTCAACATGCCATAGCTTCGGAAAGGGTGGCAGGCTCCATAACAAGGATTATACAACTGCATTTGTTAGCTGTGACCACCATTCCAGATTGGAATGAACTTCACAGGGCAGGAAAGAGCAATTAAAAAAAATCAAAGTTTATCATTAACTCACTGCCACACTTTTTCTTGTTTAGTGTGATCAGAGAGTGAATTAGAGTTTCTGAAACAGCATGCCTCTATCCTACTGAGCATTTCATCAGCAGATTATATATAAAGGAGCAAGTTACATTTGCATATGCATTTCAAGTAAATGTTACAGGAGATCCTGGCTAAAAAAAAACTAACAGGATTATTAAACTGTAGTGAAGAATGATCAGTAGTTTTAGATTTGATATTGGCAGCATAGCTCTTTCACTAACAGAGGAAGCCAGCTCAGTATAACACTTTGGGTGAGTCTGAGAAATGCTTATGCGACAAGCTGCCAGGAAAAGCAAAGCCTTCACTAGGCTTGGCAGGAATTAGCTACCATATATATGAATTTCATTGTTTAAATTGCTTATAACTTCACCTCTGCCCAATTTGATTGTTTTCTGTCCATGCATTATGAGGTATTTCCACACAGAGAAATCAAATGTAATCAAGATCTGATCACCCACATATTCTCTTCACATCAACTCCAAGTCTTGCATTCCTCAGACCTGAGAGGGTCTTCTGTCTGTAGGTCATTTGTTCTCTTAAGCAGTTATGATAGTATTACAGTCATTTCTCTACTGCTGAAGATAAGGCATTTCCATTTTAAGGAATACAAAACATTTTTTCCAGCTATTAAATTGGCATTTACTGACAATTAATAGATAGAAGAGGGAAAGTAACAAATAAGACTTACCACTTAACATGGGGACCTATACCAAGACCTCCAAAAACAAGCATCAGCAGAAGCTCCTCAGACAAGCAGTCCTGTTTGATTCAAGTCAGCTTTCTGCAGCCCTCCTGTAAGACAGCTCCCTCCTCAAAAGAATGTGGGTGGGCAAGCAGCCCACTCCTTTTATCATTCCCTGTGCTCTGAAGAAGGGACTGTCAATCATAACTATACACTTACTTTTTAGCCCTGTTAATAGCAAGACTGAGTTTGGCTTCAATTGTAGATATGCTCTGATACTGCACTAATTGCTGTATGGGGGAGACTACCAGTGAGTCACAAGAGTTTTAATTTAAATGGTTGTTGGAGAAAACCCATGTTGTGCATTAAGACTTGTTTTCACTGGTTACTGTAGCCCATACTGAGTTGGGTCTTACAGCCTTTACCTTAAGTGCAGATCAATAACCATCCCTCACCATCATTTGATATTGTTTTGTTTACATATCTTACAGGTTTTTGTTTTTAAAGGAAGCAGCAAGATCTTATGTGTTGCAAGGTTATTGTCTCATATAGTGTTGGAAGGGACCTCATGAGGGCATCTAGAGCAACCTCCTGCTAAAAGCAGAACCACTCCCACTAAATCATCCCAGCCAGGGATTTGCCTAACAAGGCCTTATGTTTCCAAAGATGGAGGTAAGTAGATTTAAAATGGTATTGTCACAACACAAAAGGAGACTGCAGATTTTGGCAGTTCAGAGGAGGGCAATGAGAATTACAGGGCATGCAACCAGAAGATTGAGAGATGGACACAGAAAAAAAAAATATCTAAGATGAGAGTCTAGGGGTGTTAGGCATTCCTTACAGCCAGAGCAAGGGGAAAGAAAGAAGGGCCCAAGAGGTGACAGATTCAGAACAGACAGAAGGAAGTGTTTTATGTAATGCAGAATGTCAAAGCCCAGAACATACTTGACTTCATAAGTGAGTGCACATTTCTAGCTGATGACCCTATCCTTGTAAGGTCTTAAGAGTTTGAAAAGCAGTGAGACTTGCCTATTAGTTTTTGCTGATCTCAATCTTGAGAGGCACATGGAGTGAACCATCCAGTACCTGTTCACTAGAAGCAAGTTTCTCATATTTCACTCTAGGAAGTCTGGTGCTGGCCACTATTCAGGCAGGTTTACTGGACTAGACAGATCCATCTGATCCAGTATTGGAATTCCTAATTTAGTACAGTTGCTCTTGTAGAGATTTTTGAAGCACTGTATCATTAGAGGCAATTAAACTGAGGAACACAGTGAAATGACTTTAGTCACCCAGGACGCCCATGGCAGATATCCAAGAATAGAACCTAGGTTTCCCACATTAGGGCTGATAGTCATTGAAAGGAGGAGAGTTGTGTTCAGTTCAAGGGAAAGACATGGAGATGAGATATATTCTTTACATTTCTACTGCACCCATCTCACCCAAGTGGTTTTGGCTTGTATTTTTACAGAGAAAGAAACTAGATGCTTAATGCATGGAGCAGCATCAAATGCAGCAAGTTCAAAAGACAATTTCTAAAACATGAGAGATAGCAAATGGAGTATTCAAAAAGAAGTCGCTTGTGCTAGAAACCTGAATGTTGCAGTGAGGGCAGTAAAGGTCTGTTCCCACTGAGGCCCAGGAATAAAGACACTTAGCAATTTCCTTTGCTAAGAGAGGCCTGGTTTGGTAAGATTTCAGGTACTGCTCAACTGAATGAGCAAAACTAGTCACCAGTCCTGTATTGTCAGGCTAAGATTCCACTACTGTTATTTCTAATAACCATCTCTTTGCTATAGGTAGGTGGAGCTGTTTCTACATAAAATCAGACAAGTCAGATTGTACAAGTTAGTCTAGTTATTTATTAAGATATACAAAAAGATTCAAAGTTAGTCAGAGCTCAATAAAAACAGTTTCAGATTCTTTAAAAGTCATGACACAAAGGTGGCAAGTCAATGATTTCATCCAAGGTATAGAGAAAGTTGGTAGTTGATTGTAGCAAGTCTAGAAAGTTAAAAGGCAGCAGGTCAGATTCTCTTGAAATCCCATATTCTAGTAAGTCATTTTAGATTTAAGAATTTCCAAATTTGAAAAGTTGGCAATTAAAGTGTCTCTAAGATCTAAATCCTTTAGCTAGTGGTTTAGTTCATATTATTAAAACTATGCACAAGACCACCTACAGACCAGTTTAGTCTGCTTGGACTACAGTTACAAACCCTGTCTCTGGTGCCTCATGCTGAGAAAGTTAGATAACTCCATGATTCTGGAGCATTTGCACAAAGGCCATGTATATATTGCAGGGACTCTAGTACCATAGATATAGTACTGTCGCTCTACTTGCCAGCACCAGTAAGTAGATACAGCTGACAGCAACAGAAATCTTTGTCCCCCATCAACCTCTGAATGCTCCACAACCTAGCAGTGTTTAAAACAGTAGACTAGATTAAGCTGGCATAGCCAAAGCACCCAAAGGGTCTACATTTAAGTCTAGTTTTGTGGGTTTCTAAGGGACTGTATGATATGGTGGTTATTCACTGAATGAATACTAGCTTTGGTTATGTATCCCAGCATAGTTTTATCTATACTAAAGTATTATTTCAATAGGTTACAGTCTCAGTAACTTCAGTATTGTTACCTATAGGTTCCCTATCCTATGCATCCAGCACAAAGAAGTCACACTAAAATGTAGCCAAGGCTTTACTTACCACATTCCCATGACATTGGTGACAGCTTCACAGGTGAAGGGACCATGTTTACACATTTGTCAGGTTTATTTCTGTCAAGTATCACTAGAGGAACCCCAGTCAGGGACATGTGGCTTAGTCTGTGTTCTTCAGGAACTTCAAAACTCTCAAAATCTGTTCAAAGATTAATTTTTCAAGTTTGATAGAGCTGTACAACTTTCCAGACGACTGCTCTTTGAGAAACCCTTGTCCTTAGACCTGAACATGTGCTCAAAAGACCAGCAGTACATGCTACAAGAAAGTTTGGTCAATTATTCAAGAGACCAGGTACTAAGACCTTGACAACATAAGGCAGAAGCTGTACAACCCATTTGCCTCTTGATTAGGCAATACAAAACTGGAAGCAGTTCTGCTAAGAACTAGAACATCTACCTGATCTAGGTTTAGTGTAGCAACTGACAGAGGCAATAAGGTGCCCCCTTCTGTTAGGCTGTTTGGTATTTGAAGTGCATCCATGGATGAGAGTGCATTTAAAGTGAATTAACCAGACCAAGGGGTCTAGTTGCAACAACCAACCATCAGAATTAATACAGTATATGCTTCCCAGAAGGAGAATGTTACCTTGAGAAGATTCCATAACCTTCAAGGAAGCATTGAAATTTCAGTGATCAAGGTCATTTCCCCAAATATGCTGGAAAGAACCTGCAGTAATCAAGCACCTATAGTGACCATGTAAACCAACATTTGGTATTTTGGATACAGAGAGGTGTTTTATAGTACATTTTAGTTATGACATAGAATGTCACATCCATCTTCATTGGTGTTTGAACTACCTTGCTGTGGGCTGTCTCATTATGGAATTAAACACAGTTTAAGGCATGACCTACCATCCAGTTCCCAGCCTGGAAAAGATTTTAATGTAATGAGTGCTTGCCACAATTGAACAAATTAAGAATTGCCAAGGCACTCAAAGCTTCCTATCAGATATTGTGATGAGACATTGAACAACTATAGCAAGTTGGTTTCTGGGTCCCATCCCTCTCCCCCTTACATGATCTCATTCTCATTTTTGAAGGTATCACTACATTTAGATCCAGTCCCCAAATCTCTACTAAGATTCCCTGATGTTTGTTCTAAGCAGCCTTAACAGCCAAGGGGCTTCAAGAGCTACAACCAAAGCTAGTTCTACAGCAGCCTAGCTAAAGCCCTCCTACGGACAGGAAAGTCAGTCTGAAAGTCAAGGCCTTTTAATTTACTCAAGAAGCTAAGACAAGTCATTTAAGTTGGTTAGTTCTCACCAAGAGGATTGTAGGGAAAGAAGTTTTCAATTTCTGGATAAGCTTCTTCAGGGACCACACTGCAGCTTTCCACTCTAGTTGTTTTTCCAGTGATCTAAAGAAATATATCATTAAGGACATTTGCATTATCCTCTAATAGTACCTCTATCCTGCAGTCCTTTCTTGCTAAGAAGCACAAAAGCAGTTTCTGAAAGTGAATGGAACCCAGAATTTGGACATATTAGCAAGACACCTTAGCTAGTCTTGCTTTTAGCAGACTATTATGCTCTAGTTTTGTTGTTAGACATAGGACCCTACTGAGGCAAAGGGCACTGGACTCCGTATCTGCTAGACAACATGTAGTTCACTCAATACTGAGCAAGACCAGCTCATTTTACATAGGCCAGAAAGATGTGGAACAGGATCTATCTGACCAGGCAGACTTAAAACAAAGCAATACATTTTAAGATACCAGAATAGTTAGCATTTCACACAGAAGACTGCTCTCTCTAATCTGGGGAAGATTTTTGGTTTATTAGTAATAGGCTCTTAGACTTCCATAAACATGGAGTTTTATTGCACTCAAGACACTGTTTCCCTCCATAGATTTATCAGTATCCAGCCTCTGCCCTTATTTCTAGGAACTAACTAGGAAAAGAGCTATAGCAGGGTATTCAGTTCCTGCTGAAACCCTTATGTACATACTTTCTTGGCAGGCAAAATCTGTTTCTTCTGTCCCAATGTTTCCTTTTTGTTTGTGCTTCCCAGAGTCCTGTTTACATTTCCCAGAGCCTTTCTGACAGACTGAGATGGGCGTGGAGTTGTATTAACCGCTCTTTGGACAAGTGGTGTCTGGGCCTGTGACCTTTCAGATAAGACTTTTGCTGCAGGGAGAAATTTAGTGTTTGACCGAGTCAGTACAAGTGACTAAGAAACAGTATTTTTAGCTATTTTACATTTCCTGTCTAGCTAGATTAGATGACTTTGGTGCACTCAAATGCTTCAAGACCAAAGAAAGAATCAGAATCTTGGTCTACATGCAAAACTTGTACTGGAATAGCTACACTTAGTCTGAAAAACCCTACAGCTATGCTAAAAACAATCCTGACAAATTACTGTACTCAGTGTTAAAGAAGCTACACCACCAGAAGAGAATGTCTGTTCACATAGCTGACTTTTCTTGGGGAAGGTACCATTCCTATAACCCCCAGAAAGATTCCTTCTGGTAGCATCACTTTTGTCTCTACATTAGGACCATAGTCCTGAATGGCTTTTTCCATAGAGCTTCCCAGCTCAGCGGGCACAGAACCAACATGCAGAGTTCAAAGCCCGTCACACTCCTCTAAACTGGAGAATGGAAAGACAAGATTAACTCACTGTTTTGAGGATAGGTGTCTGAAAAATTGAATCATACCACAACTTTCTTGCTATTTGTTTCAGAAAAAACAGTAAACCAAGCATGCTCCTAGTTTATTTCACTAGACATCCCATTTTGGTTCACAGAGTCAATGTGCGATTTCTACCACAATGTATACTCACAAGAAGCTGAGGACAATCTTCGCCGATCCTTAGAAGCAGCACCGACATTTCCTTCATTTTCTTTGTCTAAAAAGACAAGACTTGTCATCTTTGCTGTGAAAGACCACTGCAAGAAAAAAAGTCACACATTTGAGTTACTGCCAAGTTCTCTGGCAACACAAGCCCTGAGGTCAGTTATGACTGTGGCCCCTTCTAATACAAGGAAGCATTGCCAGATTCTGTCTTGAGATGGAGTATTCATAACCATCTTGTCCTTTAGAAGTTTCCTAGGAGTTCATTTAAATGAGAATCTTGTCGCTATTTTGGTCATTAGTACTGATACAAAAGATGGATATGTGTTAAGCACAAAACTTCTTGTCAGATAGCATTTGACCTTCAATTACACTAGCGTATGTACATACATGCCCATACCTTATTTTGGGCACTATATTCTTCCACTGTTTTAAGCATGACGTACTATATTAGTAAGTCTCACTGGCAGATTAGTTACTCTTACAGAACACATAGGCTTATTCCAAGTTACCAGTGACCATTAACCAGTTGGACTAATTACATCTTAAGGCATTGTTTGTTCACTTATTGGCAAGACTACTTGCAAGTCTAAACTAAGGTTTCCTAACTATTATGCCAGAAGTGACATTCTGTCAAGTTTGGAAATCCAGTCACATGATTTCCCAGCAGTAGTCTGCTGTCAGCTCTTAAGTATATTAAGAGGTAAGAAGGCAGCAGAAGCTTTTTAAGTAGTGGAGGCAAGAGAACCTCAAAGAGCCATCAACATGTGAACTTCCCACACTGGCATCATTTGTGCTTATGGTTAGCACACCTAAGCTTACAATTTAAGGAGCTTTTAAAAAAAGCTATTTCCAAAGGGATAGCCATGTTAGTCTAGGCCAGCAAAAAGAAAAGACCAAGTCCATTTTCTCAGCCTTTAGACATCTGATGAAGGGAAAACATTTCTGAATGACACCAATTAGCATTACTGCACCAGAATGACAAGTTCAAGAGTTGTGGCTGTTAGTCTATTTCAGCAAAAAAAACAGATACAAAGTCTTGTGGCACTTTTAAAGACTAACAAATTTATTTACTACATTAGCTTTTGTGAGTATAACTGTGCTTCATCACAACACTGTAGTATGTTCATTTTGTGCTTCATCATGACACTATAGTATGTTCATTTTCACATCTGCCAACAGTCTCTGCTGATTAGCACCCAGCACTTGGAGTTGGCAGAGAAGAAGCTGGACAGACACTCTGAACCCACCTTCTCAGAGCCAGCACTTACCTGGCCAGAGTCCCCAGGAGGCGGCAGCAGCAGGAGCCAGGACAGGGGGATTCCTAGGGGAGACAAAGCCATTGAGAACAAAAACAGCTTAGCCACAGGAACTGAACCCATTAACTCCAAAGAAAGAGCCGCTTTTTCTGATCCCCACCCCAAATCCCTGTCCAGTTATCTTCCCCCCCCCCCCATGAACCCTTCTGGGGGAACAAGCCCTAATCAGCCACCCTGAGCCAGCAACTCCCTGGAGAATTAAAACCCCAACCTTGACACCCCCCCACACACCTAATGCCCCTACACCAGCAGGGATTGCCCTGCAGTGAATTTCCCAACACCCCCCAGTTGTCAGCCAGCTAATGGTTGAGCCCCCAACCGTCAATACCTGAGGAGACGCACTTACCCCCTCACAGCCAAACTGTCAACACCCCCCTCGCGCAGCCGTTTTTTAAACGTCCACCGCTCCTCCCATTGGCTGCTTGGCGCCCGAGCCCACCGCTCCGACTGCTGATTGGCTCATTTGCGGAGCCAATGGGGCACGCGCCGCTCTCCACCAGTAGGGAGCGGCTGCTGGAAGTCAGGCCGCCGCTGGCCTATCCGGGTCGAGCGTGCCCGCGGGAGGAACCGGAAGCTCTGCTCTGCGGGCGCGCCCGGCAGCCGTCTCCTAGCAACGGCAGGCGGTGGAGCCGGCGCGCGGGGCATTGTGGGACGCGGGCGGAGTCGGGCGAGGCCTAGCTGGCGAGCACCGAGCCGGGGCTTCGCCTGCGTCGGAGCCCGCGGCCCTCATCCTCCTGTCAGGCCCGCCGGGCCGGAGCGTGGCGGCGAGGGCGGCTCGGCAGGGCCAGTGAGCAGCCCCTGGGGAAACCAGGTGAGGTGACTGTTTGCTGCGTCTTGCCAGGGTGGGTCACCAGCTGTCAG
Source organism: Podocnemis expansa (assembly GCA_007922195.1). NCBI lineage: Eukaryota > Metazoa > Chordata > Testudines > Podocnemididae > Podocnemis > Podocnemis expansa. Next base: position 20,778,548 of record ML682007.1, on the reverse strand, counting down.
GCAGGAGGAGGAGATCTCCTCCTTGCTACCTTCACCTCCTCCGGCCAGCAGGCATTTTAAAATACCTCATTTTGCCTGGCTTTTTACTTACAGGGGTTAAAGGATGCGGGAACACCCCAGCACACCCTGTTTTTAGGCAGAAACATCCCAGGGGTTCCTAGAAACAGAAAAACATGACAGTCATACTCCATTTTCTCCATGTATCCTCCAACGTCCTCCTTTTTCTACTTCCCTGGCCTCCTTTCCATGCTTTGGTATTGGGTCACCCTATCCCAGGAGGCTGGTGAGAGGGATTTCACGCAGCACATAGATTTTAAGGTCAGAAGGGACCAGTATGATCAGCACAGACAATGCAGCTCTCAAAACCCCAGCCACCCACTCCTGTAACAGACCTCAACCTATGACCCAGTTATTAAAGTCTTCAAATCATGATTTAAAGACTGAAGTACATCTGGGGTGCAGAGCTGCTCTGACCCTCATTCGACCTGGGAAATTATCCAACTTTGCAGCTGTATTGGTCTCATTCAGCAAAACAAACAGGGCATCCTGTGGCACTTCAAGACTAACTAATTTATTTATTGCATGAGCTTTCATGGGGCAAAAATCCCCCTTGGTTTTTTGTAAGATTGGAATACTTCTCAATCTCCCATGATTTGTCAGGAAGCTTATTGGATGCATACTCAAAAAATGCTCTGAAGCCTCTGCAAAAGTACTGCACAGAGGCAAGGTGTTTGCTCACATCCCCAAAACAGAAATTGGGCTGATAAAAGATTAATAAAAGATTACTTCACCCAGCTTGCCTTGAAAGTAGATCTTGTTCTTTACAAGAGTAGTAGATTGTGACTACAGATTTAGGTTGGCCATGTTGACGTGTTAATCATAATTCTGAAAGTGCTTATACTGTTCTATTTAAAAACAAATTTTGTACAGAATCATGCTTTGTTTGCAAGAGATAAGGAAGTATAGCACATTGGCAATGCATTGTTCAGCACTAGGCTTCTATATTTATTTAACTGTGTAACACAGTTATAAACTGTAAATGCCAGAGACATCTGTTAAGCATGTTGGCTTAACTAGACAACTGGAGGAAACTGAGTAATATGAGAAAATACAGTGAAGCGTGATGTCAGATAACAAAAATAATAAGTTAAAGGTTTGATTTTCCTGTAATGTTTAGTATTATTGAGTAGTAAATATATCACTCCTTTCACTATACTCGTATGTGTTCAGAAGGAAGAAAACAATGGCGTCTGGGACTGTTGAAATTAACTCTGCCCCACCGGGAGGGTCGAATGATGTTAGCTTGGAGGAGCCAAAGAAGATGACAAGAGAGGACTGGAGGAAGAAGAAAGAACTAGAGGAACAGAGAAAATTGGGTAATGCACCAGCTGAAGTGGATGAGGAAGGAAAGTAAGTTTCACCTAAGGCTATGCTTGATTTGCTGTTACAAATAAAACACACTTGTCCTGCTTAGTACTGAAGAAAAGGTTGAGGAAATGGCTAAATTCAACTAATTCTGCAGAAACCTTTTATGAAAGCTGAACTTTCTGAATTAGCTTTTAATGCCTTTCTTTTTTGGAGGTATAGAAGTCCCTTAGATAAACTGGTAGTAATTCAGTGTACAGGGTGGAGATACCGTATGTAGATGGGGGCTCTTATGATTGCTTACACTGGTATTTATGCAGAGGGTGGCACTGAAAAATCTGTTATGCAGATTCTCCATGTCTTTTCCTTTGCCTGTGATCTATATCAGAAGCTGCTGGAGTAGTAGTTTTAGAGTAGTAATAAGATTTGCAGCTCAGAAAGGGGATTGCTCTGTCTCTGTGTTTCCACGATATACTGTAGGTAGGATGTGAGCCTGTGTGAATTGACTGGAACAAAAAAGCAAGGAAAATCACTGTTCACTTATTTTGGCAATCATAGTTCAATTTAAATTCATTAATCTGTTTAATGTTTACTACAGTCTGTCACAAAAAGACTAATGTTGAATGCAAGAAGTATTTTAAAAAATTATATTGTTCTTCACTTGTGCTGCATTGTTTACATTATTTGCATATCTAAATATTTTGTATGCCTTTTTACAGAGATATCAATCCTCATATTCCTCAGTACATCTCCTCAGTGCCATGGTACATAGATCCTTCAAAAAGACCTACATTGAAGCACCAGAGACCTCAGCCAGAAAAGCAGCAAGAGTTTAGTTCATCTTCAGAATGGTACAAACGAGGGGTTAAAGAGGTATGTAAAAATGTTTTTAGAGTGTAGCAAAGATGAGACCTTTTTGGGGAGGGAAGAATGGTGAAGGAAATGCAAGAGAATTTTCTTTAAATTAAAAATTTGATTAATTGTGATAATTTTATTATGAGAAGTGTTTTTCACTCTAATTAATCTAAGTTTTGGTAACTCTGGTGTTAAAATCTATCCCCATTTACCCCATATAGAAATATTTGCTCCTTCTTTTTTATTTTTAGAAGATCTTCACCCATGCACACCAAGATTGCAGAGCAACAATAATACAATTAACCTGTTTTTCTGTTTGTTGTGATCTTAGCTCAGTACAGGGTAGGAGGTGGGAAGCAATATATGCAAAATAAGTGTCACTTCATAGAGAAAAAATTGGGGATGTGTACTATATTTTAGTGTAAGAATTGCCAAGGAAGGCCTCAAACAGATTTGATTATGATTCTCGTTTTCTATTCACTAGTTTCCTTCACTGTAATGAGGTGATGTACAATTTCCTGTAATCTCTCCCTAACTGTGAAATAGTATTAGACTGGTAATCCAAAAATTTAATTTCTCAGTTCATTCAGGCAAGGGTTGGAAGTTTGCTTCACAAAGTGCTCCACTAATAGGCTTTGGATCTTTTTAGGAGCATTATTTCTAACTGTATACATATTTCAGTTTTTATTGCTGTTGGAGTTTCTTCCTGTGAGGGGGGAATTTCTTTCATTTTTGGTAATATAGAACCTGCTATTAGGGACTGAAATGAGAGCACTATCATAAAATAAGTCAAGTGCAGCTATATTTTGATTTTGTAAAGCTGATTTTATGTACACACATTTACCTTCACTTAATCAGGCTAACAAAAAATGCACACCAGCTAAAACTGCTTATTGGAAATATGTGTCAGTCATTCTATTTTATCTCTCACCACATTTGTTCCCTTTTGTTTAGAATGCTGTTGCAACTAGGTACCGCAAAGGAGCTTGTGAAAACTGTGGTGCAATGACACATTCAAAGAAATACTGCTTGGAGGTAAACCTGACTTCTTTCAATGCCTGAATGATTTTTGGAAAATATTACTGTAAATTGTACATTAGTGGAAAATGTATTTGACGTATCTGAACTGGTTGTTGATATTGATTTTAATCCATCTATCAAATATGGTTTTTGAGATGTCTGGTTCAACAGCCCTCCAACAAGTTTTATGTAGGATGAATAAGGAGCAAAAAACTGAGTCACCAGATCAAAAGACTTAACTTTTCAAGAGTCAGCTCATACATAGGAAAATATTTTCCAGTTGTATAAGGAAATGGGCATTTCAGTCTACCACACCTCATCCACATTATTTTTTCTTCCATTTTGTGCGTGTTGTATAATTCCTTATGGTGAGTGTTTTATACTGCTTAGTTTCAAACTCAGTCCAGGCTGCCTTTGTCAGCTCCAAATCTGATTAAATGGGTTTTTTTTAACTTACTCTTAAATATCTTCTAAAGCAACACCAACTTTTTAAAATCTGCTCTGTTTCAAAAGTAACTTCACATACTACCTTTTGCCTTTCAGTCTCCTGGTTAACTTTTGTCCTTTACAGTCACACTTTTTCTCTGTCTCTTATTGAGTGTAAGACCTCTGAAAATAGGGGAAATTAACAGGCTTTGGTCACATGTATGACTTTTCTGAAATCATCTCGTCTATTGCTCTAGCACTGATACAGCTCTACTAGCTCTAGTGTCAGCCAGCACCATGTACGTTTTTACGTGTTTGCCAAACCTCTTCTGACTGGAGTTAGTAGTAAAAAACACAAATGTTAATCTGAACTACATTATTGCAGCTTCTAGAAATGATACAATTAGTGGGAGAATTCACCCCCCCCCAACCAAACCCTACCTTTGTAGATGCAGCCTAATAGTCTGATCAAGGAATTATGGGGGGGGGGGGGGACTGAAAACTTGTCTTCTGTTTAAATTCATTTAGGTGTTATGGGCACCAGTAGATAAAATAAAAGTAGCTACACGTCTGTGTTTAACTCTGTATCTTTTCAAGATGACTTCAATATACAAAGTCTAAATGTAATAACAGACATACATTTAGACCTGTAGGTTGCAAAATAGTTGTATTGTCAAGGCATCAAAAAAGAACTCTCTTTTAAAGAGATGTACATAGGTAAAGAATGTAGCTGTCCTTTAGACTAAAATAATGTAAAAGTAATAGCGGCTTCCTTTTTTTAGAGACCTAGGAAAGTTGGAGCAAAATTCACAGGCCTTAATATTGCACCAGATGAACATGCACAGCCTACACTGATGTTTGATTATGATGGGAAAAGAGATCGTTGGAATGGTTACAACCCAGAAGAGCACATGAAGATTGTCGAAGAATATTCCAAAGTTGACTTGGTATGTAGGCATTTTGGTTTGTAGAAATTTCGGCTCCGTAAGCAGCCCTTTGTGAACAAACTTGGTAGCCATCCTGCAGCATTGTGCTATATTCATAATGCAAAAGATACGTAGATTCCGTCTTTGGTTACTTAGATTTCTCATTTTGTTGAATTAAAAGCTCCAAAATCAAAATGGAATAGCAGAGAGATCTACCCTCTAAATGAACTGCAGATCAGTGTTGCATAGACACAACTGAAGGAGACGAATGCTGTTGCTGAATGCAGATTTGAATTTTAAGTCAGTGAAACAAACATGCCTTAACTGTATCAGTTCAGTGACCCAGAGTATTTAGTGTGGATCTGTGAATTTGCTCATGTCAAGTAAATGGACTGTAATAGTAAGAAGACCTTTAAATACCCTCCCTCCTCTTTGGGGGTACAGAGAACAGAATGGTGTGGCCAGCAGGTGGGGATTTGGATGAGCAGTACAGAAACAAACTTGGGGGCACTGGATCCTTTGAATGTGTCTACACTGCAATAAAATGCCTGCAGCTGGCCTGGGTCAATTAACTCAGAGTTGTGGAGCTTTAACTGAGTGTGAAATTTGCAGTGAAGACATTTGGCCTCAGGCTTGACCCTTCTCCCTTGTAAGGTTTCAGTGCAATTGTTTAGCCCCACAACCTGAGTCTGCTTGTGTTTCGTTGCAAAGAAGAAATACCTTGAATGACTGTCAAAGCTAGAAACTTAATTACTACCAGTTGGCTAGTAGTGATGCATTTGGGTCCTAACTAGTGCATTTAAAGTTCTAAATGAACCCAGAGGTGCTTGTGATGGGTGTTTTTTAATAAAGCACTTGTATTTTAACAAAATAAAATAAAAACACTGTCTTTCCATATTTAGGCCAAACGTACTTTAAAAGCCCAGAAGTTGCAAGAAGAGTTGGCTTCAGGAAAGCTGATGGAGCAGGTGGTAAGTAAACCAAAACTTACACTTTTTTTTTATACTGAACCAAAAAAGGGGGGGCCTTTTCTCCTCCTCTCAATCAAGTAGGTCATCTTTGTCTTTAGATGCCTTTGTAGAGACCATTTCAACAAATATATGCATCATGTGCTGCCTTAAATTTTTGTGGGGGCCGGTCTGAAGCTTTTGTTTTGCATTTGCCAGGTCCTCAATATATGTGCCATTGATGAATAGCACCTAGCATTGGGGATAGAGATAGAGCATTGATTCTTGTTGGCTGGGTGAAAGTAACTTACTGAGCATTTTATGAAATCTGTTTCTTATTTGTCCGAAAGCCTAATCCTTTTTCTAAAGTACATTAACCAAAAAAAATGTACTTGACTTAAGTTACTACATATGCAGTGAAAATGGGTTCTTCTTTGAGTGCTGCTCACATCATTCATTTCTAGGTGTCTGTGTCACAGCACCATTCACCGGAAAGTTTTTGCCCTAGCCTGTCAGAGCAGAGTCGGTGGCCAACGCCCCATCTGGCTGCTCCTGCAGCTGTGTGTGCGTGGGGGGCGGAGGGGGGACCCTGATCCTGATCCTCCTCAGTTTCTTTTTCCACCCTCAACGATTGTTATGGAACAGCCCGCTCTTTGCACTAGTGCAAGTGCCTGTCTGTTCCGCTCTGTTTATGAGCCACCCGTTCACACTAGAAGATCTCTACGTCAACATCGTCCTGCTGTAACCCACTGTTCCTACCAAGCCTTCACAGCTAGAGCCAGGACACTGCTCCTAACCACCGCCCACCATGTTGGGGTTCAAACCATGCACGAGTTGTGGCAAGGCATTGCCAAGGGACAACTCCCCACAAGATGTGTCTTAAATGCCTTGGTGAATCTCACCAGGCAAGTCAGTGCTTAATCTGTCAGTCTTTCAAACCAAGGCCCTTGAAAGATAGAGAGCAGAGGTGCTGTGTGTTGGCCTTAGTGCAAGCACTGCAGCCTACCCCCAGTACATTAGGGACTTGTGTAGCACCGCCAGCACCATGTGCCAAGTCGGCCCCCTGGTCCTCTCGGCGCTGCTTCCTCAGAGGAACACAGGAAGCTGTGCGCAGCATCGATGTTGGTACCGAAGGGCTGGCACCACTTTGGCTCTCCCCAGCCAACCTCCTCTCGGGGACAAGGCCTGGCGCCCAGCCCAGTGCCATCCACAAAGGAGGCCTTTGAAGCTGCAAAGGCTTTTTTATTCCTGCCCACTCCCATGCTGCCTAGGCCACTGAAGCCAAGAGGGAAACCAGCCTTCCTCTTGAAGATATGGGCTGCTCCGGACCGGTGCCGATCACCACCTGCCCCAGCACCACAAGATTTTCTGCCGCCACGTGGCACTGGACATTGAGGATATCCCAAGATCCTCCCTTTCCCCAGAGATCTCTGCCTTCCCTGGCACTGAGCAGGGCCACAGGCCCAAGCATTCCTGTAAGCACTCCCTTTCTCCACCTCGGCACCCTAGAGCCTCACTGGTGCTGTCCACCCTGTCGCCAACAGTATCAAAACCCGCCTTAACAGTGCCGACCTTGGCTACATGGCCCCAAGAGAGAACTCATTCCCAATACCCCAGGAACCTGCACCTCACTCACCCACCCATCTCAGCCGTGGGGGGTTCGGTCTACCCATGAAGGACCACTGACACTGAGCCTTCCCCAGTACCACCCTCACAGCTGGTCTGCTTCGCCCAGGGCCTCCAAGGAGGAACCATCCCACAGCACCGTTGAGCTAAGGGGTAGCAGTCCGAGATCATGTTTGTCCTTGTATCCAGACAAAGCCGTGAATGCTCAGCCATGGTCTTACAGGGAGAACGCCCGCACCCACTATAACCTCTTCTGCTGGATGATGGCACACTTGGGCTTGGCGGTTGAGTCCCTCAAGGGGGACCTGGACCCCCTTTTTGACCTGGGGTTCGTGGCTTCCCCAGCTGCAATTTCAATAGCGTGTACGACCTTGCCAGGGCCCGGTGGGAGACCCCTGCCTCCAGCCCGCCAGTCTGCGAGGTGGCCAGCCACAAATACCACACTCCCTCAGAAAGCTTCCTGTTCCCTGGTAGACCACCTGGTACTGAGCTCTCAGAGCAGAGGCTGCCTACAGACACCTCTTCAAGGTCTAGGGAGCCTAGAAGATTCGACCACCTTGGGACGAAGGCTTACTCAGCCCCTGCCTTCTGGCTCTGTATTGATAACCACGAAATGCTGGTTGGCCAATATACCCTTGACTGCTGGGAATCTGTGAAGCACTTCCGAGACCACCTTCCCCAGGAACACCTGGAGGACTATGACTCAGTCATAGAGGAGGGCATGCTGGCCTCCCGTGATGCCCTTATGGCGGGCCTGGGATGCCTCGAACGTGGCTAGCCGTGGGCTCACCTCAGCCGTGGTCGTGCGGAATGCAGTGTGGCTCCAAGAGTTGGGCCTGCCCCAGGACTTGCAGCAGGCCATAAAGAATCTCCCTTTCAAAGGGAGGTTGTTCTTCAGTAGGGTCACTGACTCTTTGCTGCATGGTGTGAGGGACTCTAGAGCTGTCCTTAGGTCTTTGGGCATGCACAGCTGCCCAGACGACCCTCCAGCCCTCAGCAGCCCCTTGAGCAACCACGGCAGTGGGTCCATCAGGGATCCTCCCCGCATGGCTGCAACGGAGAGCAGCCTACGTGGGGAGCTAGAACCTCTTCACTTTCCAGGGCCCCCTGCTAGCGTGTGGAGGACTTTTCCGCACCCCGAACAAGCTCTCCCTGAACTGGATGCTGCTTTCCTCTATCCACCCCTCTGAGAATTATCTCCTCTCTCCCCATGGGCCCCATTGCACCAGCCCTTGGGCCCACAGGACCAGTAGCCAAGTAAAGGCTCCCTTCAAATCACCCCCTTACAGTCAGTCTTGGGATCCCTTTCTTCTCTTATGGCAATGCCAGTCTGCTAATTTTTGTCAGATGTAATAGCCCAAGGGGTTTGATGTCAAAGGGCCAAGAATGAAAGCGAAAACAGCAATTTATTTTCACATGCACATAGACACGTATATATGCATGGGATTCTAGGACCCTAGTACAAAAGCCTGGAAGGGATGGGATGAAGGAGGCCTACTGTTACCCCCTGCTTAACCCTTCTTCTGCGTAGCCATGGATTTCTCCCAGACAACAGACTAACTGGGGTGTAAAGGGGAAGGGGAACAGGACAATGGTATCCTTCCTCACCCCCACATCCCAAACCACCTTAGAGCCTGTGGTTGGGTCAGGTATGCCACCCTATGTGTCCGAGTGAGTCTGTGCCCATCAGATGTCCTTATACTGGGCAGGTAAGAAAGCAACCTCACCCACTCACTATGAACAAAGGAAGGATTGCTGCTTCCCTCTAGCCCTAGCCTTGGGAGGGAAGGACCACAGGGCAGTTGTTAATCTTCATTGTCCCCTATGAGGATGCAGCTGTGCTTGCTCACCTCATCCCTCTGGCCCCCTATGAATCCCTTGAAGGTCTTGCAGAGCCCCACTGATGTCCATAAAGGGGACTAACTCCCCTTTTCCCCCTTTGCTCTCTCTCCAGGGATGCCTGTTCTTTCCCCATGAGCGATACGGTCAACTAATGGCTCGCTGCTCCATAGGGCAAACCTTGTTACTAGCCCCTGACCCATGTGATAAGTGTATCCCTGCCTTTCTGACAATTGGGCAGAAGGGTCCTTCCCGTTCTCGTCAGCCCCGCTGGCTGCTATCCTGTTCCCTCTCTGTCTGCTCCTGATCAGGGCCCTGGCTCCCCAGTGGAAAGCCTGACAAGTATTTTGGCCCCATAAAAAAAAGTTCTCCTCAGAGCCAGGAAGAGCTCTGGCTGACGACCCATTTAAGGTCCAGACTGCCCCTCCCCGGGGAATTCCTAAACCCACCAGACCTACCTCTGTGTGGCATGAAACCCACTAACATGGGGGTTGCCCCCCTTTTGTTTTCTTAGGCAGGGGGTGATTTCTACCCAAGCTTTGGCTGAGGTGGACGGGTAATGTCACATACAGTCTACCCTGGGGTACCCACTTCTCTCTTTTCCTTGGCAGAGTCACCCTCAGCCTTTGGGAAGTGGCCCAAGGCCCCCAGCAAACCAGACAGGCCTAGTCTACTGTTGGTAGTGCACCCAGCAATGTGTTGTCGCCCCCCCCCCCCCACACACACACACACTTTTTGCTCCATTCCCCCAAGGGACACAGGGGAACAGTGTCTTGCACCCTTTCAAGGGGACTGTTGTGCCTCTGGGCCCCCCTTCTCCCCATATTTCTTTCCAATCCGTGATTACCCCATTTTCCATCCTACTACTGGGATACATGATGGAGTTTGTTAAAGAAGACCTCTTTCCTCCTCTGGAAGAAGGGATATGCACCTTCCCCAAACATCCCTGAGAAACCTCTTGATAATTAAAGGGGCAATTTTAGGTGTCATATTGCCGATCCCAGACTGCCTCAAGCAGCCAACAGCCCTAACCCGCTGCCTCTGACACGAGACGGCTCAACTGACTCGAGACAGTTGCCACCTTACTATCTGCAGGTCAGGGCAGGGGACAACTAACTGGTCATATGGGAGCTGTGTGCCTGCTGAGCACTCCTCTGCTGGGGAAGGTGGGCAAGTACAGATAACAAGGCTACCTCCCCCGGAAGAGGAGCTGTAAAGGTAGTTTTTGTTTCTTCCCTTCATTCTATTTCCAAAGAATGGAGAAGAAACGGAGTGAGAGAAACACGCATCTAACTACTTAATTTGCTCAAATATCTACTAGGACCTAAGATAGGGATTTCCCTATCTTCTCAGTCATCATACATCTGTTCTTGCTTGCAACCCTAAGGGATGAATTAAAGCAGGGTCTTTTCAGCTCCCCCGCTACCTTTCCTCTAGACCTCCCTCTCACCTCATTCTCCTATTACAACTCCTCTTTTCTTTCCGTAATGGGAATTCCTTCCGGGGGACCCTCACCCCTGTTGCAGTGAGTCATAGGAAGGGTAATCTACACTGGATGGGGCCGTCCTGGGGGCCACCCTCCCATCCTCTTTTTCTTTGGGTAGCCATGATCACTGGGGTCCCTTCAGAGGTCCAAAGGGCTCTCTGGTTGGGCCTAATCTAAATATAGGGATCTTGAATCAGGGATTTTTTTCCCCTAAGAATATCTGTGGGCAGGAGGAAAGGCCCCTCTGTTCGGAGCCAATTCACTCTTTCCGTGGTTGTCTTCCCACATGTCCTTCCCCACTTGGCTAGGACACCCACAGCAAACCAGACCAGTGTATCACATGTAGAGGTGATTAACCCCAACTCAGTGATGTTGGAGAGGCCACGTCCCCCTTCTCCCTTTTCTTCAGGATGTAGCAGTCACTTGCCACATTACGGGATAGCGGAACATCATTAGTATCAACGATTCCCTTTGTTTAATCAGCTAATGATCTACACTGAGGGCATCCATAATGGGTTACAGTCGCCCTCCTACCAGAGCCTCAGGTCTCCGCGATACAGTGGCAGATAACCTCTTTGGCACCTTTGTGTGCAGTCTTCCCTTAGAAGAACCCACAGGTCAGTAGCGTGTTCATCAGTGTAGGCTCGACAGTCCACCACTCTATTGCCCAACCATGTTTTGGGGATGCTGCTTTGAGTGTAGCCGTGCTGATGGCAGGGAAAACTAAACTCCACCCACCATCCAAGGCGCAGCTAGTTCTGAATAATGCGAAGTGAGTCACCTTTGTAACCATGCTTCTTTGAGGTGGGCTGCTTGCATACATTCAGGTCCTTCCCTCCGTCCCCCCTACTCGGAGTTGGCGAAAAGAAGGGACTGAGGAGGATCAAGATCAGGGCCACATATATAGCTGCAAGAGCAGCCATAGGGGGTGTTGGCCACCGACCCTGCTCTGACAGACTAGGGCAAAAAGTTTCCAGCCAGTTGTGTGCTTCGGCCCGTAGGCACCTAGAACTGAATGCATACGAACAGCCCATCTCAAAGAAGGACAGTTACACGGCTAACCCATGGTTACTCTTTGCCTCATAGGTAAGTCTCCCTTGTTCCAGTCCTGACAATTGATGGGCTCTTTAAACAGAGCTTAAAGAATATTGCTGTCTGTTAGTAACTTATTGAGGGATTGAAAGAGTTAGACTTCTTAATGTTTCATGTTATTTTACTAACTGTGAGATCTTCCCAAGGACTCATTTATCAATGGCTAGTATAAACATGTATGAACTTAGTTCCCTATCTGAAACCTATATGTTACAGCTAGTTCAGTTTTTTTGTTTCAATATTTGTAGTTTCTTGGTTACAATTTATTTTAAGGTTAGAGAATTGTTAACGTACATTCCCCTGATCTTGCAGATCTTTTTGTCATGGCTTTAGTTTTCCGTTCCTTCTCACTAGTGCCTTTTGAATTATAATTAGGGCTTTTGCAAGTAATTAACATCTGATTGTAAGAGTTCAATGGCAACTTGACATGTCTTTAAAAAAAATTAAACATAAAGCGATGGCCATAAATGAGGGATGGTTCTCAAAATATAATTTGTTTTACTTTATTATCTAGCAACAACAAATGAAAGAATGTATACTGTTTGTCATCCTCATTCTGAGAATGTAACTACAGATTTTGTCCCATGATAGCACAATAAACTTGATATCTGATCCTGACATAGGATTTACTTTTCTTCCTCAAGTCTGAATGGAATAACCAGAGCTTTTCCTTCTCCCTTTCAACAGGAATTCCATCTCCCTTCCAGAGCCAAAAGAAAAGCCCTTTCACTCCCCACAACAAAACATTTTCTGTGAGCAAAGAACTTCATGCTCTTTGTCTCTCTTCTCTGATTGATCAGATGCTCTCTCCCTAGTTTCATCCCAATGCTGCATCTCTTTCAGCATCCTCCTGGTTGACTCATGGCCAGGAGGAAAATGGTAGAAGCAGAGCATATTAAGAATGCAGGGAAAGATTTCTTGGAGAAGAATGGGAAGTAGGACTGGATAGGTTTCTCCCTGGAGCCCTGGTCCTTCCTCCAGTGTTAATGGATATTCCCTCCTCCCCCACTCCAGAGGTCACCTCAGCCTGGAAGCTAATCAGTCCCTCTTAAGACACTTTAGTTAGCTTCCTCTGTGTTAAACTATAGGTTCTAGTAATCTAAACAAAAATGATTAATATACTTTAACCCTGTTAAATCATTAATTTCAATACATTTCTTAAAAAAAAGATTGAGAAATGTTAATGTGTAATGAGACATTTGTTTGGACTTTATGTAATACTCACAGTTCAGGAACTCACCATTCTTACAAGACATAGTGGTTTGATGTGAAAGTTAAAATATTTCTCAAAGCTTCCATGTTATGAGGGATTTGTAAACTTTAAGCAAAAACATACATCATAATGGTCTGTTGTGAAGTCTGTTCCATGGTTATTGCATCTGGCTTCCATTGCCTCAAGTAAAATGTGTCTGTCTCCTCTTAACGTCCCCAAACTACATTTTTTATATTCTCTGCTCATGTGCTTTTGTTTGCTGCAGAACTCCCCAAGACACCAGTGGGGAGAAGAGGAACCAAATTCACAGACAGTAAGATACTTGTCAAATGCATCACTTAATGGGGAGGAAAAACATTTACTTCATTGTACCAGGCATTCGCAGGGACTGGCATAGGAGTTGCAGTGGTGACTTCATGCCATTATGGATTCCCTGAGCAGTGGGAGCTCAGTAGGGGCAAGGCTTGGATTTACTGGCTTTGCAGCTGCTTTGTGCCAACAGAGTGGCAAAAAGCAGCTAGAACTGGGTTCCAGGGTCTGGGTTGTTGTCTTTGAATCTTATTCTGGCAGATGAGGTGTCAGGCAAGAGAATAACTGACTTGTAAAGAAAATCTGGGCCATATCAGATGATAGCCAACAAGAGTGGCCATCATTTGTATTATAGGTGTATTTTAAGCATCTTAACTCTTGGTCTCATGAGTAGAAACAGAAATCCTATAACAGATTAATTTCTTAATCGTTCAATGTAACAGTAGACTAGATTAAAGCTCTTAACCAAGAATTTATATTGCAAACTCCTAACTAGAGAGAGGTGGCTCTTGAAAGATGAGTTTAAAAAAAAAAATTTAAACTAATAGGTGGCTGTGTTTTATTTTTGATTGAACACACATTCTTTTACTTAGTCAGAAACTACTTTCTTTTCAGGAAAGAGATCATAACAGTGAAGATGAGGATGAAGATAAATATGCAGATGATATTGACATGCCTGGACAGAACTTCGACTCCAAAAGACGCATTACAGTCCGAAACTTGCGTATTCGAGAAGACATTGCTAAAGTAAGCATGAGCAAATGAACTGAGCTATATTGTTACAGCTTCTCTCACTCTCTCCCCCTCCTTCTTTATGTAACCTGTTGTTTCTAAAGGTTCGTTCCCTAAACTAACACAGAGTCCAGTGGCACCTTGTTTGTTTTGCTGGCCTAGACTAACACAGTTATCCCTTTGGAACTTGTCTAAACTAGTAGTTGCTACTAATGGACTCAGTATGGGTCTTGGAACATATGGGCTTAGTTTCTGTTCCCAGCTTTGCCCCCAATATTCCTTTTGTCACACTGGGCATCCCATGACCTCTTTTTAAGAGTTTTCCCTTCCGTCAAAATATAAAAATTGTGACTTTTAAATAAGTTGCTGCCTACCTTTGCAAACGCCCACCTGATGCTCTATAGGTGAAAAGCAATTTAAATGAAATTACTGTAACACTGTTTGGAGACATATCATCTAACCAGTGGTTCCTAACCTGTGGTCCGTGGACCCTTGGGCTGCCTAGTTTATGTAGTGGCTGTCACTGCGGAAAAAAAACAACAAGGAGTTGTGTGGCACTTTAAGACTAACAGATTTATTTTTTGCATGAGCT
>ML682007.1:20638988-20763720 GCA_007922195.1 Podocnemis expansa | reverse complement strand
AGCTCATGCAAAAAATAAATCTGTTAGTCTTAAAGTGCCACACAACTGCTTGTTGTTTTTTTACTGGACTAGACTAACACGGCTATCCCTTTGGAAATTGTCACTGCGGACCCTGCCTGGGCGCAGACACGTTCCTCCTGGTGCCTGGCTGGGGCTGGGGGAGTTTAAAATCTCCTGCCCTGAGCATGCTTCAGATGCATGCTCAGGGTGGGAGCTGACTGCAGTCATGTATCTCCAACTGGCCAGGTAAGGGGGAAGGGGTTAAGGGGAAGTTCGTGGATCAGGGATGGAAAGAAGGGGTTGGGGAAACTTGGGCCAGGGACTTCAGGTGCCAGCAGCCATGGGGGGTGGGTTAGGGAGGGAAAGAAAGGGGTTGGGGAAACTTGGGCCAGGGACAGCAGGTACCAGGCCCTGGCGGCAGTGCCGCTTTCCCAAGGGGAAGGGGGGGAATCCTGGCAGCAGGGTCCACTAAGAAGGTGTCCCCAGCTTTAAAAAGGTTGGGAACCACTGATCAAACACTTCAAAGTATCTGTGAAGGGATTACAGTGATATTTTCAGGTCTGTTAAAATCCAAGATTTCTAAGTAAACATTTTGCATGTGTTTTGTTTCTTTAAGTACTTAAGGAATCTAGATCCAAATTCCGCCTACTATGATCCCAAAACGAGATCAATGAGAGAGAATCCCTATGCCAACGCAGGCAAGAATCCAGATGAGTAAGTTTGAAGTTGGGGTTTTAACTACATATCTATAGCATAATTAGATAAAATAAAAATTGTCTTAATATTAATCTTATCCCTTTGCTGTCCCTTGTATCCTGCAATTAATGAGCCACTAAGCGTTCATGGAGGAGGGAGTCTTTTAAAATTTTCTTGTTTACATTCTTCTACTTATTTTGTTTTTTTCCTCTCTAAGTTAAAAGTTGACATGCCGAATGTGGATGAGTGTCATTTTGTTGAGTCTTTATACTTAAAGTGATCTTGTCAATTGTCACATGCTTGATGCTCATTTTTAGTACAAATTATAAAGTGTGTGGAACATTAAATTACAGTTTATAGCAAAACCCTAGTAGAGATTGCATCTGTGGACCACAGTGCAAATAAAAATGTATTGAAATAATTGGAAGTTTGTAGCTGTTCTCTTCTGACTTGCAATTATCACACCA
Source organism: Podocnemis expansa (assembly GCA_007922195.1). NCBI lineage: Eukaryota > Metazoa > Chordata > Testudines > Podocnemididae > Podocnemis > Podocnemis expansa. The sequence continues at coordinate 20,762,557 of ML682007.1, read as the reverse complement.
AAAAATCTCCCCAGTTTGGATAGCATGCTGTCTAGGAATTCATAGCTTGGCCTCTTGCTCCCCAGACCAGTGAGCAGTCAGAACGTTGGGGAGCTACTCTTTTAACTCCCAGGGAGAAAGCAGTGGAGTAGTGATCTGCTTGACTTTTATAGTGTTCCTCTGTTTCCATGTAGGGAATAGAAACAGTGTTACAGGAGGTCATTACCATTTTGTGCGTGTTGGTGACATGCCCTTTTCAAACGAGATATTCACACTTGTGACTTTAATAAGATGCTAAAATGGATGAAAGAACGTAGGTACTCAATAGGCAGTAAGTGTTGTGTTGTTTATGGGTTGTGTTTGTTGATTTGTTTGTTTATTTTTTGTAGAGTTGGTTATGCAGGTGACAATTTTGTTCGTTACACTGGAGATACTATTTCAATGGCACAAACTCAGTGTAAGTACTTCACTAAGTCAGAAAATTTTACTTTAAAAATTTAAGTGTTACCCTTCTGTTCCAAGGAAGAAATGTATCTTGTTGCAGATAAATAGACTTGGCTGCATAATGATGACTCTTAGACAAAGAATAGATTAAAGGTGATATTTGAAAAGCATGGATAGAACTCAGAATGATCATTTAATTAAGCAGTACCTCTTTTTTTCATATATAGTGTTTGCTTGGGAGGCATATGACAAAGGCTCTGAAGTCCATCTTCAAGCAGACCCTACCAAACTGGAGCTTCTGTACAAATCCTTCAAGGTGAAAAAAGAAGATTTTAAAGAACAGCAGAAAGAAAGCATACTAGAGAAGGTAATTGAGATAAATGTCCAATGGCCATAGTGTTTTGCATTGATAAAACTGATTTTTTTGGAAAACAATAACTTGGGTTAGTTCAGACTAAATATTTGAAAATATATTTCACAGCTCATACAAAATAAGTTATTTTCAGACTTTGGTATTGGGCACAATGACTGCAGCTTTCTTTTAGAAAAAGAAAAGTTTCTCTTCTATTTCACTGTATCATCACTGTATCATCATCAGTTTTACTTAGACAATGTTGTAAAAATAAATCATCCATGAAGACTAACATTTTTTAGCACAAGTTGACAATAACAAATGATATACTGTCTAATTGTTTTATACTTGGGTTCTTTTTCTACCTCTCTTTTATTTTCAAGTCTTCTGGCAGCTTAAATAAGACTTTTTTTTATTTAAATTGGGGTATATCGCTGGAGCTGGTAATATCTTTCCAAACTGAAAAACATCTGAAATGTTACCACTGTAGCAAAAACAGCATCTTTAGCTAACAGGTCGGTGAGAAATACCAAACGTTCAGTTGTAAAATGTGATAACTGTTCTAAATGCTTGTATAGCACCCAAAGCACAGAAAAGGCAGTAGGGTAATGAGTCTGAAATGCAGATGGAGTTGCAAAGCCTTTTGCTATAGATCTTCAAAAATATTGCTCTCTTTTGTAGTATGGAGGACAAGAACATCTAGATGCTCCACCAGTCGAATTGCTGTTAGCGCAGACAGAAGATTATGTAGAGTATTCGAGGCATGGAACGATCATCAAAGGACAAGAAAAGGCTGTTGTGCGCTCTAAGTATGAAGAAGATGTAACTGTCAACAACCACACAGTAAGCACATAAACTGAGAAACAGCAGCAAGTGCTAAATTTCCTAGTAAGGTAGGGAAAATGTGATTAAGTGCCACAAGGACAAACATACAGTCACTAAAGTATTGAACATATCCCTTGTTGCTTAAGTCTCTCCTTCCAGGCAGGAGAATTTAATTACCTATGAGGCTTCCCACTGGATCTACCCACAACTTGTATGTGTGGAAATTTTCCAATTCTTCTTTCAAAGGCACAAATGGGAGTCATGCTTCCATGTCCATTCCTTAAATGGGAGTTGGGCACCCAGCTGTCCTCTGCATTTGAAAATCTCCCCCATGTGCAAACGTTTGTAGAATTTCAAAGCTCATCAATTTTTTCCCTTTTAAGTTTTTCAGATAAGCTACTACTTTTATGGGGGGGAAAAAAGTCTTATGAATTTCAGTGTTCCAGTTATGCAAGTGATTGCTTCAGTACTGTTTCTGTCTTGCAGTGTATATGGGGTTCATATTGGAAGGAAGGCAGATGGGGATATAAATGCTGCCACTCATTTGTCAAGTATTCCTATTGTACAGGAGAAGCTGGGAAAGAAATGGCTGTAAGTATCACTTCATTTTTAGACACTAGAACAATGGGATGCTGCTATAAAATATCCAAAATAAGGCTAATTGTGCAGCTTGTCTTTCCATTTTGGAATGTACAGAGTGAGTTTTCATACCATTTCATCTTCATTATGCAGAATGCTGCATCAGACTTCCCAGAGAAAGAACCTATGGAGGAAGATTATATGACAAAATCCAAAACATTGATGGAGGTAGGTTACCTTCTTCTCCCACTTGTCTTCCCTTTGGAAAGAAATAACTACCTTAAAAGACTGTATGGAGGAAGATTTTTGCATTCTGTTTATATGGAGATTTAAAAGATGGAGTTGTGTAGTGACTGTACTACAGAGTTGCACGAGCCATCCCCTCAGAGCTTAGCCAAGATTTGTCAAGTATTGAATCGTTAATATCTCATCTCTCAATTTCCCTTCTAAATTCCTCAGATACAGAGTTACTAGACCCTGAGGATAAGTTCCTTGGACATGCATATGCATAACCCTTGGCATTTCAGTCTAAAACTCCTGTTTTTCTGCTTCCAGATACATCAAGAAAAACAGAAGGATGAGAAAAAGAAGAAAAAGAAGAAGGTCAAGAAGAGTCCTAATTCAGATAGTGAAGACGAAGAGAAAAAGAAACATGAAAAACTGAAAAAGGTGCATTTTCCCCCACCTCCCAAACTGTTCTTGTTCTTATTAAGAAATATTGATTTGATCAGTAGTATGAAGGCCCCAAAATCATGGTTTTTGTGGTGCTGTATGTTGGTTTCTCTGCTGCTGACTCTGAGTTGAAGTGACTTTTAGACAGTTGTTTTAGCTGTTTTGAAGTAAATGATTAGAACAGTGGGTGATGATAGGTTAAGGTTTCAAAAGTAGCAAAGAGGAAGGAAACACCCTCTGTTTAATTTTCCCCTTTAGGATAAAAGGCACTTTAAGTCTTATCCTGCTCTGGATAGTGTGCATGAGTAGATTACTACCCTCCTACACTGTCCCGATGAAGTCACTGGATCAGGTTCCACAGATGTACAGCAGTCTGCCCAAGTACTATCAGTTTACAGCAGTGGTTCCCCACCTTTTTGGCTGGAGGGATACAGATATCATTTTTACAGCCCTGAAGGACCACCAGTTTCTGCCAGCAGGCTCCCCACCACTGCAGCCAGCCAGCCAAAGTTAAGAAAAGAGGCTGCCTCTTCAGTGATCTCCCATCTCCCTGGCTACAGCAGGGAAACCCCACGTGTCTCATAGCCCTGTGCACTCTGCCGGGGCTCCTTAGCAGCGACTCCCTTTTGCAGCCAGCAGGATGGACGATCAGTGCTCAGCTCCCTCTGGCTCCAGCAGGGACCTCAGCGTCTGTGTCTCTAGGCAGAGCATTTTGCCATGTTCCCTGCAACATCCATGGAGGGCATTTGATCTCCCATTGCTTTGGGTGCAGCTAGGAGTTGGATACGTGTCTTTTAGTTCTGAGGAAATGTGCTCTCTACTTGGGTCCTTAGGCAGAGGCTCCCTTCTGCAGCTAGCAGGAAGGGAGCTGCAGGCCACTTTGAAAGCCTCCATGGTCCATTTTAGGCCCTCAGACCACAAGTGGGGAACCACTAGTTTACAGGATGGAGGTCTTGCACTGATGCATTGTACTTCAGCCATCTTTTGGATAAACCACTGCTGCTGAATGGCAAAAATTAGGAGAGGAATAATTCACGTCTCTTAAAGAAAAGGAGAAGAAAGTATCCTTGTTCAGTCTGGATGAAATTCTCAAAAGCTCTTAAGTTACTAAGATGCTTTTGATAATTTTACCCTATTCATAAACTTAGCTGAAAATTCAGGAAGCCTTCAGATTACTACACCCTAACATTGATATTTATGCAAGTTTTAAAATGGCTCAGTTAAATAATGCTATGACCAGAGAAAATTGATAAACATTGATTTGGGGCTGTAGTTGGAGGTTCCATTGTGAGAGTTACAGAATCTCCCAATTCTGCTTGCTGGTGTTTTAGTTGAAGTACTATGATATGTCATGAATTTTGACCTCAGTTTTGCTTTTACTTCAGGCATTAAATGCAGAAGAGGCTCGTCTCCTCCAGGTTAAAGAAATCATGCAGTTAGATGAGAGGAAGAGGCCATATAACAGCATGTATGAAACACGAGAGCCTACAGAAGAGGAAATGGAGGCTTATAGAATGAAACGTCAAAGACCTGATGATCCCATGGCTTCCTTTCTTGGACAATAATGATGTGAAAGACATTCCTGCACACAGTACTTGGCTATTGTATATGATGCTTAGTAAACAAGTCACTGGAACTTTTCTTTCTGAAATCCGTTTTGCAGAAACGGCATAGTTTTTGTTAGGCAAAAGAAGTCTCTGAATTAAGTTAACGGCAGGTGCCAACAGTATTTTTGTCTTTTTTAAAAAACAGAAAGGTATACTTGGTACAGGATGGTACTACTGAAAGTGTACCTTGTCACCTGCTAGAATTCATTGTAACAACAGGAGAGAGGAACCTATAAATTTAAAGCAAATTGCATCTAAAACATGGGGCCAGCAGATGTCACTGTTGCTTCATTCGATTGATGAATGTACTTGGATAGTTGTAACATCTCTTAAGGCTTCTCAATAGTCATTCTATACTAACATTTTTGTAATTATTTTAGGAACGTAGGATTATGTAAACAGCTGTGACATTGTGTATAAACTTGGTTGACTGTAATATAAATGTTTTCTGTCCATTAACGGAGAACACCTGACTCATCTTTGGAGCAGTTACAATACAAGAAGCCCACACTACGCAGAGCTCTGATATTCTTTGTGTCTAAGCAACTGATGAAGTGGGATTTTCTTCTATGCACCTTTTTCAGTTTTGTTAGTCTTTAAATGCCACAGGACTCCTTGCTTCCTTTTTTTTCAAATTGAATAACTCTACTCACCTGCTAATAAAATCTTGATGTCATATTCCTGCCATCTTTTTTAATTATCTGTAAATAGAAGCCCAGTTACAATGGGGAGAAAAGTACTCAGGTATGATACCATTTCAAACAACTATGAAAGTTATATTATCAATTAAAATCCACTGCGTTGCAGCTATGCATTTTTAAACATACAGTAGGGTGGATTTCTTGTCCCTCCATTTTGCATTGCATTTCTTTGGTCCCTTGTTTTTAACATTCCAGTTGGTTCTGACATCTTTCACTTCAGACCATTCTTTAATCAAAAATATAACATAGCTATATATCTAAGTGACTGGGATGTGATGCAAGCAAAAGAAAGGCTATAAAGACTTCTGTTTTCCTGCCCTTTAAGAAGAGGGCAGGGAGATGGGGAGCAGCACGAGGATTTAGCAAGTTTAACTCTTCCCCTAACATCCTTTAGGTGTATTCCAGGTTTCTTCCCCACTCCCAGACTTCATCAGTGATCTCTTATGCTTTTCAGTATGAGTGCCCAAAACATTCAAATCTCAGCTAACAGCACCTGTCCAACTGTCTCTATCTTGACTTCATTCTATGTAACTGGTATACATACTATTTTCATTGAAGATCATCTCTTATGTACTTCTAAATGTATACTAACACTTCTTTCACACAAGGCGTAAGTTTCTTTTAGAACTATGACAGTGTCGTGCCTACAATTTATTGTATAGGAATCCTGATGACAAAATTTGACTCTCATCAACATTATAGTTCTGCCTTTAAATTCCACATGGAGCTCCCGCTCAGACATTAATGGAAGTTTATTTTTGAGGTAAGTACAGAATAAGCCACAGATTTACAATATACATCTGCACGTAGAATCTGACCATAACCTCTTCAAGAAACAGCTCAAGTCCAACTAAAAGCACAACCTTTCCCAGGAGGCTGATGTAAGGATAATTGTCAGGCCCTGCAACCATTATGGCATTTTTGGCTTCAGCTGGTGGTGGAGACCAACAGCAGTCAGCTGTTCCCTGCCCCCAGCTCCTGTGGGTGGCAAATATGGGGAAGAAGGGACTGCTGGAGCTCCAAGCTGTCGGCCCCACTGGATAGTGAGAGATCCACAGAGCCAGAGCTCCCAGCTCTGCCCTCAGCTACCAGCCTCTGGTGCCGGGGCAGGGAGTGGAGGGTTTGGGGGAGAGAGGACCCTGCTTTGCTCCTCTCATGCCAGCCTCTGTCCCCCTAGTCAGCCCTATTTTGTTATAGTTATTTTTAATAAAAGTCACAGAGAAGTCATGGCTTCCATAAATATTTATCCGTTGTGACCTCCCCCTGCCTTTTACTAAAATAACTGGCAAAATCTTAACGCAGATGGCTGAGGTCCTGGTAGTTGTCACTGTTGATTTAGCAAGCATTAAACACTGTGGGAAGTAAGGATAAACTTCAAAAAGCATGAAGAGTCCTTATAACTATTCGGTAAAGAGATTCAGGCGCTTAGTGACTTTTGAGAGAGGTAGGGGAGGGAAGGGAAACACTCTAGAGCAGGGGTCTGGAGCCGTATGCTGTTCTTAGGCTGCCTCCTTGTGGCTTTGGGCTCCAGGATCCTGATTCTAGACCCTCCACCACCACGGCGGGACCCTAGGGTGGTCTGCTCCTGGTCTGGGTCCCCCTCCCTGCCACCGGGGGACTCTGCAGGTGGGCTGCTCCTGGTTCTGGGTTCCTCCACCTGCCCAGCAGAGGACCCTGCAATCAGTGCCCTGGCCCAGCTCCCTCCAACCCACTGTGGCTCACAAAACATTTGGTTATTGAATGAATTTTTTAAAATAGCTTCTCTTATCTTTTGGACTGCTGACCCCTGCACCACTATAAACTTCAAAAAGTTACACTGAAAGCGTCATGCTGGCAAGCCATTGAAGGACAAATGCTGCATCTCATCTGAAATTTGGGTGTCAACTTTCTGAAGGTGCAGTTAGTATTTTTAACTGAAATATAAGATATTGGACCTTAAACCTATTATTTAATATTGCACATTGCAGGATGGGCTTTTGAGAGGTGCAAAGGGTTAAAGAGACAATAGCAATGGTGGCTGTTTGAACTGCTCAAATGTTTGAAACATGAGACTGAATTTTGTTGGGCGTGCAGGAGCAGGAACAGCAGATGAACAGTGGTCAAAGTTCCATGATAAAAGCAATTTGATCTTAGATGTCAGTATTGTATATAGGGGTGCATGTCTATAAGGCTACAAACAAGGGGTCCTGTGGCACTTTTAAAGGCTAATATATTTTAAGTGCCACAGGACTCCTTGCTTGTTCTGCAGAACTAAACTAACACAGCTACCCTTTGGGACTATTCAGTTCAGGAGACTGCTAATAAAATTTCCTGTATCACAGCACTGTAGAAATCAGTAGGGTAGCTGTGTCAGTCTGAGAACAGCAAAAACAATCATGCATCTGACCAAGTGGGTTGGAGACCACGACAGCTTATGCCCAAAGAAATTTGTTAGTCTTTAATGTGCCCCAGGACTCTTGTTATTTGTACAGAAATCAATATATGTTTAAGAGAAAGATACTGTATGTTTTAAAAATGCTATTCAGACTATTTTCTTACTACTTCCAGCTATAAAGCCCAGTTCTGTTAATATTATTAACTCAACCATAGACTTCACTCCCCCTCTCCTGCCCCTGGCTGGCCCAGAGTAGAGACCAAGTTCCTCACTCCTGCCCCTGCCCTGTTGCCTTTGGATTCACACCAAAGGCAGCACGGTGAGTGACAGTGTAGCCGTGGGGTGGGGGAAGTGGGGTGCAACCAGAGAACCTCAGGGCCAGGGGCAATCAGCCCTCTCCCCCCACCCCACCCCACCCAGACAGCCCTGCCTTAGGCTCACCGGTCTCTTTTGCCCCCCCAGGCAGACTGGAGTTCAGTGATAAATAGTCACTTGCACCAAAAATAACTCAATATTCAAGCTTCTTCCAATCCTAAGAGAGCAGTTACTTACCCCAAATCAATTGGTACCCTAGATCTTACACCCCAAGACAATGCCTGTAGCCAATCTGGTGAAGTGGGATTTTTCTCCCACAAAAGTTCATGTGATAAATAAATTTGTTAGTCTTCAAAAGTGCCACAGGACTCCTGGTGTGTTTGGCTGAATTAGATCATCACACCTACCCATCTGGAATTTATCTGAAGATTTATTAACCGGGAAAAAGAAATAAGAATTATTTACAGGTTAAAGCAAGCAAATATATACACACAAACAAGTTACCATCTAAATCCTAAGGGCAACAGACTTGTGATGTGTCAGTTCAAAATATTTTTCAGGTCAGACCCATTGGGGACATCTGGTTTTAGTTTGCAAGGAGTCCTGTGGTACTTACAGACTAATACATTTATTTAATCTTATGACTTTTCATAGGCGAAAATCCCACTTCGTCAGACGCTTTGAAGAGGAGGGAACTTACAGAATAGGAGGAAAATAAATGCAGGGAAGTGCAAGTCATGGGATCAGATCACACTGTAATAGCAAATTTAAGCAGTTGTTAAGTGTCTAACACTGACTGCTTGCTTTGTTGACCTAGACTCACATAGGTACCCCTTTGGAACTTGATTTTAGTTTGGTTTCTCTGGCCCTGTTAGAGATCAAACAACAAAAGAGATGAACTGTCTTCATATCAACTATTTTTATTTTCCTCTTCCAAAATTCAAAGCAATGGGGGGGGGGACATCTGCAATAGGGCTATTAACAAATCCCTTTTCATTGCAATGTTCCTTGATGGCCCACTTGATTTTAATTGTACTTTTGGCTGGGGGGGTGGCCATGGGGGCAGGGGCAAACACAATCCAAAGGGGCAGCTGTGTTAGTCTAGTTAAGGGGTCAGCAACTTTTGCCAACCCTTCTGCTGGTCCTTCCTCCCTGACCTTCAGCTGGTGCTGGCAGTCCCCCACTGCTGAAAAAATGTGGTGGTTGCCTGAAAAATTCAGCAGTGGTCACAGCTGAAGTGAGAGCGCTTCCCAGGCATGCCATGGAAAGCAACCACCCAGGATGGCTCATCTTGGCAGTACGCTTGGGGACAGGGGTCCCCAGACATGCCATGAAAAGAAGCGGCTCCTTTCAAGGGTTCCCAGGCATGCTGCAGAAAGAAGCTGCCCAGAGTGGCTCTTTTGGGGAGCATCACACTGCAGAGAGGAGCCACTCCAGGCAGCTTTTTTCTGTCACATGCAGGAGTAGGCATGGGGGGGGGCCCACTATGCCCCAGCTGTGCCCAAAGGAAGCTGTCCATAGTGGCTTTTGGTGGCAGGAGTGGCAATTTCTGTGGTACCACAGAGGGTGCCATGTGCCACTCTGAATGGGCTCGGGTGCCACTGTCTGTACATGTGCCGGGGGTTGCCTACCCTGGTCTATGTCCGTAAAACAAACACAGAGTCCTGTGGCACTTAAAGACTACCAAATTATTTATTTCATGAGCTTTAAAGCAAAATACATATTTTCTTATAGCATGGAACACGGATATTACACAAGATTAACGCATGCAGTCACAAGCACTTTTAGAGTCTACACATTAAGTACGTTCTTAGAAGACTAATACCTATTTTGAACAAAAGTAGCATACAGGGGAACTGGTCTGGACTCTGGGTATGAGTTTGTTGGTTCTTAGTTAATGCCTGCAGAGTCTTATCAAGAACTGGCACTAGTCTGTTACTGTAACAGATGCTTTCTGCTAATTCATCTCCTCCTAAAACTTGCTGCTGGTGGCCCAGCTTTCTGGGAGACCTTAGCAGCAAGTATGAACTTGCTGCTGCACTCCTAGAAGTCAGCGCCAGAAGTTCTGGCCCCCAGGAGACATAGAGGAAAGCTGGCCGCAAGGATTTGTGGTCAGCTTTCCTGAGTGCAACCTGGCGGCTTAGCAAGTCTCCAACACTTACACAAGGCACTTTACTGCTGCCCAAAAGTGCCCTAGACTAGAGCTTAGTCAGCCAGGTTTAATGCTTGGAGACAGGAAGTTTGCTGGTTCACTTAAAGGGGAATGTGTAGCAGCCAGGTAAAAATAATACTCGATTTATTTTGTGTTGATGCCAAAACAAAACAGCAGACGCTAATACAATGTGGTACTTCTTCAAAGCCTTCAGTGAGGGTCACCAGATAGCAACCAATATCCCATATTGCTTTGAAATTAATGTATGATGTGTGGTGATCTTCATGTGATATCTAATCATTCAGAACTGGACGGGTTAAACGTAGTTCTGGGTAAGCCATGAGAGCCTTGTAGTAGGAGAATTATTAATGATGAAATTGGGTTTTCCTCTAACAAAGCGGGGGAAAAAGGTAAACAAAGCCTGCAAAAACATTCCTTTCTCTGCTTAGTAAAACAAGAGATTTCTCTAGCCTAACTCAAATGTTTCAGTTCTCCATATCCCTCTTTGCTACAGCTTCAATTATTTCCATTATTAGGTGGGGGTGAGCCAGAACATCTTGGGCCATGCTTTGAAGCAAGAATTGCCCTTTTCCTGAATTAGCACTTGTGTTTAGATTAATTTTGCTAGACATAATGTAGAGAAATAGCAGGAAACAGTTGTACTCAAGAAAAAAAAACATTTTAATATCCCTTACATGGTCCAACCAGAAATCCCACTGGAAATATTAGGCACAGATGTTTTCTTGCTTGTGCAGAATATTGCTAGAGTTCAAACCTCAGTGAAACTTTAGTAACCTCACTGTGTCTAACGATAGATTTTAGTCGGTTATGTGGGCAGATAAATGAAAGCAAACATACCCAGCCACTAGGCACTGAGTAGCTCACAGCAACCTCACAGATTCTCACTTTTTATACTGTGCTTTTAGGATGAACAGTCATCAGCTTATGGCTCTGTAACCATGCACCCCTTACTTCTCATGAAGCTATTTTCAGACTTGTCTATGTTAGTTTTACATCTATACAAGTTTATATTTAACAAATACAAAACTAATAAATTTCAAAGGAATACAGAGTTTTCACTCCACAAACTAGAGGCAACTACACAAATGAGTTCTCTGGCATTTTTAAAGCCTAACAAATTTACTTATTGCATGAGCGTTCGCAGGCAAAATCCCACTCCATCAAATGAATGAAATGGAAAATACAGCATGTGAGGTGTAAATACATAGATATAGAGAAGGGTGGGTCACAAGGTTAACTCAAACAGATCTAGAAAGACAGACTGCTAACCTATCTCTGCAAAGTAAATAAAATTAATATTTTACTTCTCACCCCAATTACCAGCCAAGAGACCCACCACCCCAGACTATAGCAGTCTAGACTTCTTGCCCTGCTCCTAGCTGGGACTGGGAACCAGCAGCCAGAGCAGCCCTGGGCTGCAGGTCTCCAATCTCAGCTGGGAGCCAGGGTCAGAAGTTTCTCCACTTGCTCCTCACTGGTACAACCTTGTCAATTACCTGATATTGACATGGATGGCAGAGCCATAACTAAAGAATTGGGCTCCTGGGACACGTTCTGATCCGAACGTGCCCTTTACAATGGCCGACGCCTGGAGTGAGTAGTGAGGAATGCGTCCTTTAATGGAGAGGCTCAATGCAGCCGCTCCAGCACAGCCAGGGCAAAGCCCCACTTGCCCCACCGTAGTTACTGCCCTGATGGCTGCCTGTTTGCGTGGGGAACTGAGAAGCCCCATGTGGCTTCCCCCAGTTCCTGGCAGGGAAAGCAGGAAAAGCAGCGGCCGGTGGCTTCTCCTGGCTCCCAGTTGGGAGTAGGGGGGCACATCCCACAGGGAGCCTGGGGGTCTCTCAACTTAGGTAGGCAGAAGTGCTTCTGGAGGGGATGGACTCCACCAACCCAAGGAAAGCAATGTGGACATCAGTCACTGCCAAAATTACAGAGACATCTGTAAGTTGCCGTACACTAAAGCAACTTATTTAAGTGTAGAGAATACCTAAAGCTATGGCTACACAACAGAGCTTGACAGATGTGCCACTGTGGCACTGGTAGCGCAAACTCTCTCAGCCAACAGGAGAAAGTTTTCCTGTCGAATTAATTGTTCTGGCCCCAGCAGCTGGCATAGCCGTGTTGGCAGGAGAAGCTCTCCCACTGACACAGAGCCATTCACACTGTTGCTTATGTTGGTGTAACTTACACTCACCGAAGGAGGTGGCTTATTAACATATAGCAACATAAGACGTAGCGGGCAGCCAAACCCTAGAGAAGGCTTTGACTTGACTCTGTGCCAGGACAAACAGCTGAGTGCCCCAAAATGAAAGTGGGATTGTGATGAACTTAAAGGCAGGTGTTGAGTTCCACAGAGAGAGAGAGGAGACCAGCAACTGAAGAAAAGAACTTCATTTGTGATCATAAGGACTTCCTTTAACTGTCATTTTTCAGATCTTCTTGAAATCTGGAGACTCCACTATTGCCTGAAGGATAAAGAGATTCTACTGTAACAATGGACTAGTGACACGAATGCACTGGGTTTACGGGACTATTTGAATGCCACCATTGTAACTGGATTCACCCACATGGTGTATTGAGGAATTTTCCATCTTTCTATAACTGGCTTGGACTGTTCAACACTCAGGTCAAATGCTCCAGTTAATATGTTTATAAGTTTCTTAACTTTGGCTCCACTTCATAGTAAGACATGTTTTCCTGCCAAGTGTGCAAGTCACTAATTAGATGGAACTGTTTACAAAACTTCTTGACTACTATGAGGAAAAATTTACTCTTTCCCATTTACTTCCACATTTGATGATTAAATTAGTATTAGCAGCCACTCTGGGGCCATCCCAACTCCTGCCCTTGAGGAGATGGTAAGGAATATGGTACCAAAACTATCTTTAAAAAAATAATATTGTGCCTCTGCTGTGCAGCAGCTATTTAGCTGAAACACCAATTTAGTGGGCACCAGTAGAACTAATTTTCCCCTGTTGAGTTCTGCATCTTACTTCATGTGTACTACACCATCTCTCCATAAACACAGATGGTGACCAGACAAGGTTAAACATTCCTCCATCACATCAAAAAAAATTTCTTCTTCAGAGATTTTTAAGACAAAAAAGGACCATTATAATCATCTAATCCAACTTCCTGCATGACACAAGACGTAGAACCTCACCCAATGAATTTCTGCATCAAACTCATAACTTCTGTTTGAGTTTTAGAATATCATTGAGAAGGACATCCACCCTTGATTGAAAGCTGCTGAGTGATGGAGAATCTGTCACATCCTTGACTAAATTTATTCCTATAGTTAATTATCCTCATTATTAAAAACTTGCACCTTATTTGTCTTCGGGTTCCATCCATTAGATATTTTTATGCCTTCTTTCGATTTATATTAAAGAGCTGTCCATCAGCCTTATTTCCATGTAAATACTTGTAGATTGTCATTAAGTCATATTTTAACCTTTCCTTGGATAAGCTAAATAGACTGAGCATTTTCCAGACCTTGAATCATTCTAGTAGCTCTTTTTGAACCCCTTCCAATTTTTCAACTGTCTGTTGCTCATTAAGTTAATTTGATGGCCGCCCCTCCTGGGCCATCAGCTAGGTATGTGAAGTATGTTAAGCGGAGCAGATGGCCCCTTCAACTCAACTAGATGGCCGTTGACACCCCATTGATCTCTACAGGGCTTGGCATAGGTGGGCACTGCCTAATTGCAAGATCTTTGAAATGGTGACGGCATGAGTCATGCTCACCTTAGTTTCCTGCCTTCCCTGTAATCAGTAAACTTGCGGGAACAAACAGTTTAAAAACTCAGGGTCTGGGGTGATCAGGCAGTATTCAGTTTTGGGCTCCCCACTACAAAAAGGACAGGGACCTACTAGAGAGAGTTCAGAGGAGGGCAACCAAAATGATTAAAGGGCTGGAGCACAAGCCCTATGAGGAAAGACAGAAAGCATTAGGCTTATTTAGTCTGCAGAAGAGAAGATTGAGGGGGGATTTGATAGCAACCTTCAACTACTTGAAGGGGTGCTCCAAGGAAGATGGAGCTCGACTATTCTCGGTAGTAAAGGAGGACAGGACGAGGAGCAATGGTCTCAAGTTGCAGTTAGGGAGGTCGAGGCTGGATATTAGAAAAAACTTTTTTACTAGGCGAGTGGTGAAACATTGGAATGAGCTGCCAAGGGAGGTGGTGGAGTCACCATCTTTGGAGGTGTTTAAGGCCCGGCTGGATAAAACCATAACTAGGATGGTTTAGTGGGAGTGGTCCTGCCTCTGGCAGGGGGTTGGACTAGATGACCTATGAGGTCCCTTCCAACCCTAGGATTCTATGATTCTATGATTCTGCAGACTAAATAAGTCAAGTTCCTTCAGTCTCTCCTCATAAATCATCAGGTATCTAATCAAACAGCTAAATGCAAAGCTTTAAAAAATTGCCACATTCTCCACCCTCATTTTTAAAAGGTTGTTGATGACCTTGCCATCAGGTTTGACAATTTGGGGACCTTGGGGGGCAATTACTGCACCAGTGAGGTACGGTGTAATCTTTATTTAGAAGAGAAGACTGAGGGGGGATTTGATGACTACCTTCAACTACTTGAAGGGGTGCTCCAAAAAGGAGGGAGCTAGACTGTTCTCAGTAGTAACAGAGGACAGAACAAGGAACAATGGTTTCAAGCTGCAGCTGGAGCAGTCGAGGTTAGATATTAGGAAAAACTTTCTAACTAGGAGGGTGGTGAAGCACTGGAGTGGGTAACCTAGGCAGGTGGTGGAATCTCCATCTTTGGAAACTTTTAAGACTTGGTTGGATAAAACCCTGGCTGGGATGATTTAGTGGGAATAGGCCTGCTTTAGGAGGGGGTTGGACAAGATGACCTCATGAGGTCCCTTCCAGCCCTAATCTTCTATGATAAATGTATTCACCTAGCAAGGACACAGAGAAAAGAGGACAACTAAATAAAAAGTATACAATTAAATTGACTTTCATTGTCTTCTTAATTCCCTGCTTGCCTCGCCTTACTCTTTTGTTGGTCTAGTTTCATCTACCACCTCTCCCCAGAACAAATTTCATTCATTTTTATCTTAGGCTACGTCTATGCTCTGAACCACGGATGTGATTCCCAACATACATGACATACTTGCATTCGTTCTTACTGAGCTAGCACACTAAAAGAAGTAGTGTAGTCACAAAAGCAAGGCAGTTGCACAACTTAACAATCCCTGATTACAAACCACCTCAGTTCTGGGGGCATGTAATTGGGAAGGCAAGTCTGTACTGGCACCATTGCTGTCCATGCCAGTGGTTCTCAACCTTTTGTGGGTCACAACACACTTGGTGGCATGTATGACCCTACAGGACATACCAGTCCATCCACCCAGGCCCAATCCATCCATTTCTCCAGCTCTTTGCAACACACTTAACACTGTGTGGTGACACAGTGGTTGAGAACCACTGGCCCATGCAACCATGGCTCCACTACTCTTTTTAGCATGCCAGTGCAAATATTCTTACTTCAGCTGGAAATCACACCCTAGTTCATAATGTAGGCATAGCCTGAAAGTGTTAAGATTGCAGTCCTTAAATATTTCCAGAGGGGTAGCCATGTTAGCCTGTGTCAGGGGCATTGCTGGCGTTGGGCACCCCAGGGCACATGCCCCAGGTCCCAATGCCAGTGCCCCGGATCTCTGGCCCAACCAGGCCTGGGATCCAGGGTCCGATCCACAGCCAGCCGCAGCCGCGGCGGCCCCATCACCAGCCGGGGATCCGGGACCTGGCCGCCGGTGGGCGAGGGCACAGGCCTGGCCTCCAGCGGCCGCTTCTGCCCGCACCATGCTGCTGCCTAGCCGGTAATGGCAGCTCACCCCCCCCGGCCCTATCCCTGGCCAGGGGGCAGGGCCTTCCACCTGGGGGCGGGGCCTGCACCCGTGCCCCAGGTCCCTTGCCCCCCCAGCAATGCCTCTGGTCTGTGTACAGCAAAAACGAGAGTCCTCTGGCACCTTTAAGACTAATAAATTTCTTCTTGCAGAAACTTTCATGGGCTCCAACCCATCTGACAAAGTGGGCTGGGGCCCATGAAAGCTTATGCCTGAAGAAATTTAGTTAGTCTTGAAGGTACCACAGGACTCTTATTGTTTTAGTCCTTAAATAGCTAAGCTCATCATCCCAAATGGCATCTTTTAAATTAAAACAGAGATTTAACTCATTTCATAGGGATTTTTTGACAAAGACAATCATTCACTAAACTCCTTTCAGCTAGGGCAATAAAAAATGACCCAGCATTCAATGCTGAACCCTGCAGAAAGTGGCTTTTCCACATTTACATCTGCAGATAAAAAGTTAATCTCCCACATCCCACCATTTATCTTTGAAAACACACACACTTTCCCACTTTTTTTTCTTTTCCCCATTTTACACAATGCATCCATTTTAGACTAGTTGCAATCCATCTGTAAGCTAGTGAGATGACTCAGCAGAGGAAAAGGAGCTGCAGTCAATAAGGTCTTTTCCCACAAGGCCAGTGTTTATAACAAGACAGCAAAATGTATTAACAATCATAGCATAAAGAGGGACAACAAAAAGCAAAACACAGCCACTCCATAGTTAAGATTTAGATCAAGCCTATTATCTCTGGGCACGAAACCCATCATTTTCTGCCATCTGTCTCACAGGCAGCCATTTATAGCCCTTCCCTTAAGGAGTTTAAAGGGGGAGCGATAGCTGAGCTGAAGTTATCTTTGCCTCAGGTTGTGTCCCTGCCTCATGCCACACGATTAAATTGTCTGCCCATTAAATGTTTTAATCTCAATAAAAAGTTCCAAATTCAAGCTTCCTGTTCTCAAGATGGGCACTGTCTACACTAGGAATATTTGCTACCCTCACTAACATTCGTTCCACAATGCTGCAAAGTTAACCATGTTGGGAGCCATATGGATTTTGGCACTGTATGGATTAGACCAGTGGTTCCCAACTTTTTCTCTGCCTTGGCACACCCTGCTATCTTTAATTAATTTGAGGCACTCCACCATATAATTTCCGAACTTATGAATATTCATGAGCCAATGAGCCAATCCAGAGCTCTTTGAGTAGTTTTTCAAAAAATTTCATGGCACACTTGCTCAGACCTGATGACACACTGGTTGGGAAACACTGGATTAAACTCGCACACGGTGTTGAGAACTGTATCTGCAGCCAAAAGCCCCGCTAACTGAACCAACAGAGCAATGGTGGGATTTTTTTTCTAAAAAATCTCAAGAGCAGACAAAGCCTTGATCCCCCACATGTAACTCTCCAACAGTGTCTTTGGCTAAACATACACAAAACTAACTCTCAGTTTATTTATTTAGTACAAGCACATTGCCAAATATGTGCTCCAGCAGAGCTTTCTGAAATCTTATAAGTCAGAATGAGGTGATCCCAGGCTCAGCATTACAGTACAGACATATTTTCCATCTGCACATCAAGTGTTAGAGAAAGGCATGACTATTCAGAACTGTTCCCTCTTTATGCACATGGGATAAGTAGGTCAGAATTTAACTCCCTGCATCTCCTGTATAGCAGATCTGAGCTTAAAATAGTCAACTATTGAGTGTTAACAATAGCATGGATCAAATATTAGAGCACCAATCTCCATACCATACTCTACTTTTTCCTCGAATGCTGTTGAATATTTTGAATGATCCAGAATTACTTCTTACAGCCTTTGAGTGTGTCTCTTTTACCTCCCTTGCACATTGTGCCCTTGGCCTACGTCATGTATGGACCACAGTAAAAGGCTTTTGCAATCACAATCATAATTATCCAGTCAGAACAGCTGAATACACGCAGCAGCCTCACAGTTTAGGTCACATCTGGCATGGATGCACAATCGCTGGATTTTTTTTTTAAGGCATGTTTTAACAATAAATAGTTTACAGCATTTTGACACTCTGCATTGATGCAATATTTGGGTGAAGTTCAAGAAGAATTAGGACTTTCAAAGCTGTTTATAGTGAGGAAGTCTTATTTTGTATTTTACAAGGAAAAAATGATCTCCATAAGAAAAATTATATCATGTAATGACTTTTGAATACTCTAGAACATTATTAGGATTACTTTTTATTGTGGCAGCTTCTAATAGGCTTAGTCATGGTGCAGGGCCCCATTGTACTATGTGCCGTACAAACATAGAATAGAAAAATGGTTGGTGCGTCCCTACCCCAAACAGCTTACAAACCAAGCTGTATTCATACAATCTAGGTACTATCTTAGCATTTGTTTCAAATTCCTTTCTGAGAAGAAACTCTGAGCTACAGTGAGGGCTAAATCAAAGAAAGTGGGGAGTGAGTATTTAGAATCCTTCTCAGCTGTGCCCAAAAATCCAGTATCTATGACAAGGCCAATGGAAATTCTCTGTCTCAGCTCATCCTGTGAAGACATAGTTAGCTTTATCGCTTTACCATCTCAGTTTTATTCCACTGCCTTGATTTCTTGAGTAGGTGCTATTGAAGCAAACACCTACACCACATACATTACTGTGGTATTGAGTGCCCGACTCAAAGCTAAGGGAAGGTCTACTTCACCACTTAAGCCACTCAGGGATGTGAAAAAGACACAGAGAGAGTGCTCTCCCATCGGCATGCAGTATCTTCACCAGATGTAGAGGTTCCAGTGTAGACATGCCTTAGTGACTTCAAAGCAGGTTATAAATGTTCATTCCCACCTTAGCTGACACAAGGGGTCACTTTCCTCATTCCAAAGATGATTTTCTATTTCAGAGGGTAGCTACAGTGTGTCCGTGTGCAAATGCCACTGGCAAAGCAAGAGCTTCACATGGGTCTTCTAAGTCTTGAGGTGGTGACATTAGGTGAGGGAAACGGGACTGAGCAATTAGGACCACTAAATAGGGTTGGTGGGAGTCATTTTATCTGGCACAGTGTGATCCACCTTCTGTACAAATTGATTCTGCATCCTATGGGACAGGTTGATGTGTCACCTTACCATCTGCATTTAATAGGAACCCAACATGAGAACCCCTTTAATAAATATTTAAGAATCCCATTAGTGTTCTGTGTCTATACTGTACATTTTTCTGCAATCAAAGGCTTTTTTAAAAAAAAAAAAAGAAGCTTTTTTTTTTTTTTTTTTAAGTGGGAAGGGAGCACTGTCTAACACAGAGAACAGGGAGTCAGGACTCTTGGATTAGAGTCTTAGTTTCACTTGTGTGACCTTCAGCAACTACTGTGAACATTTCTGTGGCTCATTTGCATGACTCCCAGAATGCTATGAGGCTTAACTAATTAATGTTAGTTAGGTGCTACAGAAGTGCAAAATATTATTATTTTCCTCTTCTAAAGTAAATAAACACAGCCGGACCCAATCTCAGAATGTTCCAAGAGCAGCAGGAAGTCAAAGTTAAGAAAATCAAAGCGCTTTGGGAAAACAATTCTAGTAAAGTCCTCATAACCCACTGACAATTTCCAATGGACAGCAAACATCTCAAGGCTAATTATACAAACACATAGATGCAGCAGATTTAAGCTTTTGTTTTGACTGAGATGATTTCAAGTAAATGAGTTCCAAAGAGGCAGCCATTTTAGTCTAGTTCACTGAAACAAGCAAGGAGTCCATTTGCACTTAAAGACTAACAAATTTATTTATTGCATGAGCTTTCGTCTGACAAGGTGGATTTTTCTCCCATGAAAGATCATGCAATAAATAAATTTGTTAGTCTTTAAGTGCAAATGGACTCCTTGCTTGTTTTCAAGTAAATAAGACATTTGTATGATGTACACAGATTCTTCCACTATTTTTAGGTGTGTTAGGAAAGAGTTAATGTAGAGCTCATGGAAAGAAATACATTAACACTCAGAACCTGGAGGCCTCTATTTATCCTAAGTCCAGAGTCAGCATGGTTGGATGCATGCAGAATTGCCGACTGTCCCCCCCAACCACCACCTGCATCCCCCGACATGGAGAAGTCCATATGGGACAGAAGTTAGTTAGTTCTGTATCTATTTCATTGCTTGGGCTCTGTGTAGTATATTTAGGCACCAGTGTGTGCCATTGTAATATATATGTCTCTAGGTCTCCCTTTGCTTTGTACTCTGACCTTAAGACAAGAAATGGCAGTGTAGCTTCTTAGTAAACAGAGTACGTATTGCAATGGCACTAAGGTTGTCTTCAGCTTTTATACACAGGCATTTTAGCCACAAACACCACAGATCTTCATACTCATCCAGGTCTGATATCTCTGAGAGATTGCCAAAGTGTTGGAGGGACAGCTTCCTGCCTCACTGGGAAATGGAAACGGACTACTAACCAATTTTGCCTTCTTCTCCCCTTCAGCAAACTGCAACCATGCTTGCAAATCCAGGGTGGGAGTTTCAAACGCCTTCAGTGTTGTCCTAACTTTGCTCCCAGTGAAATCCGGGGGAGTTTTTGGAATAGGGACTATGCATTTTCACTATGCATTTGTGCAGCTCCTTGCACATGGAGCCCTGATCCTGGATGGAGCCTCTAGGCACCACGGTAATATAAATAAATAATAAAACTTTCACTGAATTCAATTGGAGAAAAGGTCAGTTACAGTACAACACGAAAAGGCTGTATTTTCTCCTTACCACGAAAAAAAAATCAAATAGTCAAGCTAGCTACGTGGCTGTATGAATCTCCCTTATTGTCTTTAGCAAACATACATTCTCATCACAAACAGAATTTGTTGGACTCATACTAAATCTAATAGTATTATTGCACAACATATGTCCACCAGATGATTAACTTTCAGCAATGAGGTCAAAGAGAGAAAGAAAGGCTGAGAGCAAAGAACAGATTGTATTTGTGGATCTTCCTCTCTTATCTTCAGTGCAAACAGCAGTTTCATATTATCACCCCGGAAGAAGGGTCCCAGTTGCCTGCGAAATGTCAACGGTTCAGCTCTCTTGATTTATAAAATCAGCTCTGGGAAGCAGTGAAATAAGTCGGATGCTGGCAGGCACACATACTGCCTTCTATCAACAACACCAGCAGCAGAAGACTCAGAAGGTCCCATGTTAGGCAAAATATGGAATTTCACCTGCTGGAGAGAGAAGTCTCTTGACACGTGAAGTACCAGCGAGCTGCACTGAGTTTACAGCCCAGTGGCTGGGGGACAGCCTGGCACTTGAGAAGACCTGGATCAAGTCCATGCTCTGCATCAGACCTCCTTGGAGAAGTCACTTAGCCTCTTTGTGCCTTAGTTCTGCATCTGTAAAATGGGGTCTATAGCACTGCACTATCAACCAATACATTAAATGTTGTCAGGTGCTCAGTTACTATGGCAATGGGTCTAAAAAGTATCTAGGATGCATGGACGAGCAAAATGTCTGTACATAGCTTTCCCTCAAAGCCACCTATCTGTCTCCATATTAAAGATGAACAAGTGTGAAAACAACTCACGTCCAGATGCTTGTTTAAAGACTGAGTGTTTGCTTCTACCATCAGATGCATGAGACTCCTGTGTGCATTGGGGAGCAATTTCTTACCCTGATTCCAGCAAAATAAGATTTTCAAACATCCAATTGTCACCACCATCCACTCTTTCTAAATCCCACCTGAAAGAATCTGAGAGCAAAACCCCACTAGTTGTTCTAGCAGCATGAAAAATAGACACCTCCTATGTCAACTGAGAGGGTTTTTCCCTCACTGCAGTTAGTCCACCTCTCTGAGGCTGTCGATAGGTTGACAGAACACAGAAGAATCCTTTTGTTGATCTAGCTATGTCTACACCAGGCCTAGGCTGACCTAACTAGAATGCTCAAGGCACAAAAACGTTCACAGCCCTAAGCAACACAGCTAGGCAGATGTAAGTTTTAAGTGTAGACCAGGCCCTAGTCATTCCAGATACTGGTCACAGGCAGATAGTTGAGACCCAACTATTCTATTCTTGCCTGCCAGTGCCTTGTTGTGTGACCACGAGTAAGTCACTTCACCTCTCTTTAGCAAAGCAAATGGATGATGAAAATTCTCACCTGTGCAATGCATTTTAAGATATATGAATTAACCACCCTACTGATAGTATTTTTTCTGTATCCACCATATAGTTTCTGTTTGCTTTTCCGTGTAAGCACTTCAAAAATTATAAAGGCAAAATAAACTTTTTAAAAGAGAGAGAACTGCAATGAAAATTCCTATCCTATCATCACTGAATCAGTCAAAACATGCATACACCATACAATAATAAATAAAAAGCAGGGTTGTCATTTTTCTTGTAGCAGGTGTGTGTGCAGCAGTGGCGAATAAGAGAGAATGAGAACGCACACCTAACTGAGGTTTGTAAAACTGTTGAGGTGAACTGTTTGATTAACAATGGTGTTAGTGATTAATAGGGCAGTAGAATAATTTATTTCACTTCCAGGCTTGGGACTAGTCTCCTACAACCAATTTGCCGAAGTAGTTTTAGAACTGATAAGATAGTTTCAGCTCTCAGGATAAGATCTTCCTCTCTTGCCAAAACGCTAAGGATCAAATGTGAATTTTTCCTCCTGGATCAAGCTAAGATAATTATCTCCCGATAACTCTCTTTACACAGTCTCTTCATCAGGCAAACTGAACCATTTACACATGAGTTAATCAAGGTCTGAACCTTTTAGATTAATCTGTAAAGGAGAAACAGAAAGAGCAGAGGGTGGGGGGAATCCCAAGCATCAAAAGCTTTTTGGCCATCTGTGTAAAAATTTTCTTCCTGTATCACGTGACACAAGGAAGAGGCTCAAGCCCATTACACAATAATAAAAATATGCCTTTGGCAAAGCTGAGCCAAAACCTGAAGCTGCTGCAGGAAGCTGGGAATAGAAGAGAAAGGAATAAACTTTTTAAAACATAGTTTGAGGACTTGAAATTTCAAGCTGCTTTCAGAAAGGAGATTGTCTGCAGCATAGCTGGGATTCATGCTAAACTGTGCGACGACAACTTGCAGTGAAACAGTGCATGCTAAGAAATTACTGCTGGTAAGTAGAATCCGCTCTCCTTTTTTTTAATATTAACCTTAACTTTGAAACACCAGTAGCATCTAAATTAAAGAGCATTCAGGATTCGAAGGCATGCAAAGCCATCCCTTAATGGCAACAGTCTTGAATTAAAAGAAATAGTTCAGTGAGAAAATGCTTATCACAGAGTTTTCTGGGTTCAACCAGTCCATACAGTTTTAATTGCAATCTTTTTCTGTGTTCTTTAACTGGTTGCTTGTATAGGAAAGGTTTCTACATAAAGCTACTTAGGGATTGTCACAGGCATCAGCTGTTTGCCTAATGGCAGGGATAGTAAGGCAGCCCAAAGCGTAGGAGATAGAAACTGTTCTCTCTTTTCTGAGGTGTAACATTATCAGCAATTTCCTAATAACAGATGATGTGCCGTATTCAGATCTGGTGAATTGTTGTTGACTTTCACAGTTACATGAGTGATTAAATGCATCCATTTTAAACATGTCACCATAGTTTCTAATGGCAGATTTCATTTAAACCAAAAAATTGTTCAGTGTTGTGCAGAAGTGCTTTGTCACTATCATTAGAGGGAAACTGTAACATAATCTCCAACAATGAGAATGATAATCAAAGGGAAAAAACAGTCATTTTAAGACCATTAAATTCTTCTAAATTATATGGCAAGAATCTGGGGTAAGGAGGTTGTTTCATTTAATATTTCTTTATGTTTTATGAGAAACATTATTATGCAGTGATACAGCTAATCTATTAATTTACAAATCTGCATTAGAAATCACTGTAGGGGCATTAGACACCTAGGAGGAAATGTAATTCAGGTGTCACCAGTTAACAGAGCTCATGGTCAAATCTTACAGTCCCTGTTCAGGCAGTACAGAATATCCTGTATTTTCAGCCTCATCTGTCAATCAGTGAGTAGTCACAAATCCACCCCCTTCAAACACCCCCACATCAAACTTCTATTTAACTCAAAACGGAAAATTACCATTGAGCCAGGTCATCTGTCACTGCACAGTCTCTGTTCCATTCAGATAAACCCAGCTAGGATTTTTCATCTACCTTTACACTTTCAAGGCAGCTGAAATGCCAGAAAGAATTTACACTACAGGACAACAAAAAAGGATGTTCTTCCAACCATTCATCCACGGCTTATTCTTGGTGCCCCAGCCAAAACTTTCCCTTGCCTGTATGCTGTTTTCACCTCCTCTTTTTCATGTTAATTTATATTTGCGGTTCCTTATTCCCTAATTGTAAAATTGCCCATTGTGAATAAGATTCTGGGCTGGAAGGACAACATTTACTTTTTGGAAGGCTCTTTGGCTAAGCCATGCAGCATGGCTAAAGTTTCAGAGTGACTGGCCAAGGACACTTCTTGTGGTGGGAGCACAGAATATAGTTTTGTTTGGGCACAGAGAAATGTGCACATGTGAAACCATTCTAGGAGAGCACTGGTCTAAGTCCCTTTCAGTGGTTTGTACACATGAGGTAATTTATGAATCTGTTGCAGAATCCACGTGGGGAATTTGTGTTTTAATTCAAATGGTAGAAACAGGCTTTTAAAAATTCAGGGTTCAAATCCCACCAACTGAGCAAGTGGGTTAGTCACAAACAGGAGTATCTGGGAAATTTAGGGATGCATTGCAGAGATAGAGAGAGTGTCCACTGCTGCCTCTTCCACCCCTAAGGAAAGCAACACCCTCCTTATCCTTTCACCACTCCCTGTGGATTTGATCCTACCTTCAGGAGAGAGTGGCCTTAAGGATTCAGGGAGAGTAATGGGCTCATGGGGAGGACTCAGGGGGTCTGCAAATTGAAGGACTGAAGAGGGAGAGAACTAGAATTAGAAGAATGCCTGCTTTTCAGGTTCATATGGTCACCCCAACCCCAGAAAAGATCTGTGTGCATCTCAGTGAAATTCATTTTTATAAGAAGCACTGTTGATAGACTTAGCAAAACAAGAAGGAAGAAGAATTAGACTAACATGGCCACCCCTCTGGAACTTGTCACGCTCATGGGAGCATGCAAACTGTTGCTCTTTTGTCTTTGATTGAATCTACGGTATAATTATGCTCCAGAATCTCAGTGTGAGGAAAGCTTGGGGAAAGAGTTGGTTCAGAGAAATCTCCCCTTTAGTTTGTTTTCTCACGGAGAACCCCAAGAAATACATCATCCTATGGAGGGCTGAGAGGAGGTTCTCCTCCACCCTTCACTGAAAGAAAACCCTACTGAACCCAAGGGAATGATGCATAGAGATTCTGCACCCCCACTGCAGCACTGGCCTCCTCCCAGCTGGAGCGACTCCCAGCGATGCAGCAATATACCAGCAAGGGAAGAGGCCTCGTGTATGTGTGTGGGAGTGGTGAGGGAGAAGTGTTGACTCCACCCTACTCCACGTGTGGCTCTCAGAGAGGACTCCTGAGGTCAGAGGAGTGGGGTGAATGTTGCTGGCAGAGTAGCACAGATCTCAGGAGTACAAAATCTGAGTCTGTGTTTGAATCTACATTTTTACTTGAAATATGCAGAGATTTTTTCCCCTTTCTTTTTGAATAAATGAGCTGAAAAGCCATGCCAATAATGAACACATGCCGTTAGTCCTCCGTATAATTTACAAGTGAATCAGTTAATGGGAGGTTTATTTTCTGGCAGCTGAGGATGAAAATGTTTTCTGCCTGACTGAAGTTTTGTAAACCACACACATGCTAAAGCTCAGAAAGGGGGCTAGCACTCTGCCCCCAGACCCAGAGGCAGGAATACCGTCACTCTGACACTGCCCATTTCCTAGTCACTTCTCATTTCCCCCAAGGAAAACCAGTGTATTAAAATGCCATTATTACACTAAAGAGACAATGAGCTGACTATTATGATTTGCCACCTGCAGCGCCAGAACTTGGTTTTTTGGCGCCCGAAGCAAGTAGGATGAAACATTCCCTCAAACAGAGCCACTCAATACAGCTCCCAGTGCCCTGGTCATCTGTATTGTGGTAGCACGTGAGAGCTCCAGTCCCAGCTCAGGGCCCCATTGTGTTGTACGCTGTACAAAAACAGACCAA
Organism: Podocnemis expansa; assembly: GCA_007922195.1. Taxonomy (NCBI): domain Eukaryota; kingdom Metazoa; phylum Chordata; order Testudines; family Podocnemididae; genus Podocnemis; species Podocnemis expansa. Next base: position 20,736,537 of record ML682007.1, on the reverse strand, counting down.
AAAGATAGTCCCACCCTGAAACATACCAGACTTTACTACTGTTCAGACTATAAGATCTCAACTGAAATCATGCAAATTTTTTCTTCCAAACCTTTGCTACTGAAACCATTGCCTGTACTTCAAAGGGGCCTGGAGCACACGTTGTTCTCAGTAGTGTACCAAGGGTGGGAGGCCATGGAGACGTGTTCCCCCCCGCCCCGTCTCTGGCAGCCCCATGTTTTGAAATACCTAGCAGGTCCTCATCCCCAGCACAGGCCTGCCAGCAGCCAACAACTCCTACTAGTGAGGGAGCAAGCATCCTCCAACCCCATGCTGGGCACAAGGAGGGAGCAATGGGGACCCCAGGGCCAGGCAGCCAACCTGATGGTAGGTCTCTGGGGCAGAGCCCATCACACCCCTGACCATCACTCCTGTCCCCTGCCACACCTGCCAGCCCAACAATGGGCACAAAGTGGGGGGAGAGCAGGAAACAGGCCTGCGGGCCCTGCTCTCGGGGCCTTACTGCTGGTGCCATGCAAGTATTCATCCATGATGCTGGAGACCCACCATACACCACTGGCTGATCTGCTTCCAATATGCTTTTTTGAAGTGTTGAGTGAGTGACCCTCCTCTATGATTTGATGTTTTAAGATTTCCATTAAAAATATTTGTCAGTTCCTCACTTTTATGAATGTGATTTTTTTTTTATCACCCCACTCGAGCCACTGTGATAGTGTGGAGTTCATTCCTGCTGAGGTTCTAATGAATAGAAACACAAGAACGGGACCAAAGCAGTGTCCATCTAGTCCAATAGCCTTTCTCGAAAAGTTGCCAGTACCAGATGTTTCAGAGTTGCATTCAAGAATCCCTCAGGAGATATCTAATGTTCCCTCAGGGAGACTTTCTTTCTAAACTTCACCAGATAGTGATTGGCTTATGTCCTGAAGCAAGAGGCATTAGATCCCTTCTAAAAGAACTGCTTTTCTCTTTTAATTATTATACATTATATTTTGTGAGTTTGACAGGATACTTGAGTATTTATCAGTTTTAATTTAGTTGCCCTTCATCATCTACTGTGCCCTTATTCTAGTAATATGACAAATTAAACCAAAGTGCTCAATTTCCTCTCTCTTTGCCAGTCATTATTTCGTACAAAGCCACATTAGTTCCTTTTATTCATCTCGTCTCTAAACTTAACAGCCCTCCTCCTTTCAATTCCTCTTCATAAACAATTTTATCCATGCCTCTGTTGCTGTTGCCAGTCGCAGAATTAGAGCTGCTTGGGAAATTTTTGACCAAACTGGAACTTCTCACATGAAGCATTCTCAGGTCTAGGATTCATTGAAGGAGAAATCTGCCCCACATGTGCAATAACCGATTAGTCAGGACCTTCATCAGGGGTATGGAAGACTCACGTTCCATGTCAGGCAGAGCCAAGACTTGACTTTGGATCTCCCACATGCCTGTCCAGTGACCTAACAACTCAGCTGTTTGGGACGATTTCTCTCAAAAGGTTTTGGGTCTCCCCCCAGAGCAGGGTGGGAACATTTTTAAATCTCAAAACCTTTGCTGGATAGGAAAACCATTTCCCTGCCAAGCTCTGCTTGGAATATCCTCTATTTCTATTAAGTCTTATTTGTGACAGGTGAACATAACAGAACACAGTACTCCAGGCCACACCAGTAGCATTATAATATTTTCAGCATTATTCTCCATCACATTCTTAGGCACCCTATCATTCTATTTGCCTTATTTTTTATTATTGCTGGACATTGAGTAAAGGTCTTTATTCATCTGTCTACAGTGATACCTGTTTGATGGTTTCACTTCCAAAGTTATTAATCTAAACACCTTTCACCAACCATAAATTAATTTAAATATGTATAAAGCTAGAGAGAATGTAGGAATGAAATGATCAACACAGTTCAGGACTTGAACTCTTTCCAGATATCTGTTTTATGTCCCTCGTTCCTCTGCATGTTCTTAATTAGATACACTGAAAAAGCGTGGGACACTCAATACTATTTAATTCATAGCATATTTTTCCAATGGACTTGAAATAAGTAGTTACGTGGCTCTTGAGGGATATAATACTACAACCCCTCCAGGATCAGAGAGGCTGAGGAAGGATGTTAGCTATCTGTTTTGCACAACATTTTTAATAATAATTTCAGTTTCCAGTAGACATAAGTGACCTGATCTAAATCCCCTTTAAGTCAATAGGAACCTGGGATCCTAGTGTGGTTTTATTGACCTAAAAGTGCCTGGTAACAGGTAGAGTTCACACTATAACAATTAGGTTCTAGTTTATGTCTGTGTTCATTTAACTACACTTGCTTTGCCTAGCTACAGATACTCAGAGTCAGAGAAGAGTGCTAGAGGACTGTCTGAAAACTGCTTAGACTGGATTTTGATCAATCTTATATTAGGTTAGTAGAATTTAAGCATGTGACAAAAAAATCCAAGTAGGATAATTGATGATTTTTTATTTATATTTATTAAGAGAGAGAGAAGGGCATCAGTCACAGCAAGTGGAGGAAGCTCTATGACCAGGCTGTGTTCATATGTGCATCCCTCTCTTTGACCACTGATTAAGTAGATGAAACCTTTTAACCTGCCAGACACAAGGAATAGCATAGTTCAGGAATAGTAAAGTGATATACTTTTGACTTCATTGGGTAGGATTCACAAAGCTATCTGCTACTGATTTCAATGGGAGTTAGACATCCCCTTTTGTGACTTGTCTTCTCTGCTGTCAATAACGTGCAATAGCAAGGCAACATAACCAAAGATATGTAGGAGGCAGCAATTAATTAGCATTTAAAATGAGATTCCATGGATTCTGAAGGCTGCACTGGAGCTCCCACTCACTACAGATGGTGCCCTGTAAACTCCAGGCTAAATGCAGGTCGTTTGTCCCCAGTTTTATATCTTGGACATTCAACCCATTTTTAGAACAGAAGGAAACAAGCAGTATGTAGCTAAATGACATTTTCTAAAGTTTCCAGTTACGGGATAGCCAAATTCCTCCCCTCTGTAGAAATTTAAACACACAACCGTGCTGGAAATCTTGAAAAGTTTTGTATGCTTCTGCAAATTCCACCTCCACATGCATATTCATTGCTGGTGTCCATGGCCTCATACAGTGCTGCTCTTGCCAGATGTGCAGAGAACCCACAGAAGAAAAAACAGATGCATGAGATAAGCACAAAGGGGCAGCTTCTGGGCCTATATCAAATGTAAAACAAATGAAGTCTTAAAAACTCATGGTAAAAAACTATGACAGGAAGCCCCAAGATTTCTCAGAAAGGTTGTTTACTCAGTAATACAATGGATAAAGAATTCTGATTTGGGTAGTATTTTATCCTCACAATGTGGTTAGTAATCAGAACAGCATTAGCTACTTTTAAGAGGTCCAACTCTTGGTTCCAGAGACTCTGGTGTCCTCATTAGATCTTCACATGAGTTCAAGACTGGACTGTAGTGTTTTGTACTTAGAATCACTTACAGGATATTTACAGAGAAAATAACACTTTGTGAGTTAATTGGCATTATGTAATCATGGTCAGGCCTACATGCAAAAGTTAACCCAGCTACATTGCTCAAGGGTGTAGAAAACCATACCCCAGAGAGACACAGTTAAGACAAGCTAACCCTCCAAATAGACAGCTAAAAGTTGATGGAAGAAGTCTTCCATCAACCTAGCAACTGTCCATCAGGGAAGTGAATTAACGATGATGACAAGGGAACCATTCCTGATCCTGTAACGAATGTCTACGCTGAAGCAATACAGTAGTCAGTTTAGGTACTTTGCCAAGCCTAAGGGAAGAACTGTCTGGCACTTAAGACCCTAGTCTAGGACTCAGGACCCTTAGCTCCAGTCCCTGCTCCACCCAGACTATCCAGGGCAAGTCATTAGTGCTCAGCTCCTCAAAAGGTATTTATACATCTAAATTCCATTGATTTCAGCACCTATGCACCTTTGAGCCTCTTGGTGCTTCAGTTCCCCATCTGCAAAATGGGGCTAATAGCATCTCATCAGGCTATTGCAAGGATAAGTACATTAAAGATTGTGAGATCTGACAAAGTGGGATTTTCTCCCACAAAAGCTCAGGCGATAGACAAATTTGTTAGTGTTTAAGTGTCACAGGACTCCTTGCCTGTTTTTCAGATGCTACGGTTATGGATCATGCAAATTAAACATGAATCTCTCTCTAGCTGTTTTAATGTCTTTGTGAGAGAAGTAATTGTCTTAGAAGACTCACTTTTATGCTGGAACAGAATTTTGAGGAGCTATTCTAGAATAACTTATTTGCAGAAGGGGGGGAAAAAAACCAAAAACAAGAAGTCTTGAAGCACTTAAGGACTGATTTATTTATCGCATGAGCTTTCATGGGAGAAGCTGTACCATTAAATCTCTCCCTCTGGACCAGCCCTTACTTTGCATCACAGATACAGAATTTCTGTTTTCCTATACTTACTTCCAAAATTTAGCTTCCACCTTTTTTAATGTAGAAAATCAATTTTACTGAAGGAGATATAAGCACAATGAAGGAACCAATGCCCTCACTTTGCACCTCAAACAATCAGGCCCCTAATTCACATATTGTCTTTCATAATTATCTCTAAACTATATCACTGGGTCTCTTTGTCACCCTCCCACACAGTGCATTGCTCCTCCCTCCATGAGTGGAAGCACGGAATAGAAGTAAAAGATATTAGAATCTGGAATACTCTGAAATCAGATTAAGTAAGTAGTCTCTACTATTTATTATATTTAATTCAGTTTATTTTACATGATAATGGGGTAAAAAAAATGTAGGAAACACCATGAAAGTGAGTAGAGCTATAGGGCATAAGGAACAGAAGAAGGTGCGTCAGTGCAATAGTCAAGGAGAGGGGAGAAACTAGAGGAGGGAACAGAGACGACAAGATTTGAAATTTATTTTGTTGTATCCATTTCCAGTGAGGCTTGAGCTAGAATCCTCTTCACCAAACACGGAGGCACAAAAAAACAGAGGGAGGGAAAATGAGTCAACATGGTTTGAGGTTACGAAAACATCAGGGCATGAGAATATAAAGAGGCAAAGCAAGATGGGGGATCCTGGAGAGGGAGACGAACAGGCCTAAAATGAAGTAGTGAAGAATGTCAGTGATGTCCTGCCAGCTCTGCCATCTGTGAGGAGAGGACAGCTGCAGCCTATCTGTTAAAGGAGAGAGAAACTTCGGTGTGCACTTAGCTGCAGTGTGTTGCTGGCTCTGGACTGAAATAGATTGAGGCATGATAAGGAATCAGAAGAGTAGATGGGCAGCCTTGCTCAGTCTAAGAGTGAGAAAAGGTGGATGCTGGATTTGTAGCCTTTGAGCAAAAGCAAGATAAAAAATAATCTTTGTAGAGATTTTGGCAGACTGGGAAGTAAGTGAATCTAAAAAATCAGCTGTCTAGTGGGAGTTGGTAGAGCTCCTAACCACAAGGGCTGCCAACAGTTTGGTGTTGACAAGGGTTGTTGACAGTCAGGAATCTCTAGGAATTGCTTATTTAAATCCCTGAGTAGCAAAAAGCATGGAAGTCCTGCAGTAAGATTCTAGCTCTGTTAATATGCAGCGACACACTTCTTTACCCCACCACCATCGTTGCTCTTCTCCATTTTAGTTTTCAGGGACCAAGGGTAAAAAGAGAAAAAAAAAAAGCAGAGAGAGAGACACACACACAAAAATGTGAAGGGTTGGGGAAACAGGTGATAGGAGAGTGAGGGAGAAAGGGGGACCAAGGAAACAAAGGCCCTTTTTGTTATCATCAAAACCTGCTTTCCCAATTCTTCAGTCCCCTGCCCTCATTTGTAATAACCAGACTGGGAAACCCCAATTTGGGGTGATCCTGGGTTCAGCTATCTACTGAAGTGGTTGGCAAACTTAGGGTCAGGACCCAGTACCAGGTCACAGACCCTCAGGTACTGGGTCACGAGGACCCCTGCTGCCGCCCCCAAAAGACTGGAGTGCATTGCTCAAAGATGTATTTGCTGGGTCACAGGCATAAATGATTTTTTTCAACTGGGGCCCGAGGAAAAAAATTTGAAAACCACTGATCTAGTGCATTTCAATGGAGAGGTCCTAAGAGAACAAGAACCAGGAGCTAAGCCAGCACATTCTCAGAGGGAAAGAGGAAAGCAGATGTGTAGATAAGGAGGGGAAACACAGATGTGTAAATGAGAAGGGAAAATGTGAATGTCACTACAGAAGATCCCAGCTCCAAATGGGTCTGAATGGGGGCGGGGGTCACTTCATTTCTCGAACTGCCAAAACAATACAACTAGTTCCACTTTTTGAGGAGAAACCTGAAAAACTCCCTCCTCCCTGTCTCTGATGTGTTATGCTGGCCTCTCGTGTGCCACAGTACGTGTCAATAAACCCCTCTGTTTTACTATGACAGGCTTCACCATGATACTTGTGGTTCTGCTCATCTGGACCATGCCCTGTGCGGCTAATCATCTTCTCAGTGGCTTGGCTAAAGGAGAATTTCAGAAAGATTCCCAGCAGCTCATATGCAGCGTGCCAGGGCCACGGGGCCCTCCTGGCCCCCCTGGAGCACCAGGATCACCAGGAACAATGGGGCGAATGGGATTTCCAGGAAAGGATGGAAAAGATGGAGAGGATGGGGAGAAAGGAGAGCATGGAGAGGAAGGTAAAAAGAAGCTGTCTCTTGGTGCTTCATTAACACTTTAAGTTATCTGGTACAGCAGAGATCCAAAACAGCTGCTCTCAAGCCCATACTTGGGTCACTGTCTAATTCCAAGTTTCCCCTGGAAGTTCATCAACTGTCCTGTAACTGTCTGGTCTAGAAATTCCAGCTCTGCTCCCCAGCTCCATCTCACACCTAGCAGCTCCCACAAATGGGAACCAGGTCTGTCTCTAATCCAATACTATCTTTCTGTACCCAAAGACACAGTGAGTCATGCATTCCTACCTAATGGAATTAAAGCTGATCAAAATAAAGATGGAAGTAATTCTGTTTTCCCTACAGATGATCTGATTCTGCAGAGTTTGAGCAAATTAAATGAAGGATCAGATTAAATAGTGACTGGTTTAAATGAGGCACCCTATTTCATTATCCAGTAAACCAGGGGTGTCAAACTCAAATCACCATGAGAGCCAGATGAGAACAAGTACATTAGCCTGAGAGCTGCACCACTGAAACCTTTTCATAAAATGATATTGCAAATATTGATAGTGGTAGTGTCATTGCCAGCTGCAAGAAATAACTTTAGGGGCCACATGCGGGCCATGGGCCACGAGTTTGAGACTCTTTCTGTAAACCAACTGGTGGAATTTTATTTCACACTAACTGATTCTCAGTAATTGAGGGTTTTGTTTTGTTTTGTTTTGTTTTGGGGGGGGGGGGGTTGGCTTTCATGTCCATCTAGAAACTCATAGGCAACATCATTTATTGTTGCCCCTTCAAAAAGTCAGATTTCACTATTACCTCATAGCTCATTTATACTCCAAACACAGTCACGTAGCTGCAGGAGCATTAAATGTTGTACAGTCTTCTCTACATGAAACAGCATGTTAAGTGGTTGGAGAGGCAGGATGGAGCAGCACTAAAAGAGCTAGCCTGGGATTCAGGCAGCCTATATTAATTTCTCTACTCTCCAGACTTCATCTGTGACTTTGGACAAGTCACCTAGCTGCTCTCTGTCTCAGTTTCCCATCTGTAAAATGGGGATCATGGCAAACACAGAGATGTTGCATGCATGGAATTCAGATATTATAGTAATAAAGAAAAAGATCCATAGGTAAGACAGGCCCACATTCCCCTCATCTCTCTCCCTATCACCTTCCCTCCCTTGTGACCTCCTTTTGCTTGTTATACCTACATACTGAATCCTGTCTTAAGTTAGGCCCAGTTCACTACCTTGTTTTGCACAGTGGGACCTTTTCATGGAATCATAGAAATGCAGGGCTCTAGATGGTCCCTGCAACTGAGGCTTGAGGCACCAAGAGAGGATGACACGAGGAGAGAGGAAGCTTGCTCTACTTCTGTCTGTACTCACGGATAATTGAAGGAAGTCACATTCTAATACTGTCAGCCCTACTCTATGCTGAACAGGGCTTTTTTTCAGCAGTCAAAGGTGGATATGCAAGACACGTAAAATACCTTGCAAATCTGCTGGTGACTTTCCAAGGCACCAAGACATACTGGGGGAAGATGACCACCAATGGTATGTGGTCGGCTTTCAACAGCTTCTGTTGGGGGCAGGAGTTGTGATGGTGACTTCTGGAGAGCAGCAGTGAGTTCATACTGCGCCTGGAAGGTCATGCTGACAGTGGCAAAACTAGACATACTCTGTCTCACTATGCACCCTTCCAGCTGTATTAAATGTGTTTCAAAATGGGAGTGAGAAAGTTGTTCCTTTTTTATCATATACATACGAATGTCTGTGTTAGAAAAGGCAACATGACTGACCTGATCTCTGTACCCATCTCTTCCCATGGGTTATTTTATCAGAACAGCCTCAAGATATGGATCCTGGTGGTTAGTGTCTTCCCCTATGATAACGCTGCCCTTACATCTGATCACATTTTGCACTAAAACCTCATTGAAAGCAATTTGTTTTCTAGGTCCCCAAGGCAGAACAGGAAACCCAGGCAAACCAGGACCAAAGGGGAAACCAGGAGCCATCGGCAAAGCAGGTCCACGAGGTCCAAAAGGCATTAAGGGGAATCATGGGAAAAATGGAGCACAAGGAAAGAAAGGACCCAAAGGGAAAAAGGGCGACACGGGGATGCCAGGACCTTGCAGCTGTGATGCCAAAAAAGCCAAATCTGCCTTTTCCGTTGCAGTCACCAAAAGCTACCCAAGAGAGAGGCTGCCCATCAAATTTGACAAGATCCTTATGAATGAAGGAGGGCATTATAATGCTTCCAGTGGAAAATTTATATGCAGCATTCCTGGTACTTACTACTTCACTTACGATATCACTTTGGCCAATAAACACTTGGCCATTGGATTGGTCCACAATGGGCAATACCGAATAAAGACGTTTGATGCCAACACTGGGAACCATGATGTGGCCTCTGGATCAACCATTATTTCCCTGAAACAGGATGACGAGGTATGGTTGCAGATCTTCTACTCAGAACAAAATGGGCTCTTTTATGATCCCTACTGGACAGACAGCTTATTTACTGGCTTTCTGATATACGCCGACCAGGATTATCTTAATGAAGTATAGGAGGAGACCATCAAAAAACAGGGAGTCCGTGATCTTATACAAGCAATGTACAGCTTTAAGTGTGTATGCGTGAGATAATCATAGGACTCTGCATTCTTGGAGCTGTGAGGTTCCCATACCATTAAAGCAGCGTACTGAATGCCATTTAAGTCTTAGCACAAGCACTTAGTTGCTGTGTTTTCCTATAACCTTCTCCTAGGGAAACAGGGAAGATACTTGGCACACAATTTACTTGGAGGGATGGAGCAGTTATCACTTGGTTGGTATCAGGTGTTTCCCATCAGGATTGTACTTTTATTGGGTTTGTACAGCCCCTAGCGTAATGGGCTCATGGTCCATACTAGGGCTGCTAGGTGCTACAATAATACAAGTAATCTTAGGATCAATGGGAGCCACTTTAAAATACCCTTAATAATTTTTGTGGGTTGTTTTTTTTTTTTTTTTTTTTTTAACAGTTCTTGGAATTGTCTGTTATATTGTCCTCTATCAAGCAAATATGCTGTGGTCATATTACTATAACACCAGTGCAATTTTGATATTTTTTTTTATTTAATTAAAAAAAAAAAGGAGGAGCCAAAATCTATTTCCTGCAATCTCATATTGGAAGTACTTTTTCTGTTAGAGCATAGCGAAACAGCTATTCCCCTGAAGAAAGGATCTTCATTAATGCAAAGTCAAAGCTAAGTAATCAGTAAAGAGTCAGGCAGTTCTCAGTTAAGATCCTAACAGCTTTGTGTGTACATTATTAAGAAGCAAAGCAGTTAGGCCAAAATAGAAACCGGTACAGAGACCTCATCTTATCATTCCCATTGTAGTCAATGGTACAGCTTCCCACAAGACAGCCAGAAGCCGAACTCCATTCAGACAGCCTCTGGTATGCACTAAATCAGATTTTAAGGGAAATCTTAACTGGAATCCCAGATATGCACCCAAGTTTGGGTAAAGTTGGTATCTGGATCCGGATCTAAGTGCCACATCTGAGGGCTGCATGGGTCAAATGGCTCAGTGAGATTCTGATCCAAATCTGGAGCATGGGCTCACAATGCTTCAGACTGAGGACAAATTTTACCCAGGAATAGTTCTATTAACATCCCCTTATTCTCCCCATTTCTCCTCCCCAGCGTCTGCTATGGGTTTGTGTGCTGCTGCTAAGGCTCTCTTCTAACAGATACACATGTATCCCAAGTCTTAACTATGATGACTTGCTGTTACAACGTTTTGAGGTTTTTTTCCCCCCAGTTTACCATAGTAAAATATTACTGATGCTCCAGAATTACATTCCATTTTCTATTGGAGATAAAAAGGTCAAGAGTTAAAAACAGATTTTTTTCAGTACTTGTCCTTAAAAACTATAGTACATCGGGGTGATAACATAGCTATGGCTCTCTAATTCTAGAGGCACTACAGCAAAGGCCAAAGCAGTCCTGCTATAAACCTGCTCCACTCTGACTCTGAGACCCACAAATGTCCATTACAAACACCAGTTTGTGAAACACTCATGACACAGATATATATCCTGACAGCCAAAGAAGAAAAACCCTTTACCTCAGTCCCAATAGATTTGGGCCAAATTTTTTCTCAGATATGTACTCATGTCTCCCCAGTTGTTTCTTTTAGTCTCCTTTATTCTATCATTCTAGCTGAAAATTCATATGAAGTGCCAGTTCTTTTAATTCTCATGCATTGAAAGGAAATCCCATAAGGCTGGAAAGATGTTTATGTAACAAGTTTGCATGACTTTACAGTAATTGTATCCTGCGAAATCCTTGAATTGCCTTTTTAAGAAAATAAAGCTGAATTCAAACTCTGCTGAAGCAGTTTTGGTATTATAAAGATTTTCAGTGAGAAAGTCTCTCTAGACCAGTGGTTTGCACCCAGTGTGCCATGAAATTTTGTACAAACATAATGAAAAACACTGTGAAACAAACATTGTTTCATCTGAAAATAGCATTCTATCCAATCAAAATTACAGCTCATAAAACTCATGAAAATTCATCACCAAATTAAAAGCAAGGTATCAGTCTTTCAATTCTAAAAAGTGGACATTCTAAATGCAGGTGGCTAAAGGCCAAAATTGAGATGATGTGTATTTTTTTCTGGTTGATTTGCAACATTAATGCATTTGATCCTTCCTTAGCTTGTTGTATGCACTGTGTTGCAAACCTCTTTAGCACAGGGGTTTCAAACTCAAATCACCATGAGGGCCACATGAGGACTAATACATTAGCCCAAGGCTGTGCCACTGAAACCTTCTCATGCAATGATATTGCAAATATCGGTAACAATAGTGTCATTGCGGCCCACGGGAAATAGCTTTAGGGGCCATGTGTTTGAGACTCCTGCTCTAGTACAGCCATAATCATAGTAAATTTAAGTAAATATGATGTTTATGAGCAATCAATTCAGCTGAAAAAAGTGGCTGTGCCATGGCACCATTTGTCTCATTGAAGTGTGCTGTGTTACTGAAAAAGTTGGGAACCACTGCTCTAAACTGGTCTGCAGCTTGAATCACTGAACCCAAAAGATGCACAGACCGTAGGCAATAGGATCTCCTGAGTGAAGAGGAACAATAAGAAGATACATGAGGGAAGGGGAATATTGGTACCACAGCCTGCTCCCCCTTTCCCTCAGGATCACATAGAAACTCTTCCACCAGGTTGGAGCTTTACCAAAAAAGGAGCACAACAGGGTTTAGCATTTTCTCCTCCGCAGCCAGTGGAATTCCCATGGAAGAGCACTTGTGTATTACATTTGCTTGAAAACAGCACCTCTGCCAATAGACTGCCTTCCATACCTGCTGCTATATAGGTGTTGATAGGACCCTGTCAATAACAGCACTGCTATTTCAGAGCACATGAAGACAGGGGGTCTGAGGAGATCTGTTGGTTTGGGTGGTTGAACCTCTTGCCTGTTCTGAGAGGCGGAGGGAGTGAGCAGAAATCTGCAAGTGGAAGCTCAGTTTTCTGTTTCCGCTGCAGGAATTTTTGTGGGGCAGGAGACTACAGTGCCATATTTCTATGGAATTGATCACTTGAAGGGACAGTGCATTCATATATTCAGTGTAAGCCCAAATAATTTTTGCTTCTCAAATACCTTTCATCTTGCCATAGTTACAGATACTAATTCTTTAAACCTCAACGCAGCTGAGGTAGGAGGTAGTGTGTACACACTACGCGGAGAGAGAAAGTGATTAGCTCAAGGATGGTCACACACAATCTAAAAGAATTAACACCAGTCCCCACCTCTCATCTCAAAACAACAATGACTCTCCTGGGAAATCTCATGCATACCTATCTGGACAGTTTTTGATCCTGAAGAGATTAACAAATTACTTTACAGGTAGTTTTTCTCTAATAAAATGAGAAAATTGAATGCAAACATTCAGGACTGACAAGTTCAATTACTCTGCAATCAAAGACAGATCACTGGAGTTAGTACAGTACTCTAGATTTTGTTTTCCAACTTTAAGAACATATTTAAATTCTCAGGTCATCCTCCAAGGACTGGAAATAGTCGTTCTTTCTTTCCAACAGCACAGCCTTGTTTCACTAACAGTTCCCTGCTCACCAGTTCAGGTCTGCAGGCCTTCTTATATACAACAGAGAAGTTATTTTAAGGATTTGTCAGCACAACACAAACCACAGCTCTAGAAACCTACGGCAAGTACAGAACTTGGAGAGTCACAGAATGGAAGTGGAAAACCCAGAAACTAGGAAACCCAAGAGGGCAAAGTGGGAGAAACGACCTGTTTACGCAGGAGGAAATTCACCCCAGGTTGAGGGTCCGCCCAAAGCTTCTGACCCACTTCAGTGGTCTTGTGAAATTCCTTCAGTGAGACAGACACTGACACTTAAGCCTAGTCTTGGTTTTGTGTGGTTTCCTTTGAACAGGGTAAATTTCACCCACAGTGGCTTAAACACTATTGTACTATTTGGCCTGTTGGAAATACTTATTTACAAAGGCTTGATCACAGGACAGTGAAATGTGTATATTAAAAAAAAAAAATACAATAGGAAGCAGCATTTAATAAGGAGTAGCTTCAGAGTAGGGTGTTCTTCCCTCTCCCCTACCTTTCACCTGTCACTGGGAGCAGAGAAGCAGCTGGAATAACAGCAAAGGTATCTGAAGCAATGTCAACCCCCTTTATTCACAAGTCATAAGACGGGCCCTAAAAAGAGCTGGCGATTGGCTTACAAATAATAGATGATGGTTCTTTTTATTTGTTTTCTGATCGTTTAAGTTACCCTTGCTTTATGTTTGCAAAATCTTCTCATCAACCAAGAGAACAAACAATGTATTTAAAAAAACAGACCACCACACACTGAAGAGTCTTTTTGTTAACTTCACCTGTGCAAAATGGCCCCTGTCCATGCCTGGGACTCCTTGAAAGGGCTGGAACTAGGAGTTTTGGTGCCCAAGGCAAGCAGCCCCAAATTTACCCTCCCCAATCCTGCCCACGGTCTGATCTATCCACAGGCACCACCAGCTGGCAGCGGTGAGCCGGATCCGTCCACAGCTGCCTCCTGGTGGCATCTGGGGATGAATCTGGCTCTCTGCCACCTTCCAGCAGTGACTGGAGCTCCCTCACCTGTCCATGGCACCAGCACCGTCCCCAGGCTGGAGCTGCACTGGCCACATGGCTACAGGCTTCTCCCCACTCCCCCTCCCCCTGAGCATGGTGGGAGATTTTAAATTCCTGGAGCCCCAGCCTGGCACCCGGAGAAAAGAGCCTCTGGGGCCAAGCAGGGGCTGCAGCTGCTGGCTGTGCAGCACCCTCTCAAATTCAGAGCATGGGGCTTTACCCCAGTCACACCGCCCCAGTTATGGCCCTGTTGCTAGGTGCTGCCATAACACAAATAATAAATGGAGTCTTAGATCTGCATGCCAGCTCTTGATTTCAACAGTTGGGCCTTTAAGAAAAAACAACAAATATCATAAGACCCGTATAAATTGCAAGAGCTGGCAATGCTGCATCCATCAAATTGTTCCCTCCTCCTTTAGTCTTCTGAACTGAATTATACAGAGTGGACGAGGGTCCTGCTTTCATGTTTTTACTAGGGATTAGAGAAAGAACTGGTGCCTTCCATCCACTTCACTTCACTGATCAGCTTTGCCTCCATAAGTATCTGTTCTCTCCTGGTCTGATCTGGTTCACTATTATCCACTACAAAGCTGAAAACTCCATATTTCTCCTTGGTTGTTTCTATTAATAGGCATTCCTTTCTTGTCTCTCAGCAAACACATTTTTCTTGCATGTTGTCAAGTGCCAAAAGTGCAGCCATCTTCAAAGCATCTGACGAAGTGGGATTTTCTCCCATGAAAGCTCATGCAATAAATAAATCTGTTAGTCCTAAAGTGCCACAGGACTCCTTGTGTGTTTTACATTTCTCTTCAGAATCTTACATCTGTACTCCAGGGGGCGCTCATCTCTCATACTCAGGGAATCTCCCTTTCATAAGAGGCCTTTTAAGTCAGGCAGAAAAAGCAGAAGGTGTATAAGATGTCTGTCACACATTGCATGTGTGTTAAGAAACATGAGCTAAGAAAATGCATCCTCCTGCTCATTCTATTATTTAACTACACGGTCATGCAATTAAAAAAAAATTAAAAACCTTTTTTGAAGGGACTGAAAGCTTTGTAGTCAAGCGTACGGGTCAATAAGTAAATGCTATCACATCAAATAGTGTAGTGGCTAACACATCTGCTTAACATGCAGAAGGTCCTGGGTTCAATTCCCAGAGGGTTGGACTTGATGATCTCACGAGGTCCCTTCCAGCCCTATGATTTGAGTTGAAATGATTCATCACTTGCGTTGAAACCTAGCAATAGAGGGTATTTTTAATCTAGATTGAAGGACTAAACTGAATTCACTCAAAACAGAGTGAAACATTTATACCCTGTGCTGGCCTCTCCTCCCCAGCGATCAGCCAGTGACAGTGACCCTCTCCACTGAAAAAAAGCAGCAGCAGCTGCCTGAAATTTGGAGGTGGCCGTGGCTGGAGGGGTCGAGGTGGCACTTCCCAGGCATGCCGCTGAAAGGAGCCTCTCGGGGAAAGAAGCCACCCAAAGCAGCTGCTTTCAGTAGTGTGTCTGGGGATGAGGTTCCCAGGGATGCAGCAGAAAAGAAGCTGCCTGAAGTGGCTCGTCTCCGCAGCGTGCCTGGGAACAGGGGGTCCCCAGACACACTGCAAAAAGAAGCTGCTGGAGTGGCTCCTTTGGTAGCAGCACGCTGCAGAGAGGAGTTGCTCTGAACGGCTTCTTTCCACCTCATGCCTGGGGCATGGCATGGTGGGGACTCTAGGGTGGCTTTTAGTGGCAGGAGCATCAATTGCAGTGGCACTGCAGAGGTTACTGCCACTGTCGGCATGCATGCCAGGGATTGCCTACCCCTGGTTTACACAAATTTGTACAGTTTTTCCCTGCTTCCCACTTTAAGACATAGGCTTAGACTAACCTTATAGAGAGTTTTGTCCACAGAAGTCAGCTTTTGTCAACCAACTGCCATGGCACACACGCTACAGTTACCTCCCATCACAGAACTGCCCTGATCGGCCAACAAAATAAAAACACCTGGATGACAAGTTTGCCAGCATGCTCACACTGTTAGCAGGACTGCAGTCAACTGTGGTTGAGCAGGGGCTCATAGCTGGGCAGCAGCCCCCTGTAGCTTGCTGCCAGACTCCAAGAAGGGGCAGAGAAGGCTACCGCTGAACAGGCAAACAGCTGGACACTAGCTGCTGCTGCCTGCCTGCCTCCCAGCTGGCAGCTAGCACTGGATGGGTTCGCACTATGTGAGACCAGGGTAAGGAGCAGCCCACAAGCTCCTGGCAAGAATCTGAGGGATGGATCTCAGCTCCCCACACTGCCCCTTAGGTCAATGGAAGTGTTCCTAGCGAGGACACATGCAGAACATCGATCTAAGGACACCGCTGTAATCGTAACAATGGCTGAAAGTCAGCATACTTTATCCTGATTTATTTTTAAAGTGCAGGCAAGGCTTTAGTATGAAAAGACTCTTGCAGTGAAAACTTTGCACTCAGGTTATTTCAGTGGCAGACTTATAGGCTAGGAAACTAATATCTTGTGTGCTTCAAAAGAACAGAGCCTTCAATTTTGAAACGACACTTTAGGAAATGTGTTGCTTCTCTCTTGCTTTGACTCAAAGCAGAAAGAAGAGAAGGGAGGGGAAAATGCATTCAATGACCATTTCCCAAAACAACATACACTCTTTTAACCAGACCAGAGCTTTAAAAATAAAATAAAACAAAACAAAACAAAATAAAATAAAATAAAATAAGTCACTGCATTTTCAAGGTTCTTCCCCAACCATGTCCCCTCCACTCTGCTTCCTTCAGCTACAGGAGCGCCTAAGACACACCGCAGCTCCCTTGTAGCAAACCTCAGTAGGATCACCAGATGGAGAAGCTCCACTTCTCAAGCAGCTTGAGCTTCAACTTTTTCCCCCACCATAACCTAGCCCCTATGTCATGGGGTGCACACCTGTGCACCCCAGGTTATAATCTATATCAGGGGTCTCAAACAAGCAGCTTATAGGCCACATGTAGCCCCCAAAGCTATTTCCTGCAGCCTGCAATGACACTGTCATTACTGCTATTTGCAAGATCATTGCATGAAAAGGTTTGCAGCGGTGTGACCCTTGGGCTAACGCACTAGTCCTCATGCAGCCCTGTACTAGTCCTCATGCAGCCCTTGTGTTGATTTAAGTTTGAGACCTCTGATCTATATGACTTTCCTGTTTCAAAGGGACAGACATGTTAGTCTTGTAAAGCAAAAAAAGCAGGGAGTCTTGTGGCACTTAAAGACTAACAGATTTATTTATCACATGAGCTTTTGTGGGAGAATATCCCACTTCATCATGCTTTGAAGAGGGAGAACTTACAAAATTGCATGAAAATAAATGCAGGGGAGTGTAAGACATGGGATCAGTATGACCTGATCCCATGTCTTACGCTCCCCTGTGTTTATTTTCATCCAGTTCTGTAAGTTCTCCCTCTTCAAAGCATCTGACGAAGTGGGATATCCTCTCACGAAAGTTCATGTGATAAATAAATCTGTTAGTCTTTAAGTGCCACAAGACTCCTTGCTTTTTATGATTTTCCTGTTAACATTGTGATTGTATGATTCGCTGCCCATTACACCATGCAATGTTTCATTATGGGTGCTCATAACCTATCCGACATGATTACTATGATATGTTTCTTGCTGCACCATGTGTGTACACAGGCATGTAGCAGGTTTAGCATGGCTCAGGGGGCTGGGAGACAGTACAGCAGCAAGCAAGCACCAGGAGGAGACAAAAGATATGCTAAGGGAGGTGGCTCAGACAAGACAAAGGGATCACTTCTGCCCAGAAAGGAAGGGGTCAGAACAGGTTTTTGGAGACAAAGGAAAAAAAACTTGGAAAGATTTGAAGCTTTTGGCCTGGGATTCTTCATCTGGAAACAACTACAAGCAAGATCTGGGCCCTGCCTGGCCTCAGGCAGAGAATAACTGCGTAAACATCTAACAGCCAAACACCTAAAGCATAAACTTGTTTGGACTATGAAGTCAGTATAAGTATAGGTGTTAGGGTAGTATGTGTATTTTACCTTTTATTTCCTTGTGGTCTCCTGCGTGATTGGCCATATTCTTACTTAGAATTATAATCTGATCAATAAACAAGTAGTTGTTTTATCTGAAGCTGTGTGATCTTTAGAAGGTGTGAGTGAAGAGGGCTGGGTACAGTCTATTTCTTTCTTAAATTGATGTACTTGAGTGTATGGTGAGTGGGAGTGGTTCCCAATCTCTGCAGACAGTGGTTCCTGGGATAGTAAGTGGGGCTGGGTGTGCTTACTAGAGGACTGTCCCCCGAGTAGCCAGAGGGCACACACCCACTGCCTGGGACTGATTACATGCAAGAGGCCAGAGTAGACTGACTCAGGAGTGAGTGATCACTTGGCAAAGTGGGGTGAATCAGAGTTCAGGAGGGGAAATGGGAGGTCACAGCAGCACACCACACTAGATCCGGAGAGCAGCCTGTCACACCATATCAGCAAGACAGGGCACAGGTAAGGATGAGCTGGACCCAGAGTTGTCCCAAAGAGTTCACCTCAGCTAAAGATAGTGTCCATCTGGTGACCTGGGTGATCCTCATTCTGAGGAGATTTAGCAGGTCTATCAGATTGGGACTCTTGCTTTTGAGGCTTAACAGCTCCAGAGTTCTGCAAATCCACAGATATCTGCATTATATTCACGGATCTGCAGATATCTGCAGATCATTTCTTGTGCATGCAAATCAGATACAGGTCCACATATTTTTATCTGTACAAAACTAGAGCCCTGCAAATATGCAGCAATCTATAGATCTCTGCATTATATCTGCATCTGCAGATACAACGCAGATATCTGCAGACCATTTCTTGTGGATGCAGATTGGATGCATAGCCACATTTTTATATCCACACAGGGCTCTAAACATCTCCAAGAAACGGGGTCTGGATGGCTAGAAAGTAGAGAGATTGAAAGGGATGCGGGGCTGGCATGCATATCTTCCTACTGGCTCCCCTGGAGTCTGATCTGGGAAGGTACTGAGCACCCTCACCAGCATTAACATTCACAGGAGTTAAGAGTAATCAACTTCCAGTGGAATGCAGATGTAGCTTCATACACATTGCTGTGCCCAGATTGCTGGCCCCAATATTCAGCCCATTTCCCAAGGTCAATGCACCCTTCTTCCGCAACTCCATTCTCCATCATCAAAATTTTAATATTTTAATATATATTTGTTACTCACTTACTCACTTGACTGTGAAACAAACAGGAAAAACCACAGTGACTGCTTGTATTATTTTTGCATGAAAGAAAAGACTCTAACATACTGGTAGGTGGGCAGGCTTGAACATAATGATTCAGTATAACAGCTGGAAACAAGAAGAGACGCAGTCCACCATATCCTGAGAACCTCCACTCTAAAGCATCCCACTAGAGAACTTTGCTGCTAAAAGGTTGATGGATGGCCTTACTCTCTCTTACAATCCTCGGGGGGGGGAGGGGGGGGACTGGGATCCCAAAGAGTGAAGCTTTATATATTATTTAAGAATCGCTGGAGTTTCTATACTACCGTATGTTAGCGCACCTTCAGTGTAAATTATTGAACAGCTGAGTACAGGTAGCAGAGCAACTTACAAATCCTGACTAATGATCTTTTGTATCAGCACTAGTCTACACTTAACTAGGGTCACCAGAGACCAAAGCATGGAAAGGAGGACAGGGAAATACGAAAAGGAGGACATTGGAGGACACATGGAGAAAACGAGGCATTACTGTAATATTCCTCTGTTTTTTGGGGGGCCCTGGAATGCTTCCCCCTAAAAATAGGGAATTCCAGGGTGTTGCAGCATACTTTAATCCCTGTAAGTAAAAAGCCAGACAAAATCATGTCTTTTTAAAATGCCTGCAGGATGGAGGATGTGAAGATAAAAAGGAGGACATGTCCTCCTTTTGCCTGACAGCTGGTAACCCTACACTTACCACACACTTCAGCAGCAGTTGATGGGAGATATGCAAGGTACATAAAATGCCTTACATATCTCCCACTTACTAATGCCCATTTACCTCCCCCTACAAGCTGCGCTAAGGTGAACAGCAGTGCCATACAGTTGCCTTAGTGCTACACCACTCCCAGGGCTGGAATTATTGCAAACGCCAGAGTGATTGAGTGAGTGCAATTGCCACCAGCAGTATAGACATAGCCTCAGTTAGCTGCCTGTGTGCAATCCCTTACTCCCAGAATTGCTAAAAGCTCCTCTAAGTTTGGCATCCTGACTGTTAAATTCTTTAGGAACGTGTTAGACAACTGCAACCTTGCCAAATGTCTGTTGTATCTGAACTGTCAATGTAAAAAGCAGTGTTTTGATGCAAAACAGGCAATTCCCCTACAACACAAATGACAGCTCAGGGCAAGATAGTGTCTCACATCAGAAACGTTGCACTGGGTGTGATGTACAGGCAATGAAGGTACATGGTAAAGTGAGGTGATAGACAATAGAGACAACTACAAACAATCCACAGTAGCGGGAAAGTGCCCGCTGAACTTGGAGAGGAATGTATTACACTGCTCACTGAGGATGGCTGTTTCTGCATCAAATTGACTAGAAAAAGTATGATTTTGTTCATTCTTAAGGAAAATGGAGGGCATGGGGGAAGCAGGAAGGGGGTGCACACAGAGCTTTTGTGTGCAACAGAATGGGGTCACTGAAATAGGACCCTGCAGGTGCACCAAACCTCTAGACAGTTCTGCCTTTCTCTAACAGCTCTATCTTGCTGCTTTCTGTCTCTCTGTGAGGCATCAGCCACATCACAACCTTGTGTGTGACTCAAGTTATGTCAACATATAGATGCCAAAATCTGAATAGCATTCAGGTGCGAGTAGACTTGGCTGCTTGCATCAGTGCTCCACATACTCACTAGGACAGCTTGTGTCAGGGCTAAGTGTTGGTGTACCACAGGTAGGTGTCCCCTTGCAATATACTAATATATTATGCAATGCTTTCTGGGAAATTTTCACAATGTGTTTTTTTAATAGAAATTATTCATACTCAGAATCTTTAAGACCTAGGGGTCAACTCCCAGCCTGCAATGCCATTCATTGCCTGTAATTTTTGCTACTTTATTATTTTTTTTAATCTAAAAACTCCCAACTGCACTTTTCTGTTTGAAATCTCTGACAGATGCATAGAATTTGCAAAACTTTACACTGTTTTCATGAATGTTGCAAATATAAGACACACAGTTCTCATGAAATTGCAGAGCTGCAGGAAATATCACAACAGACATGATGATTCATTTGAAAACAGATTCCCAGGGGCCATAGAGACAAAGAATTCAAGGTGTTTGGGAGCATTCATGGAGCAACTGCACATGGAGTACTGCTTCTGGGCCTGGGGAGCAAGCAGACTGGTGAAATAGCACCACAGTACAGGTCTAGGGTGACAGACAGTGACTGCAGCAATTTCTGATGCAAAAGGCTACATTCCCATCTTCTAAGTGTCTGATGAGGGGGATTTCCTCCCACGAAAGCTCATGCAATAAGTAAATTTGTTAAATCAAGTGCCACAGGACTCCTTGTTTGTATTTCTGGATCTACGTGCCAAACTTGCTCCAGTCCTCCTGTGCAGGGGCAGTGCCAGATTGCTACCAGTCAATGGGAAATCATTTTTCAGTGAGAAATCCAGCTTGAGCCATTGTTACACAAGTGCATATAGCCATTAAGCATCTCCTCTTATGCAGAGTTGTGATCTTAGCAACATGCAGGACATCAGCAACAGATTGGCAGCTCTGAGACAGGTTCCCAAGCCATAGTAGCTTCACAAAGGGCACACTTATTTTGATACCAGCCCACCTTGCCACAGAGTACATTAACAGAAAGGGCAACTTTTATGTGGTTGGTTATTCAGGTGTTGGGTCACCAGGAATGCCTCACTAGTATCAGCGTGAGCTGATCAGGGAAGATACTTGATGTTCACATTTCTGAACCATCCTGTGTTCCTAAAGCTCTAGACTGAGATGTTCTTTCCCAAGTATCAGATTACTATTGAAGATGATCCTAGGGGACCCAGCCTACTCCTTGAGCAGTAAGCCCTCCACTACTCATTTCAACTGTATCAAGAAACATTTCCTATACTGGCTCAGATATTGCAGAATGTCAGTTGAATGTGCTCTTAGTAGATGGAAAGGGTGACAGACCCACAAATTTCCTGAATGAATTTTATTGAATTAAGCAAAACTTAACTGCATTAAGTTAATATGTTGGGGGTCTACTGTATTAAAAGGCAGCTGTACAAGTTTTATACATCTATTTGCCTGCTAATAGTAAATAAGAGAACAGTCAGGAGTAATTAGGGAAATTCACACAGCTTGTACCACCCCCAAAGAGCCCAGCTATAACACTTCAAACTAAAGGCCATAAATTGCATAAATTTTTTGCATAAATTCTCTGGTCTTGAACTGACTTCATGAGCTTGTTGCTTATTCAACAAAATGACAGATCCCTCAGCTCAATTGAGGACCCCAATCTTCAGAGTAGGTGTGAAAAGACAGGGCCTCCCAGAATCCACATTCAGGTTAGGGCAACGTCTGTTAACTATAAGAATGCATAGAGGTTTTTATTGTTCCCAAAAGGTTCTCTCTGTATGGCTTTTTACCTTAAGACTAAAGTAGGCTTGCTAGAAAGTGCTGTGTGGTAAATTATAGCTGTAGACAATCATTCTTACCAGTCTCTGTAGAGAAAACAAGCAGTGGCCTTGGGCACCCTGGGTACACTCAGCAATACAGAATAGAGGCAGGGAGCTGTGTAGGCTTGGAATAAGCAGTAAGAAGGGAGAGGGACAGGCGTCAGCATACCGCAAATCAATAGCTGGGGAACTGGAAGCAAAGAAACGCTGCCCCTGCTGCCCCACTCAAGGGGAAATAGTGTAATGAGCCTGCACAATGACAAACAGGAGGGGGGTAGTGCTCACTCCCTAGACTGGGGTATTTTTCTCCCTATACTTCCACTGACTATGGGTGGCTGTTACATCATGCCTAGTACTTGAGGCAAAGGGGAAAAGCTGTCACTGGGGTAGAGTTGGATGAGCGTCAGCTGCCTGAAGAGACAGGGGGCATTATGCAAACTGAAAATGAAGGTAGATAGGTGGCCAAGGGAGGCTTTGAAAGAAAACTTATCACTCAGTGGTAAGAGCGTTCATGAGGCCTGGACCTTTGCAAGCTGCTAGGTAGAAGGTAGTGCTTGCTATATATTTATACAACTGGGCACATTCCTGAACTCATGACTTAAACTATGCATGTCAACTGTATATTTACAGGTATAGTATGGGCTGAGTACTGCTATTCATGTTGCAATATCTGTTGCATAACAGTAGTTTTATTTTCTAAAATTAGAATGTGAGTGGGAGAAGTGCACAAAGACTGGGCAAAAAAAATATATATTTTTCAGTTTGACATAAGTTTAAAATTGGAAAGCAATCAAATCCTTGTCCTTTTAGGTGTGCAGATGTAGCCTGTCACAGCAATATACCCTCCGCTGACCCAGCATTTGTGAAGCTGTGGCTCTTCTTGCTGTCCCCTGGCATGGAGCGGAGGCTGGTGGGAGTAAGGAGGGGGCCTGTGATGGCACATGGTATGTTTGAAGACACAGAGAGTAGTGACTATGGAGTTTTCTTATGAGCATAATGGCCAATAAGACCAGAATTCTAGGCACCTGGTACCTCCCCGTCTCCTTGTCTTGAGAAGACTCCTGGGCCTCATCCATCCTTTTGGTCACATTGGTCCCTCAAGCCCTTTTGCAGAGAGTTTTACTTACAGGATCTCACGCTTCATGACCTGCACAGTCCTCTTCGTTCTCCTCCCCCAGGTCAGATGCTCTGAAGAGAGCACTCCTCAGGGCCACCACAACAGAAGCTACTAATAAATCCAGGGGAACATCTATCTTTTTACAAATCACAACACAACAGGAAGGTGTTCCAGGACTACCTGTCCTTATTTCCATAAACCCTTTGAATAAGAAATGCTTACAAACACTTCAGCTTTCTCCAGTAGTTAATTAGCTAACTGTCTCACCCATTCTACTGCAAAGAGCTGCATCACAAATTTCATCCAAACAGTTCCAGGTTGGAGTGAGGACGACATTCTCTGTGTTAATCCATTACTTTTCAAGCACTCTCATAATGTAAAGAAAATGAGTAACTAGCTCTCAGTTTGAGTCAAGACACCTTTTGGGCCACAGAAATATGGAAATCAAGCTGCTCTATTTCTGCAAAGTGAAAAATGGTGCAGAAATGGACCATGTCAGTTAGCCCAGATGAATGTTGCTTGTGCTTCCATGAACATCAATACTCATCTGAAAAGCAAGACCTCATCCCATATGAAGTAGGGTAATGCCAGAACAATTGTAAAGAGTTATTTGCACTTATACCAGCAGATTCTGTTTGAGCTGGTCTCAGTGCAGTGAACTTTCCACATTCATTTAAATCAGGGGTCTCAAACACATGGCCCGTGGGTCATATGTGGCCCCTAAAACTATTTCCTGCAGCCCGCAATAACAATTGTTATTGCTATTTGCAATATCATTGTATGGAAAGGTTTCAGTGGTGCGGCCCTTGGGCTACTGTACTAATCCTCATGCAGCCCTTCTGGTGATTTGAGTTTGAGACCCCTGATTTAAATTAAATGAAACAGTGTGCACACAACTTGCCTGTTAGAGCTGAATCATGAATCATTACTAAGTGAAATTTATCTCACTATTTGCAGAATATTAAAATATATATGATTAAAATGAAATCTGAACAATTGTAATTCATTTTACTCCTTGGCTCAAGATTTAAACTGTGAAATTCATGTTAAATACTTATGGTCAGATAATCCCATGGTATTCCTTCCCTTCCTCCCCAGCTGGATGACTTTAATTCTTAGAATCAGGCTTCTGATGCAAGTAAATATTAGTCCTAGGAAGACTCAAATAGCCAAACTGATTTTTATGTTTGTTTTTTCTCCCAGTTCTATTAATAGAGTCCTTTTTTTCTGCCAAATATGAAGTAGGTTTCCGTCCTTAAGGAGTGAAATTTGTCTTTTCTTGATGATTGCACTTAGCTCTTATATGATGTTAGTCACAAAGAGGTGAATGTATCTGCCTAAAAATCACTCAGCAGGCGTATGGCAGAACCAGGAATAAAATCCAAATCAAGTACTCTGTCTTCAAGACATGAACATTTTTTTTCTTCCTTGCCATCTATGCTGCACTCAGTGGATTTTGTCTGATGAAGTGGGATTTTCTCCCACAAAAGCTCATGCGATAAATAAATCCGTTAGTCGTTAAGTACCACAAGACTCCTTGCTTTTTTTGCTTGACTAGACTAACACGGCTGCCCCTTTGGAACTTGGCAAGTTTTCCGGTGTTAATGTAGCATTCAGTATGAACCTGGTTTATATCTAATTAGTATACATTGATTCTGTTTCTAGACATCACTGTAATACTCATTAATAAAATATGCTACATCAATTATGCTACAGTTTTAAATCCATTTAGGGGTATCCACACAAGTTTTGCACCAATTTAGCCAAGTCAATTTTTGAACTGATTTAAAATTAAATTTATTCAACTTTGAACATACACAATACTTTTGTTTTTAAACTCACACAAGAAACTGACTCTTACCTTAAAGATTTGGAAGAAAAACATATCCCATAACTGCATGTTCCAAAAGGGGCAGCTGTGTTAGTCTAGTTCAGCAAAAGGAGCTAGGAGTCCTGTGGCACTTAAAGACTAAACAGATTTGGTTTTTGCATGAGCTTTCATGGGAGAAAAATCCCACTTCATCACTAGGATTTTCTCCCACAAAAGCTCATGTGATAAATAAATCCGTTAGTCTTTAAGTGCCACAGGACTTCTTGCTTCCCATAACTGCAGTACATTTACAGCACCAAAAAAGGACCAAAACACAGTGCTTGGATAATGTTTAACTGGCCAAACTGCTGTGGAAATGAACCATTAGGATTTCTTAATATTCGAAAGGATCTAGGCAGACTACTGTTTTACTCAAGTGACCCACATCTTTTTGACTAAAACAGCTCTAGCGTTCAAGATTAAGCAATGCCATGAATGGACCATAATCAAACACATAATGGCTCTGCCTAATTTGTTACGGTAAACAATCTAAGACAGGGGTCAACAACCTTTGCCAACCCCTGTGCCGTTCCTTCACCTCAGCTGGTGCCGGTAGCTCTGCTGAAAACATCTAGCAGCTCCCCGAAAATTCAGCAGCGGTCACGGCTGGATTGGGAGTGGAAAGAAGTCATCCAGAGTGACTCATCCTAGTGGTGTGCCACAAAAAGAAACAGCTCCTTTCAGGGGTTACCAGGCATGTTACAAAAAGAAGCTGCCTGGAGTAGCTCCTTTGGGGAGCATCAGACTATGGAGAGGAACCACTCTGGGAAGCTTTTTTCTGTGTCACATGGAGGCACAGGCATGGCGGGGGGGATCCCCTGTGTCCCAGCTGCGCCTGAAGGAAGTCGCCCAGAGTGGCTTTCAGCGGCAGTACTGGCAATTTCTGTGGTCCTGCAGAGGGTGCTGCATGCCGCTCTGAATAGGCTCAGATGCCACTGTTGGCACAAGTGCCAGGGGTTGCCTACCCCTGCTCTAAGACACCAAATACAATATGTAATAAACAAGTTATATGCTCTTTTATTTCAGTTGTAATTTAATTTTGTTGGTCTGCATTGGAACAGAAAATCACCGTGATGACCCTTTAATGAGCACAAAGAATCCTACAATAATAAGAGCAAGTGTTTTTTCTGGTCTGTTGTCCACTTCGCTGAAGTTAATGTTGCATGGATTTTCTTGTTGTGGACCACATTTCTTTCCATTCCAAGAGCAATAAATGAAACACAGTGACTATAAGCCATATTTTTTACAAGATTAGTGCTGCCCATCTGACTAGAGCAATAGCTAATTGATAGGTGGCCCATGGCCCACTGCAATTTTCAGCCCCAAACTTAGGTGGCATGGAGTTGCTTGACTGACTCCCCATAGAGTGCCTAGAAATAGTTAAGTGCTTAAGAAACAGATTCAGAAATTGGCCAGTGAAGACAGAATCTGCCTAAACTAGCCAAGAATGATGCTAGAGACTAGGGACTTCAGCCGCTAAGCAGATGACCTGGAGCGCCTGCTGATGGCCACAGGTAGGACCCTCCCTTCACTCAAGAGTGTCAGCTACAGTGCAGACACTCTCCTAGAGCTAGGTACCTAAGCCAGGCCAGTTGTTTATGTAGTCCATGGTGAAACCATTTGCCATCTGCTCAATACCACTCATGCGTGCCCAGCTCCGTGCCTGTGGTTGTCTTTTATGCAGATGCTGTGCTGCCCCTAGAAAATACTAGAAATTCATATCCTGCTCTCGTGCTGTGGGGTCAGAAAGGTATCAGACCACATTTGTGGGACAGGGCTAAGTAGCAAGTCAGAGATTCCCCTACCTAGTTTTAAATCTCCCCCTTAATGGCCTCCAGGGCATTGACTTGAGCTAGGGCAGTGGTTTCCAACATTTTCTCTGCCGTGGTACACCTTGCTACTTATAAGGCACACCACCATATAGTTTCCAAATCAACTCATGAATATTCATGAGCCAGTCAGCCAATCCAGAGCTCTTTGAGTACGTTTTCAAAAAATTTCATAGCACGCCTGCTCAGAACTGACGGCACACCTGTTTGCCATGGCACACTGGTTGGGAAACACTGACCTAGGGTTCTGAGCAATTTGCGAGCCATGGGTGACAGCAGCATTTGGGTTGATCTCAAGTGCCAAC
The DNA here is from genome assembly GCA_007922195.1 of Podocnemis expansa. Classification (NCBI taxonomy): domain Eukaryota; kingdom Metazoa; phylum Chordata; order Testudines; family Podocnemididae; genus Podocnemis; species Podocnemis expansa. Next base: position 20,708,972 of record ML682007.1, on the reverse strand, counting down.
CAGCAGAAATACAGCCACAGGGGGAAGGGGGTATAGCACACTCCTGAGCTGCAGCTTGGAGAGCATCAGTGATGACTCTTGTCCCATCATCCCTTAGCCCTTAAAAATAGCCCCAGGGGGAAGAGGACAGTCTTTTGGACTGAAAGTTATAAACATTTTACTCAGTGGTTTTTATCTTGAATTTTAGATATTTGTTATTTATGTTTATAGTTATATAAAGCTGAAGTAAAAAAGGTAATAAGATTGCTCTGGTGTAGATATGACATGTCAGTTTTATTTACAAAGTATTGATGTAGAAAAATAGGTGTATTAATACTTAATTTTCTCATATCTGTACCACCAGGAAAAGGACTAATAGTTCAGGTAATAACACCAGGTAATTTTGTCGTCCCCCCCCCGGCTTATTGCTGTTCTCCATTGTTTGAATCTAAACAACTGCTTTAATTTGATACACCAGTACCTGATCCCATGACTTCCCTACATTTATTTTCTTCCCATTCTATAAGTTCCCCATCCAAGCATCTGAGGAGGTGTGATCTTCTCCCACAAAAGCTCATGTGATAAATAAATCTGTTAGTCTTTAAAAGTGCTGCAAAAGTTTCCCATAGTTTGAACCTAACAACTGCTCTGATTTGCTGTTACTGTATGTTGTCAATTTCCAAAGGGATAGCCGTGTTTGTCTAGTCCAGCAAAAAACAAAACAAAGTCGTGTGGCACTTTAACTTTTTTTTTTTTTGGTTACTGTATGACCAGATCCTATGTTTTATACCCCCTTGCATTTATTTTCATTCCATTCTGTAAGTTCACCCATCTTTGGAGCATCTGATGAAGTGGGGTTTTCTCCCACGAAAGCTCATGCGAAAAATAAATCCGTTAGTCTTAAAGTGCCACACAACTCCTTGGGGTTTTCTTTTTTTTTGCTGGACTAGACTAACACGGCTATCCCTTTGGAAATGTAGAAGTGCCACCAGACTCCTTGTTTGTTTTACAGATTTAGATATATTTAAAAAAAAATAGGTGAGAACTTCTAATGGATAGTTAACAGCCAACTCCCAACTAAACTCTTACAGGCCATTAATGGTCAACTTCACAGAATACTAGCAAGCTCCTTTTGTTTTGCACAGTAAGTTAAATCAAGCAGTTACGTATGCTCAACATTTAGCATAAGAACATCTGGGGCCAATTGTCTTAAAGAGAATTGGTCAAAACTTTTCCACTGAAACATCTTGTAAAACAAAAACAAAAATCACTTCTCAATCAACTTGAAGATTCGTCACATGGGTTTTCATTCTGCATATCAAACTGGAAACAATTCTTCAATAAAGTGTTTTATTTTCAAAAACAATTTTTACTGAAAGCTTTTTTTTTTGTTAAGTAATCCCCTTATTTTTCCAATGGGAAAACCAAAATATTGGTAAGACACACAAAAAAACCCTTAATTTCCTAAGAAGAATTGGAGTTTTTCCAGCCAGCTCTAGCTGTAACAATAGAACCTCACTTCCCTAAGTGTGAGAATTCACAGCCTGGCCTAGCAGAATTTCTACTTTGAAATACATTTTTTTCATATGGTTTTGATTGGGAACTAGATTTTAGAATAAACTAATGACATATAAACAATAGTTTTCTGGAACTACTGGTCATCCTCCAAGGCAATAGAGCAGAAAACTAACAACACTGAAGGATTTTAATGCTGTCAGTTGCAATGTCCATTAGGGACTAAATAAAACCCCAGCTTTCTAGGGTTTGAGGAACAGATTTCAGCTTCCTGAATACTTATGGAACTGCAGGAACTGGGGACAGAACTCTGTTTCCTTGTATATGGGACTTTGACCCAGACCCCAGCTATAATTGCCCTCTGTCAGCTATGCAGTGTTATTGTAGCTGTCTTGGTCACAGGATTATAGAAATAAGATGGGGAAGGAAATGATGGGTTACTTACCAGTAACCATCCTTCTCTGAGATGGGCTGCTCACATACATTCAATATTAGGTGTTTACGTGCCGCAGTGCACGATTGGTTGAAGCATTTTGCCCTAGCCTGTCAGAAAAGGGTTGGTGGCCAACACCCCCTCTGGCCACTCCCATGGCTATATATATGGCCCTGATCCTGACCCAGCCCCCTTTAAGGTGCCAACTCCAGACAGTGGGGACGGCAGGGGGGCCCTGAACATATGCAAGCAGCTTATCTCGAAGAAGGATGGTTACTGGTAAGTAACGCACTGTTTTTCTTCGAGTGCTGCTCGGATACATTCAATATTAGGCGACTACTAGCTGTACTGTGGACAGTGAGTGGAGTTGGAGTTTTCTGCCTTCAGCACAGCAATCCCCATAGGCAAGGCTCCAGCAGGAGGCTGCCTGAGGTAAGCATATTCCCTACCTAAAAGGGAAATAGATAACTCTATGAGGTCCCACCATAAGCAGATTTAAGGGACCCTAGAGAGAACTGCAAATCACCTTGAGGTGGGTTGGGTTCCTAGGCTCGGTATGCAAGTCCAGCAGGACCCACCCTGGAAAAAGAGACAGTCACAAGCTAGGGACTCCTTCTCCCCATGTGAAGAGAATCACTCTTCTCCAAGCTCTATGAGCATTAGATAGGGAAAAACAGATTAGGGAAGTGGATCACTTCCGGGGCAGACTGGGCAGGAAAACTGTCCTGGGTATTCCGTGCATGCCGGGACCACTACCAGTCCCTGCACCACCATGTCCTATCCACCATCCTAGGGGACTCAAGGTAGGACCACATTTAGCGAACAATAGAAGATACTGAGTGTCTGCTGCTAACACCTAGATAGGGAAGGGGAGGAAGTCTGTCCCTCTCATGGAGAGCGGGATGTACAATTTCTTAATCCCAGTGGAGCCTATAATCTTCCATCTCAGGCTGCAGTGGCCCACTTTCAGGTAGCATGAAATGGCAAAGACAGCAGGGGTGTTGCTGGCGCCAGCACACGGGGCATGTGCCCCGAATCCCGGTGCCAGTGCCCTGGGTCTGGCGGGACCCCACCTCTCCCGGTCTCCACCCCGATCGGGCCAGAGATCTGGTGCCCAGCCGTCCGCGGCAGCAGAAGCCCCGTCCCCGGTGGGGGATTCAGGGCTCAGCCGCCTGCTGCGGTGGCCTCATACTGGCTGGGGATCCACGGCTCAGCCGCCCCCGGCTGTGGAGACCGCTCCTGGCCCTGTCCCCAGCCAAGGATGCAGGGCCCAGCCACCCGCTGCCGCCATGGTCCAGTCCCCTGCCAAGCAACTGGGGCTCGGCCCCTTGTGGCTGCTCCCTGCCCCATCCCCAGCCGGGGCCATGGCCTGTGGGCAGGGGGGCATGGTGTCCTGGCAGGGGGCGTGGCATGGGCCCGTGCCCCGGGTGCTTCCCTGGGGCAGCGATGCCCCCTGAAAGACGGGCCATCTATTGGCATTAATAGCTTGTACTGTACCCCTACTATTGAGGGTGGGTAGGGAACTACCTCACCCAGCATGGGAAAATGAAGAAGGGCTCAATAATGGGTTGGCTCCAAGGTATCCTCATGCTACTAAGCGGTATGAAGAAGTATTCCTGCAAGGGAACCAAGTGTAGTAATCTTGAGGGCAGAAAGTCCGCCTTCAAGCTATAAATGAGTTACCCCAGAACCAGAAGACTGTAGGTGGCAGCCTGAAAGTTTCAGATGAGTGCTATGCTAATACTCCCTGCAAGGTAGAGACAACCAAGGCCAACCTGCCTTAGGGGTTATGGTGAGGAAATGGATGGGATGTTCATGATCTCTAAGGGGAGCCTCCATACAGATCCCCTAGTAAAGGCAATGGTTAATATCACAGGGAGTATGCAAAGGCCTGAAGTACCAGAATAGGGGCAGCACCAAAGGTGAGGGGGAAGGCCCCAAAAACATGGAAAGAGAGGCACAGAAGGGATTTTTGTCTTCTCGATCGCACAAACTAGGGGAATATACGAGCACAACTTCAGGTACTGAGGCCTGCCTTAATACATCAAGACTGAGGGCTCGAAGAGGAGGGACAAATATAGCAACAAGTTTGAGAGTAATCTGACTGCACATCCAACTGCCCTACCTCCTAAGAGAAGAAGAACATGGCGCAAAGTATGTGACCCAGCACTCTAAGTCTCTGTGCGCACAAGACCCCAAGACCCACAGGGACCATAATCAATAAGGAAACAAGTAGTTTGGTAAAAGACATGAGACTGGAGAATGGCAGTCATAGTACCCCAGCCTGTGTACCGGAGTATACAGGTGTCCTGGGAGGGTCTTCATATACTTTTTTTTTTTTTTTTACTAATTTCCCATTGTCATCCAACCCCACCCCAGGGGGGTCACCATCCTAGGGAAAAATGACCCATAAAGCAAGATAGAGAAAGGGGAAGGATGTAACTCCCTTCACTGGCTCGTACAGGACTATGATGTCCCAGTAGGACTTAATGGTGGGATAAAACCAGAGGGTCATTAAAAGACCTATCATTGAGCAGCAACCAACATGGGATTCAACTCCTCAGACTGGCCGAGGGGTATCTCCCTTCACGAGCCCCTTCTGATGGGGATCCTGTTGGATTGGAGATTAGAAAGCCACAGGTGTTTCAAGCCTAGTGGCTCCGGGGATAAAGTTTCCTTGGGGTTCCCAGATGAAGGGCGGTTTATTCTGAAAGGGTCTTATAAAAAGAAGGACGAGCAATCAGTAATCTTCCTCGACCCATAGAAAAGGGACAGAGGGAGACAAAGAACCCCAGATACTTGATGTAGACCCGCTGGAAACAGAGGGTGTAGAGGTTCACCTCATGGAGCGAGTTACAGCTCTGGTTGTCCAACGATCGATGACCAGCTTGGGCCCTGATCCTCACTAGTCTGGAATCAAAGGGGAATGGAAGGGGGGGGGGAATGTATCGCGTATCACCCCCCGAGAAACAACACAGCACTCACCCAATAGCCCAGTGTACAGCAGGCACATATGACTAAGAAGTGAAGGCATCCGAAGCGCACTAGCATACAAGCAGTTTCACCTTATAGCATGGGAAAGTCCGAGAAAATTGTAAGGGTCCTACCTTAACCTTTATAGGATTCCACAAGAGTTTTATCTTTTCCTGTGGTTGAGCTCTATGGGGTTGACCCGTGGCTTGGCCAGATCTTCATCATGCCCTCACTAGGCATACTGAGCTAAGCTACAAAGCACTGTGAACCTGAGCAGAGAGGAAAGGACTTACGGTTCGAAGCAAAAGGCTAGAAAAGCGAGAACTAAGAGTGGAACAGTGCAGTCTTGGGGTCAGCCCCCGAGCATCCCTGGAAAAATAGGAAGCAGGTGGTAGAGGGGGCAATTTGCTCTTATGTACTAAGAAAGCAATAGAGTCTGCTGGGAAAAATGGTTTGACATATAGCACGAAGGCAGGGTTCTTGATCATCTGATCTTCCCTGATCAGACGACCCATTGTAATATGGAGGTGTGAAGAGGAGGAGAATGTGTTTGGACACTCCTATCCAAGTTGCAGGCCTCCCGATAAACGCTGGGGAACTTCTGCCTAAAGAAGGAGTGAGGTTGTCTGAAGGCGATGGTTCTTGGCAGGCTCTGTAAGTGGACTAAGGCGGGGAACCTTGTGAACATGATGGCACAGAACCCCCAGTAAGGTTCAAAATGAACTTACTCAATCAGGGTAAATCATGCTCCCTACGATGGCAAGGACTAAGAGGGTGGCTGGATGTTTGAGAGGGGAGCATACTCAGAGATCGCAGGTCTGACCTGAGGACCCTAGCACTGCCCCCCCCATGCCAGGGACTGGGCGAGTGGCCAAAAGGGCAGCCCGGTGCAGTGGTGCCAGTCTGTGCCCTCACCACCCCGCCAACCACGCATGCTGCTCTGGGCTCTGTGCCAAAGCAGCAAGGAGGGGGTGGGAGGCAGCGCAGCTGGGGCGGGGAGGGGGGCGGCAGCGATACCAGATACTGCTCTGGCACAGAGCTGAGAGCAGCGCACATGGCGGGGAAGAGGGGTGGTTGGAACAGCAGCGCTGAACCTGGCTGCCCTTTTGGCTGACTCGCCCGGTCTCTGGCATGGGGAGGGGTAGCGGTGCGGCCGCATGGGGCCCCCAAAGCGCAGGGCCCTCGGCAGCTGCCCTGCTTGCCCTACCCTAGAGATGGCCCTGGCCCCAGGAGTGGCCAGAGGGGCCGTTGGCCACTGACTCTGCTCTGACAGCCTAGGGCAAAATGCTGCCAACCAATCATGCACTGCAGCATGTAGACACCTAATACTGAATGTATCTGAGCAGCACTCGAAGAAGAACATCCTGTTATTGGACCAAATTTTGTTGCAGAGAGTAAGACAAACTTTCAAGCTTACATAGAGCTGACCTGAAGAAGAGCTCTGTATATGTTCAAAATCATGTATCTCTCATCAACAGAAGTTGGTCCAATAAGAATATTACCTCACCCTCCTTGTCTGTCTGAAATGTGGGATGCACGCCCAACTCCGAACTCAAAGAGAAACAAAATTCCTATACTATTTTATTGCCATATTACCACCTACAGTGCTTGGATGCAATTCAGGAGCCGTTCTTGGCACTGTAAAGACATAATACACACCTCATATAACAATGCTCATCAGTAAATCTCAAAGCACTTCTTAAAAGAAGCCCAGTATAATTATTCCCTTTTTACATAGGGGAAAACAGACAAACCCAGCCTGGAAATAGAGACTTTTCCATACAAACTCTTGCTCTCCTGCAAGCTCTCTCTCCAAGTTGGGAACCATAAGACAATAAATTGAAAGCTCATTACCTCTGCTGATATTTTCCCATAATTCGCAACCTTCAGTATTGAGTAAACCTCCATATCTTTGACAGAGGATTCTCTTACCAGCAACACTCATTTAAGGCCAGGTGTGGTGTCTCTTCATTAACAGCACCCCCATATCAACAGCCACTTAAGGTATGCAGTGGTTTTCCCCCTTTTCACCCCCCAGCCAGGTCACTTGGAGTCCCACCTCCTCCAGATGAAAAGAAACTCAACAGATAAACAGGCTAGTGATTGTGAGCCAGGTCTTCAGTTGCATTCTGCATCAAGAAAGCTTTATATGTTTATCCTTGGAGCCAGCTAGAGGAACCCAAACCCTCCCACTTCCTGGTTTTCAACCCAAGGACCAAGAAGCTAATTTCTCCTCTCTCATATGTGCTGCTGCTGCTGCTGCTGCTACCCCAGGTTACTTGAACTTCTTACCTTCACCTACTTCTAAATCCCTCTGAAGAAGCAGCTTATTCCAGGACAGTCCTTAGAAGTTCCAGTCCTCATACTATTTCCTCCCAAGCTGCCCCCACTACCAGGTCCTTCTGCCCCAGACTAGTACCAGCCCAGGTAAAAGCTGAACTGCAACCTTTTACCCCACCTGTTGCAACATTTTAGTCAAACAATTGGCCACAGGTGGAAAATAGTTACCCCATCCATTAACCATTTGGTAACTACTACAGTACAAGGTCCATAGAGCCCTTTATGTTCCCCTCTTTGAGAAAGATGATTTCTATTCCCTTTACTTTACAGACTGCACCCAGATTCTCAAAGATATTGAGGCACCTAACCTCCATTTATTTCAGTGGGCTTTAGGCACCAAAAGACCTTTGAGAATTTGGGTCAAGATAATCAGTGATTTAGGACTAGAGCCTAGCTAAGTCTCAGCTATACTACTTCCAGAAAGAAACCAAGTATTTGTCTGCCATCACCACGCTCATCCTGTGCCATTTTCCCTGACCCAAGAATAGAAACTTGGAACCGTGACTCCAAACATTCCTGCTAGCGCAGTGGCTCCCATTCTATATTGGTTCATACAGAGCCAAATGCTAATCAAAAGACAGAGAAATCTTCAAGGCAGAAAATCTACAGGAAGAAATAAACAATGGGATCCTTTTTAGACGTACAAACAATAAATTGCTGGGGTACACCCATAGGGGCAGAGGTACTCCCTGCCTTCTTCACTGAGGAGACAAGCTAACAGTGTGTTTTTCTCACTAATGAAAGCAAAACAAACAAGGAGTCTGGTTGCAAAGAAGCAGCCAGGTTAGTCCAGTTAGTAAAACGAGCAAGGAGTCCTGTGGCAATTTTAAGACTAACGAATTTATTTTTGGCATGAGCGTTCATGGGAGAAAATCCCACTTTATCAGACACTTTGAAGCTGGGGGAACTTAAAGAATGGGAAGAAAGAAATGCAAGGAAGTGTAAGTCAGGGGATCAGGTCACACTTCTGAAGACTAACAAACTTATTCATCACATGAGCTTTTGTAGCCAAAAATCCAAAGCTCAACAATAAATAAATTTCTTAGTCTTTAAAAGTGCCACCATCCTCCTTGTTTGTTTTTGCTGTACTAGATTAACACGGCTACCCCCTTTGGAACTCACTAATGGAAGGTCACAGCCAAGCCTGGCTGTAAAATGCTGAAGAGAGCATTGGACCTGAAAGTATCTAGTTAAGTAAATCTGGGTTATAGAATGCATGTTATGATTTTCTTATCTCTAAGTATTTGTTGCCAATAGCAATACTTGCTATCACTTCAATCTCTATATTGTGTAGAATAAACGTTTACTTGTTTTCAACTTAAACATATCTGAAGTGCTATGTGTTAAGCAGAACAGTGACTTGAGATGTAACTAGTAAGCTGATGTGTGACCCTCTTGGGAGCAGCCAGTCTGCAAATTTTGAGTGTCCAGGGGACCAGAGAGTGGGTACTCCTGTCCTGACAGAGCTCAGGGACTAAGCATGCCCATCACTAACCTGTAGAGACGCAGCTGGCTCTGCGTACTCTGGAGCAGCATGCCTGTATTGCCTATGGCTGGTACAGCTATGCAGCTGATCCTTGGCAGGTACAGAAAAGGCTTCCTCACGCTATGGGCAGGTGGTAACCTCCCCACCCCTAGGTACCACTGGGAAGCATCACAAGCAGGGTCTGCAGAAAGATCAAGAACGTGGACCTCAGAAACAGAGCAAATTCTGATGTTACTAGAAGAATCCCCCTGTCCCCCCAGTTCATAGCACCGGGGCAGGACACGCACACTTTTGCCAGCTCCAGAAGAATCGCTTCCACATACCTCAGTACAAAGCAAAAGCAGAACAGTCACATTTTTGCTAGCTCCAGCTCCTGGTGTCATGTGAAACTCTCAGCTCCCATGGGGGGGGGGGGTTCTTAATCCTACGGCTTCCCTCCATCCCCCCAAATCACCTAAACATGAGTTCTACGGTCCCGGAAACCAGAAGGTGTGTTAGAGGAGCCCAATATTTTTCATAACAAGCTTTTAAAGTCACCTTTGAAATGGGGATTGGGGGTGGCTGACCCCCAGCATGTTCCCATCTGCCAAAGAAGGAGGTCTGGCTAAGGCTACCAGATACCAAAGCCTGGAAAGGAGGCCAAGGAAGTACAGAAAGGAGGACATTGGAAGACACATGGAGAAAATGTAGTATTGATATAGTACTCTTCTGTTTTTAGGGGGCCCTGGAATGCTTTCCCCTAAAAACAGGGTGTTCTGGCAATGTTCCAGCATACTTTAACCCCATAAGTAAAAAGCCAGACAAAATCATGTATTTTTTAAAATGCCTGCTGGACAGAGAGTGTGAAGGTAAAAAGGAGGACATGTCCTCCTTTTGCCTGACATCTGCTAACTCTAGGGTTACCAGATGTCAGGCAAAAGGAAGACATGTCCTCCTCTTTAGCTTCATGTCCTCCATCTGACAGGCATTTTAAAATACATGATTTTGTCTGGCTTTTTACTTATGGGGTTAAAGCATGCTGGAACATGCCAGAATACCTTATTTTCAAGGGAAAGCATTCCAGGATCCCCTAAAAACAGACGAATATTTCATTAATACTACATTTTCTCCACATGTCCTCCAATGACCTCCTGCCCTGTCCTCCTTTCCAGGCTTTGGTATCTGGCAGGGCTGGCTCTACTGTGAGGCAAGAGACAGATGTGGCTTCAGGCAACAGTTCTGAGGGGTGCAGCCCCCCTGAAGATCAGGCTGGCTCCTGCCTCTTCAACTCTTTCCTAGCAGCGCAGGCACTGTTAGTCAACCTGCAGCTTAAGTCATGTTTAAATCCCTCTGCAGGCAGGTGCTGGAGATTTATGCACTTTGGAAAACCCTTTTCAACCTCCATGAATGAGATGGGGGGATGCGCCAAATCAAAATTTGGCTTGGGGTGCCACAACCCCTTGAGCCAGCCCTAGCTGTGCCAGATACCAAAGCCTGGAACAGAGGAGAGGGAAGTACAAAAAGGAGAGCACATGGAGAAAATGCAGGATTAATGTCATGTTTTTCTGGTTTTAGAGGGCCCTGGAAGACTTTCTGCTAAAAATAAGCTATTCCAGGGCATTTCAGCTTCCTTTAACTCCTATAAGTAAAAAGCCAGACAAAATCAGGTCTTTTTAAATGCCCACCAGATGGAGGACGTGAAGGTAAGAAAGGAGCACACGTCTAGGGTTACCAGATACAAAAGTATGGAAAGGAGAACAGGGAAGTACAAAAAGGAGGACACATGGCGAAAATGTAATATTAATGTCATATTCTTCTTTTTAGGGGGCCCTGGAACCACTGTTCCCTCTAAGCTGTGCGCATGTGTGCGCACGCACAGGTCATGAAACCTGCGCACACACAAAAATAAAGTGCGCCCAAAAAAATTCAATAGTGCTAATACTGGTGCTCACAAAGAAATGTTTTTGCGCACACAGTCTATGAGTACTTCGAGGGAACATTGAATGCTTCCCCCTAAAAACAGGCTGTTTCTAGGGCATGCCGGCACCCTTGAAGTAAAAAGCCGGATAAAATCAGGTCTTTTTAAAACAACTGCTGGATGAAACTAAAAAGCACATGTCCTTTGGGGTCACCCTAGCCAACCTTAGCTCTGGCAGGAGTCTGCCCTGCTGCTTTCTCTGCTCCCCAGCGCCTCCCCCGGCATTGCAGCCCTGCATTTAGCTGCAAATGACACTCCTCAGCCCGTGCCCCGCTTTGCACGGGAAAGCCACCCCGCCGGGGCGGTGCAAGCTGCAGAGGCGCGAGCTCGGGGAAGGAACTTCAGTCCCCAGCCTGCTCCAGGGCGGAGCCCGGCGCGTGCGCGGCGCTGGGCGCTCCCGGGGGCGGGCGGCGCGCGCTGGGGCTGGGGCTGCTGCAGCTGCAAGGCGCGCGGCTCCTTCCCCGGCGCGGTGCATCCTCTGCTCCGCGGGCTGCAGCAGGACAAAGGCTGGTGGGCGGCCAAGGTAGGCAGGGCTCCCCCCTGCACGTGCAAGGGTGTGAGCAAGTGGGCGTGTTGCACAAGCGGCTGGGGAAAGGGCGAGAGCCGCTGGAGGTGAAATGAGGGCATTGCTGGATTTCATCAGGTGGGGAGAAGTCCCCCCAAGTGCTCCAGAGGCAGGGGGGTCATGCCTGCACCCTGTGTCTGCGCCCAAAATACTCCTCTGCAAGCCGCCCCCAAATGTTTTGGCTAAGGAGGCAGCCTAAACTTGGGGCAATAATGCGGCTGGGTGAGAGTAAAGGTTTCTTTGGCTGGAAGGAAGCAGCCGTGTAGGAAAGCTGTTCCCGGGTAGATTGGAGCAGCGGCTGCTCCCAAATGCTTTTGGAGCAAAAGTCCTTGAAAGAATTTAGCAATGTCCTAGCAGATGCTACAGGGCACGGCAGTTTGGTAACTTCCTGGCGACCCTGAATAACTTTGTGCTTTTGTCTTCCTGAACAAAAAGCTGCTTGGTAGTGGTTTATTTCTAAAGGGAATATTGCTTGTCTTATAGCAAGGACTTAACAGTAAACAGCTGTGGGAAAGCTGATGGCACTGGGGCAGTGTTCCCTCTAATTACTTGTAGACTGCATGCGCAAACAATTTTGTGGGTGCAAAAACATTTCTTTGTGAGCACCAATATTAGCACCATTGAATTTTTTTTTTTGTTCTGTGCACAGGTTTCATGACCTGTGTGCGCCCACACATGCGCACAGCTTAGAGGGAACAGTGCACTGGAGTGGTTGGTACAGCCAGTTGGATTGATTTCTTTGGTTTGTTTCCTTTCCTGCAGAGTTGCTACTAACCCTCTTGCACACCTTTGGATGGGAAGAATGAGGATGGAAGAGCAATGGTGGAAAGGAGAGCTTGCAGCAGACATTCATCAGACTCTGAGAATGAAGGTTGGACTTCAGTTCCCCTCTCTCTCCTTCCCCTCTTTTTGTTTTTCATTCAGCAAAAATGCTCTGGTAGCACTATCAAGCATTTTAAAGAAATTTAAATGTTAAGGCTCCAAAAGGGTTGGCGTGTTAGTCTAGTTCAGCAAAACAAACAAGGAGTCTCATTAGTCTAGTTCAGCAAAACAAGAAATGAGTCCTGCCGCACTTAAAGACCAACAAATTTATTTGTCACATGAGTTTTTGTGGGAGACAATCCCATTTCATCAAACTAACAAAATTATTTATCACAAGTTGCGGCTCTCAGTTGTGAACTCCCTTCAGTTAATCAAAGGAGAAGCTACACTGAATTGGTCCTGTACAATGTTTTAATCATCATTTAAAATCTGCAAAAACCTATATGCAGGCCAAAACTACCTGTCTGCTTTTGTTCAGCAATTTTAACTTAAGCAACTGGCTGATGACCATGAGTTAAATAAAAAGGGGATACTTGGTGCTGTGCTGCATGTAATCAAAAGATCTTAAGGTTTGAAAAAGTAGCTCTACTTGTTCTCAAACAGATACAGGTTGAGAGGCAATTTGACTGCAGACACTTGCTCCTTGGCAGACTCCAGAGGAGTTGAGAGATAACAGCTCTAATTGTGTTTTGATAAAGCCAGCCTTGCATCTACTCGTGTGCTCCTAAAGAAGATAAAAGATGTATGATTGTTCATTTTAGGCTTTTTAATATGTAGGCAGTGTTTGAAGAGACTTGTGCTGTGTTTTGTCTTGTCTTTTTTTTTAAAAAGACAACACTTGGTTTGAGCAGCTAGAAAGGCATTGTCTATTTACTTGTTGCATTTCCTTAGGTACACTTCAGATATTTAAAGAATGGCTAAACACATTTAACTTGAAAGTGAGATCGCAGCAAAGATTAACTATCTACACTTGATTCACTTTCAAGTTACCATTAACAAAATTAGCACTTTGGGTATTTTACTGCTTTTGTCTCTCCAACAATAAATTACATCAGGTGATGTGATCATCAGGCTTTGGTAAGTGAGTTGTTTATTTTCATGCTGTCACATTTGTGGGACAGGTCCTGATTCTGAAGTGGGGTGGGGTTGATAACTGATACAAGTGGATCTAGATCAACAGGAGTTTCGGGAGGGGGCACCCACTTAACTTGAGGTTAATTAAAACTGATTGTCCGGTATCAGCCACCTATTTTCTTATGAAATTGACAATGCAGATAGGTTCTTACTAGAAGGCGGTTTGACCACACAAGCTCTCAGGCCAAGAGACTTCAGCATCCATTGAAAATTATATTTAGTCTGAAAGCTTTTTAATGAAACATACACTATTTCTGTTAATTTCTTCTGAGGCCTTCATATTTTCTCTGCCACTGTTACCTCCTGTATATGTGGCTTTATCTTTAGAAAGTATACTTCAACCTACTTTTGGGGCATAGGTACATTGGACTATCTTAGCATGCTAGCATCTTTTCTTTGTTCATGGGTACTAGACAGATGCCAACTGCTAAGATGGGAATGGGCCAGTCTGAATTAGCAGGTAAAGTTGCAAAGGGAAAAAATGAGCCTGTTCTTTTCTTTGGCTACTTTATTAATTAGGCAGGCCTGAACTTTTCTGCGTGTCTGTTTTTGCATGATTCTAGCTTAGGAGATTCTGGTTAAAGAACTCAGTGAAATGATATTTGAGAACTCATGTATTGAGAAGGAAAAGGGCCATTGCTGTATACACTTTTTGGATTTTTTAAAATATCTTTAACATTTTGGGAAAATTAATCCTCACAAGGAATGAGAGCACACAGTGAAACTGAGATCTCCTAACAATCCTTCAGCATAACCAGAAAGACGAGTGGAAGAAACACATGATACTTAACTGGAAAAATACCACATCCCACCCACCCTCTAAAAACCTTCCAGCCTTTCCTTGTCCATAATAAAGAAGCAAAAAACAAAAATGCAAAGCCCCCCCTCTTTTTTTTTTTTTTTTTTAAATTGCAGATTCCCCTAAAGGAGAAATCAGTGTCACTGCTTTATACTTTTGGGATGAGAGTTTTGAAGAATTTTTTTTTCCTTTTCTTTTTGAAATAGCATGTTTCTAGTCAAATAGATGAAACATATCTCATTTTGTTCTGGGAGAAAATAGTCTGTTTAATTACCTGTCAGTGATGGAGAAATCTCCAACAGCACAGAACAAAAAGGCATAAATATTATCTTTTTTTCCTGTGACAACTGAGATTGCTGTGAGTCTCATGGCATACTATAGTGTTCTGCTGTAGAAAATGGTAAAGCAGATGGTGTTAACCACAAAAAAAGCTTTTTTTCCCCTCTTGATGAGGGGTTTTCTAGACATGTTCAATACTGTGGTCTGGCACAATCTGTTAATTTGGTCATGGATGGGGCATAGGAGGAGGAAAGAACAAACCAACATATTGGTCTTGGTTTAAGCAGGTGAGTCAAAGAAGGAAACAAACTAAATTTAGTAAAGTTGTATTTGGCTCTGGGGAGAAACACTCTGTGTAGTCCGTGACTTGCAGTGCAGATTTCTTGGCAGATTCTCCTCCCTTCAGGACAATGTATTGATGTTTCTATTTAAAGCAGAGGAAAAAAAATTCCCATTTCAGAAACACAAGGCTTTCTGAAGGAGAGTTTCTGAAGATTTTTAATGTCTCCCCATGTCTTTGTGTGTTAAAATGATTTTAAATCAAAACATAACTGAGCCTTTTTTGGAGGGCATAAAAGCACAAAAACTTCTAAGGGAGCTGGCATAGAATATCCATGCCCATGCTGTAAATAATGCACAAATAATTCCCTGGAATTAGTGTACTCTAAGGATAATTAAGCCCTCTGAAAGCTATTGTTACTGGCAGCATGAAGGACTACAGTCCATACTGTCTTATTTGTTGGCTGTATGTAATAAATGTTTTGTGCTTTGGGACGTACATAACATGCTTGAAGTCTTCCAGTGTAGATTGGATTTATGGGTTTTGGGAAATCTTGTGCTGTAGAGATCAGGTACTCTTAAAACTGAGGAAATAAGTTCTTTGGGTTGGCATTTTCGGGTGGCTGACTGGTCAGTCAAGATAAATCCTTTGAGTTGGCATTCTTGGTTGGCTGACTGATGAGCCAAGATGCAATGTTTTGGGTTGTTCTGAAGGCAACTTCCATTTACATCTTGCTAGGCTTCACAGGGTTTGATCCTGCAAGGTCTTGAATGTTCTGGCCTGATCCAGAACAGTTGTAAGCACACAACTAGTCCCACTGAAGTAAATGTGAAGTGCAAGTTTAATGATTTCTCTGGCTCAGGGTCAGAACACTGAACGTCTTGCAGGATTATGCCATGGACTTGGAGCACTCCTTGAAGGGATGGCAGAGCAGAAGTAGAAGTCAGGTTCTGCACTGCAGTTCTCAATATTGTTTGCTACCCAGTTCATCTGTAGCAATGTGCCAGCTCAAGTATGTGCTGGTGCCCGTGACCTTTAGGTCACCTGGAGCCTGCACAGTAGTAGTGTGGTGGAAGTACGGACACCAAGTATGCTAGCAGACTGACTTGCAATTCTTTTGCTTGCAAGAGGTTTTGGAGACCTGCTAAACAGGAAGAATGTGATAGAAACTGGGCTTCTGACACTTCAGTTCTGTGCTGCCATATACCTCTGCTTTAGGAGTAACAAGTACTCTAGAATAGTGGCTCTCACCTAGAGGGGCATGAATACCCGTAGAGGTGCGCAGAGGCCTTCCAGGGAGTACTTCAACTCATCTGGATATTTACCTAGTTTTACAACAGGCTGCATAAAAAGCACTAGTATTGACTAATATTTCATACTGGTGATGACTTGTTTTTACTGTCCTACATATGACAAACTGAAAGCGAAGCACAGTATTTCCATTCCAGTTGATTTTCATTTCATATTACAAAAATAAGCAAATTTTCAGTACTAGTGTTCTGTAATACTTTTATATGTTTTTATGTCTTATTTTGTAAGCAGGTGACACTAAGGGTGGGTACACGAGACAAATCAGATTCCTGAAAGGTGTGCAATAGTCTGGAAAGGTTAAGAATGACTGTTCTAGAAAGACGGTTTAATAGCAAGTGAATATTTTTTTTTCCTTGCACTTTTAATTGGGGGGACAGGGGATGGGCATTCTGTTTAAACAGGGGTCTCGAACACGTGGCCTGTGGGCCGCATGCAGCACCTAAAGCTATTTCCTGCTGCCCACAATGACACTATTGTTACCAATATTTGCAATATCTTGTATGAAAAGGTTCCAGTGGTGGGCCCCTCGGGCTAGCATACTAGTCCTCATGCGGCCCTCAGGGTGATTTGAGTTTGAGACCCCTGATTTAGAAGATGATCTGAGCTAGTTTTGGAAGAAGAGTTCTGAGTTGCCCTCAACCTCCAATGTTTGTGGTTATGTTGGCTTTCTTCTTTCCAGGATATAAACATTTCCTACAATTATTTAAAAGTACTCAGTAGATCTGCTTGTATTTCCTCCTTAATTCACCTCTTACATGGCTTCTCAAAGCAGTGTAAGAGACAGGCTGAATTTCACAAAGCTCATTGAGCGTGCAAGCTTTAAGAGCCTGTATTGTAACTTAATCCTTCAAAGGCGGTCTTAATTGCTTTGCTGATGAGAGGTCTGTGGGCTTGCCAGCCAGGTGGATAGTTGAACAGAGTTGGTGCTTTCTGCTGAAAACAAACAGTTCTGTGCCTTTACATTTTTGAAGCGTCTGTGGGATAGCCATTTCCTCTAGGTAAAAAGTTACTTGCCTAGCCAACAGATAACCCTGATGATAATAAAACAACTTGTCGGAAGTACTACAAGCAACAGGTTTATGGTCACCATTCTCCAGGAAAAAAACACTGCCTTCTTTCTTGCCATGAATAGGAGGGAGAATTTTTCCCTGTGTTCTTTACACATATTCTCTGGGATCACTTGACTTCCTCATTCTATTTATCATCCTTGATCTTGCTAAAAACAAAACTACAGTAATTCATCCTTCCAACTTTTTCTCTTAAATCTGTATTGCACTTTTTACCTGTTTACTAATGTTATTTGATAGGTGCTTTTCCAGTAACTTATAGGTGCTTGGCACAGATAATTGAATTTAGCTTGGTTCAAACATCACAACTGGGTAAACTAGGCAATCCTGGTTTTGTTTTGTTTTTTTTTGTTTGAAGGCACAGATACTCGGATGTTGCAAAAGGTAAAGTAACTTCTCCAGAGCTTGAAAACAGAATCTAGAGGAAGATTTCCGAGATGCAGCATGTCTGAAACCCACTGTATCTCTTTTGTTCATCCTGATGAACTGGAAAAAAAAAATTTGCTTTTAATGTGCCCCTATAATTTAAATCGGTTGTAGAATGAAAGTAGGCACAATGAGCAGTAAGCAACTTCTAATGTCGGAGTCTTTCAAGGATTGCGAGCCCAGCAACGAAAATGTAATCTGTCCACTTTGAAAACTCCTCCAGCTTTTGAAAATTATAACAGTAACATTACTGGTTGTTAGCTTTCGTTTGCCCATGGTATAGATGGCAGCATACATATGGAGCTGAAAGGAACAGGTGTCCTATTAAGTACGTGGTTATTCATGATCTCCTTTTCTTTTATCTTTCCTCAAAGTTCTTTAATTTTTCACACTCCTTTCTCTAATTCTGCCTCAGATTAACTGCTGAGTGTTTGAATAATTTAAACTAAGCAAGGCAAATTTAATGAAATACTCTCTCTAAAATACCAAAACGGAACACATGAAATAGTGGATTTTTAAGCACAGTAGCAATTAAACTGCCCTTTTCAAATCAGAATGTTTGGTAATATTGTGATTACAAATGCCTGGTGTAGAGTGCATTCAAGCACAAATCTCCTTTTGCTTAAGAAAAATGCCTCAAGTCTTGTCTGTCTTCAGTAGGCAGCAAAAAAATTAATTTTAAATGTCTATTGTATAGATGTCAAGAAGTGAAGTCTGCCGTTTTAATTGCGTGTATTGAAAGGCTTTGTCAGTGGGCAGAAATCTGGTAGTATAGTGTTAATATGAAGAGAAAAACATACTTTTGATTGGAGGTAGCTCTTCCTCTGAATACATGGTGGGGAAAAACTCTGAAAGCATGTGGTTACGCTCTGAAAGCGACTATGTAACAGGCAGCTTCTTACCAAAGAGAGGCAGTATGACCAAGCATTGGATTAAAACTCTAAATCTGGATTCTGTTGCCCACTCTGCTCCTCACTAGCTAGATGATCTTGGTTTGGTATTCCCTTTTTGTGGCTCAGTTTCCCCACCTGTAAAATGGGGATCATGTTCCTGTGACCCTCTTTGTAAAGCACTGTAAGAGCTATGTAAGAGCTTAGTGGTTTTCAAATCCTGTGTCTGTTTATTTTGGTTTACTCATGTTAGCTTTATTGGCTTGGCAGTGGTATAACATAGTAGCTAAATTGTTAAAAACTTGTAACTGATTTTTGGAGAGAATTCAGCTTGAGGCTTTTGTTTCCCCAGAGGCCCTGTTTTGAGTCTAAAGGACTGGCATTTAGGGGAGAACCTGAATCTGCCAGATTTGGAATTGAGAGAGACAAACATGGAACAATGCTCTCCAATGATGCCGTTTGAAGTCACTAGACGAGAACCATGTGTTTGCATGAGTAAATTTTCTTTTTTTACATTCTTCCTTTGTCTTCTGGCTAATCATCCCCCTCCCTACCCCCCAATTAAATGGAACTTTTCTGTCTTTTGTTTTAAAACCGGTAGGTTCATGCACTAATATTTGTCATTTCTTATTGCACCTGGGAAGTTCTGGTCTACTCCACTTAAAAAAAAAAAAAAAAAAAGAGTTGTACATACTTTTCAAAAGGAGATTCCTGCCATCTCTTTCCGTATCAAGAGAGTGGTGGTGGTGCTACTGCATAGAATTTCTTTAGATACGAGTGGCACCCTTCACAAATTAGTAAGGGTATTTGTTGAACAATACCTTATGCACGCCCTTACCAATTATTAAACCCTGTTGAAAGGGGGAGAATGTTGGCCAGGGTCCTTGTCAGAAAGTGCCATGGGATCTTAAACTTGCACCAGAAATGGACAGAAGATTGCTGTGTTTGACATCCTGTTTACGGGATAACCATAATGGCTTGGTGTCCCTCCTAGTTTAAGTGAGGGCAATGGGATCTTTGCTTGGTTAGAAATGTGGGAGGAGAGAGAGGTTACTGATGATAAATGCTTAATGGAACAGGAGGACTCTTATTTAAATTTGAAATGGCAGTACTTTCTCAGCCATTTAGGCCCCATCTAATTTCCAACAAATAAGTGACTTAAGTTATGAGGCTAAAAGTTAAGTGTGGACTAGAGAGCATTCACTATGGCACCATGAGAAGGTAAAGCCCTGCACTGTCCGCTTTACATAGTTAGAACCTATCTGTGTTACGGCTGTGAACTGATAAAACAGTAGTGGAGATGGAAAGCAAAACATGTTTTTGTTTTGTTTGGAGGGATTTTCATGCACATTCCTGCCTCCTGAAGTGTCAGTGACCTGTCAGTTATCTCTGTCTCTTCCCATTGGCGGTGAGTTGTAGCATATCTGCATTGTGAGCAGTAAAATCCAAAAGCATCAGCTGCAATCCACTAACAAGCTTTCATAAGCATAGTATCTGACTCTTAACCTCACTGACCTGTTTGCTGAACCATTGCCAACTGTATAATCATGCAAACACCAGATTGCTTCTGTAAATGTTTTTGTAACTTAAAAGCACAGCATTGCAGTTTGTGCAGACACTGAAGATAGTTTCAGTAGGAAATAGCAAACCATCAATTGCAGACACCCTCTTGAGGCTGATGGCATGTTATATAGCAATTGTAAATAAGCATGCAATATTGAAATGCTTTCCAAAAATGAAAAATTTAGTATGGAAGATGGGTAGCCTAGGTTAAACTCAGGGAAAATGCCCACCCACCAACCAAAAAACAGAAACAAAAATTCCCCAACTCCTTGAAGCCTTTGTGCTATTCTTCAAACACTTCCTGACAAGAGGCTTGTTTGTTTTAAATAGTGTCAGTTACCGAGGAGTTAACTTTTCACCCCTGACTTTTTGTGCTTGTGCTCTATACAGAAATTGAATTCAAAGAGACGAGATTAGAACTTCTGCCCTGGCTGGGTAGGATAGAAAACAGGAAGAACTATTCTGAAAGTGAACTTTTTAAGATAACCTTATCTAGGATTTTTCTCTTACCTGCAAACTATAGGCCTTTTTGCTGCTTAATTGGCAACAGTTCTGCAGTATTTCTTATGACACACAGATTCTTGTTATAATTAATGAGAATCCAGAGTAACAGGGTATTTACTCAGATGTACTATGCAAAGGAAAAGTCAGCATACAAAGAAATGAAAAAAAAAAATGGTGAAGACTTGTTTCTTTCTGACTCCATGATATGAATAAATGGGAATCTTTATTGTTGGTTTTGAGACCTGGCTGTGACATTGTAGGTTTAGACAACTTTTTCACTGGATTAAATAACATCCTTCAAATATGGTTGCAGTTTCTTTCATGACTGCATTTTAGAAACTTAGTAAAGCAAAGTCATCTTTCAAATGCTAATTTTCTTAACATCTGACTGTCATCAGCTAACAATAAGAGAGAGATGCCATCCATGGATTCCTTCTGTCTGTCACAAAACAGTGCAGGAATCACAGGGATGCTACTGTGAAGTTTGTCATCACTAAAACCTGCATGTAACAACTGTTCATATATTAATGATCAGTGACTTCTTCCTATCTAATTTGACTGTGGTGACAGTTGCATTGATTTAATGCTATAGAAAACCATTTTGTTTTCCTGATCAGTGATTTACTACTGCAACCCTCACATCATTCACTAAATCGTCTGCTGGTATTGAGTCTGTTGCCCAGACAGTTCATTAATACCCATAGCACTGGGAGAAAGAGTTGAAAAGGAGCATGGCAGAGGGAAGTAACAGTGGGAATCTTTCTCTTGCTGTTTGATATGTGGGGAAAGTCTAAGAAACAGATATCTCAACTGGAATAAATCCTTCCCTGTTTATCTGCCTTTTTGTTGACTGGAAATGCAGATGCTGCTCCTCTTGGAAGAGGAGGAGGAAGTATCTTGCTCTGCTCTTATTCTTTTACTGTTGTCACAAGTGCGTGGTGCCAGTTCACCAGAGAAATGCATTTTGTTCCTTTTCTATAGATTGGTTCTTCGCAACAGAATAGATTTATGAGCATGTGGCTAACTCTGGTGCAAAGTGAGTGTGTTTTTACTAAATTTGACATGGTGGTGCATAACCTCTGGTATCAAACTTCCCAGTATATTTTTCATTTTATTAACATCTCGGGCACTAGCTCCTTTATTTCTGCAATCTGTTCTGAAGTGCTTTAAACCAGACCAATAGAGCTCCATTCTTAAAACAGCGATAGGCCAGAGTTTACCTGACTCCCACTTAACTAAGGGAACTTATGCTGGCATGGCTATATCTCTCTGGGATGTGAAACATCCACACCTGCTGACCTAATGCCTGATGTAAAATGTACTGAGGCAATGGATGAATTCTTCCATTGAGCTAGCGATGGCCTCTTGAGACAGAATACTTACATTGATGGGGGAACCTCTCCCATGACTGACACGGGTAGCGTCTACGCTAAAGGACTACAGTGGCACAGCTGTGGCAGTGTAAGTGTAAACGTGTCGATAGACAATGAACAGTATCAGCTGCAACAGTCTGGTTACATTATGCGATGGGCTGTTTCCATGATGTATGAATGGCTAAAGTTTGGAGCCTGGTTGTTTTTCTGGTATGGTTACTTAGACTTGTCCTCTTTAATGTCACTTAAAAATATTTACATTGCTTCTCTTCTCTGAAAGATTGGATAAGAGCAAAGCCAAATTTATGCCCTTTTCCAGATTTTTGGCTCTTTGGTGGACCTACAGGTAAGACAGATGGTGTTCTGAGATTTCAAGGTTAATCAGTGATCCCTTTGAAACACTTGCATGCTGTATCTTTCAATTTTTTTTTTTTTCCAGAAAATGACTGATATGTTGAACAAAGAAAACTAAATCAATTTCAAGGTATCTGTAACCCTCTCAAGAAGAAGCTGTTGCTTTCGGCATTTCAGTGTAGCAGTTATACAGTAGTTAAGAGCAGAGGTGCCAGACAAGATGTAAATTAACAGGTCAGGGAATATGATGATACAGCATCTAAAAAGAAATTCTACTAGACAGTAAAGTTGTACATTTGTTTGTAGGGCAGGAAATACTTAAATACATATGGAGGAAGCCAACTCAAACTATTCCTATTTTCAAAGTGGTCAGTGTTGATTAATGCCAGGCAGGAACACACCTTTTTTTTTCATGGGGAAGATACACCCTTGCAAACAGCAGTTGCTCCACACTCAATAGCAAAGACTGCAAGTTTTCTTAGAACTTCACGATTCCAAGTCCTGATCTGTGAGGCAAGGTTCAGTAGATGCAGGTTACATTGTTGTGGAGCTGCCAAAGTTTGTGTATTGCTCAAGCATATGCATACTTGGTTTCTTGAGTGGGCACCGCGTGCACTCACGAGAAGCGCTTGCATGAATGCAAAGTGCAGTAGGTTTCGCAACATACCACGTGCTGCTGTCAAGCTGAATGCCTTTTGACAGTAGTTTTCAAACTTTTCTCCTGGGATCCAGTTGAAAAAAGTATTTATGCCTGTAACCCAACAACGACATCTTTCAGCAATGCATTGCCAGCCTTTTGGCAGCAGCAGAGGGTGTCACGACCCAGTACTTGAGGGTCTGTGACCCCTTCCTGTCTCCCGACCCATGATTTAAAAACTGCTGCCTTTTGAGACACTGACCATGTTTTGTGAGATCATAAAGATTTGCACAGAGCTTTCTGGGAGCTACTTCAAGTACTCACCATATAACTTTCTTCATCCCAGAACATATTCCATTTATGATGATTTATGCACTTCTCTTTTTTAATCTCTCAAACCCACGCAGTGCTTTTTAATCTGTGCCATTGCAGAAGCATGCAGCCTGCTGAGCTCTGTGCTTTTCTTATGATTGCTGCAAATACAGGAAGTGCAATTCCGCTGCATTTGCAGACCTTCAGGAAGTGCCTCAATAGGATTGCTACGAGGAAGAAGGGGATACCTTCAAAGAGAGTTCGTTGGACGTAGCGAAGAGCATTTCCAGGTTGCTGGTGGTGAGCTCAGTGGAGTTCTGTTTCTGGGTATGAGAAACAAGCACCGACTCTGGTGGGACTGCATTTTAATGCATGT
Source organism: Podocnemis expansa (assembly GCA_007922195.1). Lineage (NCBI taxonomy): Eukaryota > Metazoa > Chordata > Testudines > Podocnemididae > Podocnemis > Podocnemis expansa. The sequence goes on along the minus strand of ML682007.1, from coordinate 20,685,597 downwards.
GTTTGGGACAATGAGGAGCAGCTGCGGAACTTGGAATAAGCAAAAGGCTTTATTCCTGGGTATGTGTGGCAAGATTGCCCCAGCTCTCCAGCATGTGGACACCAGAATGAGGTGCAGCGACACTGGAAAAGCAGGTAGCCATCATGCGGCAGAACTTGCAATGCCCGATTGGTTTGCCACTGATTGGCAGTATTTTGGTGTTGTTTCATGTAAGCATTTTGGGCTGTTAATCATCTGCTAAGCAGAATGGTGACTTGTGGATTTGCAGCAATGGAATTTCTGAATTGTGGTGGAGTGATAAATGAAAAGCATTATCTCTGTTTTGGCATCAGCCCACCTTGCTACTAAACACATCAACAGAAAGGGATATTTTTCCATAGTTGTGCAAGCACAGATGGATCACAAGGGATACTTCACTGGTATCAGTGTAAGCTGGTCAGGAAAAGCACTGTACATCTGGACAGCAGTGATGAAAGATGCATATGTCAGCTCTATAGGAGAAGAATGAGCATGGAATGTGGTTTTGGTGGGTTGAAAGGATGCTGGTGGTGTTTACTCACTAGATTAGATCTCTATGAAAAATTTTCCTGTGGCTACAGGTGTAAGTTGTGTACTGAATAAAATATGTGACGCAAAGGGAAAAAGCTGCCATGAGGGTCAGCTAATGAGGTGGAAAGACTGTCAGCTGAAGTTGGACAGCCCACACCCAAGGCAATAACAAACTCATTCTGGTGCACCAAGTATTTGGGGGAGGCTTTAAAAGTTCATTTTCACAGTTAGCAACACTTGTGTTCTCACCTGCAGTTTCAGGTAATTTAAATTGCATAGGTCCTTTTGTTTGCTGGTATCTGTTTTGTTGAGCCTGCTGAATGCTGTAAAGATCCCTGGCTCTGGGGCTTTGCTCGCTGCTATGAACTGGGCGGTGCTTGTTGTACACTTTGCGGTGTCTGATGTGCATTTACAAGGACCATTAGATTTGGTGACTGCTGGTGTGTATTAGTTGTGAACCGATGAAAATACATTGATTCTTCAAAAACAGAAGTTTAAAATTTAGTGGGAAAAATCGAAGTTCAGACGAATGCATACATTCTACAAAATTCTAACATAATTTGAGTGAAACTTTTAAAAATTATTATTGAAAAGGAAGTAAACATGTCTATTTGTGAAAACAAAATGGTAGTTCAGTGTAGTCTATGGCTACATGCTCACCAGTCTGTGGTTTTCTCAGGTCCTTGCATGTGAATCTGTGGTGTCTTTGATTTTCCCCAGCATGCAATGGTAGGGGTAAGGACGTGGGCCGTAGTGTGGTGTGATGTGATGGGGAGTAATGACCCTGCAGTTCTCCAGTGACTACAAAGGCTGAGTCTGTAGTGGTTGGACCTGTAAATCGACGAGGATCTGCAATGTTTGGGTTTTTTTGTGTCTGAAGTGACCCTTTACGGCCTGGTTAATTTCTCACGCCTTGTCGTGCTGGGGCTCCTGGGCCTTTTGTATGTTCTCTGTTTTGTTTTGGTTCTATGCCATCAGTAGTATTGTTCCTACAAGACCTTTGGTGACAGAAACGTCTTCTCTCTCTTCATCAAGTGAGAGATCCTGCACATGTGAAGGCTGCATCCTTTGCGGTCAACCGTGTCAGAAGTTACTAATAAAACAGACAGATGTACCATTCAGTTTACTGTCACAACACAAAGGGAGACATTTTTCAAAACTCTCTTCCCGTATTCCATAAAAACTTTTAATTAGAGGTGCTTATTGGCAGTTCAGTTTTGGAGTGCCTTGAGACAGCTCTGCTCTCCAGCCCCAACCCTGATGAGTGCAGCCTGGCGGGGGAGGTTTTGTTGCATGTAGCTGTAAAATTCTGGCTCCCGTTCCACAGCTAGGAGCACGGATTAATGATAGTGAATTCCAACTGTGCAGAGATGGTGGATTTAGTTGACATCTGCTTACTAAGGGTCACAAAGGTGCAGAGCACAGCTCTCACTGGTGTTTCAAAGCCACGTGGACCAATGTTGCTGCTAGCCTTTTGCTTTGTGATGCCAGTCAGAGTCCTTGCCGACAGGCATAGGAAAGCTTCCTATCGTGGAAGAAGAAACAAGGCTGTTAACCCTAGAAACCTTCAGGAGAAGATTGCAGCATAAAGCAAGAGCTTTCAGGAGGATTCACGTAAAGTGCTGTGCCTAACCCAAGAGAGGAGTGAAAAGTACCGGCCAACTCTTATTTCTATTGTACCACTACCTCTTCTCAAAGGAGCAAAAAACGAACATGTAGATCAATTAGGTATCATCTTTAGGTTTGAATGTTGTTAGGTAAAATGCGTGCACAGACTTCTGCAAGGTTCCTTCCTAGGTGGGACCTTGAATAGGTGTTGGCTTGTGGCATGGCCAGAACCCCCTTCCACATCATCTTCTTCATTGTTCGCAGAGGGAGGCTCTGTCCAAGGCTCTTTAGAGCTGTCGGTGGTGGTTGTGGAGTGCTGCTGTTGAGGTCTCCGCCAAGTAGAGTGTATATCCTGTTTTTAAAAAGCAGCAAGCCTGCGGCAGAGAACCATTTCATAGTGGAAAATGGGGCATTGTGAGACCGCTGCTGGAGAACTGTTTGGATCAACCTATGACATGCAGTACCTACGGTCTTGCTATATTAAACTGAATAGGTAACCCATGGTTCCATGGTGTTTGGGGAGATGGTTTTACTGCATTTCTGTAATGCAGCATTTGTCAGTCAGACTAATTTGAGTGTAGACATGTGAATAAATAGGTGGGTGCAAGGTGATGTATGTCGACCTAACTTTGGTGATGTAGACCAGCCCTTCCTTCTTCAGCAAGACCTATTCTAAGGCCTTGTCTACACCGAGAAGATTTGCTGGTAGTGATTATGCGTACTGTGGTAGTGCTTAAGAGTCTGTCATGGGCCAGGACACCTTTATGGTAAGCGATGTACAAACACGGGACAAAGAGTCCCTGTCTCAGAGAGCCTGCAGTCTCAGCATAGTCAGCATTTCTGTTCTGGTGTAAGAGTGGGAGTGTCTATTGAATTTTCCAATGTGGTTGACAGTTGCCTAAACTGAGTCAGTTATCACTATTCTGATACATTTGGCTCCAAAGGATCTATGCACTTGTGTTTCAAAGACCTGGTCATATGTTGGTACTCTGCCACTAAACAATAATTTCTGGGCTTGCCAATTACTTCCTGGTGCTTTGCTAACCCCAACCGCTCAAATTTTATCTGTCTTGCATCCATTGCTCTTCTAGTGTATTGAAAATTGATTCTGCTTCATAAAGAAATTAAGACTTCAATATGTAATAGTTAAAGAACTTTGCTAGGAGTCTCCTAGCAGGAGATTTAGTTGTTTGAAACAGTTTTCTTTATATGAAGAAAAACACTGAATTTTGATAGCTGTCTTGGGGAATAAAAGACTAGAAATGCAGTGAGGCTTCCTATAAATTGCTTGGGCAGGAATAATGCATGGTGACTGACTTTAAAGTACTTTTTTAAAAATCAGCAGTGTTGTCCAATAAAAGATGCTACCTCATCCAACCTGATTTCCTGTCTGTTTGTCTCTTTCAGAAAAATAAGCTACTCTTTTAGTATTAAAATTGAGTCTATGGCTATTGAAACCAAACATTTGGGAAGGGAGTATATTGGATTTTATTCTGGATCCAGATGGTGTCTGTATAGACCACAGTTTCTCAACCTTTTTGATATCAAAGGCCAGCATGTTGCCTTGCTAAACTGTTAGGAATCTCTCAGAGACTGGAACTGGTCCAGCGATAGGCCACCTTCCAAGGATAAAAATATTGAAGATTCTCATGTATGCATTTTTTATTCCTGTGAAAGGGAAAAAAAGTTGTATGTTGTTTCTCCTTTTTATAAGTTGTAGGGAGGGGGGAAATGTTTTTATAATCCTCCAGTGAAAGCTACTCCAGGTTTCAAATGGTTGTTTCCCTGTCTACAGCCTGTGGCTGAGTCTGGAATGTGGTTTCTTGCTGCATCTCTTTAGAAAGGCCTGAGATTCAACCATCCATAACAGGACACAGTTTGCTATCTTTGTAAGGTGCTTTTGGTTTTGGAGTCGTCTTAGCCTCAGAGAGGTGCATATATCTGGAAACTAATTGTCATGCTATTTTCTTTCGATAAGTATAATCTCAAGTAATGTCTCCTGTTACTGAGGAAGAAAAATGTGGGGCAGTCATTCCCTGGGTTTGCAGGGTGATGTCTTTTAGTCCCTCATTATAAAGCTATTTCATGTTGGTACACTAGTAACGGCAGGCAGTAGGGGTTAATCAGGTACCAAAAGATTCCATTACACGTTTTCAGCAAGCCAGCAGATCCTATAAGCCAGTGTTGAGCCAAGTGTTAAGGGAGGATGCAGCTTGTAAAATGACTAAGGCCTGATCTCCATTACAAAGTTAGATGGATCTAGGTACATCATTCAGAACTGTGGAAAAACTGCACACCCTGTGAGATGCAGAATTGACCAGATCCCCAGCATAGACACTGCTGGGTCCACAGAGGATGACGTCTGTCTACCGTCTCTTGTAAAAATGGATTTACCACAGAAGAAGAACTTTTCTGTGACAGTAGTGTGTATGCTACAGCAGGATAGCAGCGGTATTTCTAGCACAGGTGCGCTGTCAGTGTTAATGGTTCTACCAGGGTGTGTTTCTTACAAGTGCTTCTTTAAGATTTAGCTTATTACTCAAAATTAAAGCATATAAAATATCCTGTCGTAAGCACGTTTATATACCAGTATAACTGTGTCAGCCCTATAGGGTAGCACCTCTTGTTCCTAAACAGATGTTAGTGGCACAACTATAAACAAGCTGACACTTAGCATCAGATACACATATACTAAAATGCCAGTTTTCCATCTGTAGAACACATTTTCCATTCTGAATAAAGCAACTTCTACCTTATTACCTTGTGGCCTCATCTAAACTAGGAAAAAGTGTTTAGCGACTCGTAAGTAAGCCTGGGGTTCATCAGATTTCCCTTGTCTACTCTCATTGTAGAATCCTATTTAAAACCCTATTCGTTCCGTCCTGATCTATTTTATGAGTATAGACAGAACATGCAACTTGATTTTGCAGTATGGTGTTCCCTTTTATAGATAAAGACAACTACATGTGAACCCTTAGTCTTTCAGTAATGTAATAACTTTACCTATGAGATGTAAAGTAGAAAACAGTAATCAAATAAATATAGTGGGCTCTCTAATGTTAAACTATTCCAATGTGAAATATCCTGAATCGTTAACACTTCAAAAATTTGAATTATAACCACTCACCATTAATGCCACTTCTCTGAATTTTTCTTTCCTTGAACAATAAAAACAAACTAGTTTCTTTTTAATCTGTGTTCTCCTTTTTGTACGCTACCTCAACTCTGCAATATTTTGGTTTCAAACACAATCAAAGAATGCTTTTTTAACTAAAATAACAAAACTGCTAGTTAAAGCAAAGTTTAGGTGATCTATATGGAATGTGTGTGTGTGCCTTAAAAATAGAATGATCATGGAAACAGTTCTTCGTCTTGCATCTTAAGAAATACAGTACGGAGTCTGACTTTGGGGTAAAAATTTGACCCAATAATATGCCTTTTCAGTTGTTCTTTATGGTAGTTTTTCCTCCAGGTTGTGCACTATAAATTCTGGTTTAACCCAGCAATGACTAAGGGAAATGAATGAATGACTCGAATGAATTAGAAAATAATTGGCTTTCAAAACATGTTGGCACAAATACTAAACACTTATCAGAGCAGGTGATGGGTATTAGATTGGGTGTTCTAGCCACTGAAACAAATACTCATTTTAATACCTCTCTCTCCTCCTGTTGTGTTCCTTTAGGAACTGAAACTGCCTGTCTATAAGGCTCATTCACCACAGATTGGGATGCGCCGCTACTTTACTGACCTCTTGACTGTCCTCAGCTGCCGCTGCAATCTTTGCCCTACGGCACGGCACCTTGCGGTCTACTTACTGGACCTCTTTATGGATCACTATGATATTACTGTCAAGCAACTGTATGTCATTTCAATTGCCTGCCTTCTCCTAGCAAGTAAGTTAGCTGCTGCCTATTAACATGCTTGTTTGTTTTTCTGATCAAGCATATGGTTGCTTTGCTTATGTAACACATACATAGTCCTATTCTGCATTCAATTGTTGAGGTAGACGGTTAAGGTAAGATATAAAATCTATCCTAGAATTCATCAATTTGAATCTGAAATTGTGCAATGCTTGCACTTCATTAAAACCAAAGGTAAGCTGGGATCAGTCCAGGGGTTGGCGACGCCAGGCTGCAGTGGGGCTGACGGTCGGCCCCGGCATCAGGGCTGACTCCTGGCCGTCATAGGCCACCCAGTTTTCGAGGTGCTGGGGCTGCCCCCACCCTCCCACCACATGACCATGAGGCAGCTAGGGAGAAGTGCCATGGATCCTAGCACTGGCGGGGAGAAGGGGTGGCAGAGCACGGGTGGCTGGGGCCAGAGGCTGTGCCTCCCTCTCTCCGCTCCGCTGTGGACACAGAGCAGTGCTCCCCACTGCCCAGGCTTCCCCTGGGTGGCCACCCTGCCCCAGGAGACAGCAAGCGGCCAGCACTGAACAGGTCCGCTCCAGAGCCTGGGGGCGTGGCAGCCTGGGTTCTGCACCGGGCGTGAGGAAGCTTGGAGCAAAGTGGTTGAAATCCCTGGAACTGGTCTGCTTCAGGCCCCTGCTTCCCCCCTGAAAAAGCAGCAACCCTGCATGGGTTGCTCTCTGCTCCATGGGGAGGGGTGGCGAGCTGGCGGCACCCAGAAGCATTGCTTCGTGTTGGCAGCAGAGAGAAGTGGTGCAGCTTCTGGTCCTGGCCACCAGTCTTGGCTCCTCCTTCCTGCCCCCAGTGCCAGGGGCTGCAGGGGGGCCCATTGGCTGCCAGTGTGGTGGGAGGGTGGGGCAGCACTGGAGCCCCAAAACTGGGTGGTCTGAGCTGGGACCCCCCCCAATCCAGCCCTGGTGCTGGGGACAGCTTGGTGGCCCCCTGCAGCCTGCCAGAGGCTATCTGGCATCTTGGGGGCTGTCACATTTGCCCCCCTCCTTGTCTCATGCCCCCCTACCCTTTGGTATCCCTCTTCTGCCCAGAGCAGGAGGGGTGCCAGCCACTGGGACCCTTCCTGCTCTGTGTGGGGTGGGGCTGCCCAGAGCAGGGGAGGGAGGCAAATGTGTGTTGGCCCCCGGGTGCCAGATAGCCTCGATCTGCCACTGGTGGGTGGGTGGGGGAGCTGGGATGGCCAGCTTCTAGGGGAGGGACTGCTGGGCTCCAGAAGGGCCAGCCAGGCTTGGGGAGTTAGGAAGATGCCAGAAGCTCTAACTACCTGGGGCTGGGCAGGGAGGAGGTGTAGTCATTGGGGAGGTTGTGTGTTGTCCTGGCATTGGGTGGGTGTGCCAGGAGGGTCAGCTGCACTGCAGGGGATTGTTAGGAGCTGGAAGGCCAACTGGGCATAGGGGGATGCTGGGTGGCACTTTGGGTTGGCCAGGGGCCCATGTCTGGGCTGCCTCCAGACTGAGGAGGGAGAAGAGCTACAGCTGGGCAAAGGGATAGAGGGGATTCAGCTGTGCTGGGGAAGCTGGGGGAAAGAAACAGTAGGCCTGGTTGGGGGAAGAGGTTGCAGCTAGGCCAGGGGGTGATAGGATAATTCTGCCATGCAAGGGAGATAATAGGGAAACATAACACTATGGTTAGGTTCCAGAAGGGCAGCCGTGTTAGTCTGTTACCCCAAAATGAACAAGGAGTCCTGTGACACTTGTAAAGACTAACAAATGCAATAAATAAATTTGTTTAGTCTTCAAAAGTGCCACAAGATTCCTTTTTTTCCCCCCCCCTCCCTACTGTGGTTAGGGAGATGAAAAACATGTCACAAACCACAAAATTAGCCATTCCAACTGAAATCTGGTCTACCTTGTGCTGCTGGGATCACCTGGCTGGGCCAGGGCACTCCCAGCAGTCCAGGGGAGATCAGACCCACTTAGAATCATAGGGTTGGAAGGAACCTCATAGATCATCTAGTCCAACCCCCTGCCAGAGGCAGGACCCCTCCCCCTAACCCATCCCAGTCATGGTTTTGTCCAGACGGGCCTTAAACGCCTCCAAAGATGGAGACTCCACCACCTCCCTAGGCAGCTCATTCCAATGCTTCACCACTTGCCTAGTAAAAAAGTTTTTTCTAATATCCAGCCTCGACCTCCCTAACTGTAACTTGAGACCATTGCTCCTCATTCTGTCCTCCGTTACTACTGAGAATAGTCGAGCTCCATCTTCCTTGGAGCATCCCTTCAAGTAGTTGAAGGTTGCTATCAAATCCCCCCTCAATCTTCTCTTCTGCAGACTAAGTAAGCCTAATGCTTTCAGTCTTCCTCATAGGGCTTTTGCTCCAGCCCTTTGATCATTTTGGTTGCCCTCCGCTGGACTCTCTCTAGCATGTCCCTGTCTTTTTTGTAATGGGGAGCCCAAAACTGAACACAGTATTCTAGATGTGGCCTCACCAGTGCAGAACAGAGGGGAATGATCACATCCCTTGATCTGCTGGTAATACTTCTTTTGATGCAGCCCAGTATGCTATTGGCCTTTTTGGCTGCAAGAACACACTGCTGACTCATATCTAGCTTCCCATCCACAATGACCCCCAGGTCCTTTTCTACACTGCTGCTACTTAGCTGAATGTTCCCCAGCCTGTAGCGGTGCATGGGGTTTTTCCGTCCCAAGCGCAGGATTTTACACTTGTCCTTATTGAACCTCATAAGATTTCTGTTGGCCCACTGTTCCAATTTATCTAGGTCTCCCTGAATCCCGTCCTTGCCCTCCAACGTGTCTACCAGTCCCCCCAGCTTGGTGTCATCCGCAAATTTACTGAGAGTGCAGTCTATCCCATCATCCAGATCATTGATGAAAATGTCACCAAGGGCCTCTTTTCTTCTCTCCAATCTGCCATACCCATGGTAGTGGGCTGGGAGCTGCCCCTGCCTGTGAAAACTGAAGCTAAAAAAGCATTGAGCAGTTCAGCTTTTCCCTCATCCTCTGTCATGAGGATGCCTGCCCCATTCAGGAAGGGACCTACACCATCCCTGATCCTCTTGTTGTTATTAACATACTTGTAGAACCCCTTCTTGTTATCCTTTACATCCCTCGCTAGCTGCAACTCCATTTGTCCTTTGGCCTTTCTGATTTTAGCCCTGCAGTCCCTAGCAATATCTTTATACGCCTCCTTGGTCATCTGACCAAGCTTCCACTTCCTGTAAGCTTCCTTTTTATGTTTAAGCTCAGAGCAGAGTTCTCTGCTAAGCCATTCTGGCTGCCTCACTTGTTTGTTCTTTCTCCTAATTGGAATGGCAACTTCCTGTGCCCTTAGCAGGGTTTCTTTAAAATATAACCAACTTTCTTGGACTCCTTTCCCCTTCAGATTAGCTTCCCAAGGGATCCTGCCCATCAGTTCCCAAAATCTGCTTTTTTGAAGTCCAGGGTTTTTGTTTTGCTTCTTTCCTTCCTTCCTTCCTTTAATCAGCAGCCTGAACTCAACCATGTCATGGTCACTACTGCCTAGCTTGCCATTTACCTCTGTCCCTGATCAACTCTTCCCTGTTTGTGAGCAGCAGGTCAAGAGGTACAAGGCCCCTAGTTGGTTCCTCCAGCATTTGTACTAGAAAGTTGTCCCCAACACTCTAAAAACTTCCTGGATTGCCTATGCACTGCTGTATTGGCCTCCCAGCAGATGTCAGGGTAATTGAAGTCCCCCATCAGCACCAGGGCCTGTGATTTAGAAGCTTCCGCTAGTTGGCCATAGAACACCTCATCCACCTCCTGCTTCTGGTCTGGTGGTCTATAGCAGACACCCACCACAACATCCCCTTTGTTGCTTTCCCCTCTCAATGTAACCCACAGATTTTCAGCTGGCTCGGTTCCACTTCCATAACGGAGCTCTGAGCAGTCATAGAGCTCTTTTACATATAACGCTACTCCTCCCCCTCTTCTTCCCTTCCTGTCCTTCCTGAACAGTTTATGCCCATCCATGGCAGAGCTCCAGTCATGCAGACTATTCCACCACCTCTCTGTTATTCCAATGATATCATAATTCCTTGTCTGCGCTAGTATTACCAATTCTTCCTGCTTATTTCCCAGACTCCTCGCATTAGTGTATAGGCACCTAAGATACCTGGCTGATTTCTCCACTTTATTTTGATTTTCAATTCTATTACATATACCTCCTTGCATTTTTTCTAGGAGTTGTTCTCTCCCACTCTCCTCACGTATTGGGGCTTCAGTGGAACATTTAAGACAATTATTTGATTCCAACTACCTTCTCTTTTTTTCCTGGTGTTACAGTCCCAGCAACCCCCAAGTTCCATCCCTTTCCTCAGATCTCCCACATTGTCACTTGCCTGTGGGCTTTGGTCTCCTTCCCTCTTTGAACCTAGTTTAAAGCCCTCCTCACTAGGTCAGCCAGTCTGTGCCCAAATATGCTCTTCCCCTTCCTGGACAGATAAAAGCCATCTCTGCCTATCAATCCTCCTTCCTGAAACAGTACTCCATGGTCAAGGAAGCCAAATCCCTCCTGACCACACCATCTTCACAGCCGGGCATTCACCTCTTGGATGCATCTGTCTCTCCTCAGGCCTCTAGCCTTGACTGGAAGGATCGAGGAGAACACCACCTGTGCTCCAAACTCCTTCACCCTCGCTCCCAGAGCCTTGAAGTCACCTTTGATCTGCTGAGGATCACCTCTCGCAGTATCATTGGTACCCACATGGATAAGAAGCATGGGGTAGTAGTCTGAGGGGCGGATGATTTTAGACAATCCCTCCGTAACGTCTCGGATGGGGGCACCTGGCAGGCAGCATACCTCCCTAGAGGCCTTGTCAGGGCGACAGACGGGTGCCTCCGTTCCTCTCAGGAGTGAGTCTCCAGTCCTGCCCCTAGTTGCTAGTATCATTGGGGCTGGGGCACTCCCAGCAAGACAGGGAAGATCAAACTCATCTCACTACTATCTTCAGAGCCCAACTCTGAAACCAGCACAGAAGTGAAGTTGGCTAAGCCTCCCCCTCCCCAGTTCCATTTCAGTTGCAACCCCCATCCTGAAATTTTAGATGGAAACATATGAAACGGTGACACTGACCAATTTTCAAATCCTATGGCTGTGAAATTGAACCATGAATTTGGAAGGGCCCTCACTGTGGTGGAACAGACCCACAGATTTTGGTATGTGTTTCTAAATCTGGTAGAGATGTTGCCCTTTTTCCTATTTCTGAAAAAAATGATGGTTTGTTTCATTTTACAGCTGAGATTGGTGAATGAGATTGGTGAACATCTGTTGCTTACTAACCTTACAGAAAAGGCTGATTACAGTTGGAATGGAGAAGAAACCAAATAATTAACTGGATGGAATTAGTTCAGTCTTTTTCTTTGAGCCTGGTATTTTGGTTCAGTGTAACCTGCATGAGACAAAGTATTACATTCAAATATCCCTGAATGCTTTTGCAAGCTCAGGACTGAAATTCACAAGTTGCAGCTCATCTTTTATCATCTCCAATACTCTGTAACTTCATTACATTTCAAGAGGAGCTTCTAAGTGCTGGAGTTCTGCCAGCTTGAAGCACTTAGGTTAAAAGGTGACTGGCAAAGTAAGAGAATATAGTAGGAGTTCTTCTGTTTTATGACGGATAAATGTCTCAAAGCTCTCAGATTTTTTTTACGTTTTTTTTTTTCCCCTTAACTGCCTAGCCTGGAAGGAGTGTTCTTCAGGTGTAATTTTGATAGTCCTACACTCAGATTTAGTGGAAGGACTTCACACTTAATGGTAGTCCCTAAAGTTCTGGAGGGAGGATGGGGAGGTTTGACATATTACCCCTTCACTCAACATGTGATTGCTAACAAGGGGTACTTTGCAAGGGCCACTACCTCATTTCCTCCCCCAACCACAAACGATAGGACTTTATACCTCTGAAACTTCTAGAGTTAAAAACAAGCAAAAATACTTTTCAATCTTTTCTTCATATAAAGAGGCTAAAAAGTAGTCACCTGAGTGTTAGAGAATATGTTGCAGGTCACTACAGCTGTAGTCAGGCAAAAGGGGACCTGCAAGCTGCTTTATGACAGCAGGAGTGGAAAAGTTTGCAAATTCTCTGAGCAGTGTAAAGATAAGGTAACCTTTAAAATCAGTTTGGTAACCTACACAAGTAAATGCTTTTTGTAAATAGAATAGTTGAGGAAAAACAGTATAATCTCTCCCCCTTCCCAGCATCAACATGGTTACACCAAAAACAACTAGAGTCCTGTGGCACCTTATAGACCAGGTGTGGCCAAACTGTGGCACGGGAGCTACATGTGGCTCTTGAATGAAAAAGTGTGGTTCGGGGAAGAACTTCAGCAAATCAGTTTAGTAGGTACAAGTATATGGCTATATGCCTCAGTGCAGCTCTTGAAGGTTTAATAATCAACTTGTGTGGCTCTTGAGTTCCCTAAATTTGGCCACCCCTGACTGACAGGTTTCTTCGGGCATAAGGTTGTGTGGGCTCCAACCCACTTCCTCAGATGCAGTTTGAAAACCTGTACATAATTTATTTTTCTTCATCAACATTTTGTGAAGAAATTTCCTATCACAGGGGTCGGCAACCTCTGCTGCTAGCCCCTGCACCAGCCCTGCCCACCACACCCTCAGCAGGTGCTGGGGGTGGGCTCAAATGGGTGCAGAGCCAGGGACTCCGGGGGGAAGGGGGCTAAGGTCCCTGGGGGCAGGCAGCCTCGAGGGAAGTCTGAGCTGAGCCGCTTTGGCCCAGCACTCTGGCTCTTGTGGCCCCAATCTCCAGGCCATGCTTGAAGGCGTGGCCAGGAGGGAAGCCTGAGCAGCACTGCATGCCGCTCAGGATTTGCCTGCATATGAAATTTGGCACACGTGCTTGGGTTCCCTAATTCTGTCCTATTGGCCTTAACGAAAAGAGCTTTAGCTGATGTAGTTCTTGGTGACAGGGAGGAGGGGGGCTTGGACTCTCTACAGACCATGCCCAGTTGCCTACATCTGTGCGTTTATAATCAGGTAAAGTAGCTTATGAGTTATAAAATGTTTAACAAATGGTAAGCATCTTGCAGTTCCATTACAATGAGTCCATTTGTGCTTGCCAAGATTGTATTGGAACCTGAAATCACTCTAACCAAAATTGTGTGTGTCCCTTGACAAATCAAGTAGCTTACTGTAGTCTGCTTGCCACTAGTGCATCAAATGTGTGCTGAGTGGGAGGAGTGGAGAAGGTGTTTGCAGTTTTGAGGGGACACTACTAATTCCTGTGCACATCAATGACATGGATTGTTGCTGTTCCCTTCAAGTCAGCATTGAAAATTAATGAGAACTAGCATAGCTGTGGCAAAACCTTCACAATGGTTTTAGAAGGTGTGACTTTTTTTGAGACTCCTTCAGGAGTGGTTCACATAACAGGGAGCCTGTTGCTTAAAAACCTGCAATTGAAAGCCTTCCTGCAGTGGGGTGACAGCAGTTGACACCACTGCCAGAGTTCTCAATTTCTGGAGATCAAAGGCACTTGATTCCTGCAACAGGGGCCTGGGTACCCTTTTAGACAACATTGCTGTGGTCCTTATTTTCAGAGAAGACTGTAAGGAATGGAAGAGATTGCTCTGTAAAACAACCACTGACACCAGCCTATGTCTAGATTGCTTTTGTTTTCTTGCCTGCTGTAAAAGAAACTAGTTAACACTCTCCAAAACCACAGCATTAATTTAAAACCTATCTTCCAATAATGTACTAAGACCTGGTTTATTTCTGTACTAATGTAGCCATTCTGGTCAGGAGTCTTTTTGTTGTTTTGTTATTTTTAAGAAAATGTTAATTCTACTAGCATGACCTTTAGAATGGATGTGGTTATTCTTTCATAAAGATGCTATACTGCTCTAACTCCCTCTGCGTTAAGGGGGAGGGAGGGTGCATTGGTGCACTTTACTGGTATAATAAAAGTGGTGCAACTTCTTATGTTTAGACTTTCCCTAAAGAAAACTCTGCTTTCATCAGTATAAAGTCCTACTCTTTCTTCCCTGAAGGGCTAACCCTCAACAAAACAAACAAGCAGTCCTGTGGCATTTTTTAAAGACTAACAAATTTATTTATTGCATGAGCTTTCATGGGAGAAAATCTCACTTTGTCTGAAGTGGGATTTTCTCCCATAAAAGCTCGTGGAATAAATAAATTTGTTAGTCTTTTTATTTAGTCTGTTACTCCTTTTTTTTTTCCTCTTGAGGCTTCTGTTTTTATTGCAACATAACTTACTTTGTTGCTCCCAGAATGTTTTGCTGACTTTTCAGGGGAGCTTTACCCAACTCCTTTTCTTAATTACTGTTTTGATTTAAGAAACATGTTTACAAACCTTTGCCATGTAAATATCCAAAACAAAACTATTATCACAGTAGTGAGCTTTCATTTAAGAAGACATGATATGGGAATATTAGTGATAAAATCTCTAACAGGGTATTACCCTGTTGCAGAGTTTACACAATTTCATACTATTCCGGTGTGCTTTCCAAGAGCAGTTAGCACTAGGGAAAATAAAGGGGACTGCCACAAAAGGAGAACATGTTAACCCCACTGGAGCTGAGGTCCAGTACTCCCCAGTCTGTTTGTCTGAGCATGTAGAGAACTGACTGCTTGTCCGTGGGTTCTGCTTTGTGGTGCCCATGATGTGCACAGTTGGAGAAGAGTTGTTAGTGAAAACCAATCATCATGAACGCATAAGTGCTCTGTCCCTTGATGAGGGCAGCACCACTGTTTACTTTCGGCAAAGGAGAGCTGTGGGCTGCCTTCTGAAAGTTAGAGCAATGTAAGTCTCAGCTGTCTGAGATGCATTTTCAGACTCTTTTGTTGTGATTGGAAGGAGAGTGGGGAGGGAAAACTACTTTCGGACTGAAAGGCTGAGAAAGAGCATTGCTCGCAAATGTGCTCTAAGGCGGTGAGGCTTGCTTTTCAAGGCACCTGACATATGCTGTTGGTGAGCTAAAGAAAAGTTTCCACAGCTTCCCTATTCAATCGAGTTGGGCAAATGGCTTTACTAACAAATGGGCAGGCAGTCTTTTTGGCTTCTAACAAGTTTGGTGTTCTGAGGTTTTTGTTCTTTCTCTCACTTGCCATAATTCTTTGGAAGGGGAAACCACTTCTGTTGTACAGTAGCTGTCATAGTGAGGACCACGTTCTTGATCGGAGGCAGTATAAATAAAAACTCCAGTGAATAGTTTCCTGCCCATTGAACCTAGAAATTGTTAAATAGACCCAGAATTGTTAGATAATTGTATTTAATTTATATTAAAATTCACTGTGAATTTAATTTTTCCTTTCTCTGCCCCCCCACAATTATTTAGCTGAATTTCCATAGCTACCATACGTTGTGCAGTGCTCTATGTGTTTCATAGATTTGCTACTGTGGTTGTAATCCTCCTCTCCCCACTCTCCTTTCAGTGGTTTTTCATTTGCTTCCCTGTGTCTTCTTTCCATCTCAAGACTCAATCCCTCTCCTTTTTGTACATGGTTCTTTGTCACACTCCTGGTGGTTGTCTTCCTCAGTCTTCTTTCATCGTTAGGCAGTCTTCCTCTGTGTGTACCTTATCCTTCCCAAGTCATCAACAGACCATGCTGTTACTGCTCTCATTCAGGGCTAGGAGATGACGCTGGTGCTGGCCGCTCTTGTTCTCTTGGTTATGCTACATTACTGTGTAGTACAGTAAGAAGGAAGCACTCCACAGGATGAGCTGTTGGGTTGAATGATAAGACAGCTGGTGCAGATACTGCTTTTCCTTAATGAGCAATGCTTGTCATGTCCCTATTTGCTAACAGCTTGAATACATTTTCATATTTCAAGCATGTATTTTCATTTTAAAGTGATGCTGTATCCCTGCCCCTCCCAAACCATGTGGGGAAACAATACCTAGTGGACAGAGCACTACAGCGGGACTCTGGAGATGCAGACTGTATTTTCAGCTCTGCCATTAGCTGGTTGCATGATCTTGGGCCAGTGATTTCCCCATCACTGAGAGTTTGAAAAGTGCTATTTATGAGCTAGGTGTTAATGTTTTATGGGGACCCTAGAGCTCTCTGATAAATTGCAAATAGTAATCCTGTGTTCTGCCCCACAATCGAATGTTTGTGTCATGTCTCATCTGTCATTCCTATTCTCCCTTCTCTGGCCAAGCTAACATGTCCCAAGCAGGTGGAGATGGCATGTCTTTAACATTGCCTCAATGGATCCCTTAACATCTCCACATCCCTAAATGTTGAAGAGAAATGCAAGAAACCAAATGATTTTTCAGGAACAACACACTGACAGTCTCAAAATCAGCAGTGATTAGAGCAGAGGTTACTGGGTAGGGTCACGCCTCCCAGAAAATGGATAGACTACCAAGCCAGCATTTCAAAGAGTGAGTGAGCCTGAAGAATTGGTGCATGTTCATAATCAACACCACATGCATGAAGCTGATTACTGAAATTAGAAGATGGTATGCCCTGTACTGAAAGAAATAACTGTAGACCCCAGCCTTGGGCCCACTGGACATTTGAAGATAGATAATTGGATTAATGGATATAGCTGAAAGAAAGGACAGCCTCACATGGGGAAAGAGCTCTTGCCTGCCCTGAGTTTTGTAGAATCTAGTAACTTAGAGCCGTGTATTTGAAGAGGCCATTGCCAGCCTCAAGAATTTAAAAGTTATGAGTCAGGCCAAAAAACATCTAAAGACTGCCTTAAATTTTTTGAGATTTCACATACACATGCACACTCTCAATTTACCCATACACAAATTTTGCATCTCTGTGTGGACTTTCTGGTTTTCGAACCTTTAGAGCTCAACTTTTCAAGCTTTTTCACCACAGCCATGAGGGCTTAAATAGTAAACTGAAAGAAAAGAAAACCAGATGAAATGCTTTCATGTGACACCAGGAGTTTGGCACTTGGAAAAACGACATGAAATGTGAGAGTCAAGAGACAAATCTTGAGAGCTGGAAACACTGCACACTATTGGCACTGAAGTATCTTCAGTTAGAAGGGTGGGGTAGCAAGAAGCATATGATAAAATAAAGGTACAGGGGACTTGACCACATTTAATTTCTCATAGCAAAAATCATCCAGTTCTATGTCAGCACATACTAAAATCTTCCTGGTACTATAAAGGAAGCAGCTCTGTCCCTAATAGGCTTAAATTGTCATTTTGTGTGTGTTTCTCTAACACCTTTAGGCATCAGACAAGGATCAGGGCCCCATCGTGCCGTATGCTGTAAAGATAGGCAGGAAAGCTCTCCATCTGGGTTTTGGCAGAGACACAAATGCCATTGGGAGAGGATGAGGAGGGAATGTTAAATTGAGCCAGTTATTTTACATTAACTGGAGATCTCTTTGTGAGTTACCGATGCTCTGTCTTGCTGGTAAGACAGCCTAGTTGGGAAAAATACCATTCAGGTGTGTCTCATCTATTAGGTCAGAGTAGGATTTAAAAAAAAAACAAAAAACAATCCATCCTTATTCAACTGCGTGCCACTTGGTAACATTGAATGAGTGTTCCCTTGGGGCCCAAATGGAAGTGCTTAGCTTGATCTGTGTATTCCCCACTTGGTTTGATTAAATTGGGTATTTATGGGATGAAAAGCACTTACATTTTAAGGACTCTTAAAGTGGCAATCAGTAGTCCTTTTTACCTCACTCCTCTAGACTCTGAAATGTTAATAAAACTAAATTGTATGAAAGCCCAGGAACACCTTCCTCCTGTCACCTTGTGAGCCCTCCAAGTAAACACTTTCTGAATTGTGCACTACAGCTAGGATTGCATAGCCAACTGTTGCTTCCCCCAGTGGATGAGTCAGTGCTTCAGGGTACCTTTTGACAACTGCAGTGCCCCTTTATCTTTTCCTAGTTAAAAGCCAGCATGGGTAGGCACTTTTAATCCTTTCTGGCAGATAGATGAGCTAATGAAACGTTCATTTCTCTTTGATTTAAATCTGTTCCTCTTGGCAACACTGGACTTTCACTCCAGCTAGCTAAACATGTTTCTTTAAAAGAAAGCAAGATTTTCACAGTGGGAAAACCCCTCAATTGTGACTGGAATTGAGTGATTTAAATCTGATTTTATCAGGTCAAGGCTTTATACACCTAATTTACAATTTGTGCTATTGTAACTGTAGATTAAAATTTATTTACACAGGCTGCTCCTTAAGAAGAATGCTACTGGTAAGTCATCTTATTTGAATTTTACAAAACTGCTATAGGCAGAAGAACAGAATTAGTAAAAACTGAAGTCCAGGTCCCACAAGCACTTCCATTGATTCAATAGGGGCCTGCTCATGTGTTTTCAAATTAATTATGTGCATAAGTGTTTGTTGCATCAGAGGCTAACGCTACATTTTTTAATCTTTTCTTCAGAAGAATCAAACTTTTCTCACTTCAAAACAAACCTGTTTCAATGTTAATGAAGAAAGGCAGTTTAGGTTTCTAAGTGCATTAATAAAGGAATTGAAACTTTACACACAGGCCAACATTTATCAAAACAGGAGCCTAAAATCAGGTTTCAGTGAAGATATTTAAGCACCACTCTGAGTGGGATTTTCAAAAGCATTTTGTAGCTAGGGTACACTTAAAACTTAGTGACACAAGTGGTACGGATGCACTGTAATAGTGCTTGTGTGGTTGGATTATGTCATGGAAGAGAGAACCACCTAAACAAGCGGTGGGAGCTATGTTGATGTGAGATGCCCTCTTGGTGATATAGCACTACTGACAAATACTTATGTCACTTGGGGGTGGGTTTTGATTTTTGTTGGGTTTTTTTTTTTGTTTTGTCCCTCGTTCCTCATCTATGGGCAACAAAAGTTTTGCTGAAATAGGTGCCAGGACAGGCAAGGCCTCACGTCTTGTCTATTCCTAAAGCACTACAGCACTTCAATGTAAAACTACCTACATCAGGGGTCTGCAACCTGCCGCATGTGGCTCTTTGCCAGTCTCTTTGTGGCTCTGAGCTCTGAGCCTCTCACCACCACTGGAGGATCTTGTGGGCAGCTTGCCCAGGGGATCCCTGCAGGCAGCCCACAACAGGCTCCGGGCTCCCCACCATCACCGAGGGACGCTGTGCGGCACCCACTCCTGGTTCTGGGTTCCCCCTCCACTCCCGCCAGGGGATCCTGTAGCAGGCACGATGGCCTAGCTCCTACTTCCCCCACTATGAGGCTACACCCATTGGAGCTCTCAAACCATTTGGTAATTGAAGGAATTTCAAAAAATGGCTCTTCTTATCTTTTGGGTTGCTGACCCTTGACCAGCGCCCAAAAAAAAAACAAAAAAAACCCAACACACACAAGGAATCATGTGGCATTTAAAGACTAACAGATTTATTTTTCTCATGAGCTTTCGTGGGAGAAAGTCCCAGTTCATCAAATGCTTCAAAGATGGGTGATGGGAGTATGCTCCCATTGACCTAGTGCTATCTACACCAGGAGTCAGGTCACTTTAATTGTATCGGTCAGCAGTTTGGATTTTTCACACCACTGAGCAGATGTAGTCGTGCTGACCTAATTTCCTAGCACAGACCAGGCCTAAGTGACGTAGAAGCTGAAGTACCACAGGCTGACTGCAGACTGATGGTGAAGGCTGGTTGAAACACTTCAGCTTTTCAATTCATAGGGATAAATTCTTTCTGAAAATGGCATTAGTTGCAAATCTAGCACAGGCTGTTTACCTAGAAATCTTGTATTTGGGGTTGTGAGTCTATTATATAGAATTTAAAGACAAGCACAAAACACCTACTTCAACAATTAAGGTTATGGGGGAGAGGGAAATAGAATTTGATTTAGAAACTAAGTGATTTTTTTAAAATCTATATTGTGACTTTTCACCCTTATTGTGATTTAAGAAATCCAATGCTGCTTTCCCCATTTTCAAATGCAAACAATTTAAATTTCAGAATGGAAGTAAACTGCTCACTGTGCTCAGTGCATTAAGATGCAACATTGATGGGTCAGGCTGAGATTAAGGTAGAAGGAAAACCTACTTGATACAACTGCTGGGAAGTTGTATTGTAGCATAGCTCAAGTAGTTTAATATTACAGAATATTGTTTTCTATAGGATTTCTGCCCTGACTTCAACTTTCATTGCAGGTAGATATGGCAGAGACAATCTGAAGAGCTTTCTTTAGAATGTTGCTTCATTTCCTCCAACTTGCATCCATATTGTCAGTCATAGATTTGTTCTGGTGGCTACTTTTTATTTAATACCTAACTTAAATGACCAGTGCCTAAGAGCAAAAGTGAGATGCAGTTCTGAGTGTATTCAAAACAGTTGAAATATGAACACCACTATTGAATTTAACCACCATTTAAATTTAAAGCCTGTAATAAATCATCTTGATTAAAGGCAAACAGGACAGAACTTTGCTTTCTTGATACCTTCCAGGTGGTACGGTCATGGATTGTTTCTAAATTGGAAAAAGCTTTTGAAAACATCTGAAATTGAGGATGCAAAGGAGAAGCACCCACATTTCACCTCACTTAAAAACTACTTGCTTACAAAATTAGACATAAACATACAAGTGTTTCCAGCACAATGTTCCTGAAAATTTGCCTATTTCTTCCTTTTTACCATATAATTATAAAATAAATAATTTGGATTGTAAATACTGTACTTGCACTGAAATCTGTGTCTCACAGCAGTATAAAAAAGTCATTGTATGAAATTTTAATTTGCATTGACTTTGCTGGTGCTTTTTATGTAGCCTGTGGTAAAATTAAGGAAATAGCTAGGTGTTGCTATACCCCTGGAAAACCTATGTGTATCCTGGGTTTGATAATTGCTACCCTAGTAAACTCTTAAGATTCAGGAGAGTTATTTTTAATTCATTGGCTGTCACTGTTTTTCCACCTCTTTATGGCTGAATTTTGTTTAATAAATAACATTTTGCTTTTGGCACAATGGCTTCTGCTCTGTTTCCTAAGGTGTTCACAACATAATTATAACACATTCTTTGTCTATAAAATACTGCTCTGGGAATACCTGTCGAGGCTCAAAAATATAGAGAATGTCATCTTGTATGTCAAGCTTATATCTAAGTCTCAGAGTAGAATTAAAAGTCATCATTTGTCAGCTTTTTAATCACCTGAATAACAAAGAAGGAGAAAGGGAAACATTACCTTGACCAGTGATATTGTACTGATTTTTAAAAAGCGTAATATTTTATTAAGTAATGATCAGAATTATGTAGCATACATGTGTGGTGTTTATAGGCTCTTCTGTTACCAATAGTTACTTTGTAAGATGGATAGGTGAAGGGAAGATACAAGGGTAATTAGAAGCACTGATTTCTGCTGAAATAGCATAGTCTAGTACGATATGTGTGTTCAAGAGCAAAAATGATAACTTCCTGGTCACTGTATGTAACTGTACATCAGAGTAACTGGTTTGAATTTGTAGCAAACAAATTATCGAGAGTTTTTAAGAAGTGCATCTGTTTTGTTGCTGCCGTTCAAACTGTGTTTAAAATTTCTAGTGCAGAAAGCATTAATTACTGTAGTCTTAACTTTTCACCAAAATAACCCTTCTGTTTTTTAGTCATGGATCCACTGTTTGGTCACATACTGAGAATTAAATGTGTGTGATACAGCTTCCTTTTAGGAAATTTGAATGGAGACCTGCACACCCTGCTTTTCTAGTGGCAAGTCTCTTTTTATAACTACTTTTGAGTAGTAGGTGACTTATTCTGGTGGAAGCTACAGTCTGGTGCCCTGATAAATGTAGTCTAAAGACATTGAGTGCACACAGCCATATCAGCTCTGTGAAAATGAATACTCTCTCCTAATCCCATAGGAATTATTTATGTTAATTACTTGGTTACTGTATACTTCTCCTAACCTTTCAATGACCCAATCTTAATGAGGCTCTACCAGACAGGAAAAAACAGAGAAATTCTGCAAAAGCAGGGCAAAGTTGTAGCTGCCTGAGGGCTTTAATTGTGTCTTCCCTTTTGTAGCATGTACATTTAGCTTTCAAATAACATCCAAAGAAGTTTTCCTTCTACATATTGGATCTTCTTTAGTTGCTGAGTTACCCCAAATGTTGTTTCTCCACACTTGACTTCAGGCCTTTCATTAAACCCCTTTCAATTTGTCAGAATAAATGGCCTGTAAATGACTTGCAGAGGAGGGGAGGTATAAATTAGTGACTGTTGGAAGCAGGGAACTTGGAATATGGGTTTACTACATTCTAGTCTTGGCTCTGAAGCCTCAGTTAATGTGAAAGTCACTATGGCACTGTCTTGATTGGTCAGTAAGGGGAGATAATCACTTTTAATCAGCTTAGCACCATGCATTTAGTTTAAGATGACCGAAAAGCCCTCTTAGAATATGACTAGGCTTTTAAAAAAAAAAAAAAAAAAAAAGGCTAGCTCATACACCTCTTCCTAGAGTAGGGCAGGCCTGAAAGCCAGTTAAAACACAAGATAGTATATTTGTAGGTGTTTAAGAAGGTTGTTGAATCTGAGTACAGTTATTGGGCATTCTGTATTTTATGGACACATGAGTGGTTTCCTATTATATTGGAGTTTGGCACACTAAATAAGTGCATGTCATTAAATCTTTGCCAGGTATCTCAGAGGTCACCTGGGGGAGGAGAGGAGGGAATTCCACTGTAAAATGTGCGCATTTGTCTTCAAGACCAGAGTGCTCAACATCTTTGAAAATAAGCAGCTTACCTAGATGCCTAAGATGGATGTAGGAGCCTTATTTTAGTTACCTGTTTGGAAATTTCAGCCTCTGAATCTCTTCTGTTCTGAAGTAAAAGCAGGTCTCACTAGAATAGAGAGATTCATTTCTCAATAAGCTTACTTGTTCCAAATTGTTTCCTTGTTCAATAAGTGGTTTTTGAAAAATCCAAAATCAAAATTCAGATGAGAAACAGCAGGGGAACGAGTTACGTCACTTCAGTTACATGTTCAGTGTTCTGTGAGTGCAATAGCAAAAGTTTATTTTAGCTGTTCGTTCAGTTGTTACCGTGAGCTCATGGCTCTCCATCTTCCCTGTAGTACTGAGAATTCTGATTGAAAACTTGTTTTGATCGGTTTTCAGTCCTGCCTTAAAGCTCATTCTCCTTTACCTCTGCTTTTTCTCTTAACTCTGTACCCCCCACACTCGCCAGCTATCATGAGTCTGAGTCATAACATTTAATTAATGCAGCATATTCTAAATCCTAAATTTAATTATAAATAGCTGGGTCTCTTTCCCACTCTAGCTATTTGTCCATAGAGCATAGTGGTGAAGTATTGTCTTTCCAAGCTGATGTGTAGGAGATGTTCTCTGTTCCTTTGCCATGATGAGGCCGCTTTGCAGGGCATATAACAGAGGCTGAGTGACAGTGTTATGGGATTGTCTTTAATCTTATAATTTGACCTAACATAACAGTTGAAGCATTGAGTCTTTTTAATTTATGTGTCTAGCATGGTAGAAAAGACCAAGAATTCTTTGGTCAGATACCTGTGGAATTACAGTGTTTCTAGAGAAGAAACGGGAGGGACACATTTGCACTAGAAAGAGCTGAAATTCTAGCCAAAACTATATACAGGTACTCATCTTCAACAGCTCATTCATGTAAAGAATGGTTGGTTGGGGTGTGGGGGTGTGTGTTGATTTCTTGAAGCAAGTTTTTACTTCAGGTAATGTTGTAGTTTTCCTGATAGGTCTGTGTATAGTGTATACATTGCAGCATACTCAGACATTGGAGTTTTACTCTCTTTCCTTGAGAAATGTGGGAAATCTTGGTTTTTAAACAAAGAAATAGAACAAGTGTAGGTCACTGTTGGCTGAAACTCTAACCTCACCAACAAGGCATTTTTCAATAGTGATTTGTGTATTTTTAATTGATTACTGTTTTTTATATGGACTCTGTCACATGCCCATGCATTCATAGTACATATTTTAGATTTGATATTATTTAAAGCAGTTACATTCTAAGTTAACACTATAGCTACTGCTGTTTTCTCTGTATTTAAAAACTATAAGCTTTATGTTCTGAACAATTCCCCCTCCAGATTGCTTGCTAAATGTTTAATGGCTGATGTTTTTTTCCAGTATGTACTTCTATTATCTGAAAAGTTAAATGTCACAGTTCAGATTACTTTGCTCAGACACATGTTCATGTTGGATTTTTTTCACTCCTGAAACCCTGTGCAGTGTAAATAAGGTTTTAAGGGCCTTAAAATAGGGGCAGAGTCTCTTTTTTCATATTGAAATACAGTTTTCATCCAGAATGTATTTGCATCTCCCAGGATGTGCTGCCAAGCTTTCTGCTGTGTATAAACACGCTAATGAATTCCAACATCTGCTTCTATAAGATCCGGAACAAATGTTCAGTAGATAAATTATTCTTAAGCAGATGCAATTGATCGAATTCAAGATGGCTGCAAAGATGGGATTACTTTACTTTAAAGCAGAAAGCAAATTCTAAATCAGAGAGAACAGTAAATGGAAGGTTAAACTTAAGAAACAAGTTATTTGGGCAATTTGTTTGCTTTTCAATTTTAAAAAGAGATGCTTCTGTTGTCTTGAGATTTCACCAGAAGCATATTAGTGTTTTCTTAATTTATCTGCACTTGTGCTGCAGGGAACTGCCAGTGTATGTCTAAAGGAAGAACTGTGTTACAGTCTTGCTGATATTTGATCTCTGCACCAGATTTTAAAGCCCTTGTCACACCATATCCTGAGGCTATTCTGATGGGAGTAGGGATGTTGCTGTGCACTCTCTCAACTACAGATAGCTGTGTGAATACTAGAATTATAATATAGGGATTTATCAGAAGGAGGAGAGGAAAACAAATAGACAAGTCTTGTTCTTCCCCCTTTCTCACTACATTTTGTGTCCTCTTACTTTGCATTTGGTTTGTTTTTATAAACATCTTTATGGTGAGATTTAAACCAGGGGTCTCAAACTCACGGCCCCTAAAGTTATTTCCTGTGGACCACAATAACGCTACCATCATCGATATTTGTAATATCATTGTATGAAAACATGTCAGTGGTGCGGCCCTCGTGGTGATTTGACTTTGAGACCCCTGATCTAAACTGTTACAACTATCTGAGCCTGATCTGCACAACAGAAACTATCAATTGCTGACTGGAAGAGTCAGCACTCAATACAGCTGAATACAGGATAACAGCGGCAAGTGTGGACAAAGGCCAGTGGTGTTCAGTGCTGTTCTAAAAAGCATACTTAAAATCTGCTCGGCTTTGTTTGAATGGATTTTTGGGGAGAGGAATTTACTCAGGCTTTTTCTCCCCTCACACATTCCTTGCTGCTCTGTAAAGCATTTATTAATCTGCCACAATCATCACTACTGAAGTTGCACCTAAAGGACCTGTCCAAGGATTTGGTGCTCATTGTGCTATGCATTTTGCTGAGATGTGCTAATTAAAAAAAAAACCTATACAGTTTTTATAGTTTTTTATTTTATAGATTTATAATATGATATAGAAAAATCTTATAAATATTCATTGCTATGAAAACCAGCTCCTTTTGCAATCCTTGAAGGGAGAATATTATTCATTGCCAAAGACCTTGACGTTTTTTTTGTCTCTGACACTGTTCCTAAACTTTCAGTGTGATATAAGTCCTCATGGGAAAGTGGGCCTGTCCATTAGGAGATTGATTTAGTTTATTACAAAGGGAGCCAGGTTTCACAAAGTTTTTAAGACAACATTGGTGAGACAAATTCATAATATAATAAGGCAGGTTTGTAGCCATCACTGCAAAGTTTTCTGCTATTGTGTATGTGTGTGCCTCCTAGACTTGTATGTGTCTAGTAGTGAGATTTGGCATATTACATTTGCTTTTAAAGACAAGGAAGCTTGAATTGCAAAATACCTTTTATTCAGATGATAAAGCTTGATCAGGCCTGACTTCCTGCTTTCTTCCCTTGCCCCAGAAAATACTAATGGACTTCCTAGTTCACCAGTGCACCAGAGCTGGAAACTTCTGTCTTGAATGGATAGATCAAATACAGTGGTTGTACAGACCCTTGCAAGCCTGAATACACACCCCTGGCTAGCTTTGGGTCTGAGTCGACAAAACTCCTCAGCTAGGTGTGCCAGAAGAGCAGGGTTCCCCAGGCTGCATGATGCATTTGTGAATTCTGCCTGCCTCTGAGCGCCAGCTAGTGCCAAGATGCTCTTGAATTTTGGTGACTGTGGGCTGAGGTTTTCCCAGAGAATTTTGAAATCCATCTCTGTCTGTTTATCTTAAAAGGCAAATTTGAAGAAAAGGAGGATCGCGTTCCAAAGCTGGAGCAGTTAAATAACTTAGCTTACCTGTGCAATGTGAACGTGGCACTAAACAAAAAAGAACTGCTGAAGGTGGAATTGCTACTTTTGGAGAGCTTCAATTGGAATCTGTGCCTGCCAACTCCAGCACACTACATTGACTACTACCTCATCGCCTCCGTTGGTGAGAATGACCTTCACAATGGCTGGCCCATCACATCCTTGACCAAAGTCAAGTCTTTCATGGAGAAATATGCTTACTACTTTCTTGATTTCTCAGTGCAAGGTAATCTCTCAGCCCAGCTGTGAGAACTGGGGTCTGTAGAGCTTTACCCTTGGGTGGTTGTCTATTGAGCCAAGGGCAAATATCCATAGCAGACAAAGATTTTTCAAACAGGCACAAAAAAGAGTGCAGTAAAAATACCCGCAAAGAGCATTATTTTTCCTTTGCATAGCTACAGACGGCATATGCTATTACAGTCACTTCTGGGGGAAGAGCCCTTATGGCCCTCTTCTCATGCATCTGTAAATGGGTTAGAGTTGCCCAGCCTAGAACTTTTCTCTGATGCCCTGGCAAGAGTGGCTGTGTTCCCTCCCACCTTCTTTTCTAAGGTGTTTTAGAGCAGTGGTTCCCAACCAGTCTGTGGCAAGAATCTGGGAGAGCTAGAGTTAGAGTTCCCTCCCTGCTCAGCTCGGCCATCTGGGCTGTGCAGGGCTGGGAAAAAGCCAGGGGTTAAAGTAAGGGGGAACAAACACAGTTCCAGGGCCCTCTATTTTTAGCCTGGCAGGGTTCCAGCCCCCCCAACAATAGACGAACGCACCAGAACGCAGAGTTCTGGGGGCCCTAAGATAGCACAAGCAGCCGGAGCGCGGCATGCTTGGTGGCTCCACCTTAACCCCTGTTCCACCTTAAGCCCAGCCAGCAGAGGGCTGAAGCAGGCTGGGAGTTTGTGAATCTCCCCCTACAGGGCAGAATGGTTTGTGATGGGGAAGCAGCTCCCAGCCTGTCAGCCAGCATGCAGACAGCCAGGATAAGGGCTTTGAAGGGGGCTGCTGGGGGTTGTGTGGGGCAGGGTGTGTGTGTGTAGCAGGGGTGAGTGGGAGTGGATGTGCAGCAGACAGTGTGTAGCTGGGGTTTTGGGGTGGCTATTTGGTTTGGCGTGTGTGTAGCTGGGGGCTAGCGGGCTAGTTCTGGCCCCTGCCATGATGGGAGGATCCATCATGGGCAGCAGGGGGCTGGGGGTAGGGGGGAACAGGACCCACCGGCATGGGACGGAGCAGCAGTGGGGTGAGGATTTGCCCAGAGTGGCAGGGAGCCACTGTGGAGAAGAGGCAAGTGGGTGCTGTGCCTATGCTCCCCTGCCCCCCCCCCCCCCCAAGCCACTCTTGTTCTCCCTTCCTCTCTCCTCTCTTGCCACCCTTGGGCTGTTCCCCCACATGGCTGCCCTTGTCCTTTTTTCCACCCCTGCACTGCCCTGCTCCCCACACTCAGTCCTGCCACTGCAAACAACTCCTGGCCTCCCCCGTCTTGCCACCTCTGCTCAGCTACCCATACTACACCACATAGCAGCATTTCCGAACCACTGTGCCATGGTTCATAACTATTCATGTTATTTTGAGCAAATTTGAATATTCTTGAGTTTTTTAATGGTGGAGTGCCTCGAAAAATTTGAAGGTACCAAGGTGTGCCACGGCAGAGAAAAGGTTGGGAACCACTGTTTTAGAGAATTGCTAAAAACAAACAAGTTGGGTCTCTCTGTCTTGGCTGCTGTAGGATTTGAACTAAGGTCTATTGTTGATTCATGAAAAATTGGGCTTAAAGTAAATTTAGTCAAACTGTGTCCCAACTGAGACCTTCCTTAGAGGTTTGATCAGAGAATGCACTCAACTTGCACAAAATGAAACTAATCAGAATGGATTGCAAGGGGCACAAGTCCACAACAGGGCCATAGCCTGAAATGCTCCATCTGGATTTAAGGAGGCTTTTCCTGGGCACAAGATGCCATTCTGAAGACTCTGCATCAAAGATTTAGACTCTGGGGGCATTTGGTCTATAGGATCGATGTGGTCCAACTTGCTGCATGCGGATGGAGTGAATAGAACTTGTAGTGAATGGTGATAATTCAAAGTATAACTTGCTTTTCTTAATTTTTTTTTTTTTTAGATTATGCTTTCCTCACCTTTCGACCATCTCTGATTGCTGCTGCTTGTGTATGTGCCTCACGCATCTGTATGCAAATTTCTCCCTCCTGGACCACACAGCTTCAGCTGCTAACATGTTATTCTTGGGAACATCTTGCCCAGTGTATCGAAATGATGCTAATGTAAGATTGCTGGACCAAAGTAACCTATTCATCAAACCAACTCTTAACAGGCTTTCTGTTACTCTCCAAAAAAGTAGAGCTGAAAAGACTCCAAATGGCATTTAGTTTTGCTGTAATCAAGGTTCCGTGAGATAAGAACATTTCAAACCATGTCAGCAGACTTGGGAATTGGGGCAAACTTTCTAAATATGGATGCGGTGATAGTGTATCTATTGCAAAAAAACAGAATGGTAATTTGTTCATGCGTTTGGGTTGATAGGCCATACAAGGTTTTGACTTCTGCTATAGCTTGTGTGTCTGTAGCTATCCAGCCTTTACAATGTTATAATACTTTTCATGTATGAAATTTTTCTGTAAAGAGAGAATATGCTCTTTATTGTAAGGACATTCCAGAACTATTCTTCCTTTCTGTCTCCAGTAGAGGATGTTGCTTGTTGCTATTGTGAGAGACCATGACAGGGGCCCAGTCTAGGTGGACACATGCAAGTCCTGCTAGCAGAGACTGGAAAGATTTTCCTTATTTACTATGCATTTATGGGGCCTTGATACACAATATCACTGCACATTTAAAAGATCTCTTCACCCTATAGACAAAATGTACCCAAGTGCCCACTCAGTGTGTTAATGGTGCAGAATTACCATTTTTAGATCTATTTAGCATGCCTATGGGTCACACAGAGACTTAGACCTTGAGCACAGTAAGTTGTTTTTATCTCTGACCAGGGCATGCTAACAAGTGCCCAAGTCTTATGCCCAGTAGGATCAATGGGAAGACTCATACTATCAGTGTAGTAACTGGCTGGCAAGGGGACAATTGAAAATCATTTTATAGAAATTCCTCAAATATTTAGCCCCTGTTTTGGAAGTTTGCATTTGCTTAACAATACTGTGGTTTAATTTTTGTTTTCTCTAGATATTATGAGAATGACATCAAAGAAGCCAGCAAGGTGAAAAAACAAGTCCCGTTGCAGCAGCAGGTCATGGGAGGTGTGACCCACCAAACCCCTACTCAGGTCCTGTTTCAGCAATCCAGTTATCACCCACTAGCCCAGCCCTCAGCTGCTCTTTCCCAGTTCCAGGGCCCAGTGCAGGATTTGTGCTCTGCTTACCGGGACTCCTTGCAGGCTCACAGGTCCAATGGCCTGCTCTCTGGGAGTGCTAGCGCCTCCCTTCATTCTTACTCCACCCTGCAGGCCAGCCTTCAATCTTCTGTGCAGACTTTGCCTATCCAAGCACCTATCACAATGCAGGTAGCTATAACAACAGAACCTAGACACTGCATCTCCATGTCCTATGGAAATAGCTATTTTAGTGGACATCACTCATACACAGCCAGGTATTTTGACAGATGACTTTCTAGAAAAATGGCGGTGAGTAAAATCTGAACAAAGGGCCCCATGGCATGCGAGTCAAATGCATATCTGCAGCGAAAACCACACAGAGGAACAGAACGTCTGTACAACTCATTCATTCAGAAGACATTCGCTCTTGACACTATTTCTGATGTCGGTGCCGTTCCTGCTAGGATTGGGCTGTTGACTTTTAATGAGACTGAGAGACACAGAAATGCGATAGTATGTTTCACTTTAGATTATCGCTTAGAAAAGCATCGTGTGTAGGAAGTTGCACCCAACAGGGCTTACTGGCTTGGCCTTCCATGAAGCAGGCCTCCAATAAATTACAGATGCTAAAGCTCAATATTTAAAGGGTTATTTTGAGCAGGAACGCCTGGAGGGACTGCTGGTCAAATATCAAATATCATTCTTGTTGGAGGATATTGTTGAAAGTGGGGGAGGAAGACACGAAAAGTTTCTCTGATGGCAGCTTATTCCTCTGTCCACTACCACTAAAAAGGATGATACAGAAGCTTTCTGATGCTGCCTAGATGAACAATCCCGCTCCGTGTAAAATCTCCTCATAGGATGTTGCTTTTCTTTTCCTTTACCTGGGGTGACAGCAACCCGGATGACCATCCAAGCCTCTTTTGCCTTACAGTCCTCTGGAAACTGGATGCTGTGCTACTGAATAAAACCTCACTCTGCCTTCATGTAAAAACAAACACACCTCAATCTTAAATTACCTTCAGGGTTTTTAAGATGCTGCTGCCTTACCTGACTGGATATAATTGTTTACAAGCTACATCAGGGATCTAATGCTACTTGAAGAAAATACCTTGAGACAAACTTTTATACCTGCTGAAGAAATTCATGACCTTCCATTGAGTACTTTGGGCTTAATGTCTTATGATCAAAGTGAAGGTTAGGACTGAAGAACTCATGCTAATGAGGATGGGGTGGAAAAGGGGAACTAGTTAATCCTACCATGAAATTAGGAATGGTTATGCCTTTATTTTAAGGGTGCAATGCTGTGCTGTACAGAACTTTGCTCTTATACCGTCTCAGAGCAACAAAGCAAAATTGGTTTAAGAGTACTAGTCATTAAACTGAAACAAGAATGACATATGCCACCATATATCTAAAGATTTGTTCCAAAATAATTTTGAGCTGGAACTTCCTGTGTTTTGGTAAAAAAATTCTATATATAGTTTGTCATAATGTAGATAGTTACAAGAAACATGGAGAATTTTATCCAGGTGTAAAACACTCAATTTGCAGCCACCATTCTGTAGTTGCTGAAAGCCAGTATTGTTGGTTTTTAAAGGTTCTCAGGACAGTAGTATAGACCACGTGCAATATGCTTTTACTCTTTGTGGCTGATGCTGTGTTTTAAATATCATATTAGACAATGCTGTCTTATATTTTTAGGTAATTTAATTTTTAAGGGATATATTGGGGGGAAGGAAAAAATCTCTCTCAAAAATAGTCTGTCTGCTAACATTTGTAGTAACTGTGGTCTACTAAAAATGTTGCATATTGCAGTCTTATCTCGCACATTAAGGTGATTGTGTCCCTAGCAGAATAGAGTTTTCAAGTTTATTTCTTTTATTTTAAGAACTATGAATCCTAACAAAACAGAAGAGGCAATGCCTCACAGCAGTTAGTTTGCAGCTTAGAGAATTTAGTTCACTTTTTATTTTGCTTCTTGTGTATTTATATGAAACTTATTTCCACAAAGTTTTGGTGTATCTTAATGACTTGTAGTCATTTGGCCATTGGGAGATTGTAAAGAACCTCTTAAACCTTTGGGGAATATTGTGCTACTATTGCATGTCTGTCTGTGGAATCCAGTTTGGGATTTTGTAACTTCTATAGAGCTGGCTATATGAAGTCTTATGTTTAGATTGCAGTCATTCTTCAGTGACCCTTTCAACTGCTAACTTGAAGGGTGTCCAGTAAACAACCTGCATGTGACATACTTATTCGTTAAAACTGTCTGCATTCTCACAGTCCCTTTCTCTTAAGGAAAGCTAGTGAACTCTTGCCTACACTTTGCAAAATGTAGTTCCTTGGTAAGCTATAACTCTTGTCATTGCTTTCTGGGACACAAATAAAAAGTACTCTTGACAAGTATGATATACAAGATGAATTAACAAGTGATACTTCTATGATTTAGGAAACACACACAGGAAGGCCTTGCAAAAAAGAAATTGCAAGGTTCAAGGCGGTGCTGTTTATTGCTCAAGAACTGAGGCACTTTTCCAAGTGCAAGATGTGGCAGCTTGCAGGGAAGCAAGCAATGAGTCAGGGAATTAGCCTAAGGGACCATTAGAAATGATGCAGAGGGACTGAAGGTATGTGATAAAATGATTTATTGTTGAATTTGATGTTGCCAATACATTTTTTGAGTACCCTGTTACACTGCTTATGTGGTTTGATTTTGTTTTTAATTCTGAATTGAAGAGAGTGCCTCTGCAATTTCTTATTTCTCTTCATGGTCTTTCTTCTCTATATATGCCCTTTCTGTGACTTCTCTCGGCTCTGCTCTGTTTATGTCCTGTACATGGGTTGAAGGAGAGCAAGCATCAAAACAAATCTGAAGAAGCATATAGATTTTTCTTGGAAGACATGAGCTAAGAAGCCCAGCGTTGCCTCCTCTTTTGGGAGGACACAATTTCAGTGCATCTGAATACTGGTAGGAATTCCATTTTAATTTCCTGGTGAGTGTGCATTTAAGCCACACTTAATTTTCTGTGGGAATTTCCTTTTGTCTTTAATGAAAACATGCCACCCCCCGAAGTAGCTGAAGTGGGGAAGCTCAGTCAACTTTAAGGCACTGATTCTGTCGTCATGGCACTTTAAAGGGACTTATATTGGTGCTTGAATAGCTGGGTGAATTTTTAAGGGTTAACGAATGTAACAACTTCCTCAAAACTCACCCTTGTGTCTTTTACTGCAATCAGCCACAACATATCCAAGCACTAAATACTCAAAGGGCTGATAAAGTTATACCTTCCAAGCATATGTTGCATAGAGGTAACAGCAAAGCTTCCTGTAAATGCAAACTCAAAAGGGCTATGAGTGTCACTAGAAAGTAATAACTTGGTTTACAAAGCAAAATATGGCATTAGTGTTTTTTTAAGCTATAAGTCTGAATTGAAAAGCTAGCTGAGAAAATGCCAAAGCTGCTTTTTTTTTTCTTGAAAAATTTATGAATTTTGGTATGTAGCAGGTGTATATATGGAAAAGCCTTTCAATGATTATCAAGCAAGGAAGACTACAATGATTTAACTAACAAAGATCTTTATATTTTGGAGCTAATATACAAAACTGAACAAGGAATGTATATCTGTAATAGCCAATGTTTTGAGACAGTGGTGTTGACTACTCCCCAAACACAGCTTGATCTTGCTATTCAAGCAGTTGTCCAAAGTATTTCATGTAAAAGTTATTTACAGTTAAAAGTTGGTTAATACTCCTTGATCAAAAATAATCATCAAACCTTTGGCATTAATTTACCAGCAGAAATTAAAGGCTGTAGCTTTGTTGTAAGGCTATGCATGGTGATATTTTTATTAAATCTTCATTTTTTAAAAATCTTATAAATGTCAGAATCTGTCCCTCACAGTGCATATGGTACTTATTGATAGCATGGTGAAGGCAAAAGGAAATAAAAGGTATCTCATTTACTTTTTGCAGAAATTGGGATATTTCAAGTTTGTTCATCTGTGAAATCATCTGAATTTTATTTTATTTTATTCAGTTAGATGAGACTAGCTCTTGACTACCTCTACAGAAGGGGCAGTAGAATTGTAATGTCTACCTAGGCTGGTAAAATCTCACAACGGTCTTTCATGGCAATCTTATGTCACAGCAGGAAACATAATAAGTAAGCAACTTTCTTACCCTGATTTTAACTTCCGTCTCCCACTAAGGAACATCTCTTTCTACTCACTGCCTTATCACTTGCCCACAGATTCTTTTGAAGTCAGGCAGTGGCAGAAATTACTGTGAGTACTGCTGTGGGTGTCAAGCGTCTCTCCTTAGCGTAAAAGATAAAGTGAGGTGAGCGTCCAGCTTTAAAAAGCACTTCAGTAGGTCTTCAGAGATCTGCTTTGTTCACTTGGCAAATCAGTCTGCCTTGCCAAGGGTCCAAGTTTCTGATCTTCTGTCAACAGGAGTAAATTAGTGTGTTTAATGCTGAGGTGAGGGGTAAAATGCTCTGTGTGACTTTCCAGGCAGCTCTTTTTTCATAAGACACATTTTAAAGCTAGCAAAGATAACTACTACCTTGCCAGTGCTTAAACGTCCATTCCCCATTCTCCCAACTCCTTCATGAAAGAGCATTTTTTTTATAGTTCTGGATATCCATTTGATGGGACACATTTAGAAGCAGATTTCATCCCCACACCTCCCAGTTGTGGCAAGTTTCTATCAACAGAATTGTGAATACAGTGACATCATTTGGTTCCATTTCCATTTGTGAATTAGAGCAGTATTTTTTTTAAAAGTGGGGAAGGGGTGTGTGACCATGTTGTAGTCAGATCCAGGGGTGTCACTGGCGCTGGGCATCCGGGGCACCGCAAGTGGCAACTTCCGGCCCTGTCCCCGGCCAGGAGGCGGGGCCTGGAGCCGTACCCCAGATTCCTTCCCTGGCAGCAACGCCCCTGGTCAGATCCCGAAAAAATCCCTTTTCAAATCTTATCACAATCCTATCTGGATCCTGATAATCAATTCCTAGACCTAAACTTTTAACTCATTCTTACTTTTAGTTGGATTAGTACTCAGCAGAAGCAAATGTTCTGCTTTTAAAGGAAAATAAACTCTTTGTACACCTTCTAAATGGTGTTCAGTGATACAGACAGGCTTACGTTATTTTCTGTCAGCTATGACTGGACTAGGTCCCCTGCAGATTCCCTGTGCCACTAAGATTAGGTCTGCTAAAACAAGCAAGAAGTCCTGTGGCACTTACTAACAAATGTATTTATTGCATGAGTTTTTGTGGGAGATCCCACTTTGTCAGATACTTTGAAGATGAGGGAGCTTGCACTTCCCCTGCATTTATTTCCTCCCATTCTATAAATCATGGGATCAGGTCACACTGTGACAACAAATCAAAGCTGTTGCTAAGATTCAAATGCTGGAGAACAGCATAGAGGAAGATGAGATTAAATCACCTGTTGTAATGACTAATGAGAGAAAAATCCAAAAAATTCAATCTTGTCTGTTTCTCAGACAGATGAATGAATACCAGATCAAGGCTTCAAAGAGGAGCTGCAGAGATTGATTTGGGGGGTGGAGGCTTTTTGCTATCTCTTTATACTGGCAGATGTCCTGCTGTGAATAGTTACACAGGAAAATGTGCTTTTTTGGCATATCCTAGTTTGTTCATGGAGATGGTATAAGTTATACTGGCAAAAGCAAATCAAGCTGCCTCAATGTTACAAGGGTGTATCAAAATACCTGTACTGGCAGATCTTTTTTAGTAGTGATCCTGCCTAATCTCCCCCAGCTCCCTTTTATGTATCTGTGACTCTACTCCGGGGGTCTGCACCCCCAGGCATGCGTGCCAGCAGTGGCACATAAAATGATTTGGAGTGACATGCAGCACCCTCTGCCGCGAGTGCCACTCCTGCCTCAGAAAAGCAAGCAGCGGTGCCCGAGGCACCCCATGGTTCCCAGTCATACTATGGAAAGAAGCTGCGTTGGACCTGCAATGGCTTGTTTCCGTGGCATGCCTGGAGTCCCATGCCCCAGGTATGCTGTAGAGAGGAGCCACTCTGGGTGGCTTCTTGTCAGGTGTGCTTGGGGACTCATCCTTTGGCAAACTGCATAGAGGAGTTGCTCAGGACAGCTTTTTTCTGCACCATCCCTGAACCCCCCCCCCCCACACACACACACATTTCAGCCATGGAAGCCACTGAATTTTCAGGCAGCAGGCACTTTTTTCGGCAGAGGGGGCTACCGGGACTGCCTGAGGATTGGCAAGGAGGGGCTGCACAGGGGTCAGTAAAGGTTGCCAACCCCTGCTCTACTCCCTCCCCTCTGGATTATGGTACAAGCAAATTCTTGGGGCTTTGTAGCCTCTGGTGACCCTTCAACATGGACAGGAAAACCAAGAGACGGAGTTGAAGGCTAATTTGCCAAGCATGGAGAGCAGTTAAGGAATACAACCTCTAGTCTGTGACAGCCTACTGACATGGAAGCAGATGAGACTGCAGGGAATGGAGAACTGGAGTGATGAACTGGGGGGAACTTTAAAGGAAAGACGCTATGTAAATGCATGACAAACAAACATCTGTGCTTAGCCGCGTGATGATAGCTAAGTGTCTGCCTCCAGATGGAAATGTGAAAGCATCAGCACAAAAACTGGAAAAGCTATTCATTATCCATAATTCACATAGTCATTGCTTAGCAACAGATTCCCTCCTCCCACAATATACATGAAATCTGTGTGCCTAGCCCAGCTGAGGGTGCCCCCACTACAAGCACATAGCTTCCTACAATTGTGCAAGGGCTGCTTTGAAAAATGATTTTCTTGTTTTCAGAGCTTTGTTGGACAAAAGAATATACATAGCCCAACCCTTTCAAATAATGAGTTGCCCTTGTCTTCACATAGCTTTCTTTTACACTGTCTCCTGCTAATTGCTGTTCTTGAGAGCTGTGGAATTTGTATCCCTGTGGAGTATAAAATGCTCTCTTGATTTCAAACTTATTGTGAGGTGTGCGAGTGGTGTTAACCCCCATCTTGCACTAAGGCAAAGAGGTTTCATATCTTCCCCAAGGCCAAAGAGAGCTGGACCTGGAATGGCGTTTTGCTGGTGTATACCTGTCCTGTGCTCAGGCCACTAATGACAAGGTAGGTGCCTTCTTCCTTTTTGCCAGGGCAACTTACAGGTTCAAGCAATACAACACAGTCTGGGTTCAGACCTGCTATTACCACCACTTTGCATTAGTACGTGTCAGAGTGGGGAGCAAGAATTATTGTTGACAATGTCTTCCTACAAATGTGACCATGTTCAGGCAGCTTGCTAGGAAGCCTATAGATCTAATGGCACTTGGGGAGCAAACAAGGGATAGAAAACCCCACTGTCCTAGGCACTCCTCTCTTCTCTCAGTAGTAACAACCTGAAAAGGTCAGGGCCCTGAAGCCTTATGCTGTGGCAAATTATGCTGTTTACCTGCAGTTGCCACAGAGTTTGGTCGGTCACTTGTCTTGACAATGACTGGCCCTCTATAAATCAAATCTTATTTTAGAGTCACAAACAAAAGTTGTTACACTTTTTGAGGCAGTTCACATCAAAATCCTAATGTACGTCTTGGCATTTCAGAGTGCCTTGACACAGTTGAAACCACCTTTTAATCCTTAACTTTGTGTTTAGTTTTTATAAATCATTCATATGAATAACCTTAACTAAGGTCCCTGAAGCTTTTTGTTCATGAATGTCCTATGTTTCGAACAGAAAATCAAGTTGCCTTTGTGTGCTAGTTAAATAAAGCACATACACGTTAATTATCTTCATAGCATCTGCTTGCAAAGGTCCATATTTACTGCTTGATGCTATGTGAACAAGTGTTTTGAAAGTAATTAAATAGTATTCAAACAAAACAATTTTTAATGCAAACTGTTTTACTCCCACTTTTGAATGACATTTAAAAGGAACTCAAGTTGAATGGGGATTCATATCTGTAATTTCCTTCTCCTTCTAAAGCTGCATAGTCCAGCAATTTCAATTGGTAAGAAACCTATAAGCAACATAATGAAAAACTCATCCTCAAACAACGGCGTCTACAGAATGACCATGGCAACTTGGTGAGACACCAAAATTTCAGCTGTCCTTTTATGTGACACTTTTTGGGGAAGACATCAAACAATTACCTTTTGAAAAGAAATGGCATAACTTTCCCTACTACAACCCTAGAAGAATGAAGCAGAGGCTTATCCAACCCCTCTTCTGTCATTGTAAGGAGGGTATTACCAAATTCATGGCTGTGAAAAATGCATAGCACACTGAATTCAGATCTCCCTTGTGAAATCTATAGATATTGGAGGGGTTGGGAGCATCCCAGCTGGGGCCTTTTACAGTGTACCAGGCTCCAGCTGCTAGTCCGAAGGGTGTGGGAATGGATGGACTTCCTCTTCCCCTGCACAGCCACTCTCAGGAGAGAGGAGGGGAGGTCAGACTCACCTCCAGGTACATTTCCTGGCTGAAAGATGCTCCACACTGAACTCACTCTCAGGAGTGGGAAAGGCATTCCCAGCAAAATGAAAGGCAGAACCAGAAGCACCTCTGGCCTGGGAAAAGATCAAGGGCTTGGCCCGCTGGGACTCAGGGCTTGAACCATGTGAGTGAGCGGCCTGGCAGCGGACCTGGGACTCGGGCAATGGGACTTGGGGTTTGAGCCCTGTAAGCTAGGCACCAGCGACACCCCTGGGCACAACAGATTGTTTAGAACAGTGGCTCTCAACTTAGACAACTGTACCCCTTTCAGGAGTCTGATTTGTCTTGTGTTCTCCCAAGTTTCACATCCCTTAAAACCTATTTGTTTACAAAATCAAGCACAGAAATACAAAAGTGTTGCAGCACTCTTATTACTGAACAATTGCTTACTTTTCTCATTTTTACCATATAATTATAAAGAAAATCAATTGGAATATAAATAATATACTTACAAATACCTAGAACAGCATAAACAAGTAATTGTCTCTTCTGACTTTGATAGGGCTTTTTTATAAAGCCTGTTGTAAAACTAGACAAATATTTAGGTGAGTTGATGTACCCTCTGGAAGACCTCCAGGTATATGTGTACCGCTGACTGAGAACGACTGGAGCATGTCATCAGCACATGTGCTTTACCTGGTCCTGCCATAGCTTGATGACTTCTTGAAGTCTTTCCCAGCCCTACATTGCTATCATTACATCTCTTCCTGTGACCCTTCTATAATAATGTTA
This sequence comes from Podocnemis expansa, assembly GCA_007922195.1. Classification (NCBI taxonomy): domain Eukaryota; kingdom Metazoa; phylum Chordata; order Testudines; family Podocnemididae; genus Podocnemis; species Podocnemis expansa. The sequence continues at coordinate 20,646,695 of ML682007.1, read as the reverse complement.
TGGTAGGCTGAGGGGAAATTGTTTTATTGGAGTCAGCTGTTGCCAAGACAACCTGTGCAATAGTGCCTTTTTCCTAAGTCTTCAAATGACCTGCAGGGAAGGAGGCTAGCAGTGGCTGACTACGTTGTATCTGGTGTCCTAATGTTTTAGCCCAGGCAGCCACAGGGGGTGCGGGGTTGTTGGGGAATTTGAAAAACCTAATGTTTTGGCTTCCCCAAAATTCCAAAAAACCCATCAGTGTACAAATTGGAGGTTATTTTACACACATTAATTAGTAGATGAAATTTGGTTAAAAATTTGTTTACCAAAAAAAATAAAAAGGTCCAGACCATGTACAACAACAATAAAAAGATGCAACTTTCTCTCACTATTATAAGGCCAAATGCCTGTTATTTCAGATTTAAGGAATTAGATTAGTTGACTTGGGACAGAGATTGAGACATTGGGAATATCATTCTATGTGCCCTCTTGCAAGATGCTAAACTGTGCCTCAGTTTCCCCACCTGTGAAATGGAGATGTTTACTCATCTTCAAGAAGAATGCTGTGAAACATATTTGTGAAATGTATTGTGTTGCTCATACATGTGTGGTACTATATTTCTTTCTTGGTCAAAATACATTTTTATATAATTGTAATATGTTCCAAGTTTTAATTTAGATGCCCAATACTTGAGCTTAGTTTACCCATCAAAGCTTCCAATTCCATAAATGAGAATGCTGGTTAAATCTAAATCCCATGGTCACAGGTGTGGAAAAATACTCTTCCCTGTCACCCCCCCCCCACTTAGTATTCAGAAATGGATTTCCCATGATGTTACTTTTCTCCTATACACGCTTGGATCAAGTGCCTGCAGGGATTTGCTAGTCCCTTCCTTAATTGCTTCACAGCATGTTAACATTCCTTCAATAGCAGGAGCCTTCACAAGGCTAATAAAACATCAAAATTAAACACATAAAACCATCTTTGAATGTAAAGGGTAGGAACAGTGATTGCCTTTCCATTCATCTGGCTACAGCCTGTTAGCATGTAAAATGGAATTTCTAATTTTTCTTCAGTAAGTATATTTTCTTCCCTTCTTCATGGTTCTCAATCTGTTCCTAATAAAGGGTCACTTCCAGAATCTATGGTTAGAGTGAGTGGAATTCTAATTAGCTTGACATAACATTTTTCTTGATGCCAGTACTGGAATTCTGGCCAAATATTCCTGACCAGAGTTCAAATTTGTCTAACTTTCAAGAAGTTGGATCAAAACATTAATTTCACTTGGGCATCTTTTCATAACAGGCTCTTTGTATCAGGTCCTGAAGCCACACAAAAAAATATGAACATGACCTAGTCACAGTAACCCCAAACTAAATGAGAGAATAAAAAGCTAGGTGCCACCTTTACCTTCTCATATCAATTTTATCCTGATAAAACATCATTAACATAAATTAACTTGATTTATGCCAGTGGGAAGGTAATGTGGCCCTTCGATTCTTACTTTCCATTAAGATGAATGCATAATGTGGCTATGAATCTTCTCTCTAACTCCCACCTCTCTGACGAAGTGGGATTTTCTGCCATGAAAGCTCCTGCGATAAATAAATCTTGGTCTTTAAGTGCCACAAGACTCCTTGCTTTTTTTGTATTTCTATGTGTAGCCTTAAACTAGCTTGGACATGGAATGTTGTGTGATTGTTCATGTTCACATAAGGTATGTCCTATGCTAGGGGTGGCCAAACTTATGGAACTCAAGAACCACACAAGTCGATTATTAAACCTTCAAGACGTGCACTGAGGCATATAGCCATATACTTTTACCTACTAAATTGATTTGCTGACGTTCTTCCGTGAGCCACACTTTTTCATTCAAGAGCCACATGCGGTTCCCAAGCTGCAGTTTCGCCATGCCTGTATACCATTCTTTTCCAGTAATAATGTGAGCTATTCTCACTCTTCAATAGGTTTATAACTTGTGTGTGGATCATATGACTTTTTTTTTCCTTCTGCAAGTTACTTACCAGCTAGTTGACAGTGAAATGTATAAAAATGTTGAAATAGTTATTTGTGGGCTGGAGAAGGACTTACTGGTGTAAATCCCTCTGTGGAATTACATATTGTCATACAGCAATCTATGAATTTAAGTGATGCTTTTTCTACAGCTGGCAGAGTGTCCAAGTGAATGCTCCAGGAGACCTGCTCTAGAGGGCTGCCTACTCAGCCTTAGGAAATTGTGATGGTGATTTATGTCCCCCTTGTTGACAGTCATGCTCAGAAACTGATGAGCTGCCTTCAAAAATCAAGCTTGCAGTCTGGGGGTGGAGGATAGAGAAGATATGGAGGCGCATTCTTGGTGAGGGGGAGAATAAATAAATTCCCTGCCATCATTTTAACAATATGATTGAGGACACTGAATTTCAACAGAAGCTTATAAAGTCATCTATTTTCTGTAAGGAGCAGCAGAATGTTACAAGCATCCATGGCTTTCAGATCTAACTCATGTTTTACCGATTAAAGTTCTGCAACTTTTCTAACCAGGCATACTTCAGCCTTGAAAACAGAATAGGTAATGTACATGACATGAGGAAAACCTGGTCATAAATCACACGTGACCCATGCCATGTAAATCAGTGGCTCTCCTGAAAAGTGTTTGACAGAGGTTGGGAGAAACATTGAAGCTGGTAGGTAGGATAGACATCCTTTGTTCAGGACAAATGTAGGTAAATAGTTACTAGTAAGCTTCTTGCAATGAGAGAGCTGAAACAGTAAGAGTCACAGCTTAATGAGGGCAGATGCTTACCTATAGGGGGGTTCACTGAGGATGGAATAGAAACTCAGGGAACTGGACATAACTGAGGGCAGTAGGGTTGTGTATGTATGTGGATGTGTGGAGAAACAGGTGCAGAGAAGCAGCCAGAAACACTAGCAGGAGAAAAACTTGCAGTGCAACCCTGAGAGAAAGCCAAGAGAGGACTTTTGGCCAGTACCCTATCTGGACTTTGTGGGACACAGAACCTGTCTTGTCTTTAATTCCTGCTGAGTTCATGGAAACAGGATTTTGCATTAAAAATACCTGGCTCCATTATCAGTGATTCCTCTCTAGCTAACTGTAACACTCTGTTTTACCAGCTGGGGCTCATTCCAATCGCAATGTGCCCCTTGCCATTAGCGGCACTTGGAGCCAGCGCTGTGAAACCAGCCCTTTGTTAGAGCGGCTCTATTGAGCCACTCTGGCGCGCCCAGGGCAGAGTCCCATTGGCCCTGCCATAGTTACAGCTCTGCTCTGTAGTTGAGACCTGGAGTGACAGTGATTATTAACACAGGGAGGAAGGCGTCATTTCTTGGAGGGTAGAATTCAGAATTATATATCATTAAGGTGAAGGTAGGCTAAAGCAGGGGTCTCAATCTCACACAGCCTGTATGCAGCCCCTAAAGTTATTTCCTGAGGCCTGCAATGACACTTAGGATTTCTCAAATGATAATGCAAAATTTAAAGTGCATTTGCTTACTTACCCTTTGTCTTTGTGATGATACCTCCATCCTGAATGGAAAGTCAGCACTAGCGTTTTGCAGTACAGTGTCCTAAAGTTAATTAATTGACTTTTAGTGGCATATATATGTTGCTCTTCATTTTTTTCATGTTGACTAGACTTTATTGTTGTATGAAAAGGTTTCAGTGGCGCAGCCCTTGAGCTAATGTATTAATCTTCATGTGGCCCTTAGGGTGATTTCAGTTTGAGATCCCTGGACTAAAGAAATAGCTGGCTCAGACATTCTAAGAAAAGACCACCACCCAGGGAACTGTTTTACTAACAAAGGACAAGATAAGTTAGGAATGTAAAGAGGGAGCCAAGCGCGGACAGAACGTGTGGCCTTGAGATTGCTTACTTCAAAATGACCATGATAGTCAAAAAATGCGATAAAATGTATATAGCAAATGCAATGAGGTGTGCAGGGGTTAAAGTAAGCCAGAATGCCATTCTGGGGCCCACTATTTTAGGGGCTTAGCATTCTGGGGTCCCTAAAAATAGAAAATGGAGCTGGAATGCTGCATTCCAGGGCCCACCATTTAAAAACAGAAGGCCTAGGAATACAGCCTTCTGATTCCATGTTCTATTTTTAAGGGCCTGAATGCTGAGCCCCTAAAAATCGGGCTCGGAGCAGCGTTCTGAGGGGCAGGGGCAGGAGCCAGGGGCATTGCTGGGAGGCTCAAGCCCCACCCCAAACCCCACCCATTCCATGCCCTGCCCCAACTTGGGGCCTGCAGCCCACTCCCCAGCCGTGCAGCCGCCCCGACCTGGGGCAGAAGCCACACTGCTGCCAGTAAGTGCAGGGTTGGCCTGGCTCACGCTGGGGGGGGGGGCATTGGGCACAGGAGCTGAGGTCTGGGGGGGGCCCAAACATGCAGGAGTGTTCTGGGGCTCCCCAAATTATACTTTTACCTCTGGAGATGTGTAGCTTTGAATGCCTTGTCCTACCAACTCCCCATGGTTGATTTGATCAACTCAGCATAGTTTTGCTGTATGCCAAATAAAGGAAACTAAGTGACAAAATGTGGAGTCAAACTAACGTGGTTTTTTGATGCCAGAGAACTGGATGAAGTGTTTGCCCAGAACTGGACAAAATGTTCTGGATAAGCTGAGTGGAGGAGGGAGGTGGTGGATAGGGCTGAGAGAGAACCCACGCATCCTCCTTAAATAAAATACAACCTGCAAGCCTACAGCTATTGGCTAACCACTTGGGTAAAGAGGGGTAACAGTACTATGACCATGGCAGCAATATTAGAAGATTTATCATTGCCATTGTATGTAGCCAAATTCCTGTATTTTGATTCTGAAGGATTTGATAATGAGGGTGCACAATGGTAGCTTTCCAGGTATGTAAATAGCTATGTCGGACAGAGTACTGCCTTTCATACACAGTTGGAAGCCAGACAAGCAATAGATACTGCTCACAGATGTTATGGAAAAAAAAAAAAGAATCCTGAAAGGAATGTGCAGCAGCACAGTCACTATACGTCCAGGAGCTATTCAGTTAAATTTTGTGGGTTTTTTTTTTTTTTTTTTTTTTGGCTAGAGAAGTGTCACTAAGGGTTTTCTACACAAAGGGCGAAAACATTAACTTGGAAAAATTGAAGTCTCCCTTTTAAACAACTGTTTGCAATGATGACACAAAGAAAAGGACTTTCTAAAGCTTGTTTGTTTATTTTGATACTCATTTCTCAGTTCACTGGAAGATAGGTTCTCCTTCTTAAGCCACCTTTTTGCTGATCCTTTTGTAGGTTACGCCACCAGCTGTAGAGATCTGGAAAAAAAGACCAAATCAAAAATTCTGAGCAGAGTAACTGGAAGTGATGGGAGAGATGTTAGAGCATGGAGTTTGCCCCTTACTGAGGCAAGATTTGGTCCCCAATAAATGATCTGCCTGAAACTAAATTATGAATACACTTCATCCTGGGGTGTTAGTGTACAGAATACATTTTACAGAGCAAGTATCTTCAGGCCTGTCTTAAGAAATTCCACACTTAGCATATCTGACCCTGAGACAATACCTAGGACAATAATTTCCTAGATGTGCCATGATGGGTGTTCTACTCGGGCAATAAATGGACAGAAATATCATTTTCAATGAGGGTTGCAGTATGGCCAGGGCCTGACTCACTATAGGCCCCATTCAGCCAGCTGATGAAGCATGTATGTAACTCTCAAGGCAAAGGAACAGCCTCCATCTGATATCAAGTCCTACCTTCTTCAGCTACTCATGCCCTGAAGCCCTGATGCTTTTAAAGTTTGACATGTTCACATATTTTGTTGAAGGGGAACCTGTCTGAGAAACCTGGTCCCTGCTATAGGTTTGAGTAAGTATCGGGTTAGATTATCCAAAATCCATCTTCCCCATGACTATATGGAGAGCTTCTTAGTTTGACAGTATCCATTTTTCCACACCGCTTGAAACTATTTCTTCCCTTTGTAACACACTTGCACAGAACTGAATAGGAATGAAAAACAGTTTTATAAAAATTTCTCCACAGCCTTTCAGAATTTAATAGTAAATTGTACGCTTCCTGTAGAACTTTTAAACCATTCTTTGGAACGCTATGCCAGAAATGTAGCATTTAGCTTTGCCATAGTGAGCTCTGGGTAGCCTTAAAAAAAAAAAAAAATCTATAGAAAGTTTCACTATTAATATAGGAGTGTTATTTCCATTTCAATTCTTGAAGCATGTATACTTTACGTAATCAGCTAAATCAGTCAAGAAAAGACTTGTCAAGTTAAAAAGTCCTAAATAAATAAAATTGTGTCCAACAATATGAGTTTCATATAACTATAATGCCACTTTAAAAATCTAATCACAACCAGAGCAATTTTTAAAATTTTGCAGTAGGGTGAAGCAATGAAACACTCCCATTTCACTTTTGAGATTTATGCTGTAAAAGCTGCACAGGGAAGGTTTAAGATCCTGCCCTGTTGGGTATTTTTTATTTCAAGTCTAAAACTGAATGAAAACACCCTAGTGGTCCCTTAGGTTTTGTAAAGATAAACCCCAATAATTAACCTGGCATTGTTCCTTTAAGGTTCCTGCAGTATCTCTGAAGATGGTTAGAGACTTACCTCTACTAGTTTTCCTCCAGCAATCTCTGCAGTATGATGGTAGTTAGGGAAATCAACAACCACTTTCCCACCTTCCATGAAAACAGTTGCCTGTAATGGAAATGTGTTTGTCATTGTCTTGATTTTTTGGCCTTTATCATGCACAACTGCCTTTCAACAGTCACTAAAGAAAATAAGATGCCAGTGAATTAATGTGCTGCACAGGTCAGGCACTATTATTATATGTTCCCAGACACAAACAAAAAGAATCCTAGTACTTTAGCTTGTATCTATGAGCTTACACAGCTTAAGATAAAGCACTGGTAGCAAGTAACTATCTTGACCTGATCCCATGTCTTACACTCCCCTGCATTTATTTTCATCCAATTCTGTAAATTCTCCCTCTTCAAAGAATCTGACGAAGTGGAATATTCTCCCACGACAGCTCATGCTATAAATAAATCTGTTAGCCTTTACTTTAAGTGCCACAAGACTCCTTGCTTTTTTTATCTTCTCTGTGGGCCAGTCACTGAATGGAAATGTATCCAGAGACAGAAATGCTATGGAGTACACTTTCCATAGCCACTTTTCATTGTGTGGGTCTCTTACAGATAGCTAGGCTTGTCCAAGCTTGTAATGCAAAAGTGACTTACAATCAGCTATAATTAGAAATCTAATGGTTTGCAAAATAAAAAATGAGCTGACTTCTTTGACATGCATGGGGAAACCTCCTGTCAGCTTTTCATTTTATATTCTTTTGAAAGCAGCACTTCTCAATTGAGAAGCATTTTTTTGTCTTAACTTCCACATTTCAATCTTGGCACCTTAAAAGGCTCCATAGACTAAAGTGCCACTAGTACAGAGAGGAAGGAAGGGTATAATTGGCAACATTTCATCCAAATAGGTAAATTTGGAGTATTTTCATGTAAAGACAGAATCCTTTGAAAACAACAAGGAGTTGTGTGGCACTTAAAGACTAACAGATTTATTTTTTGCATGAGCTTTCGTGGGAGAAGATCCCACTTCCTCAGATGCTTCGAAGATGGGTGAACTTACAGAAAGGAATGAAACTAAATGTAAGGGGGTGTAAAACGTAAGATCAGGTCCTGATCTTACGTTTTACACCCCCTTACA
>ML682007.1:20486047-20638588 GCA_007922195.1 Podocnemis expansa | reverse complement strand
TGTAAGGGGGTGTAAAACGTAAGATCAGGACCTGATCTTACGTTTTACACCCCCTTACATTTAGTTTCATTCCTTTCTGTAAGTTCACCCATCTTCGAAGCATCTGAGGAAGTGGGATCTTCTCCCACGAAAGCTCATGCAAAAAATAAATCTGTTAGTCTTTAAGTGCCACACAACTCCTTGTTGTTTTTTTGCTGGACTAGAGTAACACGGCTATCACTTTTGAAGTTGACAGAATCCTTTGAGTTTTAGTACAGCTCAAGTCAGAATCCAGAGAAAACAATCTTTTGACCAACAAACCAGTAAATATCAGTTCAGTTCCCAGTTTGGTCATATATTTCCCCATGTGACAGGTGATTTTCCCATCTTTTAAAAAGAATAATGTTTCTACATAGGTACAGTACTTACATTCTTGTTAGAGTGATGAACAGATATTATGAGTTTATTCTTTCAATGGTTCTCTGAGACAGGAAAATATTTTATAGATGGGGAATTAAGGCAGGTGATTTGTTTCCGCTCATTAACAAGGTTGTGACAAAACAAGGTACTAAATCTGTCTTCTGACTGCCTGGCAGGCCAGGCCATCCTTCCTCCTATCTAATTAATGTGAAGCTTACTTCATGTCTCTTGTAAAATTTTGTCACCTTTGTTAGGAAGCAGAAAGAATCATTATTATAGGAGCAAGCAATATAGTGGAATGCATAGGGCTAGGTTGCATGGATTTAGAAGGGAGAAAATGAGAGCATTTGTGCATTCCTTTGGTCAAGGTCTGATCACCATGGGAATCCTGGTGCTGAGAGTATGCATATGCTCCACAGAACTAAGGTTTCTGCCAGTGCTAGGCAGTGGTAAAGAAACAGGGATATATCATGTTTCTCTGTTCTCCTCACTAGTCACTGGAGGGAGTCTAGCATGGAAAGCAAAAGGCAGAAGGTAATGAATTTCCATGAATTGTTGGAGTGGCAGTTGTTCTATCTCTTAGGAGAGAGAATGTGCCTCCTTGAGGCACCTCACCTTCTGAAGCCTTTAACTGAGATAGTCATTCTATTTTCTTTAGTGTGGCCATTAACGATCAAGTCCTAACTAAACTTTTTCAGATCAATAAGCAGCCAATTCAAAATGAAGAGTTTTAGTAGCCTCTATGGGAATATTTAGAAAAAGATTTACATATGTTAAAAGATATAGTGAGTAGGCTAAAACCAATATGGGGCATCCTTTCTTATATATCAGTATGGTATAACAACAAAATCCTTTAGATGGGGTACCACATGCTATGGACCATTGTTCCATAGATTAAGGAAAAGACTAGGCAATTAAGTTACTACTGAAAGTGTTTAAACCAAAGGACTAAATTAATTTACCTTGAACTTTTTACCTCCCATTGTCTCCATGTCTGCTTCCTTGCCAATGGTGAATTTGTTGGTCATAGACTGACCTCCTGGATAGGTCTGGGTCCAGCTGAAATCATTTCCATTCTGAACCACATCTGTGACAACCTTGAAATTTCTTCCCTTTTCAATGACGTCACTGGGGATGCCTGCCCAATGGAAACAAAGTTTTTAAAAACTCTAGCCCATTGATCGTATTTTCTTCTGAATTTAAGCAAAACAATGGTGTGATTTGCTCTACTGAGACCTTAATGACTGATTACAGTGGATCCCCACTCTTTTACGTTGGTGTCAAGTTCATAATTCAAAGTGTTGGAAGCATACTTTGGGAGCAGTGAGACCTCAACCCTGCAGCAAAATACAGCTCAGAAAAGTTTTGTGGGAAAGTGTCCAAGGTTGGGCAGTAATTTTTTCAGCTGCATCTATCCAATCTATACTCTTGTATGTGCACAAAGTAATATGTGTCCATACTTAGTTCTGTACTTTGTAGGAACAAACATCTGTTACAGCCTGATGTTCGCATATGCCAAGATTTTAGTAGGAGCAGGACTGAGTTTTTGCTGTAAATGACATTCTGAAGATGTGACTGAGGCCACATAGACAAAAATAAATCAATGAAGGTATAATAAACCGCATGCCAGCAAGGGACCAATGAATATGGTACTGAGCACCTTCCATTGGGAACCAAGCACCCTCAGCTCCCACTGACCTCAGTATCTTGCAGGAGCAGGCCCCAAACCTATATGTTGTTTATCTAATGAGCTATTAAAACTTGTTAAGAGTTGCTGAGAAAAGGTGCCAGTTCATACTCACCAATACGCTTCACAAATTCTTCATAGTTCTCTTCGCCTTCCACTTCATATTTGCCTGTGAAAGCCATGCTACCTTCAAGATGTGGCTGGCACAGTGGAGCAGCTGCTGTGATGAAGAAGCTGACCTGGGTGCACACAGGCTCCAAAGCTCTCACTTTATAAATCTTCTCAAGTTGCTCATCCACCCCTTCCTTGATCGTTCCACCGGTCCACCACGCCCCTCTGATTGAAATAGTGTGTGAGTCACTGGCTCAGGTTATTGACCCTCATGAGAGTGACTCTTTGTAATTCCATTATAACTTCTTGTCCTTGGGATATGCAGCTGGAAGGACACTGTAATTAGCTTTTATTTCAAGCGCAAGAAAGAGTTGACCCTTGTTGTAATTTATTTAAAAAAAAGAGAATACAGCAAATTAGCCAATGCATGTGAAATAAACCACTTGTTTTGCAGATGATGTATTTGCAAAATGTCTGGTTTTGACATTGTGTCCATCAGCATGGCACTTAATGTCTTTGTGATTGTTTCCCTCTTTGTAAAAAAGGGATAATACGCCATCTACCTGTAAGAAGGGCTTCAAGATTCTTGAAGAAAAGCTTATTATTGAATCTCAGTATCATGCATTTTGTTGGTGGGAGGGGGTGAGCGGAGAACTCTAAATGTTTGTTCCCCAGAGATCCTGTCCTAAAGCTAGGCAGAATTGTCTCTTAATGTGATAAGAGGAAGGCTTGGCTATCATGCTATGTGTTGCACCATTGCTGGTACAAGGGTATATTTTGGGTACAGGATATGGCCAGAGACCCAGTACATTTGAGTGTATTCTGCGGTGAGAGGTGCCTGTGCTTTTCTCCATCTCCTATTAAGCCTTTCCTGTAGATTCCAGCTCTGACTGCCAGCATCCCAGAAGCTGGAGACATACCAAGCAATGCCTCTTCTCCCCTTTGGAGCTGTGTCCAGGGCAAGGTTTAATCCTGGCTGGACAATTATAATGCTACCTCAAGCATTCAGAAAGTCATGAAATTCTAAAATGTAGGTATGTGGTTCTTATTATTTACCTTCTGGTTTCAAAGCTTTTAGGTTACACCTGGACCACATTTTCCAGCTCTGCTCCCCAAGCATGTAGGTTAGGTCCCTTTTTTTAAAAAAAGACTAAAAGATTATCGTGTAATTGCATAACTCTAGGAGCTGAGGTTTTCAGAAAAACATCAAATATGAGTCCCAGAGGGGTAGCTGTGTTAGTCTAATTCAGCAAAAGAAGCAAGGAGTCTTGTGGTACATGAGATTTGTTATAAAACTGCAAGAATTGGCAATATTGCAACAATATTATAATTTGATGATGAACAACCACTCTCTATCATCCCTACTAATTCACAAATCCTAATTTGCCAGTGTCAGAAATGGTACACTAGGGTCTTTTAAGGTTAAGGTAAAGCCTCCTAGATCACGTCCTATTCTTTAAATATATTTGTTTTTTGTATTGCAAGGACCTGTACCCTTTGAGGTCAAAAGTCACCTCTTCAGTCTTGTTAGACGGGGTTTCACACATTCTCCCTTTGTTCTTCATGAATTATAGACATGAAGTGTCATATAGAACATGCAATAAATACCTACACTGCAGTTAATCAAGCTTTTTAGTGGAAATTTAGGTTTCTGTTTAATCACTTATTTCATCCCCTAAAATCTCAGAGAGTAAAGTTAAGTATTATTTAGAACAATGGAATTTACAAAACTTTCTGATGGAAATGTGACTTTTCAAGTTGATGACCCATTTAAAATTGCTTGCTTTATTGGGTGTTCTTATCAGTAAAGTAATTTATTAGAATAGATGATGAACGTCAACATAAGACAGGCTAAATAGAATCAAAGTGACTGTCAAAAAAATTCAAACGAGTATTTTAGGAATTCTTCCACATATGCCCTTTCCTCCTCCAGAGTATTCACTCAGCTTCAAACTGCACCATGCTGTGACTGATTAGTGAAGTTCTTGTCATCACAAAAACTAGGCCATCTGCTGTCTGAGTGTAATAAGAAAAGGATCTCCATATGAGACCTGGAATGATGCATGTACATCTCTGTGAATTTTCTCCATGTTCTGCGGTAGTTAAGACACAGGGGCATAAGAGAACACTGAGTGAATGACTGGATGCTTTCATGACATTTGCAAGGCTTACTCACATAGGATTCATGGAAGTAGTGGAGAAGTTCTGCTTGGGAGCCAGAGTTCCCTTCCACTACACAAAAGTAGTAACAGTGTTCTGTGCAATGACTGTGACTGTTTGCTGTCCCTGTTCACTGCCATTTTAATTCAGACACTTCAGGTCAGATTTGGAGCTTGCTAAAGTTCTTGGTAAAGTTCCCATCATCATCCATTGGGTAGGCTCAAGCTGCTGGAGAGCATCTGTTTTCACCAGCTGGGCCACAGCTCTTAGGACCTGTCCCCATTAAGGAAATTTCTCTTGGTATAACAGTGAAGTGGTTACAGCAACTCACCTTATATAAAGGAGCTGCACTGATGCAGTTGGAGTTTACATGAGAATTCAGATTAATGGAGTGACATAAGTAAACTTCACTGACAGAGAAAGAGAGAAATTAAGAGATTAAGCTATAATTTTATATAGCAACCCAGTGGTACAGTAGGACTCAAACCCAGATCTTCTAAGCTCAGCACCAGGGCACAGGGTTTTGCACTAGCCTAGTAGCACAGGCACAAATTTCTTTGATATAGTAAGAGAGATGGAAAATGATGATGTGATCATTGAAGGAGCTGCTACTTTCAAAAGGGTGTGTGGGGAATTTGCACTAGCCTTGGTGATGTTCTGAATTACTGTCTACTCAGCATCTTAGTGGCAAGCTCCTCAGTAATGACTCTTGTCTTCTCCTTGTATGTTTCATATGCACTATAAATAAATATGTATAGGAAAATAGTTATTGATCAGGAGCTGTATTTTCCCTCATCCAATTTGTCAACTGGCTTTCCAAAAACCTAGCTAGTGAGGCTGTTCCGGAGTGGTTTGCACAATGTTATTCAGTAATACAGCAGAGCATTCAGACCTGTGTCTTGCATCTGCACCTTTCTGCTCTAGGTAGATGTCTCCTGTAGATGATCAAGGGATGAGGTAAATGAACTCATGCCATGAACTTTTCCGTTTGCACAAAATTTATGAGCACAATCTCACTAGTGTAGTAATACTATAAAGGACCTTGGAAGTCAGATCAAATGACAGATAAAGAAAAGCACTCCAGCTCTAGGAAACTGTATGGAAAGATAACCAGACTGTATAGTACATGACTTACTTGAGTAGCTTATCTCTACTTAACTTAAATTATATGATTAACTTTCTACAACTACAACTCTCGGCATGTTATATAAAGTGCTGACATCCACATAATTATTACACAAGATTTACTGTATCCTATGTCCCTGCATTTTTTTAATTAAATATTTATTCATTTTTACAACAAAACAAATGCAGTCACAGGGGCCACAACTGGAAGTGTTGCTGGCACAACCTCAGGCTTGAAGCAGTTTCCATTATATTTAGGGTTTACAGTTTGGATCAATAGCACTCATCACCCATACTATAAAAATCATTCCAGCACCCCGAATGCAGTTGTATTTGAGAACTGAAGCATTTAATGAAAGAAACTTCTCCCAAAAGCTGTGTGGTGCCCATGTTTGTTCCTAGTTTAAAAGGGCCAAGGACCCTTGATTCAATGACACTAATGTTGAGCTGGCTAGCACAATTCATGAATATAGGTGCCAGCCTCAAGGCAGACTGTTCAAAACCAGGGCATAAACCCCAAAGGAAGGTATGTTCTATAATTAGACTTCACCAACCAAGTATCACGTATGAACTCAAGCATTATAACAGCCTTGCCATGGAGTCACAGATAGACTGCAGTGCCCACAGTGACTATCTTGCCACCCACTGATAGATGATGCTCACCAAAATTCAAATCAATAATAATCAGCTTGTTCCTAGTCCCAAAGGACTCAGTATCTAGCCTAGGTCAACTGTACTGTAGATTGCTCACCAAAGATAATGCTGGTAGCCAATCAGGGCTGTAACTATGGTGGGGCCAATGGGGCTTTGCCCCAGGCGTGCCAGAGCAGTTTGAGCCACTCATTTAAAAGGTGCGTTTTGTGGCGCCAGCCCCAAGTGTTGCTAATGGCAAGGGGCGCGTTCCGAGCGGAACATGCCCCAGGCGGCGAAACAGCACGTTACAGCTCTGTAGCCAATCCTCTCATAAACTAACTAAAGCTTTATTAACTAGGAAGAAAAATGACAGTTAATTACAAGGTTAAAGCAGGTAACACACTAATGAGCTACAGGCTTAGCTCTCAAAAAGTAATATCAGCTGCTGTAACAGGCAAGCTCTATGTCATCTTAACACTAGCTAAAGAGCAAGGATCCCATGCTTATGCTCAGAAATCTTGCTCTCTCCCTGATGTCCCTGCAGCACAGGGATAAAAATTTGTCCTTGACAGAGACTTTTATTCCCACCTCCGCAAGAACTCAAGCTGATGGAACGAGTGTTTAAGTATGTCTCCACTTGATGGTGTGGGGGGGAGAAATCAACAAAGGCTTGTCCCCTGAAGCTCCACAATCTCTTGTCTGGTGTATATAGGCCTTCTTTTGTTGGAGGGAAAATGATACCTCATGCGGTAAATTAGTATTTCATGCTTGGTAATCCTTCTTCCCAGACAGTGGGAGTGTACAGTTTTAGAGAGCAAACTTAAAAGTTACCTAATAACATGAGGCACAGATGTAATGAAATTAACACATGCAGCATCTGATAAGTGTTTCATAAAGTCTAAAGACAATTTTGTAATGCTCACTTCTATTTTAATAATACTAACACAGAAATGAACCAAACTGATTTCTAGCTATGCAGAAGTCTTGATGTGAAAGAGAAACTGCAGAATTGGAATCGATGTGCAAATTTGACAGTGTAAAAGCGGAATTAAATAGTGATTATGGATTCTTTCCCCATTACCTCACCCTCCTTTATGTGCTGTTCCCCAGTGTTTGAATCATAACAACTGCTTTGATTTTCTGTTACAGTGTGACCTGATCCCATGACTTACACTTCCCTGCATTTATTTTTCTCCCATTCTGTAAGTTCCCCCATCTTCAAAGCATCTGATGAAGTGGGATTTTCTCCCACAAAAGCTCATGTGATAAATAATTTTGTTAGTCTTTAAGTGCCACAGGACTCCTTGCTTGTTCTTCTCATGTAAGAGGAGGGTGTGTCTGCCATCTAGTGGTCAACCATCAGAGAAGACTGAATCAATTAGCGTAGTCCTGCACCCAGTCAATACACACTCGTTGAGTTAAACTCAACAAGGATATAATATCACTGACTCCAGGGGAATGATGGCAGGAGTTCATTTGGCATTGAATGTCTGTGTTCTGCGCAGTAAAACAGCTGAATCTCAAAGGGAGGGGTCATCACTATCTAATGGTATCTTCAAAGCATCTAACAAAGTGGGATTTTCTCCCACGAAAGCTCATGCGATAAATAAATTTTGAGTCTTTAAAAGTGCACAGGACTCCATGTTTGTTTTAATGGTAGCAACTCTCCCAGGTAAACTGAGAGAGTCTTTGTCTGGCCAAGAGTTTAAGACCCATGTTAAATTTGTGACTTGCTCACCAGGAAGTTGTTTTTTGCTTGTCTCACATTTAAGATAGGTGGAGTGTATTTCAAAGGTGACAATTATTCCCCTGGTAATAGTGATATCACCAAATTGAATGATGACATCATTAAGCATCAGCTAAGACAATTCCTTGTTTAACATGGCAATACTTCAATGGACACACTAATGGAGTACCTTGGACATGAGCAATGACGAAAAAGGAAATCAAGAACTACATGGCACTTTCCTAGGGCTTTAATTACATTTTTTGGGATGGGGTAAGATCCTGGCTCCACTGAAATCAGTAGCAATTTTATTACTGCTTCAGTTGAGTGAGGATTTCCCCCCAGATTTTTAATGTGATGCATGAATAACTAGAGGAACCTAAATTATAAAAATACCTAACCTGACTGTGTGAGTCAAGAGCTTGTGAAATTCATGTCAAGTTAACAGTCTGATTGGTTATGTGGGAACACAAATTCTGATATGCCTGGGCATATTGGACTGAAATCCACTCTGCACAGCAAGACAGCACCAGCCTTAAGTGGAATTAAGCTCTGGGGGGTTTTAAAGGGATTTAAATAGTGCAGAGTCAGGCTGTGCATGTGCAATTCACTTGCTCTGGCAATCTGGTCCTATGCATTTGAAAATTTTCACAAAATTGCCATCTGCAGGAAGTTTACTTACATTTCTCATGCAAAGGAAGCTCGAACTCGAAATTATACGTGGACAATGCCAGCAGTTGGTAGGGATGGGAATTCTGAAATGACATTGCTATGGAAGCCTGTGCCTAACGAAATGAAGCAAGTGGTTTGTTTCCACTGTATCCAGTACAGAGCCAATGGTATTCGGAATAGTGGAGAATCGAAATTCTATTGGGAACTGAGGGAACTTTCAGCACAGAATCAATGATCTGGCATATTTTCACTTTCAGAATTTACTTGCTACAAAGCCATAAAAATAACGGCTTTGCAATCTTATTTTTATATTGGAGTCACTCTGCCCTTGAATGTCTCCCCCTCTGTTCTAAGAGTTTATTAACCTTTCAGATGTATTTTATAGCCATCTTAGATATACTCAGCGACAGAACAAAGATAAGAAAGGCCGTTCCACTAGTAAGTGAAGGAGGAGGACCTATGGTTGTTTGTTTATTTGTTTGGGTTTTTTTTTAAGTGCTTTGAGAACTGAAAGGCAATTGAACAAAGGAGATCAGATTCAAAATAAAGCTGGGAAACCTCACGTGAAAACAAAGTTACTCGTAAGTGGTTGTTTCAGCATAAAGTTTGATCAGGAAGACTTGTATATTCTTACTACAACTGTATCTTCCAGTTCAAAAATGCTTTATAGTCAATGGCTAATGATTATTAATTCCTTTGGTATTCAGACTAATAGTTCATAATGAATTCAGAATTAACTCATTTGGTGTTAATGTAATGTATAATTCCATGGGAGTACCATTATAATTTTGTCTTATTAAGTGTCAATTTAGTGCTAGCTGTTATTATTCTAAATTCATAAGCCCTAAAAAAGTAATTATTGAGAAGATGTGGTTGAATTACTAAGAGCTATGGTTTGTGCAAAGCCTGTGCATTTTAACAAAATGCTTCCACCAGTTCCACAGGATTTTTGTGGGTAAGTTCAAAATGACAGTCAGCTTCAACCTACCTACCATTCTCTTTCATTATGTGGTTCTCTGAAGGATGAATGTGTCCAAAGGACGCAGCAGGAAAAGGGAAGTAGGAAGAAATGCAAACCAATGCAGCAACTCATGGCTCAGACTTCCCAGGAAAACAAGCCCCTGTTGTTCCCTGAGAATTAAGGGAGATGTGCCTCAGTCCTGACTACATTCCAATAGCAAGGGAACCACCTGTTTTTCCTAGATCCCAAAGAGGTAGGTTTCAGTTGTTCAAGCATTTAGATGTGTTTCAAAGTTGCTAAAGATCTTTAAAGCCCCTTCAACCCTACAAAATCACTTTGGCACTGCAGCATCAATGGAGGCATATTTAATAGTCTAGTTATACCAAAAGACAAGAAAAAGTCTAATGTACCTGTGGCAACTGCCAGATGTAAGCAGGTCTTTGGAGCTGAAAGGCAGAAGTATGGCTAAAATTAGCTCATAATGTGCCTATATTTTAAGGCTCCTGCCCCAGTTTTCTACAAATTTATGACCCAATCCACATCCCCCAAAATCAAAGAAATAAATCCTCTCAATTTATTTGGGAACTGGATTGAGCCTGGGGGCTTGAGTGTGTATTCATTAGACCCTCAAAACACCTATCCAAACCAATAGATATATTGTATTGGTTGTGCATGGAAAGCAAGAATAGGCCCTTAGCTTAATTTTTAAATTTCAGTGAGAACTGCATGCAGCACATGCAGGTTTGCAGTGTCCAGCCTGAACCATTTTTGAGTCATGTAACCAGGAAACGCTTTCAATAGGGGCATGAATTTTGGTTACATGAACAACCAAAAAACAAAGTATCTAAATTTATCTGAAAAAATCCAGTCTTCTAATTGTTAACAAATATGGAACCTTTCCACCCAAGATGTTGAATTTGTTTGATTAAGTTATAATAATTGAAAAGGGTTGACTGGCACAGAAGATAAAATTCAACCTTAACAATAGCAGTTTCTACCAGCACAAACAAATAAGATGAGAGATGCAACTACTAGATATTTTGATATTGTTCCACAAATGGTTATACTAGAACATCTGAGGTACCTAATGGAAACCAACCAAAATTCCAGTCAAATGAAGTTAACATATTGAGATTCTTTAAGATAACACGTTATGACCCATTCCTTCAGCCATAAATAAGACATGATAGTGATCTCCTTCCCTCTTTATCATAGTGCACATGATGTGTTGTAAAGATTTTATTACTTGATCATATCTGCATAATGTCACTTGCTGATACGTCAGAACAAGTCAGTCACAAATGGGGGCTAATCTTACACGTAATCTCAGCATGCTCAGACACTTTTGAAGTGAGACAAGGTCCAATTATCACCAAAAGAACAAAGACCGTATGACCACAGGAACTGAATAGTCATTCAGCTGAATGTGCATTGCCCTTTCAGTTACTGTTAGGTGCCTCTGAAGTGCGGGATTAGGGCAAGGGTTGGCAACCCAAAAGATAAGAAGAGCCATTTTTATAATTCCTTCAATAATCAAGTGTTTTGAGAGCTGCAATGGGTGTAGCCTCCTGGTAGAAGGTTGGTGGAGCCAGAAACTGGGCCAGGGCGCCTGCCACAAAATCCCCTGGCAGGAGAGGAGGTGGGAACCCAAAACCAGGAGCAGGCCCCCTACAGGTTCCCTTGGCGAAAGTGGGGAGCCTGAAGCCTGGTGTGGGTTGCCCGCAGGATACCCTGGTGGCAGGGGGGCCTAGAGCCAGGAGTAGGCTGTCCACGAGGTCCTCCAATGGTGAGGGGGGAGGTCCTCAGAGCCACAACAAGGCAGCCAAAGAGTATCATGCAGCTCCAAAGCCACAGGTTGCAGACCCCTGGTCTAGGCTGAGACCCTTGGTTCAGAGAGTCTTAGGCTGAACACCTGGCTCAGAACACTCTGCGACCATGCTGGGCTTCAAGCAATGTGCGTCCTGCGGGAAGGCCTTCCCAATCAGTGACCCACACAACCAATGTCTGAAGTGTCTGGCAGAAGGACACGGGACTGATACATGCTGCATCTTCTGTTCTTTAAGCCCCAAACTCTGAAGGAGCGTGAGAACAGACTTAAAGTGATTCTCATGGAGGCAGCACCTAGACCTGCTTCAGAGCTGGCATGGGTTCCATCAATGCCAGGGTCTTTGACTCACTGCACCCAATTGGCACCAGCACCACCTTGGCACCAATCCCCATCAGCACTGAAGAAAAAGTCTTGCTCCATTTGGGAGAGAGCTTCATCACCAAAGACCATGAAGGGCATGGACAAAAGCCACCCCACCTGTGTGAGTCCCCTTCCCCAGTACAGGTTCAGGACCTTCCTCCGATTCTAGGCAGTACGAAGGGTTAGACAGTTCTGTTCCCGTTGACCCCAGAGGCCTTTGAGGCAGCAAGAGCCTTACCTCTGCCTCTGCCTGTGCCTAAACCAGTGGCATCAAGGGGAAAACCCTCACTGGGCTCTACAGTGAGGCAATGCTCACTGTCCAAGCCAAGTGCCCCAGCACTGGCATTGGCAGCTGGCTCTCTGGCACAGTCCAAAGCAGACTTGATGGGGTCCAGTGTGCACCAGCCCTCCATCAGACACTGACAACCCCCAGCACTGCTCACTACCAATGCCTAGAGGCCCTGCCTCCCCGTATACAAGGTTTAGGTCAAAGGCAGAGATGGAGCCACACTTACAGGCCTCAGGTTTAGCCCCACATGATACCGCAGTGCAAGGATCCTCCTCAGCACTGATGCCTACAACATCTTACCATACCGGCTCCTTGTCTTTGGGGGAAGCAGAAACCCGACTTAGAATAAACTATACTGGAAACTCACTAGATCAGTGGTTGGCAACACGAAAGATAAGAAGAGCCATTTTTAAAGACTTCTTCAATAACCCAGAGTTTTGAGAGCTGCAACGGGTATAGCCTCCTAGTGTGGGAAGCTGAGCGGAGAGCCTGGAACCAGAAGCAGGCCCCCCCACAGGGTGCCCTGGTGACAGGAAGGGGGAGGGGGAAACCAGAGCCTGGCACAGGCCACCTGCAGGGTTCCCCGGTGGCGACCCAGAGCCCAGAGCCACAAAGGGGCAGTAACAGAGCCGTGTGTCGCTCTGGAGCCATAGGTAGTACACCCCTGCGCTAGATCAAAGAAATGACAATGCAATGGAAAACAAATGAGAACAGGTGCTTGCAAGGAGCAAAGCAGTTACAAGATGGTCATTCAGGTAGAAAGAAGGAACTGAAGGGGGGGCAGCACCACCTATTATACTGTGACCTGAGTGTGGCACTCAAGGGGGTGTTTGCTGCTGAACCTATTGGGACAGGCTAAGGGCAAATACTTTCTAGATGACTGCATTGCAGTACGTACACACCTACTTTAGAATTGATAATGAGCAGTGCTTGAAGAAAAAGACACCTACAGGTATGTAACCCTCTGATCTTCCCCTTAGGCTAGGGGAGAGGCCTGTCTCTGAGGGTGGGAGCATCTCCAGATTCTCAAAAGGTGAAAGAGGGAGCAGGTAGCCCAAGGGTTGGCAACCCGAAAGATAAGAGCAGTTTTTAAAAATTCCTTCAATAATCAAGTGTTTTGAGAGCCTCAAGGGGTTTAGCCTCCTGGTGGGGGCTGGAGGCGGATGGGCCACAGTTCCTGCCAATGGGTCCCCTGGCCGGTAACAGGTGGAGAGTCCAGAACCAGCACCAGGCCTCCCTGTAGGGTTCCCCCGTGGTGGGAAAAGTCAAGAGCTTGGCATGGGCCACCTACAGTATCTCCCAGTAAGGAGTGGCTAGGAACACAAGGGGGGCAGCCAAAAAGTTGCATCTGGCTCCAGAGCTGCAGTTTGCAGACCCCAGGGATAGGCTCCTAAAGTAAGCAGCAGCAGCCCTTCAGTGGCTACTCAAAGCATTTGCCCAAGGATGTAATAGCACCTGCTTGTTCCTGGCTTTGCTCCTGCTCTCTCGTGTTGCCTCACTCTAGCTCAGTGGTTCTTATCAATCAATCAATCAAATCATAGGGCTGGAAGGGACCTCGTGAGATCATCGAGTCCAACCCCCTGGGAATTGAACCCAGGACCGTTATCCACAGGTATGTGCATTCCTGGAAGTATATAGAGGTCTTCCAAGGGGTACCTGAACTCAGCTAGTTATTTGCCTAGTTTTACAACAGGCTATATAAAGCTCACTAGCAAAGTGAGCACAAACTAAGATTTCATACAGACAAAGACATGTTTATACTACTTTATTTACCATACTCTAAAATGTAAGTACAGTATTTATATTCTGATTAGTTTATTTTTTAATTATATGATGAAAATTAGAAAGTAAGTCTTTTTCAATATTAGTGTGCTGTGACTCATATTTTTATGTCTGATTTTTGTGAACAAGTAGTTTTTAAGTGAAGAGAAACTTGGAGGTACACAAGACAAATCAGAAAAAGCAAGGAGTTTTGTGGCACTTAAAGACTAACAGATTTATTTATCACATGAGCTTTCATGGGAGAAAATCCTACTTCATCCTGACAAGGGTATAGTAGCAGAAGGTTGAGAATTGCTTTCTGACATCTGCTTTAGCTCTGGCATCTCGTTTCTGACTCTGAGCTCTGATTCCTCCCCACTATCTCCTGCTCTATCTGTGAAAGGTGACCACCCACATCTCAGTCACTGACCCAATGTGCCATGGAAGAATGCAGTTTAATACTGAAATAATTCAAAAGGAAGCATAGATCACTTCAGCAAGCCAATGCATTTCATTTTCAGAAAAATCCAAGTGTTGTGTTTCAATAAAAAATGAAACACTTTTATATTTTCAAAGTGAAATTTCAGACTTTCCATTTTATAGATCATCCTGAACTTGGTGAGATGGAAACAAATGTTGAAATAGCAGAATTTTTTTCAGCTGGGAAATTCTGAATTTCATTCAATTCTATTTCTAGATTTGGATTGCCCAAATCTTTTGGGATGCATCTTCAAAATCTCTAGAGAAGGAGGTTACCCAGTGTTACTGAAACAAGTACATAAAGCTAAGGAAAGGCCTTTATTATCCATTCAACATGTAAGGGAAACTTGTGCTAAAGTAAGGGTCAATCAGAGTTCAGCATGAATGGTATTAACATAACATATTTATAGACATAATGCCTTCTAGAGTGCTCTGTCCCAGCTCTTCATTTTTAAAGGGATAACACTGTTACATACAAGTTATTGTAGTTTAAAGGGATAACTCTTAAATGAGAGTTATTGTTATTTTAAAGGGACAACTCTGTTTAAATACATGTTACTGATTGATTCCCAGGTCACAAAGAAACCAGAATAACACTCAGAAACCTAGCAAGGGGTCCTGTGGCACTTAAAGACTAACAAATTTATTTATCACATGAGCTTTTGTGGGAGAAAATCCCACTTCATCAGATGCTTTTAAGATGAGGGAACTTACAGAATGGGAGGAAAATAAATGCAGGGGAGTGTAAGTCATGGTAGCAGGTCATACTGTAACAGCAAATCAAAGCAGCTGTTAAGATTCAAACACTAGGAAACAGCACAGAGGAAGGCAAAGTCAAATCACCTGTTGTAATGGGAAAAGAATCCATAGTCACGATTTAATCTTGTTTTCACACAACTGACTCTGCATATCAGTTCCTGTTCAGCTGTTTCTCTTTGAAGTCTTGATGTCCTATTGACTTGCTTGAGCACAGCTGTTAACAAATCATCCCCAGAGTGATTAGAAAGATGGAAGTGCTCAGCAACTGGGTTTTGCATGTTGTGATTTCTGATGTCAGTTTTGTGCCCATTTATTCTTTTGAGCAGATCTTCTCCCATGAAAGCTCATTCAATAAATAAATTTGTTAGTCTTTAAGTGGCCACAGGACTCCTTGCTTATTTTGCTGAACTAGAGTAACCTGGCTGCCCCTTTGGAACTCAGAAACCTGACATACAACTGATCGCTCTAATTGCTTGATAACACACTTTCTCATAGTATTTCCAACATCCTGCCCTGCATCTGAAGTGACTTTTCTGCAGTGAAACATAGTAACCTACATGTTCTGTATTCAGAAAGCCTGGTGTTTTTTTCATGCATATAAACCTTGTACAATATTAAATGACCACACTGGGGAAGGTTTCTTTAGGTTGCACTTTACTGCATCCCATTAAAGAGGAATATTAAAATTTAATATCTTCTTGTTTAGTCTTAATTTGAAGGAATATCTGTTTTGCAATCAGCCTCATCATATTTAAAAATCTTTGTCTATTTACCTCCTATTTCTTTTGATTGCACCATCACCTGACTTCTGAGTAATATTCTTTACTCTCTCCTGAGCTTTTCACTAATCTCACCTTCAATCAATCAATCAATCCCCAGCTCTTTCACAATGTGGGGTCAAGCAGACAGTTACTACTTCCTGGTAGTAATAAGTCATTAGCATTGGAGAAGGCAGGCAAAAAGAGTTCTGCCTTGAAATGAAAACAAACCTCAACAGCAGACATGAGAAAATATATTTACAAATGCATTTTTTTCAAGTTATGGATATAAGATAACATTTTGTCAGTTTTAAAATAACTATGCATTTTAATTACTCAGGAGGGAAAAGAGTTTGAAAACATTATGCGAAAGGCAAGCTATCCTTTCTTGCTGTACCAGAGCAAAAGGAAATTTTCTTTCCTTCTAAACCAGGCTGGTCCAACCTGCAGCCCAGGGGCCAGGCTCTGGCCTGCCAAGGGCTTTCATCCAGCGCATAGAGTGCTGCCACAAGAGCCTGGGAGCTGGGGCTGACTGGGGCTGCAGGGAGACATGGGCTGGCTGGAGAGCTGTTCAGGGACTGGATTCAGCCCCTTTCGGGTGTGTGAGCTGAGCTGGCATTGTGCTCAGTCTGGTGGGACAGGGAGGAGAGCTAAGCCAGAGGGCAAGGGGAATCCAGCGGAAGGAAAGCAGTGCTGAGTTGGGGTGAGGAGAAAACAGGGAGACAAACACAGGACAAACTGTGGCAGTTCTGGGAGGGTGAAGGGGCAGACGAGCGGTGCAGCTGGTTGGCAGGGCCCAGCTACTTCCTGACCTGGACATCCCCCCAGTTCTGCTCTCCTCCTCAGAGCTGTAACTATGGTGGGGCCGATGGGCCCAAAGCCCTGGGTGGCCCACACCAGCTCAACGGAGCCACTCTATTAAAGGGGCGGCTTTGCAGCACTGGCTTTAAGTGCTGCTAATGGGAAGGGGCACATTCCAATCGAAACGCACCCCAGGTAGCAAAATACCACGATACAACTCTGCTTCTCCTACTCCCCTAATGCCAGCACCCCAACCTTTCCCTGACCTCAGTGGCAAAAACTTTTCTGTAGAAATTGCTACCTATTAATGTTTCGGGTACAGAGATGCCCAATGCCAAAAACCTGTGACCCCTTCAGAACTGCCAGGATTTGTCTTGACTCTGTTCTCCTCTCCCACTCCCCAGCACTGCTCTCCTTTCCCTGAGCAGTGCTTGGCAGGGAGTGAGGAGAGCAGAGCTGGTGGGGTCCCTGTCAGGAAGTAGCTGAGCCCTGCCATTCAGCTGCTCTGCTTCCCCCACCTCACCCTTCTTCCCCTCCCCTCCTCTGCCATGCTCCTCATGCTCTGCCATGCCCCCTCACAGAGGCAGCCCTGCCTGCCCTTATCCTCTGTACACAGTGGAAGCAAAAGAAATGCCAAATATCACGCTAATAATTATTTTATTAAAATTTATTAATAAGATCGATTTGTATGTCTTTACCAAAAAATTTCTCACAGGCCCCCCTACTGAGAAAAGAATTGCAGTGTGGCCCCTCACTCAAAAAGGTTGGACCACCCCACTCTAACCCTTGCCTTAAGTTATGTGTTTATGCATATACCCACAAGGATGTTCACATGCATGTCATTGCAAATGTTACCTCCAATTCCTTTGTATTTTCTCCTGATGGGCAAGCTTTAATGACAATGACGCATGTGCCTTTTTAAAGAGAATACATATCCTCCATGTAGTTCTTCTTTTCCCTAGTGCTCCAAACCAGCCGGTAATGCTATCTGCTCATGCTATTAATTATTTTTTGTATGTCTTGTCACTGGCATCCCTGCTTTAGAGGGACTTCTCCAGTTCTCATTTACTCTGGTGTAAGTCAGGCATAATTCCACCCCTGTGACTAGAACAATGTGTGCTGCCAACCAGGGGCGTCGCTGCCCTAGGGAAGCACCCGGGTCACTGCCCCAGGCCACGCCCTCTGCCAGGAGGCCACGCCCCCTGGCTGCAGGCCACGCCCCCACCGGGGATGGGCCCCTGGCGGCTGAGCCCCAATCCCCGGCCGGGGATGGGGCCAGGAGTGGCCTCCACAACCACAGGTGGCTGAGCCCCGGATCCCCAGCTGGGGACGGGGCCGCTGCAGCTGCGGGCAGCTGAGCCCTGGATCTCTGGCCCGATCAGGCCAGAGACCAGGAGAGGCGGGGCCCCACCAGACCCTGGGCACTGGCGCTGGGATTTGGGGCACATGCCCCATGTGCCCGGTGCAAGCGACGCCCCTGCTGCCAACTCTTGTCATTTCATTGAAAGTTTTGCAGTAAATGGTGTTTTTCTTAAAGCCTGTGCTGCTGGAATCCGCACCTGCATGGAATCTTAGTTTTCATTTTTCAAAAAAGCTTTTAAGTCATCATGGTTTCAAAGAATAGCTTGAAAACATGACCCAAGCCAACCTAATGCTCAGAAAGCAGAAGGCAAATAGAAAGCATCCTGTTTATTGCTTTTTAAAAAATCTTAATGACTTTATGCCCATCTCGTGAGATGTGAGTACTCAGGTTTAATGTAACTGGAAGAGCACTGACATCTGGAGCTCTTTTAAAACTCTGGCCACTTATAAATCTAACTTTCAGCTTTAATCTTCACAGGCAACATTTACACGGAATTCATACAGGTTTTTAAAATGGGTTGGAGCCTGATGCTCATGTGGCCAGAACTTGTCCTTCTGTTTTAAGTGGTTTACTTAAACTTTGCAAAGCAAATCTAAAATCCATTAGAATTTTGGAGGCCATGCAGGATTAGGGTTACCAGATGTCCAGCAAAAGGAGGACATGTCATCATCTTTGCCCTGACATCTTCCGTCCTACAGGCATTTCAAAAAAAGCTGGTTTTGTCCAGCTTTTTGCCTGATGCCAGAGTGGCAGTCTAAAAATGGATGCAGGCATGAGCACACCCTGCCGAATGTGTTCCCCTGCTGGCTCAGGGGGCTGTGGAGGCTATTCTCCTCCCCTCCCCTCCCTTCACAGCACCTGGCATGGGGAGGTTCTGCCCCTACCAGCCAGAGAGGTGTGTGCAGCACGTGCCCCCTCTTGCTGGGGCCAGTGCCATTTAGCCTCTGACCCCAGGCAGGCTCCCCGGCTGTGAGTTCCTGCCACAGGTCCCTTCCTGCCCTCCCCCCAAAGCTGAGCTGCCCTGGCTTCCTTCTTGTCTGTGTGGTAAGTACTGTACACCTGTGACCTGTCTGACTCCTGAGAGTTAATGAGGTACCCAAGCTGCAGCCACATACATCCTGAGATTGCAGTGCAAACATGTCCTGGGCTATGGTAAAAGAAGCAAGGAGTCCAGTAGCACTTAAAGACTAATTAATTTATTTCTCACATGAGCTTTCATGGGAAAAAATCCCACTTCATCAGGCACTTTGTAGACGGGGGACCTTACAGAATGGGAGGAAAATAAAGGCAGGGTTAAGACATGACCAGGGTCATTCATGGGTTTGAGCCCTGTGTTGGGGGCTTTGATTTTTGGCCTGTTGCTCCACACAATAGGGCTCAATTGGGAAAAAAAAATATAGCAAACACTAATAAAATGAAGGAAAATAAAGTATACTGTGAATAAAATTACTAACAGGGACCAATTAAGTGAAACAAATAAAGGGGCACATTTGAATTGGCTAGAAACAATTTAGGATGATTTTTTTAAATTGCAAAATGGGCTGCCTTGGAAAATGAAAAACTAGACGCAAGTCAACGGCTTTTTTTCGTTTCTTTTTAAGGTGCTTTTGAAGCTTATATTTGCAAATTTAGTATTTTAACTGTTTTTAGTCTCATGAATATTAATGAAAGGGTCATGAAAAACTTTCATTGGCTGAAAAAATCCAGTTTTCAGTAAAAGAAAACATTTTGGTATTTTTTTTTTAATTTTAAGATACAACTTTGCACACTTTTAATGCTGTATTCATTAATCATTACCCATTTTCCATGACGTAATATGGTAATTTATATTAATATTAATATAAGTTATATTAATACTACACTTCCTCCATGTGTCCTCTTATGGCCTCCTTTTCGTACTTCCCTGTTCTCCTTTCTGTGCTTTTGTATCTGGTAACCCTGTGCAGGATGGCCAATGGGTTAGGAACAGTGGCTTTGAAAATCAGAGAATGTGTGTTATAGGCAATAGTGTCATCTAGTGGTAGAACTGTTACCCTGCATAATTATAAATATTCAAATAGCCAGCTTTGCAGTTGTGCACGATGACAAGTAAGTAAATGTGATAAATCTTTAAAATTACTGCAGGACTCCTCATTTGTTTTGTTGTGCATGAGTTTGCCACTTGTATGCTGGCTGCAGCTTACTGTCACATGTCCTACACTGCAGTGCCTCTTATGGTTTCAAATGGGCCAAAAGAACATGTGATCTGTCCTTGCACAATGCTGGAGTTTTGTTTAGTGGTTGAAACACATTTATTTATAATGTTACACTGCTCACTTATCGAAGAGCAATCAACCTCACAGCCAACTGAGAGGTTTCTTCTTTCAGTTTGATGCTCTAGATCAGGCATGGCCAAACTACGGCTCAGGAGCCACATGTGGCTCTTGAATGAAAAAGTGTGGCTCACAGAAGAACATCAGCAAATCAATTTAGTGGGTAAAAGTATATGGCTATATGCCTCAGTGCGCCTCTTGAAGGTTTAATAACTTGTGTGGTTCTTGAGTTCCATAAGTTTGGCCACCCCTAATATAGATGTATCTGAGAATGAAGGAGACCTCACACGCCACTTTAAGACTTCACCTTTAAGGGTGACAAATGGCTGTGTTTGGCTCCAGGTTGCCAAGGGAAGGAGTTTTGCCTGAGCTCTATATTGACTGCATTTTCCTCAGCCTTCCGTTTGTTAGGGACACAGAGCCTCCACACAGATGCCCTATTCTCCCACAGATATATGAGGATCTGCCAGGTTTAGAGGGGCCAAACTATACTGTGGTAATCCTCCTTAATTAGGTAACATACGTTTGCAAGGGCATCCTTGCAATATGTTCTATAGAGCTTTTTCCTGGGCTCAGATCACAGGAGGAGGTGTTACTGAGCAATAGGTGTACACTGATTTCCCTAGCAGTGAGGGATTACTATTGTCTAATAGTTTCATTTGAGGCTCTCAAAACCTTTTATAGAATATGAGTTTATGAAGCCTCACAGTGTCCCATGGTAGGTTTGTAAACTGAGGCACAGAGAAGTGAAGGTAGTTCTGTAGTGCTGCTCAGACCTCTGGAAGTCAGGCCTTTACAACTTCCAAAGGGGAACTCAGTGTATGCCAGTGCCATGTTGTGTGCCTGGGGCTTGGTCTATATTACTTTTGTTGGAATTACATAGCTGGAGCAATGCAGCTATACTGACTGAACTCCTGGTGTAGGCAGCACAATGCTGATGGGAGATAAGTTCTAGTGGTGTAGCCGTGTTAGTCTATGTACAGCAAAACCCGTAAGAGTTCTGGGGCACCTTAATAACTAAGAAATTTCCTCAGGCATAAGCTTTTGTGGGCTCCAACCCACTTCGTCAGATGCCTCTAACATCTTACATTCACCAGAGGCATCTGATGGAGTGGGCTTCAGCCCATGAAAGATTATGCCCAAAGAAATTTCTTAGTCTTTAAGGTGCCACAGGACTATTGCTGTTTTTGTGATAGAAGAGCTTCTCCTATTGACAAACCTACCACTTCTAGTGGAGGTGCAGAGCACCTATGCCAGTGGGAGAACCTCTCTTGTCAGTGTAGGTAGCATTCTCACAAAGAGCAATAGTTGAACTATTCCAGCACTGTGTGTGTAACTGAGTCCTTAGTCTGGCACATGTAGCCTCTAGGAGGTGTGAAAAATGCACCCCATTCATCTCCCTGGGTTGTTATGATCACGTTCGCCCAGTCCTAGTGATCACCCTTTAATTGTCACCGTTAAATATTTTGTTGTTAATCATTTTAGCAGATGGAACAGGGAATGAGATGGGACTTGGGAGTTGCTCCAAGGGAACATTGGAGAGAGAAAGAAGGATGGGAAAGAATTGCACACACAGATCAGAAATAGAGGTGTTCCTAAAGGGGAACTTATTTCCTACCGAGTGTTACTGACAAAACACAACACCATTAGACAATGATAACTCTGACTTCAGTTACTCTAGTGACATCTATCATAACCCTTTTCTGCTCTAGATTTTTGAGCAAGACACCTGTTGTCATAGAGGTGTTGTACTCCACACTGGGGTGCACGGAGTCCTAAGTGTATACCTGAGCCAACGAACTATAACAATGGCCTCAACCACAGAATAAGTTTGATACCTGCATGGGTGGAAGATACAAGAACACAACTGTGAGAAATATAGTGACCACATACAGTTCCTCCATTACATTACCTTATGATGGTTTATGTATGATGGTGTTCTATTCTGCAGGGGAGAGTTACCACCACTCCTACAGGAACCAAAAACAGTAGTGGTATGGGATGTAACCTTTTGCTATACCTATATTGAGCTTGCATGCATATATTATTGTCTATTCATTTTACGTAGGTATATCTTTCCTTTTATAAACCTAGCAATTATGGTTCTATAGTATTTTACTTAGTATAAGTAAGTAGGGTAGTACAAGTACTTTCTGGAATCTGGAAATGCATATATCCAGCAGATCTTTGCAAAGGAAGTAACAAAAGTCTGCAAAGTCTGCATGTTAAGTGCTGTGCAATAGGATGAAATCCTGCAAACTTTGTAAAACCAAGGTTTGCATCTGTCTATGCAATAGAGAAAAGCTAAGTAGGTAAGAGGTAACTGTGGGCCTTGCAAGCTTTAAGGGAAAGCACCAGATGGGTTATATTTATCATGTTTTGCAGACAAATAGATGACAACATCTCTGCAGACTCAGCATAAAACCCACAAGATGGTAAATGGAAAATAGGAGAAAGGTGAAGGGGAACATTCTAGAAAAAAATACATCAGTCACACATATGAACCCCTGAACCAATAATCTGAGAGCACTCCAACAGGTGGTTTTTTTGGGAGGGGTCCAAAACTCATATTTGAGCCAGGAAGAATGAGATAATGAGATCTATTTTTGGAAGAGTATAAAAGGTAACCCCCCCCACTATGCAAAAAGAGTACTTAAAGCCCCAAAATTTGACAAGAAGGCGAAGCTTCCATCTCATCAGGCCTGAATTCAACTTTCAAGATCACATCTTCAAAGACCCAGAAACTCCCCCCCCCCCCCCCAGCTAGTTTTTCTTGGTTTTTTTTAGTTAGGTAATATTAGAATGGCTAGCTCTGCTCTTCAGTTGAACATCTTTACTCCCGTGTGAGTATAAGCAAACTGTAACTTTGTAATTCATAAGCTATTTCATAGTTTTAATATCAATCATAACCGGTTATTGCTTATTATTCATTGTATAGGAGTTGCTGGATACAGTAAGGTTTACTCTGTTATTTCATTATACATTCCTCAGTTAAGGTTCTTATCAATTATATGCTTTCTGCTGTTAGCAATAAAAATTGTTACAAATACCTTAATTTTGTATACCTCTTTTCGTCACAGGGGTTTGCATAAAGAAATTAGTTTAAGTTTTAATTTATCTGTAGTCAGATTCTGAACCAGGACACTTATCCTTCAAACTGGCTTGGTAAAATCTATATTGGCTATTCTAAATTCCAAAGTAATTATAGAATCAGGCTACAGGGAGGGGGGATTAATTACCTCTGGGATTGTAAACAACTCCAAGGGAAGCATCACCCACTGGGGGTTCAGGATGAGTTCCAAAGCAGTGTCCTTGTTAGTCTAGTTTGGCAAGAGCTTTCCAGAGATTCAGGCAAAGAAAGGTTTTTGGTATAAAATTTTGAGCTTGACTGACAAAGGGCTTTCTTTCTGATCTGGAAAACAGACAGGACCTTCTGTCCAAGGGGTCCCCAACCCTTGCAGAAGGATTGGAAAGATTCTGGCCTTTTGGGGCCCCTTAGAACTGATAGGTGACTCCTGGAATGTTTATAGTGTATTTTTAAATCTGTTTGTTTTAATTATATTTTCTCTGCAACATTTTTCCATTAAGCATAGATGTGCTTGCTTAGTAAGAGCTGCATAGCAATTTTTAAATAGGACAAAAACATCCTGTAATCATTCATGGAGAGAAAGCAATGTATTGGAAGTGGCCTTTAGGCAGACTGCCTTGGTGAGGATATGCAGGAGTAGCCATGTTAGTCTAATTCAGTAAAACAACAAAGGAGTCTGGTGGCACTTTTAGGATATGTTTACACTTAGAAGGTTAGTTCAAATTAACTGAATTTGAACTAATCAATTCAATTAGTTCGAATTAAGTTAATTTGAATTAACACAGCCACACTAGAAACGCAAATTTGAACTAGCATGTCCATGCACCGGACTTGCAAGTTCGAATCAGGCAAAGGGTGCTATTGCAGAGGGAAAAATC
This sequence comes from Podocnemis expansa, assembly GCA_007922195.1. Taxonomy (NCBI): domain Eukaryota; kingdom Metazoa; phylum Chordata; order Testudines; family Podocnemididae; genus Podocnemis; species Podocnemis expansa. The sequence goes on along the minus strand of ML682007.1, from coordinate 20,614,437 downwards.
AAGCTGTGGTTAATTCGAACTAATGAGTTTGAATTAACCATCAATTTGAACTTAAGGGAGATTTTATAGATTCGAACTAGGCTTTCCTTAGTTCGAACTAAGGGAACTCCTTAGTTCAAACTAATGAAAGCAAGTGTGAACATGCACTAATTTAGTTCGAATTAAGCCTCCTTAATTCAAACTAAATTGTAAGTGTAGACATACCCTTAAAGACTAACAAATTTATTTATTGCATAAGCTTTTGTGGGAGAGATCCTACTTCATCAAAGTCTTGAAGATGGAGACTGTCTGATGAAGTGGGATTTTGTTCCATGAAAGCTCATATGATAAATAAATTTGTTAGTCTTTAAAAGTGCCACAGGACTCCTTGTTTGCAGTGTTATGGTAGTTGTGTCAGTCCCAGATATTAGAGAGTCAAACAAGATGGTGAGGTAGTATCTTTTATTGGACCAATTTCTGTTGGTGAGAGAAACCTGCTTTCAAGCATACATGGAACTCTTCCTCAGGTCATGGTAGCGGCTGGGCAGCCTTAAACCCCCTGGCAAGAAGGGAGTTGAACAATGATCCCTAGAAAAGGCATGTGGGTGCTGTTACCCTGAAACTGTAACAATAGATGCTTCTCTGCCTTGTCCTATCTATTGAAGGAACAGCAATACACTCCAAAAAACTGGAAAACCAGTGTTCAAAAATGTTGCCATTTCAAATCTATTCCCATTTTGCAGGTTTCAGAATGGAGCCAGGTTCTTTTTTTTTTTGGCCAAATTTTCCATGTTTTATCTCATTAATTTTTTTAAAATTGTCATTTAGCAGAATGTTTAGAGTTTTTGAAAAATGATCACTGGAAACATGGTTTTGAAAAGGAATTTACTAAAAATGTTAACTAAAAACTGTGCTAAAAACTTTGTGGAAAAATTCACAGAAACACTGAACATTGTAATTGTCAGGTTGTTTTTTTAAATTTAACTCTATTTTTTGAAAAAAGTTTCCTTTTGGGGGAAGAAAGGTATTTTTCAACTACAAAACCTTCTGAAAAATGTCAGTTGTCTCTAACATACAACAACGGCTATCCCTTTAGAACTTTCTAACATACAGGACTTCCGTTCTCTGAGAATATGGTATTATTTAACCTGTCATTTTAAAGCCATAATTTATTTTATCTCATTATACAAAACAGACACAAACAGCAGTAAATCTAGCAAAAAAAAAAAAAAAGGAATGTGAAAATGTTTCAATCAGCACACGTATACACTACCTCTATTGTTATGCAAACCTTTCAAATCACTGCTATCTCCAAGCATTGGTCTAGAAAGAACTGACATTTTATTTGTCATACAAATAGCTTTGCATTGAGAGTGATGTGTAACTCTAAGCACATAATAAGGATTTTCAGGCCAAGCCTAAGAAAAGCACAGGGGCTTTCTGTTGTTGAATTCAGGGAAGGGGAGGCAGCAATTTGCATTCTTCCTGTGTGGGACATGTGGCTTTTTTACAAGTGATTTACACTCTCAAGCCTTGTCCACAAACGTATTGGGGGTGGGGTGGGGTGGGGTGGGGTGGGGGGGAAGCATGGTTGGTTTTTTAATTAAAAATGGTGGGTTACTTACCAGTAACTGTCCTTCTTCTTCAAGCGAAGCTCCGATACATTCAGTATTAGGTGACTGCTAGCCACATTGTGGAAGGTGGGTGGAGTTAGAGCTTTATCCGCCGTCAGCACGGACGCCCACAAACAGCACAGCACCCAAAATTGGGCGAAGAAGCAATGGGCCACCAGGCAAACGCCTACAGACACGCCACTACGTGCAAGATCTTCGAAAGAAGACATGCATGTGAGTGCCGAGGGGTCATTTGTCACTCTGTCAGGAGACCAGAACTCCAAGAGGGCAGTCCCAGTTCATTACTGGGGAACCCGCTATATCACAATAGCAAAGAACATCCTTGTCACCAACAAGACCATCTAAATAAGAGGGTTGCCCTTCCCTAGCAGAATCCACTCATGAGAAGGGCAGTCATGATCCAGAGCAACAGGCGATGAGCAAAGGTGGGATAACTGCCGCCCTTGTCGCCCTAACCTCAAAGGGCGGTAAACTGGGTTAAGTTACTAACCAAGACTGGGGCAGGGAACACATCAGCCCTTGACCAAGTGGGGGATAGGCAAAAGGCCTTTCCCCATTGACATACTGGCAACAGATGCCAAGGGCAGGGTTGATAAACTAAGGTGTCCCGCCTCCATATAGAAGATAATGTAGGAAGAAAATAACAAGGAAGGAGTAGGTGGGGACCCCCGCCCTTCCATCCATTGACGCATGGGAATGGAGGGTCTGGGGGAGTAGGGCCTTGGAATAAGGCCTAGACATGGGCAGGCCCATCTCTGGGGCCCAAAGTGTCAGAGACACTCTGTCAAGGAGGTTGTTGTAAGGAAAGAAGTGGGAATCCCCAGAGGGCCCTTCTTTGGAAGTGACCCTTCCACAGGTTATAGTAGGAAAAAGGGGGACCCTTAGGTACACCCATCCTAGCAGCAGGAGAGAAGCCAAACAGCGGAGGTCATGAATGTTAAATGACCAGGAAATGAAAACAGAGAAAGGTGATTGAATTCCCATGTTAGGTCGTCCCCGACCAAAGGGATGGGGGAGAATGACCTGAGACAGGTGAGAAACCATTGTGGGGTTCTGGGAGGGGCTTATGCAACCTCAAGGCTAGGTGCGCATCTCTCTCCCTTGCTCCTCCATACTCTATTCTCCCGATACACAGACTCGTGAAGGGAGAGGTGTGCTGAATAGAGGGAAGTGGTATCTGACTATCTCTATAGATGGGTCAGGTCCCCCCCCAAGGGTCATGCCCCCCAAGCTCCAGAATCGGAGTGTTGGGGGGGGCACATGGCTATCATGATATTCTCACTTCTCCTCTTGCCTGATATTCTCACTCTCACTTCTATGGAGAGGCAGTCAACCTTCATATCACAGCTGGTTGACTCAGTTCTAGCAGCGGGAGTAGGTGCTGGGTCCCAGCTGTAACAGGCCTACTACGAGGGATCTTGCATAGATCGCGATGAGAAGAGAAGACAATGACTTAGCCAAGTTCAAGGCAGACGTGGTCTATAATGCCTACTCCAAGGGGGAGGGGTGTTATTGGTGCACCTCCCTGCATATTAGATGGGGTAAGGCTTGGGCAGGTCCCAAGTGGAAGAAGGGAAGAGAGAGACTCCAGAGAGAGGGGAGGAGAGCACAAGGCAACCCCTACTTTAGGGAAAAAACAAGGGGAAGCCACTGTGTCCTCTAAGAAACACAGGGCATGAGGGGACATTACAAAAGCATCACCCATAAGGCATCAGGCTTTCCAGCCTGCTAAGGGTTTTGCAAATTCCCTTGGGAGCTAGAGTCCTGCAGGGGAACTAACTGTGACCTAAGGACCACATGTCCTCAAGCAGGCTCACTCAGGTGTATGAATACCAATGGGGTTTAGAGTTCTATCCCCTACTATCTCCCCTTGTTGTGATTCTAGGGAGGAGGGGGATGCCATAGAAAGGTCAAGGCAGCTCCTAGATGGCTGTCTGGGGTTTTCGACGGAATGCGTCCCTTGCCTGTTTGGAGGGAGGCACCAGGGCAGAGGGGATTTCAGTAGAGGGTCTAAATGTGAGGTTTGCCTGTGGGCAGATGGACCAATGAGATGTGGTGACTATCCTTGGGGAGGAGAGGTGGGAGCTAAAGAGGCAAAATCCCTATGGTGGAGCTCAAGGATGCCTTGAGCAACAGGCCTAATACGAGTCTGAAGACCATGCCCCTGAGAATGAAAAGGGGACCACCTGGGGAGGCGAGGAGGGAAAAGGTAGAGGACAAGAGGGTAGAGCTCACCCTCTTACCTACCACCTGGGAGGTGGGGTATGCCATCCTACAGTAATTTCCCCCAAGTTCCATTGCAGGCCAACACGAATAAGAAATGATCTTGGGGCCACCGAAGCAGAAGCGTACCTGTCCCAATGTGCCTGACTGGGGAAGGGTTGGATGAGGTGCCGGGGGGGAGTGGCCTCTGGGTACGAGGATGGGGAGTGGGTATCCTCCCCTACGTGTCCCAGCAGGCTGTAGCTCTGGGTAAGGGCTGCAGAGCAGGTGTTGTGAGGGGGAGCGTCATGTGTCCCCTTCTCATACCTCTATCACCCCCAGATTTCCACCAAGGCTCCAAGGGCACAAGCAACTAGAACTGAGCACATGTGAGGAGAGTTCTGCAGTTGCCAGGCCCTTATTTGACCCAAAGGGTACAGTAAGGGAAGAGGGAGAGATCTTTACCGGAGAAGAGGAAGAGGTGAGGCTGATTGTGAGGAGGCGTTTAATATAAGTGATTTAGGGTGTCGCCCTGAAGATCAAGGGTTGGGTTTAATAGAGGGAGAGGCGACCATATCGGAATTGATCACCTTCAATGGGAGAAAAGGGGCCATCATTCCCAGTCCAAGGGCCCCTAAAGGGTAGCCATTTCACTTGTGGGGGAGGAGACCACCATGAGGGCCCTCACCACAAGTGTTCGTGGGGTCATGGTGGCTGGTAGAATGTTGAAGCACCTGGGGAGTAAGCATACCCAGGGCTCTAAGACTAACCTAGGGTCACAGTTGCTGCAGAACAGAGTCAGTTGCCAGGGCACAAGAGAGGCTGTCCCTTGAAAGGTAAGGTCTAATGGGACTGCTGTAGGTCCTGGTAGAGGCCACTCAGTGCATAACCATGGGTGTAGCATTGCCGCAGCTGGCCTTGTCTGAGGCATCCCATGCCACTGTAAGGGCTTCAGGTGAGGCCAAGGGACCTTCCTCGATGAAGGCATCCTAATCTTCCAAGTGTTCTTGTGGGAGGAAGCTGCTAAAACCCTTCATAGCATTACACAGATCTAGGGAATATCTGTTAAACAAAGGCCTAATGTTTAGCAATTCTCAGCTGAAAGGCTGAAGTTGAATAGGCCTTTGACCCGGAAGGTCAAACCTCCTGGACCCCTGGGAGCCCGGGGGTAAACCAGGGTGGCTCAGGCCAATGTGTCCCATTGATGTCAAGGACATGTGCATGAAGAGGGATCATAATGGCAACTGGAGAGGATGCAAACTTCAGGTCGAATAAGGGGTCTTGGTTCCCCTCGAGGGTGTGACCCTGACCCCCAGATAGGCAGTGACCCCGTAAAGGGAGCTAAAGTGTAGTAGGGTCTTCTTTGTAAGACCCTGGCCCTGGGTTCATGGCTCTAGCAGGGGGAAAGGACAACCCTGGTACTGAGGTGCCCTCTCCCGTGGCCATGGTACTGAGTTGGAACTCCCCTTCCAAGGCCTCAGTGGGAGGTAACCAGCTTCGAGTGTGGTACTGAGAAGAAGCCAGTGCAGGGAACCCTTCAGTAGGAGGCCAGGCCTGTGGCATGCACTCTTGGACCTTCTTGCGGTGCCAGGCAAGGTGTCGGTGCCATAGGGGTTGGAGGCCTCAGTTCCACAGTGACGCAGGGCCAAGGAATGACCAGCTCCCCCCAGTGCTGGGTAAAGTGAAAGCAAGGCGGACTTACCATTTGCTTCAATGGCCTGGCTGCGATTTCAGGAGTTGAAGAGCCTCCGCCACCTTAAAGTCATTTGGTGTGAATGGCATCATGATAGTCTCTGGCCCTCACCCCCCAGAGGGGAGAGCCAGAGCGGCACCGGTACTTCAGTGCTGAAGTTGATGCCCAGCACACTTACCAGTGCTCTGCTGGGGAGCGGCACCGAGAGGGCCTTGGTGCTGACTGGCCTGAGGTGCTGCTGCCAATGCATGGTGCTCAGATGCTCCGCCCCTTTTCTTTGGAGAGGAGCTATCAGGGATAAGGTCACATGGCACCGAGATGGTGCCGAGCCAAATGCCAATCATGGCTGTTTATTCACAGCCAAAGAGCGGCGCCAAGAGGACGCCGGTGTCAATCCAGCATGCGGTGCCCAGTTAGGGGCCTATCACGGCTTTTTATGCATAGCCGGAGAGTGGCATTGAGGGGGCTCCAGTGCCAGCCAAGCACGTGGTGCCGAGTTAGAGGCCAATCGAGGCTTTCATTCGTAGCTGGAGGATGGCGCTGACAGGGCTCTGGTGCCAACTGAGCACGTGGTGCCAAGTTAGAGGCTGAACATGGCTTTTATTTGTAGCCAGAGAGTGGATGCTGGCAAACTGACTCCCTGCCTCTTGCAGAGGATTCAAGTGAACAACTCTGGTAAGTAGCTTAGAGCTTACAGCTTCCCTGCTGCTGTTGGAAAACGTGTTGTAAATTTTCAGATGCAGATGTTAGTAGGACAGTTGACAGATCTGCAAGGCTTCACTTCTGCTGCCTGCACTGCTCAGGCTCCAAGGACATCAGGGATACACCAAGGTTATGTCTACACTGGAGGCTCTGTTAAGTTGACTTAAAGCATCCACACTGAAAATTCCTGTCGACTGCCTGTGTCCACACTGGTAGGTGCTAAGTGAACCCTTCCTGGTGGCTAGGAACTCTGGGAGGGGGTCTGCAGGCCAATTAGGTCAACTTAAGGGCTATTCCCCATTTTTACTGGCTTAAGTAGACTTAGTAAGGTCGCCTTAACTATTAAGTTGACCTTAAGAGATGGTGTTATTAAGTCAACTTAAGGAAGTGTTTAAGTCAATTTAATAAAGGCCCAGTGTGGCTGTGGGGGTCTGTAGGTCAACTTAAGCTTCCTTAAGTCTATCTAAGGCTCCAGTGTAGTTGTACCCCAAGCTAGCAAAACCACAATATACGATGAATCCTCTCAGTAAGGTATTTTGAGCCTTCTGCCTCTAAGATTGAACTCTTGACTTAACATAGGTGGCAGGTTTGAATAGGTTTACTTTTACCTAGTCAGTGCCTTGCCTGCTTTAAGTCACTGTGACCTACATACAGATGCCATACTTTCTTTTCCTCCTGAATTTTTCATGTGGCTTTGCTTATCAGGTCCAGCATTAGAATTTCTCTAGCCTCCCTCTCATTTCCCCTCAGAGGGTCAAGCATGCACTTAGCAAAGGGTGGAGTTGTTTGTCTTATTTTAATTTTCCCCTTCACTAACAAAACAAATTATTTAAATGTTTCTCTTCAAAAGTACCAGTGGAGGCTTCGTTGGAGATGGTATTAATTGACAGCAACTTTATTAGCACCATTATCAGGCAAGCATAGAAATCTGGGCATCAGTTTCACGCCTTTGTGTGGATGCAGCATAGACCCTTAGAGGAGGGTTGACTGGCCCAGGGAATTGCTAATGGGGATATAGAATCTTTTACCCAACTATATGTTAGTTATTTTGAATCCCAGGGGGCACAGACTTGACTAGCAGATGGCTCTTTAGTGGTTTGTATAAGATAAGTTTAGTAGTATCAATCCAGTTCCCAACTACATGAATTCACAGGGAAAAGACTTCATAGTGCATAGGTCTTTTTATATTCAAAGTAAAAACAGGCTAAGGTGACTGACACTTAGCTGGACTGTCTGCTGGAAGCCCAGATATATATATATATATCGCTTATCCAAATTTCCCAACTCACCACCCAAGGTGGGCACTAATGCACACTCAGTTGAGAGTAGCCAAGAACTGAATAACAGGCCTGGAAATTCCAATTCTTCTGCTTTGTCCCTGCAGGTTAGGGTTGAAGCACACTGCTGAAATGGAGCAGTGTCACCGCATGCGTGGTACTTGCACTGCAGGTATAAACAGACAAGTGCAAACAATTTGTCAGTCTGGCTTCTTTCACACACTGTTACTCAGCAGGTAGCACAGAGAAACAACTGGCATTTCAGTATTGCGGGGGAAAGAAGAAGCTGTTTGGAAAAGGAAGGATAAAAGGGAGCAGTTGTACAATTGTGGGAGTCAAAGAAGCCCACACATTGGACCAGGGAACGTCTGGCTTCTAAACTCAGACCCACTTTGCTGCAGACAGTACTGAGTGTTCCTAAAACCCACTCTTGATTATTTTTCTGACAGAAATTGCTCCCTGAACAGTCATACTCTGAGATTGTCTCTTTCCATCCTCTGATTACAGCCAGACTGGGATGTCCCTGATCTGCATAGAAATGAATATTTAAAAAGTCAATGCTGTCCTCAAAGGGATTTATACACTGTTAAGTCATCAGATTTATTGCATTAGTGAAGAAAAGCAGTAAGTAATGTTGTGACAATAATGGCAAGGTATACAAATGAGATGAAAAGTGCTCCAAGCAATAGGTTTTGTTTTGTAAAAAAACAGACTGAAAAATTAAAGTTATAACTGAGATCTCTCATTGCATTATGGATTTCTGCCGAATTCTATAATCAGACTGTAATACAGCTGACGCCACATACAACACTCAGTGTGTGAGTAAGTGCTCTGTTTTGACCCGGCTCACAAATAGGACTGCAGCATGATTTTCAGGCACTGTAGGCAGTTTCTAACAAGGTTCTGCCGTGTCAATATGCTAGCAAGTCCCCCTGTCTTCTAGGTCTCCGAGTGGGGAGGATCTCCCATAGTCCATTACATGAGTGATGAGATGGGTGAAAAACACTGTCATGGGTCAAGCTAAAACCTTACTGAGATTGATGGATGTGACTTTGCATGTGAGTGTGGGCAGAACACACAAAAACTAAGAGTGGAGAAGCACACAGAAAGAAGCAGAGGCAAAAAAGCAAACAAGCAGTTCATAGGGACAGTGTGACCCTAGAGAAAGCTAGAGAGAGCACTTTTGAGTTTGTTGGCTAATAAGGCTTGGGACTACAAGCTAAGAAACTGCTCTTTTTTTTTGTTGTTGGTTCCCCCTGTGTCTGGAGAAGTAGGACTTTGAACATGCCTTGTAAATAAACAAGATTGCATCAAAGAAAATACCAGACTCTATCAATTTCTACTTTCAACTGGAACATCCCATAGGCCCCATAATTTGACAAGTGGCTCAGACTAAAAAGAGACAACAGTGGTATCAGCGATGAGACCCAGTTTCCACTGAGGAAAGAGATTGTTAGCCTGGTACTCCTACTGAACGAAGAGGGAAAAAATAATGCAGATACTTGCAGAAATCAGACGCAGTCAGCAGGAATTTAAGACAGAAACTGGGGACTTCACAAAAGGAATTATGTAAGGATCTAAACCACAAGCTGGAGGTTTCCCAAAAGGGCTCAGCAATGACTTGCAAGCTGAGATGAGATCTCTTTGGCTGTGCCTACACTGCAATTACAAACCTGTGGCTGGCCTGCACCAGCTGACTCAGGCTTTCATGGGGGGTCAGCTAAAGGACTGTTTAATTGTAATGTAGATGTTCCAGCTCAAGCTGCTGCCTGAGCTCTGGGCCCTCCCACTTCTCACTGTCCTACAGCTTGGACTCTAGTCCAAACACAAAAGTCTAGGCTGCAGTTAAATAGCCCTCCAGGCTTGAGACCACAATACAACTGGCACAGGAGAGATGCATCTCTAAGTGCAGTCCCGTGGCACTTAAAAACTAACAAATTTATTTATCACATGAGCTTTCATGGGACAAAGTGTGATTTTCTCCCATGGAAGCTCATGCGATAAATAAATTTGTTAGTCTTTAAGTGCCACAGGCCTCCTTGCTTATTTTGCTGACCAAGGCTAACATGGCTACCACTTTGGAACTCTAATTGCAGTGTGGCTGTACACTTTTAGAGTAACAGCTATGAAGTGCCCAGGAGGATTGGGAAGTCCAGCTGTAACACACCCAGACTGGAATGGTAAAACAGATGGATGAGGTCATCAGTAAACTGACTGCCACAGACCAGAAGATTTCCTATGAAACAGCAGAGACTCAGCAGGCTTTGGCCAAATTTGGAAGTTGCTGACTGAGATGAGCTGCAGCAAGGGCTTATTGAGCTTAAAATTCAGCTGTAGAAGGACTTGGATAAGATTAGTAACATACAATCATTTTCTATCCTGTTTGTAAACCAGAGAGCCCAAGAAGGGAAAAGTTGGTCTCTCAATTTAATATTATAGCTCAGATGAATGGCTAGGATGATGGACAGAAAGGAGGTTATTAGCATCTGTAATGGTGTTGCAGAATTTAACACCAGAAAAGAGACTGAATAATCCAGACCAGGTACCAGCTCTCGACATGTGGTTTGGAGTAAACTATCAATCTGAGCTGGCCCGGACACAGCTAAGAGCTGGAAGGGTGAGGAAGAAACCCCACTTGAATTGTCAGAGGATCTACAGAGACGTCTGTTCCTGACATACCCAGATGCCTGCAAGGTCTTCCATGGTGAACTGTCAATGAACCAATTTATAGATCATGCATGGCCAAACTGTGGCTCGGGAGCCACATGTGGCTCTTGAATGGAAAAATGTGGCTCATGCAAGAACATTAGCAAATCAATTTAGTAGGTAACAGTATATGGCTATATGCCTCAGTGTGGCTCTTGGAGGTTTAATAATCAACTTGCGTGGCTCTTGAGTTCCATAAATTTGGCCACCCCTGTTATAGATGTTCAGATGGACTTGGACTTCCAGATGAATAACAGCAAAAAGAGGCCAAAGACAGGCGGAGAAGTGCAATTTGCCACTCAGCTTGAGTCTTTTCTTGCAGCAGTACACCAGGAAAGGAAGCAGCTGCTAGAAAGAGAAACAGAAGGTGATCACCATGAGCTCGTATGTACAGCTGTGTGTAGTATGTATGATGAAACAGGGCATTCTAATCTGGTTCATGAGCATATTGAATGATTAGAAACAGTTAAATTTTGTTTGTAAAACAAGGGAAATTGGCAATAATACAAAAATTAAAGGAAACAGTTGAGTTAAATGCCATTTCTGTGGCAAAATTGGCCACAAAAAGGATTGTTATACATTTAAGACAGGCCAGAACAGACTGTCACAGGAGTCTAACGAAAGCCTGTTTGGGAACTGGGAAACACAAAGCTAGAACACAGCATAGAGGTACAAGAATCAGCCCCCCAGTTTTCATTTTGATTTAGACAATTGAACAGTAAATGGGAGTTTGTCTATTGCATGTGTAATAGGGCCTGGAAAACTCACAGCAGTGAGTGCCACTGGCTCAAATATAGCAGTTATTAAACCAGACTCCTAAAAAGGCTAGGGAATTGAGGATGTAGAACTGAGCCACCTAATTTGTCTCAGACTTAGACAGCAGGCATACAAGGTCACTGTCCAAAAACTGGGAGAACTGGATTTGAAGATTGGACCTTTGGAATTTGAGAAAGGAACAGGGTTGACTGAAGTAGTGGATGAGTTCACAATTGCCTTGAATTTCATTATGGCTAATAATAATGATGTAATCAATGCCAGGAAAAGTTTCTTACGTATCCAGCCTGTAGAAATTCCCTTAAAAAGATATGCCTCAGTGAGATGTGGTTTGTAGGCAATTGGCTTGCAGTGAATGAGTTGTTCTGCCTCCAGGGACAGAAATCATTCAACCTCTACATGATGTGGTAACTTTCCAGCAAGGAAAAGATGTGGCATGATGAAATCCTGTTTTGAGGCCCAGGTCTTGGCCGAATCTTAGCCTCTAAACCTCTTGAGGATCTGAAGAACTGAACCCTATTAGTTTGCTGAATATTTCTGACAAGCAGCAAATAGGGTTTTTTGTTGTTGTTGTTTTTTTAAGAAAACAAACCAATCAACCAGCTAGCATTTCAGTGGTCAGAAGGATGATTTAGGATTTTTGGAGCTGAAAAAATGCTGTTGGGACTACTTCTGTCTTGACCTGTTGATGTTTCTAAACCTTTATATATTGGGCACAGATGAAAGTGCTTGCAGGATGTGGGACAGAACATCAGAGGGCCATCCCTTGCCCTCTCCAAATCTGAGAATGTTGCTGTGGAAGTTGAGGCTGGAAAAGCTGCTACATAGCTGACTCAACCATTCAAACAGAATGCACAAGGTCTGCCTCAACTACTAATTCTACAAAAATAACAGGCATTCCTCAGGAGCTGATTAAAAGGAACCCTTTCCAGCTGCTTGAAAGAGAGTCCATCCACCAGGGGGGTGAATAATTCTATAAAGGGGTGGGTGGAATTTAAAAATCCATTTGGTAAGCACACTGTACATATGCATAGAGTTAATCTTGTACAGTTTTTAATTAGTTACAGTTTTTATTTTATTTCTTTTTGTGATGGGTTGTATCTGTTGTCTCCATTTTAGGTTTCACTGGGCAAAAGCTATTTGTGAATATTGTTCTGTTGGGTTGACAGCTGGGTGAAACCTTGTTATAGGTCAAATTAAAACCGTGCTGAGCTTGATGGGCGTGAACTCATCCTTCAGTGCACAGAACTGTAAGGATCACAACTGATCACAAGCCCCTGCCTCAGAAAAAAGGGTTACGTGAACCTGCTCAGGAATTGCTGAGTGGATGGAGAGGTTTTTCTGAGGGGACTTGAACTTGACTGCTCTAAAAGAAACCAGTCACATTGCATCACTAGGGTGTCCCTTCAAGTCCTCTTCCAGCCATCTCCATAGAGAGCTACTCCAATGCCTGCTAACCGAAGATTCCTGTCATTCTGTTGCACTTGACCTTGACTCTGAGATGGGCCTGATCTCTCGAGCAATCAATTTATGACAGCCATCTCCACTTGCTTAAGAGTCCATAAACTGATTCATCTTTTCCACCCTTTAGGAGCAATTCGAGATCTTAATTTGGCTTGACCAGATCTGACTCATGTTGGGGGACTTTGAAAATTAGAATTAAAGTAAGCTTACTGTAGAAACTGCACACCTATAGTGAAATTATCATGAAAAATCTCCCTCTTAACTTGATGATATTTTTGGGCTCTGACCTAAATGGATAAGCAGTATTTATCTGGGCCCCCTGCTGCCAAACGAAGAATGTGTCAGAGGCTTAATCTGATTTAATTTTGAGGGGGAAAGATATATGCACAATGAAACCATCTTACAGTGAATTCATGTCATGGGAAATATCGTTCACTACTGCAAGAATTTCACTATATTGGAGGAGAGCAACTGAAGCAGCTCACACTAACCTGCCCCGAGGACTGATGCATGAGAAAAACAGGGCAGAACATATTGCATTCCCCTGTAAAATGTCCTATAGTATTTTACAGCTTACTTTAGTGTTTTGAAGTATAATAGAATGCAATTGCATTTTTTGACATTTCAGTCTTTCATGGCCATTTTTGAGGCAGTTGTGAAGTGTGTTCTTTTTATGTTTGCAACTAGACAGCATGTCACTTGATAAAGATTATGTCTGAAGAGACACTGCCAGGTGAAAAAAAATCACTGGGTCAAATCCTGATAGTTCACTCTGATTTTATTCAGTTCTTACTCAGGCAAAACTTCTACCGAAGTCAATGGCAGTTTTGCCTGAGGAAAGACACCATGATTTGACCCATATATTTAAAAAATCTCCTTAGCTGTGCCTGCATATTAGATTTTTTTCATTTTGTTATGTGCTCTTAATAATGTGTAGTGTTTTTCATAATTATGTTGTTTATATTTTATACAATCTCTGAGCTTGAACAAAGCAAATAGATTAATTTCATTTTGATTTCTAATCAGGTCTAGAGTCTGAAGGACATGCTAATCTCATGCTGTTGCATTTGGATCACAAAAATTGCAGGAGAATATTTGCCTACAAAAATCAAAACAATGTGATTTCCCTTGCAAATAAAATATAAATGTTCTCACAACTATTTCCACAGGATTTAAGTTTTGATAAAGCTTATATTTATAGAACCTAAAATCTGACCTGACTATTAATGGGAGGGGTACATTACACTAAAATCCATGGAGTGTGTGTTTCTTTTTGTGATGGGTAGTCAAGTTGCCTCAATAGAATTCACATTCAGAACTAATACTGACAGTCAGAGAGAGATGGAACTCTGGTACATGAGAAAAATATAAATATTCCTAAAGGTTTTGGCAATTTTAAATTAGACTTCTGCATCTTCGGAATTCAGTTGCCCAAAGGAGAAACTGCAGAAGTCTGAATCTCTCCAGTTCTGCCTTTTTGACAGGTATTTTTTCAGCTGTACATACATCAAGTTCTGAACTCAGCTCTACAGTGAGACACAATGGGCAGTAGACTGCTAGGAGTTATTGTGGGTGAAAGATGTAATGTTAGGTAAAGCTGCTTAAACCTAAGAAATGCCCGTCTTTGCAATAACACATGGCATCAAATATCATTTAAAATCATTGAAACCATATTTAATATCCTGAAATAGCCTCCTGCTAAAAGCATTCAGGAACTCTTATTTGTAAAAACAAACATCTTGGTACAAAAAGTAGTAAAAAGCCTGTTTTTATTTTCCTCCCTTCAGATCTGAAGAAGAGCTCTGTGTAGCTCAAAAGATTTTCTCTCTCATCAGTAGAAGTGGTCCACTTAAAGACATTGCTCACCACCCATCTGGTCTCTCTAATATCCTAGGACCAGCACAGCTACTTTGACATGGGCTAGCACAGCATGATTGTGAGCTATTTGGACCAGTTGCAGCCACCTGTATTGTGACCGGTGCTCCACTGGCAAGATCACAAACAACACACAAGGCATGGCCCATGCTCCACACAAGGCATGAGAAGACCAGGTCAAAGTTTTGTCACTTCCTGACTGTTGACCTTTTAACTATGCAACTTTATGACCAGATTTTGTCTTTAATGGCACCCTGTTCCAGGGGAGAGCCCAGAGTCCTTTTATATCAGCAGGTATCTTTCCCACTGATGTGCATGCAGGGGGAGTGTGTATGCTGCATCGCACTTTTGGATGGCACAATATGCTCTCCCAATCTCCTGCATGTCTGGTACTGAGACAGTGGGACAGTGCTATGACCAGCAGAAGAAAGTCTCTGTGTGTTCTGGGATGCTCCAGCACAACAGCTGGCGCCAACCCTTGTGTGGACAGGAGTAGGGGGAAGACTTCTTGTACTCAACCTCTACACTGATGCAAAAAGTGAGGCACCATCTGACTCTCATTGGTTTCTTACTGTAGTTTTTCTGATCGAATTAACAAATTACACCAATATTATGCTAGAATAAGACTGTCCACCTGGACTTGCCAACTTCTAGCAGGCGATTTCTTGAGCAGAAAGCCGCTCAACATAACAGAGGGTCTTTATGAGATCCACTTCTTTGTCAACAATGGTGGTAGCTGTATTCTGATACCTCTTTGACTACTATAAGATGCAGACTTTCAGGGTGTTGATTGACAAGACGCCAATGTGGGGCCTTAGCTAGTCAGAACTGAGGGGACCCTACATCTCAGATGTCCAGCAGGATATAGCATTGATCAAAGAAAGTAAGGGAATAGCACCCTCCACAGGAAAAATACATTGGTTGACACAGCGATTTTCATAACTTGTCTCCCTAAAAAGTGCACCAGTATAGCCGTGTAAACAAGTGCAAATTCAGATTGATAATCTAGGCATTTTCTTTGTACATTACGGACTGTTCACTGTTTTCATCAAAAGCACAAAAATACAGTTGGGAGAAAAGAGGATCAAATGCGATGTATATTTTCTGCATCAAAAGTGCTGAATGTATTTGTCTGTCATAATATCATCATTTTTTGACTTGGTAAATCATACATGTCAGATGAAGCCTGAGAGCATAAGGGGGTGGAAAAGAGAGGACTTTTTGAGCTTGTTAGAAAAGAATGGAATTTTTTTTAAATGTTTTTATTTTAACACTGAAGACTGCAGGTTTTAATCTAATTCTAACCAGAACAATTGGATATTTAATAAAGGGATTAAATCTGTCCATCTACCACTGAGATGCTAGCATGCACAAATAGGCCATGACCTCACCCATGTGTTATTAGCAAACTTTTTGTCTGACTGCAGAGATTATAGGGGCCAAATTCATCGTTGATGTAACTCAAAGTCAGAGGAATTACATAAGGGATGAACATGATTCTAAATGTCTTTTTCTCATTGTGACTATATGGCAAGGGAAACATCGAACTCAAAGTGATTTTTAACTCATGTGATGGTTGTCTCAGTCCTGACTGCCAGCTTTTTCTTTTTTTTTTAACCCAGAGCTTGAACTGTTGGTGCTGGCTGTCAAGGGTTATCTTAGAGCCATACTTTTCATTGCTGCTGGCTGAAAACAAGGGAAGTGTCTGAGGAAGAGAGATCAAGGTTGTGAGAGGAGAAGCCTGAAAGAAAATAAAAGTGAAATACACCATTATTCCCCCATCCATTTGGACAATGTTATAACTTGTATCCCAACTGGACAATGAACTTAGCGAAGGCAGCAGGAAGTCCTCCGTCTTCAAAGTGCTTGACGAAGCAGGATTTTCTCCCATGAAAGCTCATGCAATAAATAAATTTGTTAGTCTTTAAGTGCCACAGGACCCACATCTGTGCCTGTTTGCATGATTTGCAAAAAACTAAAAATGATCTCCAGACAAAGATCCAGTTACAAGACATATGAACTGAAAAATGCCAGCCTGCACAGTATGTAAATGGCATAGACATTATTCACTCTAATTTCTGTGTATATCAGAAAATGAACACAGAAGTGACTGTAAGAATACTTGTCAAAGTCTACTGGCAAAGGCAAATAAAATGAACTTGATCATATCTTTTTTTTTTTATTTTTTTTTAAAATTATTTAAAACTTGCTCAGGTGCTTGCTTCTCTGATTTGTAATCAGTCCTGGTGTAACATCTAAATGGTAGGGTTACACAGACCAGCTGACATGGCTAAGACCGTCAGAGAAACACGTTTACCTTGGCCATCTTGAACATATTGAAATTAGCTAGCAAAATGAGAGTTTGAAGAAAAACATAAAGAGAAATTAATTTGCAATTTATAGAACTAAATGCACCTGAAAGACCAATTACTCAGTGGATTTTTGCTAATGGTAATGCTTAATGCTTTTCATTTTCAAGCTATTTTATTGAACATTAACTATAATTAAAGATCCTCATAACACTTCTATAGGGGATGGAAGCATTACGGTCCTTATTTCACTAATGTGCAAGTGGAGGCAGTCATTTAAATAACTTGGCAAAGGTCACAGGGAAAGCCAATGCCAGAGCCAGATTCCTAGGTCACAGTCTTGTTCTCAAGACCACTAGTTCCAATTGTCTGAATACAATGTTTTCATCTTGTTACTCATGATTTTATTACATTTTATATTTTTAACCATCTTAAATATGGACTCCAAGGCTGTGTTTTCACTGCAAAGAGATGGATGTGTTTTTAACTCAAGCTAGCTATCTCAATGTAAAATCATATTGGAAAGCAGATACAGCACTGTCAGTTTTTGCTTGATGTTGTCTACCATCATCAATACTATAACTTTCCACCTGCAGATAACATCCAATAGCTACATAAAGTTAACTATAGTGTCTTATGATGAAGTGGGATGTTCTCCCATGAAAGCTCATGTGATAAATGAATTTGTTGGTCTTTAAAAGTGCCACAGGACTCTTTGTTCCTTCACTAGTTACATAAAGTTAACTACAGTGTCTTATGATAAACTGGGATTCTCTCCCATAAAAGATCACACAATAAATTTGTTAGTCCTTAAAAGTACCTCTTCGTTTGTTTTATCTCCACTAGGATTTTATACTGATATGTCTATCTCTGGTTAAATATGTCAATGTAAAGCATACACAATCTTTTGAATGAAATCATAGCCAAAAGTTCAGGCTTCACTGGTTTCAGTATGAAAAGAGTGAGACTGCCAATGTAGACTACAGCTCCCAGTTATTGAAGTTATATACTTCCCCTATTGGAGACAAAGTGCTCTCAAGCTTTTGTGATTTGCTGTAATTTGGCTTCTCTAAGAAATAGTATATCAAGAATTCAGTAGATGGGACAATCAAATGTGTAAGTGCTACAATGAAACCTGCACAACCTTTTAACTCTTTTTTTTTCTTTTTTAAACAGCACCTACACGCTGTAAGCAACCAAGGTTGAGTCCCCACTGTACCCTGCTGTGCACAAATGCATGATGACAGACAACCCCTGCTCCAGGAGCTTGCAATCTACATTTAAAGGCATATTAAAGTAATAACAAATTGTTCAGTGAAATCCCACATCTGATGGGTGCTTGACAGTCTATGTGAAATGAATCTGAAATTAATTCACAGGATGGTCCCTAAGTTTCAAGTAATGCAAAGGTGGTTCCAGAGGGGTAGCAATGTCAGTCTAGTTCAGCAAACAAACAAGGAATCTTGTGGCACTTTGTTATTCTTTAAGTGCCACAAGACTCAGCGAAGAGCCACAAGATTCCTTGTTTGTTAATGCAAGTTGCAACAAAGTTCAAGAAGATTCCTTGTTTGCTGGGGAAGCTTTAAATGTTGTCCCGTACCACCCCTAAGCAACCTAGAGAACTTAAGTCTAATACAGTTCTGTTCAGCACAAGCACTAAATCTGACAAACACACGTGCCAAGCTGTATGTACAGTAACTTGACCTACACACACAGAACAGTTTAATAAATAACCGACAGCAGTGCAATGTCAGTAGTTCTTCCTGCCCATTTCATTAAAGGTCAGAATCTGGATGTGTTATATTAAACAGTTCATGTGCCACTTGATATGAGGTAAGCAGGTCAGTCAAAACAGGAAAATTCAGAGACCAAAGAGAATCTTTTACTACATATGGCACTCCTGCCTTCTGCAATGCACGTCCTTTGCCTATGCAAAGCACTGCTTCCAGAAGGTTACTTCTGAAACGGATGGCAAGTTCCAAAGGGGTAGCTGTGTCAGTCTAGTTCAGCAAAACAAAGAGTGGGTATGCCTACACTGGAGCCTTAGGTTGACTTAACCTTCCTTAAGTCGACCTAGGGAAAGCTCCGTCCACATTGGGAATTTATTAAGTCAACTTCAGTGCTTGCTTAAGTCGACTTAATAACACCACCTCTTATGGTCGACTTAAGGCTTAAGTCACCCTTATTAAGTCAACTTAAGCCAGTGTAGAGGGGGCATAGCCCTTCCGTTGACTTAATATGGTTGACTTAAGCGCTGAAGACCTAACAGCTGTCACTGTGCACGTGAGCAGTCTACAGGAGTTTGGACTGTGGACACTCTTTAAGTCGACTTAACAAGGTCGACTTTAAATTGACTTAAAGTCGACCTTGTTGAGTCGACTTAACAGAGCCTCCAGTGTAGACATAACCAAGGAGTCCTGTGGCACTTTTTAAAGACTAAAAATTTTATTCACCGCATGAGCTTTCATGAGAGAAAACCCCATTCTGTCAGACGCTTGAAGATGGAGAACAACAGAGGAATGGGAGGAAAATAAATGCAGGGAAGTTTAAGTCATAGGATCAGATCAGACTGTTAACAGCAAATCAAAACAATTGTTCAGATTCAAACAGAAGAGAACAGCATATATTTATATTTATATTTATATTTATATTTATATTTATTTGCTTTCTTTTTATCTCACCTCCTCGAATATGTTGGTCTCTACTGTTTGAATCTAAACAACTGGTTTGATTTGCTCTAAGTCTGACCAGATGCTATGACTTACACTTTCCTGCATTTATTTTCCGCTCAATTCATCTGCAGTTTTCTATCTTCAAGCATCTGACAAAGTGGGATTTTGTCCCACAAAAGCTCATGCAATAAATAAATATCTTTAAAAGTGCCACTGGACTCTCTGAAAAGGACTTGGCAGCAGCAGGAGATTATTTGGCTGATTCAGCAACATACTTCCTAGAGCAGGGGTCTCAAACACATGGCCTGTAGGCCACATGCGGCCCCCAAAGTTACTTCCTGCAGCTCGCAATGACACTATCATTACCAATATCTGCAATATCATTATATGAAAAGGTTTCAGTGGTGCAGCCCTTGGACTAACATACTAGTCCTCATGGGGCCCTTGTGTGGTCCTCATGCAGCCCTCATGGTGAGTTGAGTTTGAGACCCCTGTCCTAGAACAATCCCTTCTTAGAGGTAATGCTGTCAGGAATGACATTAGAGCAGGACAGCTCCTATGACAGAGCAGTGAGTGCAGTATACATCCATACATCTGCTCTCAGCTGAGTAGTGGCACAGTCCTGAAATGCCCACACTTCTCTTGAATTTTCTTTTTGAGGTGAATTTCGTTCTGGTGAAATGTTTCATATGCAAGACCCTAGAGAGTGAAATCCTCCTTAGCCACAAAAGAAGGAAATCACAGAAATTTGCAGTGCAGTCTTCCTTTTCAGGGCTAATGTGTCTCCTCCATGTATAATGTCCAGGTTATCTTTGATATATTTGCTGAAACTACCAAAAGTGGGTAAGTAGCCCACTCAAGGGAGAGGTTTCAGTGATGTAGACAACTAATCATTAGGGAATAGATTAAAAACGTTGACTCAAAGTCATTTTCCATAAATCTCTAACAGCTAACAGTTATGGACCTTAACATATTAGTCTGAATTCTGACTCGTGATATAGAAATTAGGGCTTTGTTCTGTTACTAGTCCCTTGATCCATATGCCACTCCCCCAAAATATTTTTAAAATGATTCATTATCACATAAGTGTCAACAATGTATTTGGTCCTATCCAGGACGCAGATAAGGAACCCCTGTCTCAAAGAGTTTACAGTCTTCTTAGTCCTTGTCTAGATTATACATATCAATAGATTGATCTGTTCCATTGCTGGAAAGAATGTTGCTCTATGTTGCCATGTAAAATTCTCTCTCACTGACATTCCTCAGGCCATCCATTGATATATGTTACCCTGATTCCAAATCAGAGTAATTCTGCATGTGTCAGTCTGACTCTTAGCTCCATTAATTGAATGCAAGGGTAAAGACAGAACATGCTGGGACACCCAGAACAAGGTATTAATTTAAACAATGCCCCTTTCCTCCCTTTTCTCAGTCTTCTCTTATATGTTGGCGTGGAGAAGATATTTAGCTAATGTGAATTACATAAATTATTGCTTTGCAAAGCACTTTAAGATTCATTGATTGTAATTTAAATGTAAATGCCAGCTCTATACAATATTTATAGGAGGGCAGATAATTACTAACTCCATTAAAAATTAAAAAGAATTATTTAAAAAGGATGGTGTGAATAAATGAACTCAAGAATTATGCAACAGAACTAAACATATTTGACACACTTTGGTCAAATTACTTTATTTAGAAATAAGATGAACTTTAATGAAGATCATGAACATAATTCACAGATGACTAAGAAAAATATTTTCGATGAAATGAACAAGACAGACAAACTGCCTAGTGTCAATTAATAACACCTATTAATGAGGTACAGGTACAGAGACAGAAATAAAGGAATTAAAACTAATGGTCTGAGAAAGGAACTGATGTAAATCCATTTAGCTCAGTTAACTTTCATAGAGCTTCTCTGCCGGACACCAGCTAAGGAATTGGCCCAGGGACTCAGCAGTCCCAGACATTGTTTACAACTCTGTGAACAATTTGTTGCTTGACTTTGGGCAAATCACCTAGCCCTAAATTTTCAAAGTGGTGAGAATTTTGGTGCCAACAATTTTCAGTGATTAACTGGAAGCTTCATGTTCAAGAGCACTGAGCATCCCAGAACTACAGACAGTCATTGCTAAATGAGTATTATAGCACAGAGATATGGTGAGGTTTCACTCATATGTTTAACATTGCTTGAAAAGTAAGCCACATGTTCATGTTGGGATCCCAGTGTTTAACAAAGGGCTCCCACAAAAATGTCCCCTTGACTGGCTTTTCCCCAAGGATTCATGAGCACACAGAAAGGAACTGTGAGGTAATAGAGAATCTATTTGTTTGTTATAAACAAAAATGCTTCCTTCTAACCTGAGCTGAGGAAGGAGGCAGTACCACTTGCTCAACAAACTTAGCAGGTGACGCTTTGAAGGAAATGTTTATACTTCATTCCTGAAATATTAAGCTATATTGATTATAAAACACAGTATCCAGTTTGCACAATAATTTGATATAGAGTGCAGAGATGAAGAAGTTGTAGGGATAGTTCAAGTCTGCCCCTCCCTGGGAAGTGTTTTAATAGCTCAACAATATCCAACCTTAGTCCAATAGTATATCCAACCTCCTTTTCAATTCAGTGATCTAGAATTTTTTTCAAGATGCTCCCGTGAGCTACCAGAATCCCCCTCTAGCACATCATGGGCACCAGTACAGAATATTATAATTAAGAAGTACAAACCCCCAAAAGACTTATTCTGCCCTTCTGAGAAGCCACTTGTGCCTATATGAATTTTCTTACAGGTATGTACCCAGCACAAGAGCTTATTTAATGATTGATTGCGTTTTTGATGAACCCATCATTACAAATGTAGATGAGGGTGACACTTCACACAGAGAGCTTCCTATTCATTTGCTGTCATAGTTTCACCTGATCACTTACACTTTCCTGCATTAATTCTCCTCCCATTCTGTAAGTTCCCCCATCTTCAAAGGCTACATTCACACACAGGGGGTTATTTCGATATAAGTTGTTGAAATAAGGGGTTATTTCGAAATAAGTTAATTCGAATTAACACTTTGTTAATTCGAATTAAGGAAAAAAGCTCAAAGTGAAATAGCAGTTTCAGGCAACAGTTATTTCAAAACAAGTCGCCGTTGTTTTGAAACAACATGTTCAGATGGCATTATTTCGAAACAATTGTTTCGAAACAACGTTGTTTCATCCCCACATGGGGTTTAAGTTGTTTCGAAACAACGCCGTTGTTTCGAAACAACGGTGCGTCGTGTGAACAGGGTAATTCTTATTTCAAAACAACCTCTGTTGTCTCGAAATAAGAGTGCTGTGTGAACACACCCAAAGTGTCTGACAAAGTGGGATTTTCTCCCATGAAAGCTCATGCATTAAATGAATTTGTTAGTCTTTAGAAGTGCCACAGGGCTCCTTGTTTGTAATATTCATTTATTTACCTTCAGCAGCATGGACTATTTTAGTACCCGTGAATAGAATCACAGTGTTGCATATGAGTATTTGCAGTTGCTATTTACTTCAGTTGGAGTTGGGGTGCTCAATCCACCTGAAAATCAAGCTCACTGTGTTTTTAGAAAGAAATGTAAACAAGCAATTTTCAAGAGCAACAAGGAATCAAAGAGTCAGTATATCTACACATCCTCAGCAATTCTTTGGAGGCAATATGTATCAGTATATATTGTATGAGAAAATTGTATAAGAAAATGCAAGATGAGGAATAAATATTACTGTTTCTTGGATTCCTGTAATGTCTTTGGGACCCAAAATAAATATAGGCTAGTCAAATAGTATACCTGACAGCTTTTTATTTCATTATTCTCTACAAACATTTCAAGATGGTCTCTCACTTATTGTGTTCTTATACAATAAACGAAATCAAGAAAAAATACAAAATGAATGGAGCAAGATAATGTATTCATAGTTGTAATGTTTAAAGATATTCCACTAATTAAAAAGTTAAATTAATAAGAAAACATTTTAAAGCTACAATATTAAGCCCTCAGACAGTTTCAAATTTAATGGTACAAGTGCAACCCATACTCAGTCCCTCTGCATGTGTTCATTTTGATAGTCTTTAAATACCTGATCACATACTATGTTTCAATTAATACATCACACATTTTGCCACAAACTTTGATACAGACATAGCATTTTCTACTACAGTATATGCCAAATAAAAGGGATTGTGCAAGTGATTTACATACAAGATATGTGGTAAGTACTGAGCTCTAGCCATACAGTATTCACAGTGAATGAGGCAAGGTTTTCACAGGATACACAGGTCTGCATAAAGACTAGTCCAGAGGTCTCAAACTCGTGACCCAAGAACTGCATCTGGCCCCTGAAGTTATTTCTTGCAGCCCGCAACAACACTATTGTTATCAATATTTGAAATAGCATTATATGAAAAGACTTCAGTGGTGTGGCCCCTGGGCTACTGTACAAGTCCTCATGGTCATTTGAGTTTGAGACCCCTGGACTAGTCTGATATATTGTATTACTTAAAATACAGTATGTGATCATTTAATTAAAGCTGTATATTTATTTTGCATAGCGACTGTGGACAGATGTCAGGTTCCATACAGTCTGACTTTTCAGCACTTTACCATACATCTTCCTTCTCCCTTTAACTTTTTCTTCAGGCAGACACTGGACCTGGAGGTATTCTGTCCACCAGATGGAAGTTTCACAAAGTTATGAGAATCTCAAAACTGAAGCTTAGAGAGTAAATCTTCAGGGAAACTTTATGGTAGCTGTGACTGCCATCCCGTCTATAGCATGGCACCTTCAGTCCTAAAGAATGCCAGTGTTTTATGCAAATTACACTATCTACAAAAAGCAGCTGAGTCTCCAGTGGAATGGAAGAGTTATTCAAAAACACAGAGCAAAACCCCATAACAGTTTAGCAGAACAAGAATGAAGAGCTAGATCCTCTGATCCAAGTAGGCTGTTTTCCAGACAGCTGCAAGCATAAAGCAATATTAAAACTGGCAGATCCTGCCACATGAGTAGGGGAAATCACTGGGTGGCACTGAAGTGTCAACCTCCTCTCTAGTGCTAAGCCCCTCCTAGCTTGTGCTGCAGAGGGGAGAGTGGGAGTAGGTAAATGGAGATAGTCAGGTGATTCTCAAGGCCTAGTGATTTTCAGTTACTAGAATGGCTCCTAGGAATGAAGGGCAGCCATTGTAACTGCCTTCAGGATCAGTCTGGCTGACACACTAAAATCTGTCTTTATTCCACTCCCAAGCTGTGCTGCACACAGCTCAACCACTGATCAGTATCTGGACTACAGTATTCAGTTGAACTACAGAACAATGTAGGTAGACAGAATGCAATTACCCAAAGAGAAAATCAGGGTTAAACATGCCCATTCTTGTGAAAGATGCCATGAAATCTTTATATGCCTCTGTTTTATGTCACCTCCAACAGCACAATGCTCACTAAGGGCTTGTTCATGTGAGGAAATCACTATAATCAGCAATAGCTATTGCAATCAAGTTCCTCATGTAGACAAGCCCTAATATAATTCAGGGCATTGATATAATAGTGACTCAGAGGGAAGACTGTCACCAAATCTTCCAATGCATCCCTTCATCGTCCCCCTTAGAGTTCTCCCATTCAAACATGGATAAGGCCCAATCCTGCCTAACCGGACAAGATCACAGCCCAAGGAGTAATTGCTGCTAACCATACACTCTACCATACATTTTAAAACAAAAGAAATGTAAATAGGAAGTGATGAGTTTTTACCTGAACACTGCTGTAACAGTCTGACCTGATCCTGTTGTGACAGGCTGCTCCCCAGATCTGGTCCGGTGTGCTGCTGCGACCCCCCCAATTCCCACTCCTGAACCCCGATTAGCCCCGCTTTGCCAAGCTACTCACTCCTCAGTCAGTTCACTCTGGCCTCTGGCATGTAACCGGTCCCAAGCAGTGGGTGTATGCTCTCTGACTACTCAAGGACAGTCCACCAGCAAGCAGCCCTGCCACTGTCTACAGAGATCAGGACCCACTCCCAATCACCATACACTCGGGTCCATCCATTTAACAAAGAAATGGATTGTGCCCAGCCTCCTTCACTCACACACCCTTTAAAGATCATACAACTACTACTAGTTTATTGATCAGATTATAATTCTAAGAGAGAACATGGTCAATCATGGCAGAATCACAATATAAATGAGTCAGGAGTGACCACAAGGAAATAAAAGGTAAAACATGCATACTACCCTAATATCACTACTTAACCAGACCTCTTAGTCCAAGTTTAGGCTCAAGGTGTTTGGCTGTCAGATGTTTGTACAGCCAGTCTCTGCCTGAGGCCAGGCAGGGTCCAGATCTTGCTTGGAATTGTTTCATGTTGTTTCAAGTCCCAAGCCAAAAGCCCCCAGTCCTTCCAAGTGTTTCTCTTTGTTTTCCATTCCTCACCCCTCTTCTTCCAAGCACAGGTGATCTCTTTATCTCTTCTGAGCCACCTCAATTAGCGTAATTTTGCTGTCTCCTCCAAGTGCTTGTTTGCTTGCTGTGAGAGAGCTCTGTCTGTCTCCCACCCTCCTGAGCCATGTTAAACATGCTACATATCTGTTCACATGCATGGAGCTGTAGGAAACCTGATATAATACGACTCATGTAGAATAGGTTATGAGCAGCCATAAAGAAACATTGCATGGTGTAACTGGCAACAAATCATACAATCACAGTGTACAAGTAAGCAGGAAAATCATATAGATCAGAACCCAGGGTGCACAGATGTGCATCCCATGACACCTATGCCTTATACTTCCCTGCATTTATTTTACTCCCATTCTGTAAGTTCCCCAGCTTCCAAATGTCTGACAAAGCGGGATTTTTTCTCCCACAAAGTACATATGATAAATAAATGTGTTAGTCTTTAAAAGTGCCTTGCTTGTTTTACCTGAACACAGGAAAAAATTATCCCCCTTTTTAAATTACAGGAGTAAAGTTTCGGAGACTTAAGAAACACATATAGCTCTTAAGCAAAGGCAGCAGTCATGAGATAAGAGGGAAGGCCCTCTCCTCAGTCAGTAACTGACTAAAAGACAGAAGATAAAAGGTAAAAATAAACGGTCAGTTTTCAGAATGGAGAAGGGTAAATAGTGGTGTTCCCCAGAGATCTGTACTGGGATCAGTACTGTTCAGTGTATTCATAAATGATCTGGAAAAAGGGATAAACAAGATGATACAAAGCTATATAAAATAGTTAAGTCCAAAGCAGACAGCAAAGAGTTACAAAGGGACTTCACAAAATTAGGTGACTGGGCAACAAAATGGTAGATGAAATTCAAAGTGGATAAATGCAAAGTAATGCACATTTGAGAACATTATTCCCACTATCGATATAAAATGATTGGGTCTAATTTTGCTATTATCACTCAAGAAAGATATCTTGGAGTCATAATGGATAGTTCTCTGAAAACATCCACTCTTCCTAAAGCTGCAGTCAAAAAAGTTAACAGAATGTTAGGAATCACTAGGGCAGGGATATATAATAAGATAGAAGATATCAAATTGCTTCTTTTTAAACCCATGATATTCCCACACCTTGAATATTCCATGCACATCTGGTCACCCCATCTCAAAAAAGATATACTGGAATTGGAAAAGGTACAGAAAAGGGCAACTAAAATTATTAGGAATATGGAAAAGCTTCCACATGAGGACAGATTATAAGACCGACTTTTCATCTTGGAAAAGAGATGACGTTGGTGGGGAATATGATAGAGGTCTAAAAAGTCCTGACTGGTATGAATAAAGTAAATAACGAATTTATAAATTTATTTTTTCTCACAACAAGAGAACTGGGGGTAGGGGTCACGCAATAGACAGTTAACCTGTGAAACTCTTTGACAGAGGACATTGTGAAGGCCAAAACTATAACGGGGTTCAAAAAAGAAAACTAAACAATTTCACAGAGGATAGGTCTAGCAATGGCTATTAGCCAGGATAGGCAGGGGTTGCTGTTTACCAGAGTCCAGGAATGATTGACAGGTTGGATCACTTGATGATTACCTCTTCTATTTATTCATTCTGAAGCACCAGCCATTGGCCATCTAGCTCCATATCACACCACTGGTTTGACCCAATATGCCCATTCTTATGATATATTAGATTAACTATGGATGCTTTGCAGCACCTTTGTGGATAACAGTTGAATCCCAGAACAAGAAGCCATACCCAAAGCCAAGAACAAAGAGACTCAAACTACTAACGCATTATAGGAGAAGTGAAATATTAATTGCAGCAGCCATTTTGCACTTCCTCACCCAAACCAGAAAGCTTCATCCAAGAACCCTCAGACGTATTATGCCAAAACACATGCATTCATACAAAAAAGGTCTTCTGCAAGTCAAACTTAAGATCTTTAATGAAAGAATTAAAATCAGCATTTGTAAAGACAGCCCAGATACCAAATCCAACCCCAAAACAGGGAAAGCCTTAGCATTCCTACTACAAAGAAAAATCCAGATCCCTTAGTTATCCTGGAACAAACGATATCCTCAGCATTAGATCTGCAAGTGCTAGATGACCACAATTTCTGCCAAACAGCATAGCATTCTGGGCAAAGAATCATCAACAATGAACAAAATAAGACATACTAACATTGTTCCAGGTTTAGATGACAGAAACAGAGTGATATTTTAGAAGAAGCCCCCAGGAGGTTGGGGATAAAAGAAGGAACCTGATATCTGAAGGAAACGAAAATATAATTTCCGCAGATCCTGGATCTTAAATTCAGTGACACAGTCCCACAGGAGACAGCTAGTGGAAGTCAAGAGCCTGCCCAAAAGAAAACACAAAAGCCACACATTTCTGTATTGGTCAAAGCTTGACATATGTGACACAAATAGCGAATTGCTTTAGAACAACAAAATTAACTTAACTGAAACTGCCTAATGATGCGGACAGGTATCTGGTGGGATTTTCAGAATTGCCTAAGCAGGTTACGCCCTATGTACCTAAGTGACTTTTGAACATGGTACTTAGGCTTTTAAATCATTTAGGCCCCTTAGAAAATTTTACTCATAAACCTTTGCTCTCTTTGTTCAATGTTTTGTTGACATAGTTGAGTAGAGTTTTTTTATTGCTTCCTCCTTCCCCAACAAAATGGACTAACATCTGAGGATTACAGAAGATGAATTTCCACAACAGAAAAGGTAAACTTGACTTTTATGTATTTGGTATATTTGATTAATAGATCTTTGGAGTGGGGTCTGTGCTTTTATAACGCACTTACCACACAGCAGGCTTTACCAAAACAGGCAATAATCTATAAACAATCTGTAAATGATATAATACTTTTATACTCTTGTGGAACACTGTTCAAAGTTATGTTAATGCATCCTGGATTTAATTTCCTCTGTATTAAGGTATTACAACAAAGATTTTTTATAATAAAAATTAGTTTTATCTAAAATTAGAAGAATGTGATTGCAGATATTTTGGGGGGGCAGGGGGGCATGTCTAAACACACTGCTATACAGAAATTCTTTTCTCTTGATGTGGGTAGCATAGCTATCTTAAGAGGCATGCATTTTAGAGGACAGAAGAAAACACAGATTGCAAGATCACACAGGAAGCAGATTCAAACCCTCAGCTCTCTAACATATAAAATAAGCAAAAGACAGGCCAGAATAGTTCTAATAGCAGAATTTGGCCTCAGGTGATCTTCTGACATTTGTAAATTTTTATATCAGTTTAGCCTATGGTTACAGCTTTGGATGGAGTGAATAATAGATTTAAATCATTTCTCCATATGGACATTAGATGAAGCCCTTATCCTTAACCTCACATGTTCAGAAATTTAGCATATAATTAAATTTCAAATTCAAGGAGAGGCTTCTGGGGCATAGGCATGTGTACTGGGATTTTACAAATCCTTTAAAAATCTTTCATAAATGTAACAAAAATGAGCTCTGGCTGTTATGACCAGGAATATCATTTACTAATTATAAGGGAGAATGAGTGATTATTTTATCACCCCAGCCAACTTGCTGTAATAAATCATGACAACATTTACAAACAGCTTTAATTTAAAATAATTTACAACTGTTTTTAAGAACATTGATTCTCTTCTAACCTGCTATTCTCAACTGTTCCTGAAATGGTTTACTTCTTCTGTCTGCAACTAAAATCCCATTTTCATTTTCTGTTTGTGCTTTAGTTTTATCCATGTATGTTATTTTGCAATTTATCTAACTGTTTGTAATTCATTCTGCAGCTGATATGATTTCTTTTTAGTTAAAAGGTGCCTTTTGTAAATAAGGAAGGCTTGCAAACTTGACAAAAAAACCAAACCAAAACAAAAAACAAACAAACAAACAAAGAAAAAAAACCCACGCAGGCCTTGTCTAAACAAATATTTAAAGGTGTGATGTTAAAATGGGTTATCTAACATATACCTACATGTTTTAAAACAATGCATGCTACCTTGAACACATGTTAAACTGCCTAGTCAGAGCCTAAGCAAAGTAACTATTGTGTGCCAACATCGTACTTTAAGTCCTAAACTGTATATATCCATGAGAAAAATGTATTTGTACAACTATATTACCATAGCTATGCTAGCAAAAATTTTATAGTGTATGTCACATCTATACTAGCAAGTTCTGTCAGGATAGCTGCGTCAGTTAAGGATGTAAAAAAAAAAAAAAAAAACCACAGACAAGTAAAAAAACCCTGATGTAGTTATGCCAGCAAAATTCCAGTATAGATGCAGCTTTAGTCTACTTCATGCTTCAGAAAAATATCTATCAACTTTGCCATGACCCTAGCACGTATCACCTCCCATTGCCTCACTTAATACCATAAAGGAAAATGACCCTTCTAAAACCATACCCCTACCTCAGACCTGTCTATATTAGTTTTGTTTGCACTAATGTATTTTTCCCATTGACACTGCCATATGTAGATATGCTGCATCATGTAATTTACGCTGGAATATTACTAGTGTTAAATTGCACCCGTTAACAGTGTTTTATCCTGGGGGGTTGCTGGGCCTGGACACACAGGGGATGGTCCCAAATGTATTCAGGACAGTCCTGGGTCACAGTTGGGAGCTGGGGCCAATGAGGCCTTTTTAAATCTGCCCTCTCATGCTCCTAGGTTCATGGCTCAGGGTGGAGCAGGGTGGGAAATGTAAACATGGCCTGGCATTTGGCAGCTCTTCCTGCTTAAGCAAAGGTAAGTACGCTGCTGGGATGAGAGCTGGGTAGGCGTGGAGGACACAGAGGAAAGGGCTCAGGCCTGGGGTGTGTGGGGCCAGGGTGCAGGGGAAGGTGTATGGGTGGGAGGCCCACTGCACAGCCAGCACACAGGGTGTGGGGCCAGGTGGAGGGCTCACTGGGAGTGAGGCTAGGAAGGCCCCAGGGGGCACATTAGGAGCAGTGCCGGGCACCCCAAAGTGCAGGGCCCCAGAAAGCCTGGAGCAGCACTGGGCTGGGCGTGGGGAGCCCTGACATTGTGCCTGGGGGATAAGGAGAGTGGGGGCTTTGGAGCCTGTGTCCTGAATTATTTTTTTCAGGAACAATGCTCCTGGTTTCACCCTAGTGCAGTGTGTCTACATGAGTGGTTTACATCTGTCCAATTATGTAGTTATACCAATGCAAATTTCCTTAGCCTAGATAAGCCCTAAGTGCACAAACATACATTACCTCAGAAACGCAAAACTCATTTATTAACTCTGCCCTCTAGAAATTTCTGAGATAAACTCTATGTGGCCCATTAGCCTAATTGTTTGCCAACCCAAAGAAATACAGATCCAGCCCTCCACTCAAGGACTGAGACTCAGACCAGTATATTCTTCAAAAACAGGGCAATGTTTGTTGAAATCAAACATTAAGACAGTGAAATTCAAGAACTGGAAATCATTTACCTCAGAAATTACTCCCTGATATAGTCATAACTGTGTGCACAACACTAAATGGCTGTTACAAAGAACGCTGCCCTGTGCAGCACATAACACCAACCTTATTCTTAAGTAAACACAATTCTAAACACTTAAAGCAGTTTAAAACATTTAAACAGTAAAATTATTAACACTTATCCTTAATATCTATAGGAAAGTTAATTGTCTAATCAGTCAGCAAGTGTGGTCAGAGAATTGCTGAATGGGTGGAGATCTAAATCCTCATACACACCACGGGCATGCAGCTTT
This sequence comes from Podocnemis expansa, assembly GCA_007922195.1. Taxonomy (NCBI): domain Eukaryota; kingdom Metazoa; phylum Chordata; order Testudines; family Podocnemididae; genus Podocnemis; species Podocnemis expansa. The sequence goes on along the minus strand of ML682007.1, from coordinate 20,582,956 downwards.
ATTTACAGGCAGACCCAAGCACTCTTTTACTTACAAAATCTTCTTACAGAATCCCTCTGGCTCGTCAAAAAGGTCCTTCTGCTCTGTCCAGGCAAAGGATTGCCTTTCGGTTATGAGCGTATGTCAGGGACTCTGTTAGCCTGGTCGCTCAAACCTAAAGCGCACCTATGCCTTTTGATGATTCTTACTGATGATCTCTTTTTTCTCTCTCTTCCTCTTTTCTCCATCCTCCGTCTCCTTCTCGTCACTTTGCCTGGTCTTCTCTCCTTGCTGTCTTCTGTTGAAATTAGGTTACCCTCTCTTCAGTCTTCTCAGACACTCCACAAAATGACAGTCACCTCTCCCACTACAAACTGTCATAGTCACCTATTTATAGGCTGGCAGGGGCAGGGGAAGGAGTAGCATACATGAGGTAGGGGGTCGTGGGGGGGGCACAGAGGGACAGCATTCTGAAGACCACACAAAAGATGTGGGTGACACTGAGAAAGAGGAGGACAATGGGGAGGCATTCTATGGGCTACGTAAGATTACCCTTAGGGGGCTGAGCAAGGGATGGCATTTCAGGGCTACATAAAGGACACCTGAAGCAGGTTGATACGGTTGTGTATGATGAGGTATGATACTACTGATCAATTGCCAAATGCTCAATTTCCTTATCACTTACCTCTTCTCTATGTCTTATTACTAATCAATGTTTTTGCATATCACAAGATACTTCAGTACTGTCATCATCCTATAGCTGGTTAATAAGTTCACCACTGCTTCCCAAAGCCTTTTTGAGGCTTTTCTGTCAATGCTTTCCCCAACATTCTGTTTGATAGTTTTAAGCATTTGGGAACAAAAATACCTGGATACCATATCACATATATACATGCACACTTGGTTCCTTGAGTGAGTGCTGCACTTATCCTCTGCTTGTGCTGACACTCAGTGCAGTGCCCCATCTGTAGGCAGTCCTCTGTGCAATGTGCTACTGTTGAGCTTATTGTTTTTCTAGATGTTTTGGCAGTTAATGATGGGGCACGAAAAAGTTGCACAAGAGTCACTGGAAGCAAAAAGTCAACTTCCCATTGTGCAACTGTCTTCATTCCATAATGTGATTTTTATGTCCTTTAAAAATCCCATAAACCCATGGCCTGCACAACTCCACACCATTGTCATAAGTGTTACAAGCATGGCCGTCTAATACTTGTGGAACCATAAGAACCAAATCAGCAAGGAACATGACAATTTCTTTGAGGACAGACTGCCTTTGGACACAGACAGTAAAAACCAATTCAAAGCTGCTGGTGGCATTCACTGACCACTTATAGATGGTGGTGCTGCTTCTTAGCCTGAGAAACTGGTGAGATCACATCATAATGCAGGCTTGAACTGATGAGCAGTGGCTGCAGACCTTTTGGATGAACACAATCGCATTCCTGGACCCATGGGTCAAGTTTGCCCCAACCTTCCATTGCAGCGAGAACAACACAGACAATGAAGAAGCAAGTGTCAATCATGTTGAGGAAATTTTGTAGGTGAGTGTTCAGTAGGAAATTATTTTGGAGTTGGAAAATTGACTGTGGTGGCCATTATGATGCAAGAGTGCAGGGCCATTAATTGTCTCCTGCTGTGCAAGACTGTGACTCTCAGCAATGCGCAAGATGTAGCAGATGGATCTGCAGCAACGAGGTTCCCATATTCACTAGTTTTATTTATTCCTCATCAAAACTAATCAGTTTTGTTCACCCAGATTCAATCTGTTCCCTCCATTTTTGCCACTCATTGTTACTTTAATTATGGTAATGCCTACAGTCCAAGAACAGAACACCCACTCTGTAAGACACTGTCCGAACAAGTAAGAAAAATGACAATCCCATCCCAAGACAGGTTACAGGATAAGGTTATGGCAGGATGAAACGGGAAAATGATGGTCAAGAGTGCACCTGAGCTGACAAAAAAATAAAACAAGCATGATTTTGCATAGCAAGTAACATTTCTTCTCATCACCAACTAGCTTTTGGAATAACATACCTCCAAACACAGGGATAGCATCTGCCATTAGATCTGAGTGGCATACATATTTGTTTACATCTTTTCAGAAACAATTGGTTTTTGAAATGTAAATGAAACTGTAAAAATCCTTTTACATTCATGCTCAGGGCTGCTGGAGACTCTATTAGGTATAAATGATGACACTGTTAGCATTTTAATGGTTTTTGTATGCCATAAGCAACACTTCTAGCAAAGCAGGCTGATTTCTCCCACGAAAGCTCATGCAAAAAATAAATCTGTTAATCTTAAAGTGCCACACAACTCCTTGTTGTGATTTCAGAAAGAAACACTGGAGTTTTGGAAGAGGAGTTCTTCATTTTACTCCCATCCTTTGCAAGTCTGAATTTAACATAACAAAAAGCCTGCTGGGTTGAGATACTGGGGCCCTGTCCCATTAGTTCAATGGCTGAGTAACCTTTTTGTATTAGTTGGTGACTTCTTGTAGGCTCAGAAATTACTGCCACCCTGCTCTACTAGGCCCTGGCTGCACTACAGACATGAACTGTGGCTAACTGAACTGATGGGGTGTCGCTGTTGTAAGCACCAATGGTACAGTGTATCCATACTAACCACGTTGTTTAGAGAGAAAAACCATGACAGTTTGGTCTCATCTGCAGTAGGTCTGTCTTCACAGCTCTGCAATTGCCCTGCTCCCTCGGTACCAATCACAGGCTTCTGAAAATTACTTCTGCGCTGCTTTCACTGTGGAGTAATAGCTTGGTCTTATGTTATTGCTCAAATGAGAAAGATGGTAGGTTATGGATTTTGGGAAAGGGAATCTCAGCCTTTATTTTCCTCCCATTCTGTAAGTTTCCCCATCTTCAAAGTGTCTGACGAAGTGGGATTTTCTCCCACAAAAGCTCATGCAATAAATAAATTTGTCAGTCTTTAAGTGCCACAGGACTCCTTGTTTATTTTTCAGTATTTCAGCAGTCTCATCTGGTTTCAGAAGTCTGTGGATCTGCAACAAAATAGGAAGAACCTAATTCTCCTTCCATAACCAAGTCTCCCTCCTGCATCCCTCTGACATGAAAGATGTTTCTGAATTATTCATACCCTTTGAAAACCTTTTGGGGCCAGTGTTATTTTCTCCCCAACACACATACGAGAAAATACAGAGCAATTCTGAAATGCAAAACTGAGATCTTGTATTTGAAGTGAAATTGAAATCATTGCACCGGGGCAGGTTTTGAAGTTAAGGTATTGGTAACTCAACACAAAACTCATTATTCTGTAGAATCTTGGCATCACACATATTTAGCCCTTGGGGCTCCTAGATGATGCCATCTTTCAAAACGTGATGGCCTCAGGAAACATGATGCAGCCTTTAAAAATATGGTCCAACAGAATGTTTAGCGATGGTTCAGGAAGGCATTAATATTAATGATGGGTAGTTCTGAAAAAGCCCCAGATCTGTTTGGTTTTGTTTTTAGCCACAAATCATACAGTCATGAGTCCATCTGCTGTTTCTCCCTGAGACTGACAAGGATCCATGCATGAGGGAGAATAAAAACTGCAATTCAGTATGCTACTCTGTAGTACTAACCTCCCCACAAACACATATTTTATTCCAACCACACATCCCTTTAAACAGTAGATTACCTGAGATCATGGTAGATTGCTTAAAATTCAGTATTCAAATATTTTAAAATTAAATTGAACTCAGGACATACATTTTTAGAGTATTTTCCATCTCTAGAAGTGTATATATGCCTAAGCCCTTTACAAACTGCATGAGCCTGACATGTTACAAGCACTGGGACCTAATTCACTATTGCCCTGCACTTTATACAGGCAGTTAAACCAGTGCAAAGTGAATGTAAAGCATTATCAAATCAAAATGGTGCTTTATGTCTTGCTGGCATTTTGCAAGTCACTTCATGATGGAGGGCTCTGGTATGGTGAATCGGGATTGGGACTATGTACGTAGTAGTAGGAGTTATGATTGGCAGCATTCCTAGGATCAGGTTCTCTTTAGATAAAGACCTCTCCAGTCCCTTCCACTGTGATGGGAGGGTGCAAACCCCAGCTCTTGATTTGTAAGGTTTCTTGAGAAAGATTATTATTATTATTATTACTTCTATTACTATAGTGCTATAACTGCATGAAACTCAATTTTCCCAGTGTGGAAAGATTAAAGGTAGTGTACAGAACTAAGGTTTGAAACTGCAGAGGAGTTTGCTCCAGTGTTCTTTGCCAGAATTTCATTACTGCCTCACGGCCATTGCTTTATGTAAGTTGCCTGCCTAATTACTGCCTTCCAACTGAGAGATGGCTGTACTCAGTGATGCTATAAGTCACTTAAAATAAAGAAGGAGTCCTGTGGCACTTAAAGGCTAACAAATTTATTTATTGATGAGCTTTTGTGGGAGAAAATCCCACTTCAGTCAGAAACTTTGAAGATGGGGGAACTTACAGACCGGGAGGAAGTAAATGCACCCATTCTGTAAGTTCCCTCCATCTTCAAAGCGTCCGACAAAGTGGGATGTTCTCCCACGAAAGCTCATGCAATAAATAAATGTGTTAGTCTTTAAGTGCCACAGGACTCCTTGCTTGTCTTACTGAACTAGGCTAACATGGCTGCCCTGTTGGAACTTGGCTATAAGCCACTCGTATTGCCACTTTGGAATCCCTAAGAAAGAATAAATATAAAGGTATTATTAAAGCTATACTTTTTTTTAAAAATCCCAAACCTCAGAATAGTAGAAATTCAGGTCATTTCTTTTTCACAAATTTCACTCTCTGCCAATAGTTTATCCCTAATAATTGCATTTGAGGGGATTAGGGCCTACAAATTACGTTTCTGTTAAGCATCCCTCTGGTCTCTCTCTTCATCCCTTTCTGTCTGCCTGCCTTCCACAGCTCTTCTTCTGCCCTATAACTCTACATCTGTCTCCTCCAATTTATCCCTCATCAGCGTTCCAAAACATACAATGATGGTCAGTTTATAGCATCTGAAGGAGTTTGAATCGAGGAAGGAATGATGAAAACTGGCAAAATTTTCAGATATTTTGAGAAGAAAAGGCTAGCATTGATTAAAGCAGGGGTCTCAAACTCAAATGCCACACGAGGACTAGTAGAGGGCTGCACGAGGATTAGTACTGTAGCCTGAGGGCCATACCACTGAAACCTTTCCATACAATGATTTTACAACTATCGGTAATGATCGTCTCATTGTTGGCTGCAGGAAATAGCTTTAGGGCCACATGTGGCCCACGTGTTTGAGACCCTTGATTTAAAGTATCACACATCTGTAAAATACGTGTTATTTGTTGTTTTCTCCTCCTATTCTCCCCTACTCCCTTGGTACACCGAGTCTTTCCTTTGCTCTTTTAGGGGCCAATGTTTCACCTTTAGAAAACGCTACACTTCCCTCCTTGCACTCCCATAAATGCCCTTTCTTCCAGAGCTTTTGCTTTTCTGATTTGGCCACCCAGTTAAACATTTCATTATTTGTATCCTGCTCTGGTCCCATTTTTCTCCCTCTCCTAGCCCTTTACCAAGGGGTCCCGCTCACTCCCTCAACGTGGGCACCTTGAAACAAGGGTCGGCAGCTCATTGTTTGTGCCAGCGACACCCAAGGCCTTGTGCCAGAATTAAGATGGAAGACGTTGCGCGCCTGCTGATGGGGAGACACCGTCTCCACCTCAGTGTGTGGAAAGCTGCCTCCCCCTCCCTGGGATTGATCCTCAGCCCCTCAGCCTCAGCATCTCTGGGCCTCTGCCCCCTGCCTCCCCTTAAATTGAGCCCCAGGTGCAGGGCACCCCTCCCCAGCTTAATCGACGTAACTCTCCACCAATGACCAGCCTCTCCCAGGGCGGCAGGGGGCGGGGAGACCTCCCCGCGCCAATAGCGAGGCGCGGCCGCCTCGCGCGCCGGCCCCTTTGATCTTGCGAGGCGTTAAACTCTGCCCCTTCTTCCTCTTCCCCGACCCCTGAAGGATTGGCACCTCCGGCGGCCAATGAGAAGTTTCCGCTCGCCCGGATGGACTTCCCCACCCGCCAGTCGGCGCTCGGGACGGCTGGGCGGCCGCCAATCAGCCGCCGCCGAGGAGCGCGGCGGGCGGGCTCTCCCTCCCAGGCGGGCGGAGAAGGCCGCGGTCGTCGCTCCCGCGGCGGCGGCGAAGCAGCAGCAGCAGCAGGAGCAGAGAAAATGGCGGCCATGGCTGCGGAGGCGGCGGCCGCGGCGACTGCGGCGACGCCGGGCGACGAGGCCGAGCCGGAGCGGGAGCCCATCCCGGGCAGCGAGGCCGGCGCCGACCCGCTCCCCGCCGTCAGCGAGGCCGTGGCGTCGGCGGTGCCCGACGGGGGCGAGGCCGACGGGGGGAAGCCGGCTGAGGAGCCGCCGCCGCCGCCGCCGCCGGAAGCGGAGCCCAGCCCGCCGCCGCCGCCGCCCGAGGAGCCGCCGCAGCCCGCCGCGGGCCCCGCCGAGCCGCAGCCCGGGGAGGAGCCGGAGGAGGAGGAGCCGGATGCTGCTGCTGAGCCCAAGCCGGAGCCCCCGGCCCCGGCGGCCGCGGCCGGGGGCCAGGCGGAGGCGGAGGCGTCGCTGCTGCTGCCCGGCTCGGAGGTGCGGGTCACCCTGGATCACATCATCGAGGACGCGCTGGTGGTCTCCTTCCGGCTGGGGGAGAAGCTCTTCTCCGGGGTCCTCATGGACCTCTCCAAAAGGTGAGGCGCCGCCCGGCCCCGGGCGGGAGACAATGGCCAGCGCCGCTGCTCCTGCCACGCCGCCTGGGGCGAGTGGCTGCTGGCCGAGCCTCTCCTCTCCTGCCGCCTCTTCAAAGTCCGCAGGAAAAGCGGGTGCCTGGCGGCTGCTGGGAAACCCAGAGAGGCAGGAAGAGGGGTGAGCACATGGCTCTCTGCTGGCGGCTCCTCTTGGGTTAGGATGTCAGGCGAAAGGAGGACGGGTCCTGCTTTTTAGTTTCACCTCCTCCACCTGGCAGGCGTTTAAAAGGCAGGGTTTTGTCTGGGTTTTTACTTGTGGGGGTTAAAGTAGGCTGGAATGGCACGGAAGACCTTAGGGGAAAGCCTTGCAGGGTTCCCTAAAAACAGAAGAATTAATGCTACATTTTCTCCGTGTCTCCTCCAGTGTCTTCCTTTTCATAACTTCCTTGGCATCCTTTCCTAGGGTTGCCAGATGTCAGGCAAAAGGAGGACTGGCCTCCTTCTTACCTTCACGTCCTCCATCTAGCAGGCGTTTTAAAAGACGTGATTTTGTCTGGCTTTTTACTTACAGGGGTTAAAGTAGTGGCTAGCACCTCTGCTTAAGATGCAGAAGGTCCTGGGTTCAAGCTCCAGGGGATTGGACTCAGTGATCTCATGAGGTCCCTTCCAACCCTATGATTCTATTCTGTTGTAGGCTGGAATGCCACAGAAGGCCTTGTTTTTAGGGGAAAGCCTTCCAGGGTTCCCTAAAAACAGAAGAATTAATACTACATTTTCTCTGTCTTCTCCTTTTTGTACTTCCCTGTCCTCCTTTTCAGGCTTTGGTGTCTGGTAGCCCTATCTTGGGCCTCCCTAGCCCTACCCTGCTGCCAACCATCCTGAGTTTGAAGTGAGGAGAAGTGAGCTGAATCTCCCCAAATGAGAGGGGTGGTCAGAGCAAGGGTGCTGTTGGGCAGCTCTGGGCTGTGATATCCTCTAAAACAGGGGTCTCAAACTCAAATCACCATGAGGAATAGTAGAGGGCCGCATGAAGGACTAGTATGTTAGCCCGAGGGCTACACCGTTGAAACCTTTTCATGCAACAATATTGCAAATATCAGTAATGATCATGTTGTCGTGGGCTGCAGGAAATAGCTTTAGGGGCCGTATGCGGCCTGCGGGCCTCATCTTTGAGACCCCTGCTCTAAAACCACACCCTCCTCTTTTGGGCTGCAGCGGTCTTCAAATCGAAGACCTTTGTTGGCCATCCGAAAGGTTCACTTAGTATAAGTGGCCTTCGCGGGTAGGGCAGTGTTTCCCAGCCGGTGTGCCACGGCACACCTGTCTGAGCAAGCGTGCCACAAAATATTTTGAAACTCTACTCAGAGAACTGTGGGTTGGCTCATGCGTGTTCATGAGTTCATTTGGAAACTATATAGTGGTGTGCCTCAAATTAATTAAAGGCAGTGAGGTGTGAGCCAAGGTGGAGAAGATGTTGGGAACCACTGCTGTAAGGAGAGACTTAGTGTTTCTGGATGAACCAGACTTTCCCTTCTAAGGGACCAGTGTCCACCTTATACCTGAAGAGACAGCTTTATTAATTCAAGTTTATTATTTTTGGAATTTTGGGGGAAGCTTGCACAACTTGTTAAGAGTTCAGAAAATTCTTCAGAAAGTATTTAAGGATATAAATATCTTCTTCGCTTCAGTATTTGTAGTCTAAGTACTTCAGCATTGATCAAGCACAGAACAAAGTAAAACGGACTGAACCGTTGTCATTGCCTGTGCTTAGTGAAGTGCAGAAGTAAACACAAACCTTGGAAACCAGAATTGCAAATGTTCTTAAGCTCTAATGATCCAAGATCATGGTGGTGATTTAGGTAAATAATTTCTTACTATTATTACAAGTTCTGTTTTTTATAATCTGTTGTTCTTAGAGCTTCCTTTAGAAAGTGTGCCAGAGACCCTAGGCTCAGCTTGTTTTTTGGGGGGCAGGTGTTTAGAGAGGTTTTTGGACTCCAGGTTCCATGAAAATAGTTAGAAACCTCTTACAAATTATGGAAGCTAGTTCTACAGCTCTCAAGGTAACATTCTATGCTTTGAAAAGTCTAAAGGCACTTTGACATTTTGTTAAGCTGATCTGTAAGTGTGTAACTTTCTAGTATGAAATACTGAAAAGACCCATACTGGTGATGGGCACATCATTAGATGTCTGGTTAACTTATTTTTTAATTCTATTCTTTTGTAGATCTGAAGTCCAGACCCTCAGAATTGCTGGCTCTCTCTGTTTAGTCACTTGCACTATGTGTCAAAGCACTTGCCATTAAATGACTCTGGATCCTATATGTATCAGTAAGGAAAATCCTAATTTCTTCCCCCTCCTTCAAAAAAAAAAAAAAATTATTAAACCCTTCCACCTCAGGGGATGCAATAGGTAAAATGTAAGTGCCTGGGGTTTCCTTGTACAAAAATTGTCTCATCACTGAGGATCCTTTAACATGTGGATTTCCAATATCCCTATGAGTCACAGGGCCATCTGCATAAAGCACAGCAGCTCCACATGGATGAGGACAGGTTCCTTGATTCCTTGGAAGTGTGGCTTCAGTGAATCCATGCTTCCAGGATTACCTCCAAAACTTTGTTAAAGGTGTGTGTGTGGGGGGAGCGTTCCCTGTTAGATTGGGGCATTGTGGAACAGGTAGTACAGCTAAAGAACAGTATTACTTCTTGTAATGGGTTGATGAGGAGATGTCTTCCGAGTCTGCCTCTCAGTGCACCCAGGAGCTCCTGGACTATCTGTCCTGCATGTGGATTTGGGAAATACAGTTTGAACTCTTGTTAAAACCAAACTTGGGGAGCAGCTGGGGTAAGGATTGGGCTTCCTTCCGTGCAGGCTCTGCAGTATCTTGCTGGTGAATGTGAGCTGGGTAAATGAGGGTCTGGACTCAAATCCCCAAAAGAAGAATAAAGTAGTAAGTGAACTTAAGAAATTTACTAGACACTCTTTTACCTGTAGAGTATTGCAGCACTTAAACACTTTTTTTTACATATACTCAACTTTTGTGATATTTTTGTCTTAGTGGATCAGCTTATCTAGATTTTTATGCTTTGGTGGCAGTTACTGCTGAAGGGCAGTGCTGCCAGTATCAAAAAAACTGGAGGAATTGATGGTCTCCACATTCATATTTAAGGTGTATAATTCCTTGCAGCAGGAGCTGTTAAAACATCAGTAGCATAGAAGTTTTGACTAATGTTAACTTGCTTCTGGGAGCTATTGCTGAATGTTGCAGCTTTTTACAGGCCTTCTAAGAAACCAGATGAGGTGGGACCAAACCAAAAGCCCCACAAGTTCTAAAATGGGTTCACTTGAAACTGTGGAAATTCTAATATAGGAAGAAAGTCTGCCCAGTGGCGCTTTACTAGCCATTCATTGGCGTTTTGTGGGAATAGTGCAGGTGTGGCCACCATCACCCTAGAGATCTTAAACTTAGCAAATACATTTTTAGAAAGGATAGAGAAAGCTAATTTAGCCCTCTTTGTTTGGTGTTTTTTTTAGCGGTGACCAGCACTTTTTTAGTTACAGGTACAATCTCATCCTATCTGAGATGAACTATAGGTAGGGGGGAATCAGTTTATAGACTACTAGGCTTGGAAGAGACCTTGCAAGGCCATCTAGAGCAATCCTTGGGATGCTCTGCAGACTGAGAATTAATAACGCTTGCATTCTTAATTGAATGGAAATGAGACTGCTCTTTGCCTCATTATCATATGGCAGTGAATTTGAAGGTTAACTTCTGTGTAAAAATATATGTATTTCCTGGAGGCAGGTTTATTGCTCCTCTAAATTTTAGTGCTGTCACTCCTGTGTTGTGGGGTGGAAGCATAGCCAAAATGCCTTTAACCACTTTTGTTGTTCTTTGCTGAATCTCTACTATTTCTTTCTGCTGCTGAAATGAAATGCTAGCTTTTTTTATTTATTCCAGCAGAATTTTAAATAAGATCAACAGTGCACATGTAAAAGCAACGTTGTCAGTTAAATTTTTTTAATTGACAAAGGCCAACATTTTCCATTGGCGCACCCTATAAATAGTATGTCCTATTTAAGTATTTATGGCCCTCATCATTGTAGTTTAAGTGCCCTAATCATTGATGAATTTTATCCACACAATGTACCTGTGAGGTAAGGAGGTATTGTACCCACTTTTATAAAGGGTGGGGGGTCCTGACACACGAAAATTTAGCAGCATCACCATGGTCAGAGGGGAGGTCAGAAGCTGAGCTGGGAATTCAGCTTGGGTCTCCTGGGTCCCATTCCAATTCCCTAGATCGTTCCAGTTGCACAGCCTTCATAACTAGAAGGACCTAGTTCTTATATTTTATTACAGGGAGTTTTGAACCCTAGCAGCAGATGTTCTAAAACAGGCCTCAACAAATCTGTTTCTGGTTGCCAGAGCAACCAGGTTTAGTAGCAGGTTGCCTAGCGCCACTGCAGAAATGTAAAGGGGGAGTGCCATCTGTCAACCAAAAGGAAAATTACTGGTGCCTAGCTATGAGCCAGTGTTGTCCACCCCTGTTCTAAAAGGTCTTTTGGGAAATTCAGGAACAAGCCCCCTTTCTTTCTGCTTACACTCCTGCCTGCTGATTTTAATTACAGAAGTGCTGCTGCTGTTACCTTTAAGCTCCCTCTTGCATCGGCTGGGGAAGGTCATGAATGAGGCTTCTCCCCAGTGCATAGGTGCTGGTATCATCAGACGTGAGATGGCAAGTGCACTGACTATCAAAACAGAAACTGATCATACTTATGGTGAACGTGGATGCTGGTTCCTCTAGCATTTCAATTATAATATCAATTGCTATGTAGTCTCTTAAATGAATGTGTTTTTAAGAATGTAACGCATCCTGAGGGTCTTAGGATATTGTATGCAGCTATATTGGTATGTGATACATTAATGTCACCTGCTGCCTCAGAATTGCTGCATGGCTCTCTCTGCACCTGGGGGAAGCAGACAGTAGGAAGTATAGCTCTTCTAAATCTTAACAGGTGGTATGCAAGTGCTTTTTCTCCTGCTGGACCACTACTGCAGGATTGAAAACTGTATTGGGCTGGGTCTTAGGATATAAGTGGGTTTTTTTTGTTTGTCCAGTGATGAGTCATGTCCTTTGTGTTTTGTTTTGTGTTTATTTTTTCTTTGAACAAATCACAAATAGAATTCTTAATATTTCTGTTAAGCTGAGCTTTGATTTCTAGCCCTGGTATGTGAACTGCTACTTAAAAATCACAATTCTGACATAGTATTTTCCCCCTTTTAGAATTCCATCATGGCAGCTTTGGAAAGAACAACCATGGGAGCTAGGGATCAAAGTCTTCTGCCACTTGAAAATCTGAGGTACCAGAATTCAGAGGAGAGAGCATTAACCTCTGCCAGTCTGAAATACTGGCTTACAAAGTTATGTCAAAATAGGTTATTGGTTAGGAGCAAGATGATAATTGGAGTGATTTTCAAAGCAGAGTTGTCAATGTAATTAATTTATCCAGTTGACTTAACTGAACCTTGTAAGTCTTTAACTTTGTAAAATTACTAGTTATGCTTTATGGTGTTCCCCTCAAATGATATCTCAAAAGTGGTTAGAATCTCATGTTGCTCCTACTAACAGAACTTCTTCCATATGCGGAATTAGTAGACCCCAGTGAGGTTACATGAACTGTCACAGTTGGTCTAAAGCTTATTGTCTTAATCTTAATACTTGAGTTGTTTGATAGATGAGCGCTTCTTCCCAGTGTTTGCGGTTCAAACATGGCAGCATGGTACTAAATAATGTAAGAATTCTGGAAAATAAAAATGATTAATCTCTTTGCTTTTAACACCAAGCAAAAATAAGATAGAATTTGAATCTAAAGGTTGTGGCGATGATATAGGCTAACTGTGTTTATGCTTTATTTTTTACCTAACTGTTTCTGAAGGGTTTTTTTTCCACTCAGTCTCTTCAAATCAGTGTAGCTTCTTTGAAAAATACTAAACAACAAATTGTCCAAATATCTTTTTATGGGGGACTGCTTGCATTTTGGTGTGGGAAGGAATTGCTGTGCAGGTTGTGATATTACCTTAGATTTTATTGAACTTACTGTAAATTTTAGAGTTAATATTTAGTCACAAAAATGAAGGTTTGGGGGGAGAAATCTGCCCATTTGACTCTGTACTGCTGAGTTAGTGCTGTCCAAACTCCAGCACTTTTGTTGTTGGGAGGTTTTTTTTTGTTTTTTGTTTTGTTTTGTTTTTTTTTTTTCTTTTCCTACTATAATAACTACTGCTACTGGGAACTGGTGTAACTAAGCCAATGGGAAGACTCTCTCCTGTCAATTCAGTGCAGTTACCAGAAAGGTAAAGTGACACAGCTGCAGGCTTTGATGAGCTGTAGTTTAAGATTAACAGTCTCTTTCAGGGGACTAAAAAGTAAGGAACCACCCAGTTCTCTGGACTCGTGAAAAAGCCAGGTAGGAAAACTGTTTCCTAAACAGCCACAAAATGAAAAGCTGCTCTGTAGTCTGCTCTTTCTTCACCCAGAGGCTCATCATCATGGATGCTACTATAGTGCAAATCATTAAACAGAATTAAGGAAGTGTTGGGTGCGGTTGGATTGATATTTTTCAGTTAAAATACAGACTCTCTTATGTATAAACTACCTAGCATTTTCTCCAGCTACATAGAGCAATATTTTTAGAAAGTGAAATATACATTTATCAAGATAAAAATTGAAGTGAATCTCCTAAGATATGTATCCTGTCAGATCTCTTTATTGTTCCTAATGACAAATTAATTTTAATAATGGATTAAAGGCAGACTCTGCCATACAGTAAAAAAAACCACCCCACTGGAATCTGTACGTAGACAGCATGTAAAAAATAGTTTTAAGATTGTTCATTTTTTTTCCTCTTTCAAAAAGGGAGGCTGAGTTTGTTTCATTTTGATAGCTGTATTAAATAAAGCAAAATGAACTTTATAACTGCGTCTGCACTAGGGCTTCAGCTGGTTTAGAAACAGATCACGCTGCTAACCGATGTTCCTGTGCTGGCAAAATATTCTGATGTAGACTTGGCCTAATCTACAGAGAACTCCACCAAGACTTGCCTGTTGTCAAATCACTGCCATGTTCTATTGTTCGCTGGACTGAGGACCCAGGCCACCCTTAATAGTTATGGTCAGTGCATACATCTGCTTCCTATGGGGTTTCTCTGCTTTCTTACAGCATAGGATGTTACCATGTTTCCTGATGGTAACTTGGCTTTACTTTCCTTGAAGGAATGCGGGGATGGGAGGGTGAAGGGGAAAGCTGGGTGTACAGTGTGATATGTTCAGGCTGTTTTATGCCACTCTGGAGCACAACTGAATATGGCACTAAAAGTTAAAATGGAAAAAGTGTCGAGCTGACATTAGTCGTTATACCATTAGGAATAATGCAGGTAGCATATTGAGTTTGAGTTAGTGTTGGATATTTTAATTAAAAAGGAAATTCCCAGACAAACTACGCTGAGGCAAAACAAGGGTTGAATGTGTATCAGTGATTTTTTTTAAATTGGTTGAATGGCTGTAATCAGTGCAGTGTGTGTGTGTGGTTTTTGAACTCTTTAATTAAAGAATGTCTTCTAAATGGTTAAATCTGCAATCCCAGTTTAAAAACAGCCTGAGTTTATAGGTGGGAAAGTTGTTTAGGTCATCCCATTGTCTCATGCCAGAACAAAATGGCTGTATTTTTTATATGGACTAATGTTTAAAAATAAGAACTGATTTCAAAATTGGCGCATATTTTTTTTCACCCTGGTATAATCTGTTATCTAGACCTGCAGATGTGGAGATGACACTGCAAAAAACTTTACGTGGAGCTTCTTTCAGATTCTTCCAGAAGACGAGGAGGGGGGCTACATTCTCACCTCTGTTGAAGAATCAGGTTTGGCCCAGCCCTCCCCTTCACATTTCTCTGGAGATGGCTGTGTGTGTCAACACTGGCTGAGGGTGGTTTCATGAAACATAGTTGTCTGCTGCCCTTGGGGGTCCCCCCCATTTCACAGAGGGATTTTTAGCTTCAGGGTTGCACTTGTGGCTATGGCTACATCAGTATTTTCTGCTGATGGTCAGTGAGCTTTGCCTGTCACTTTGTTTGCAGCAGCAGACCCACAGGATCTTATGTGGGTGGGAATGATGCAGTAAAGGAAACTAACTCTTCTGTATGTAAGGGAGCTACGAGCATGCATCTACAAGCAGAACAATGTTTTCTCAAAATTCAGTGTGCTGTGTGAAGCCCAATCTGGACCTTCAAAATAAATAAATAAAAAAATCCTGTTGTATATTGAGCCAGGTCCTCTGACTGGCATAACTCAATCCTTGATGTAACTTAATTAAAACTCATGTCAACCTTCTGATGTCATTTTTGGAGATGTTCACATGCTCAAAGTTATACCAAATAAAGAACTGCTGTGATTGTCATTTACATGTCAATGGAATGTTATCCTATAAATATTCTGTTTACATGTGGAGTTCCTGAGTCCATTGCTAGCCGCATAGGATGTGCTTGGTTGTTATTGTATAACTAATGTTTGGGATGGTGAAAAGCACTGGCCGCATTCCACAGAGACAGAGGTAACTCAAACTGCAGGTGCAAGCCATGGTTCTGGGGCCTTAACCAAACAATATAGTGTATTTTATGAACTGTGAACTTTGTGCCATGGTACTCTGGATGGAAATAAATTACTGAGAAAGTAATTTAGCTTCTGTGGATACTTATTCAGTAAGGCATTCTGGTGGATATGCAGCATATATTTAGATAAACATTTTAAAATTCTACACTAAACAGAATCATAGTGAAATATTTGTATGTTCTGAATATCTGTTCATGGCACTCTGCTGGGTGTTAAATGTCATACATAATATATGACAGGGTGGAGTACTGATGTGCATAAGCAGTTAAATTGGAGCTTTATTATTTAAACCCTAATTCCTTCAAATGCTGAGTAAAATATATCAGTTAATCAGATTTATGAAGCACTCAGAGATGGTTAGAATAAAGTAGTGGTAAATAGTCTCAAGTATCCTGTGTGCCGCAAGATGTTTGAAATGTAAACCACATGATTCCTACCTTGACTTTTAAAGAATGCATAGAAGGAATGCTAGCCTTAGGTAGGAACAAAAAACACGAGTACCAGTAATTTGGTGATAACACCTCAGAGGTCAGTGGACTCTTGTAAATTGAATTAAATCATATCTCATTCTATTCCTAAAACTTCAACTTCCTGTGCTGATTCTTTTCTCTCAAACACCTATATTTGTCAATATGAAATCCTGTCTTTTTCAAGAGACTGAAGGAACATTGCTCTCATTCAGTCATTACATTTAAAACTGATCTAGTTTGGTTTCTTTCAGCTGGCTTTTTTCTTCTTCCATTCCTTCCCTTCCCCCAGCCCATAAACTAGTTTGCAAGTGGAGGAGTACACTAAGTCAGGACTTCTTAACCTGTGGGTCACAACCCAAAAATGGGTTGCCATGCCATTTATGGTGGGTCACTAGGAGCCTCTTTAAAAAACTGAAGAAGGAAATAATTTTATTAATTCAAAACTTAACCATGGGTCATGAAGCTGACTCCCAAACTTAATCAGGGCTGTGGCCAAAAAGTTGAGCACCTGTGACTTAAGTAAATCATTCCCACTTGTGGTTAAATGTGTGTGTGCATGTGTTTGAACTCAAGAATGCTACAGAGACTCAAATATGTTCATAGTTGTGAAGAGCTTTTATAATCTGTATCCCCACTTTCTTGCTTTATGCTGACTTGATTCAGATAGAGGTGAAGTCATTTTACACGCTTGTGGTAGCTCACTCCAGGAAAACTTAAAATTCAGCCTCCCTTTTGTAAAGAAAATGAACAAAAATAATTACCAAGGAAGCACAATTAGCTCTGTGTTCATTGATGCTCACAAATTTCTTTTTAAAAAAAACAAAACAAAACAAAAAAACCCTTAAGTACTTAACCAGTGCTAACTTCAAAAAACTTGGTAATATCAGAAATGATCTTCATTTTTGAAAGTAAGGCTGATATCGCTCCAGTAAGTTTCTGTATTTTGGTACAGGTAATATGGCTGTGCCGTACTTCTTCAGCCTTCTCTGGGGTAGTGAAATTTCTTCATTTCTAGCCATCTCACTATACCCTAAGCAGTACCTGTTAACATTAATGCACATGCATCCAGCTCATGATCTGTAAGGCTGAAATGAACTCTACTGATACAGCAAACTCCTTAAATGTGACAGCAGGTTACTGATAAAATGTTAACAGGAAAAGTAAAGTCTGCCATCAGTTAAACAAGGAGATGGATGTAATTCTTATTGTGTCACAAAACCTCAGTAAAATCAGGCCTTCTCGGGGGAATCCCTTGGTAGGTGGCATGAACTGGCACTATTTTCTGTATCAGTCCCTTTCTGATCTAGGCGGTGTTTTGGCAGAAGAGGGCCTGGAAATGCCACTTGAAGGCTCTTAGGTAGCTGTCTGTAACTTAGAATAGCTTCAGGTTTTCTGTGCTTTGTGCTAGTCCTGGTCTAGTACCTGGTTTAAATACTCAAAACTATTTTTTGCCCTTCCCTCCCCTCTAGTTTTGTGCCAAGCACAACTCAGTTCCACAAGAAGCTCTAGCACAAAATCTGACCATCTCTGCAGATGAGGACCTAGGGAGTGGTTGCAGGTTGTTTAATTAGATTAAAATTAATGCTAATTATAAATTACATGGTCAGTGATAGACTACAATATAAATCACTCATGAGTGGAGTCATGCACCATGTATAAATTTTGTATTTAGTAGATCACAGAAACTGGGGTGTTAACTTCAGAGGCATTTTGTCTCCTAGGAAATAAGTGTATCTGAGACAGCTTCTTTTTGTGTGGAATGCTTTTACCTAGCTTCTCTGTTATATTTTCATATGAGTATAAACTAAAGATATCACTTGCACCATTTGCCACTCTGCATTTATTGCAAACTGTCTTGGGAATGTCATCACTGAAGTTGTTTAGGGCCAAACTATGGTTCCATTGAACTTTTTGTATCAGAAGTTTGGTATCTTTAATGGTATTACCTTATGCCTTGCTTGAAAACATTGTATCAGTCTTGACTAACATTCAAATACTGTAAATTAGTTCTGACAAAGTTATAGCAAGCTATGCAGTGATGGTTGCTGGTATGTTGGGTATAAGCTCTGCATTTCAGAGTGAAAAATCAACTCTTAAATTGACACACACCTTCAACACTTCTCCAAAGTTATTCTCTGTGTCCTGTGTTTCAGGGTCCATGAATTCCACAAATTTTTGGGAAAGAGGATATGATTTGTGAAGTAGGAACAATGAGCATCATGACTGCTTGTTTTTGCAAGATGCTTGGTGGACAAAGGTAGCATGCTATTTTAAAACAAACCAAAAAAGCACCTCTCTTCTGGGGTCAGAAGCCAATGGCTAACTGGCTAGTTGACCCCACCTGCCATACTTTGGGAAAGACCTGGAGTTTAATAGGCTCATCCTGAGAAAAAGAGGAGCACGAAAGGGAGAGAAGGAACTGCAATATTCAGCAGAAGCTGGAGTTTGTTGTTGGGAGCTACTGCACCCAGAAACAAAATGGCCAGAATGGAGGCGGGGAAGTCCTGTAACACAGAGGCTCTGAGAAAAGAGCCAAGAACTTTTGGGCTGAGGAATTTGTGGGATTAAGGGACAGACTTGGCAGTTTTAAAGTGTTTTGTTGAGGAGACTTGAAAGAAAAGAAACTGCAGCAAGTGACCTTCCTGGAAATATGACCTTCCCCAGTCTCGGAGAGAAGGTTCTAGGCAGAATTCCCACAGAAAGGGTGTTGGCTCAACAAGAGCAAGCCTGAGTCCAGCCAGAAGAGAGGACTGTAAGACAAGCGTCAGTCCTTCACACCAGTGTAGAAAAAAAGAGGTAAAGAGAAAACATTGCAAAACATGCTGGGGGAAGTGTTTTACATTACATTACAAACACCAATTTTCTTTGAGAATGCTGGGGGAAGAAACCTTTTTTTTTTTTCAAGAAAAATAACATTTTACAAATAATTAAATGGAAAAACTTATCTAGTTTGTAGTTGCATTATAAAGTGTACAGACAGCTCTCTTGTCCTTTTGAAGTGTAGGGTCCTGGTGCATGGCAGATTATCATGCCCTATCTTGTGTGGTAGGTTTACTTCAGGTGTGGCCAACTGTGGCTTGGGAGCCACATGCAGCTCTTGAATGAAAAAGTGTGGCTCCCAGAAGAACGTCAGCAAATGAATTTAGGAAAGCAGCCTGAGCCTAGGAGTTCAGGAGGGGGTTGGGGATGGCAGGGAGAAATGCGGCATGGTCCAGATTTTAAAAAACTTGCCACTAGCCTGCAGTCTTCTACATTGAGCAGCAGCTAAGTTTTTACTGTATAGACCTAATTTTCATGGTAAACTTAAGTAATTATTAGAATCCGACATTGTAGGATCAATATTTGCCCTCTTTTTATGATAAAATTAAAGTGTGTAATGAATTTTAAACTTAGTAATTTTGGAGCAGGTAAAAGTATATGGCTATATGCCTCAGTGTGGCTCTTGAAGGCTTAATAATCAACTTGTGTGGCTCTTGAGTACCATAAGTGTGGCCATCCCTGATTTACTTCTTATGATAGTATCTATTGTGTGCATTTTTCACGTCCTGTTATCTTAATCTAATTGATTAGAACATAGACACAAATCTTCCCTACCAGTATAGAAAAAACTAAAGCAAGGTTTGGCAACCCAAAAAGATATGAGCTGTTTTTAAAAATTCCTTCAATAACTAAGTATTTTGAGAGCCACAAGGTATATAACCTCCATGTGGGGGCTGGGGGCTGGAACGAGGAGTGGGCCCCATGCAAGGTCCAGAGCCTAGCATGGCTGGCTCCCAGAGCCCCTACTGGTGGGGGGGGGGTGGAGCCAGGACCTGCAAGGGGGCAGCCAAAGAGCCACAGACAGCTCTGGAGCCTCAGGTTGCAGACCCCTGAACTAAAGTTTCTTGACAGCAATGACTTATAATTCAGTCAAGTTCCATTTTAAGTATTGTGAATTTAATGAAGGTTAGTTGATACTCTAAATATCTTCCTGAAATTTAACTTTGCTTTAATAAATTGAATAAATTGCCTCTAATCCTCATCGGGATCAGGTTATGTGTGTAATACAAATATTCTTTGAACAAGATAAAGATGATAATCCTTTTGGTGGACTTTTGAGCCAGTTAGAAGCTCAGGGTTTTTAAAAAATGACTTTGGTAACTTTACGCCTAGTGTATTCTTTTGTCAAAAAACTGTAGGGGTATTTGTCTTTTTCTGAGTGTGTGGATGATGTATAATAGTGTCTGGTGCCCTTAATAATGCATCAGAGAAATAGCTAAAATAAGCAGTGTTTTTATGAATTAGTGGAGGGGCTTCTTAACTTTATATCTCCTAAGTAGATAAATCCCCCTGAACTGAATTTCAAAGGGAAGATAGTTTATTTTGTGGGAAAAGGAAAATACTACACTGTAGTGTTAAAGCTGTTAACGTGTACTTTTCTGAGTCTTTTCCCTTGTAGTTCAAAGGGCAGATGAACAGAATAGTAGCTAATGTGTCGGTAACAGTCATGACTCCATCAGTGTCAGTATTCTTTATGTTTTCAAGTGTTTACTTTCAGTGCTTACATTTGTGGAAACCAAACTCCATTGATTTGATTATTGTGTCTCTGCAGCATTATATATAGTTTATAATTTGGAGGAATAATGGCCCATCTGAATTTGGATTGGGCATATTTATTTCATTTTTGTCTTAAGTTTGCTTTATTTATAACCTCCAGCTTTTTTACTGGATTTCATCAGTATACAGTAGATTAAATCAGTAAAGACGTGTGTTGACTGTAAAAAATCTATCATATACAATGTCCCATTTCATAATAAAGCAGCAAGAAACAAAAGGCAAAACATAAGTATTTGTTTGAGCAGCCTGCTGCTTGCAACAGTCTTAAGAGTTCCACCTACTTTCATTTAGTTAAAATGTATAGATAAGTGACACTGATTTGTAAGTACCTAACTTTATTTTCTGCTGTTATGCACTTAGTTCATATTGCAAAGAAAGAATGGTACAGCCAGCACAAATGCATGCTGGGTGATAACCTAGCTGTGTGCTTGTGTTAGCAGCATGGTTAGCTGGCTAGTGTAATACACTGATTCAGTTAGCAGCTAGTGAGTTGTAACCATCTGGTGTTCTTCACTACATTATGAGCTGGAGAAGGCCTCGGCAGCAGTTGGGCTTCAAGCCATGTCCCTAATGGGCTAACTAGCTTGAGTTTAAAGTACTGCTTAACTTGAGCTAGAGGTCTTGTGTGTGAATGGGAGTCAGTGAATAGAAGTTAAGCTGGAGTGATACCTAAGCTGGAGTGATACCTTAAGCCAGTGGTTCTCAACCACTGTGTTGGGACACTTGACTGTGTCACCACACAGTGGTAAGTGTGCTGTGAAGAGCCAGGGAGATGGCTGAATTTGGCCTGGGGTGAATAGGCTGGTGTGTCCTGGAGAGTTGTGTTATGTCACCAAGTGTGTCATGACCTCCAAAAGACTGAGAACCATTGCCTTAAGCTAACAGTGCAGTGAAGACAGTCTGTGTTGATATTTAAAAGCTAAAACACAAATGGCAAAGTGTTTTTCATTACAAACACCAATTTTCTTTGAGGATGCTGGACAGTGGGTAAGTTCCAGAGGGGTAGCTGTGTTAATCTGTATATAATAAAAACAACAAAAATCAACAAATGAGGAGAGCAAGTGAAGTAACAAAATAATTGTCCCTGTTTGTACATTCTAATCAGCTGTTGCAGACAGGCCTCATCTACCTTAACTGAATTGACTTTGTTAGCACTTGCCCTCCCCATTGTATTGTTTCTTACCCTTGCAAGTGTATATATACCTCCTAACTGTAGTTTTCACTTCATGCATCTGATGAAGTGGGTTGCAGCCGACGACAGCTTATGCCTGAAGGAATTTGGTAGTCTTAAGGTACTACAGCACTTTTGCAGTTTTTGCTCTTTCAGGAATTTTTTTTCATCGGATTAGAATTGAGCATTTATGAATCTCCTGCAAGCACTCCATCAAAACAGTTGTACCTACAATACAAATCTTAAAATTTGAATAGCATTAACTGGGAATGATAGAATGGCTTAAGGCATGGTGAGAGGTGGGAGAAGAGAAGGGAGAGCATATTTGTATCCAGTGTGATGAAGTAACAAGGATATCTTTGTCAGAAAAGACCCGCACTCACTTGGCATTGTGTCTATGATTGGATTTTAAGGAAAATTTGTGTATGAAATGTGAAGGTTTTTACTTTTATTTTATCTATTAAAACAGGTACTACCATGTATATATTGAATACTTTTAAAAGATACTGAATCTGCTTTGATAACTAAAATAATTAAAGTTGTTATAAATATTTTTGTATTGCACAAAATACTTGCAAGAATTACGTGCCTCAGTTGAATTTGCATGAAACTTAACGTGTGCTGACTTTCTAGAGAAGTGATAAATCTCTTCTCTGGAATTAGCTATCTCTTAGCGTTCACTTTCTGCAGAACTCCAAAATCTCCTGTTTCCATCAGTGTGATCTTGAGGCTGGACTACTGTAATGGACGTTTGGGGTACTTGTGGCAACTACTTAAAGTGTAGTTACTAGAGAAATTGGTACCACTAGTTAGGATTTGTGCGTAAGTCTGGAGCCTGTGCTCAGTGACTTACACTATCTATTGTTAAACATATAGGACCAGTGTCTTGTTCTGAGGAAAGATAAAACTACATTCTTAGACTCTGGACAGACAGCTAAAGTATGTCTTGAATTCCTTAACCATGGGCATGTTTTTTAAAAAAAATCTGTTTGGTGCAATTAATAAATGAAAACACTTAGACATTTATCTTTTTGTTTGTTTGTTTGTTTAAGGTTCGGACCCCATGGAATCCCTGTGACCATATTTCCTAAAAGGGAATACAAGGATAAACCTGAAGCCATTCAGCTCCAAAGTAAACCATTCCAAGATGAAACAGTGGTGAAGTGTGAAGCCAGTGGTGCAGCCCCTGATGACTCTTCTCCCATTCAGCCATCAGAATCTAGCCTCACTAAAAGCCTATGGACTTCTAAGCCACCTCCTCTTTTCCATGAGGGAGCGCCATATCCTCCTCCTTTGTTTATCAGGGACACATATAACCAATCAATACCTCAGCCTCCACCCCGAAAAATTAAGCGGCCCAAGCGGAAAATGTACAGGGAGGAACCCACTTCTATTATGAATGCTATCAAGCTACGACCCAGGCAGGTCTTATGTGACAAATGTAAAAACAGTGTTGTTGCAGAAAAAAAAGAAATTAAAAAAAGTGGCAATGCAAGTGACTCTTCAAAGTATGAGGATCATAAAAGGCGAAGAAATGAGAGTGTAACTACTGTGAATAAAAAACTTAAAACTGATCATAAAGTAGATGGAAGAAACCAAAATGAAAGTCAGAAAAGGAATGCTGTGGTCAAAGTTTCAAATATTGCCCATAGCAGGAGCAGAGTAGTTAAAGTTTCTGCTCAAGCAAATACTTCAAAAGCTCAGTTAAATACTAAAAAAGTTCTCCAGAGCAAAAACATGGATCATGCAAAAGCTCGGGAAGTTTTGAAAATGGCCAAAGAGAAGGTACAAAAGAAACAGAGTGCAACTTCCACTTCCAAAAATGCACATTCAAAGGTCCATTTCACACGGCGTCTTCAGAATACCAGCTCAGGTTCCCTTCCACCCCGATTGCGTTTAAAACCGCAAAGGTACCGGAATGAAGAAAATGACTCGTCTCTCAAGACAGGACTTGAGAAAATACGGAGCGGCAAGATGGCAACTAAGCCCCAGTCTCGCTGCTCTTCCACCCGCTCAGCAGGTGAGGCCCCTTCAGAAAATCAGAGCCCCTCAAAAGGCCCTGAAGAGGCCAGCAGTGAGGTTCAGGACACAAATGAAGTGCATGTAACTGTTGATCAGGATGAACATCAGACGTTGGGCAAGAGAGGCAGCAAAAGCAATATAACGGTTTACATGACCCTTAATCAAAAGAAATCTGACTCTTCCAGTGCATCAGTGTGTAGTAGCGATAGCACAGATGATTTGAAATCTACCAACTCTGAGTGTAGTTCTACTGAAAGCTTTGATTTTCCTCCAGGCAGCATGCATGCACCTTCCTCCTCCTCCTCCTCCTCCTCCTCCTCCTCGAAGGAAGAGAAAAAGCTCAGTAATTCCTTGAAAATGAAAGTCTTTTCCAAAAACGTCTCTAAATGTGTCACACCAGATGGCAGGACCATATGTGTAGGGGACATTGTCTGGGCCAAGATATATGGTTTCCCTTGGTGGCCAGCCCGTATTCTTACTATAACTGTGAGCCGGAAAGATAATGGCCTTTTAGTCCGACAGGAGGCCCGCATATCATGGTTCGGGTCCCCAACAACATCTTTTCTTGCTCTTTCACAACTATCCCCCTTTTTAGAAAACTTTCAGTTGCGCTTTAATAAGAAGAGAAAGGGCCTTTACCGCAAGGCCATCACAGAAGCAGCTAAGGCTGCCAAGCAGCTGACTCCCGAAGTTCGGGCCCTGCTGACACAGTTTGAAACGTGAACGTGGAAAGTAAGGTAGGCAAGAATTTGGAGGCTCCACAAAATTTATAGCCTAGTTAGAGAACTACGATGAAGGACATGGCCAATTAAAAAAGTTGCACTCAGTTGGCTGCTCTTTTTATACTAAAATTGTTCGGATTTGTAGCAGTTTCTTAAAGGTTAAACTAAACAAATTGAACATGCAATCATAATTAACCGAAAATGAGAACTTCAGTATTTTTCAAGTGAGAATCTTTTTTTAAATTAAAAACTCCTTAAACGTCCCATGCGTAGGAGCCATAGCCTCAGCTGAAAGGCAGTTTATTTGCAGGGAATTTTTAGTAGTTTCTAGCCGGTATGTACCTAGTCACTATGTGGCAAAGGGTAGACAAGGGATGGAAGTAATAGCTGTGACCTGGGTGGCCCACCAGGGGAAGTGCAGAAACTTAAGCCCTGTTTATGCTGGCCTTTAAATCTTGTTTCAGATGTTCTGCATTAAGTAATTTCTATACAGTTGAGCTGGTCAGTTTGAGTGGGGCCAAAGTGAGTTCAAACCACCTTTAAAAAAATTCTTGACTCCATCCACATGGTTCAGCTTATATCATGCTGGAAACCAGTTCAACTAACCCTTTAAGCAATTTAAAGGCCAGATTAAATGGGGTCTTGGTGACCACTTTTTCCAAACACTCAGCCTTTCTATGCACACAGGGGCACAAGTTTGACACTTCAGGGTCTGACAAGCTGAGGGGATGCCTATTGCCCAAAGGCAAAGCTGAAAAGTTACTCAGTATTTTGGGATCAAGGGCTGTTAATGCTGCATAGGTGTGAATCATAACTTCCTGTCTTTCTTCCACTGAAAAAATCTTCCAGGCCACTTGCCTGGGAGTTTATAGCAAGAGAGGTTTTGTTTGAATGTGTAAATAATTGATTGCTGAAATCAGTCAGATTTTCTTCTGGCTGGTTGTTGCTAAATTCTTAGGATACGTCCTAGTAAATTACACTTTGTGAATTGTCAGATGTGTAATTGTTGCATTTTGGATGTATCTAACTTCATTTTTTTTTTTAATATTTCCGTTTTAAGGTATCTGTTTGCAGGTCAGAAAATGAGAATATGTAATTGTGTAATGCTCTGAAATGTACAAAAACTGTAAATAAAATTGACTAAGTCTGAATTACTTGTGTGTGTTTCTCAAAAAGCTTTGAAAAAAATTAGGGTGTTCAGTTTTTTGTGTACATAATATTTAGAGAGAAATTCTTTCTCATTCACCACTTTAAAAAGATCATTTGCTTTAGAGTACTATTGGTGTATATATTCAAGGCTCTAATTTTGAGACTAACATTCATTTATTTCCCCCCAAACTGGCTCTTGTAGAGGGCTTGTCTTAGGTAAAGCTTGTCTACTTATTTCTGCATAAATTCAGTTCTGTTCCATAAATTTGAATAAAGATAGAAAATATGACTTACGCAGTAGGGAAGTGTTTACAGTCACCATTTTTTCCATCTGTCAAGAGCTAATCAAACTGAATCACCACTATTCTTAGCCGCTCTTGCATGTCTGTTGCTCAGTTTTGAGCATTTTCATGCAGTTGATTTGCATTTTCCCTCCAACTTTTGGTCTTTACCTGACCATTTGAGCTAATTTTTTCCCCTTGTTTGAGCTTTGTACAATCTTGTGAAGAATTGGCTGCCTTCATTCCAGAACAGTTCCCATCCCAAGTTTTTCCATTTTGCCTACATAGGCAAAGCAAAGATGAGGAAAAAGTTGAATTTAATTGTAAAACTAAAATACAGGATGTAAGGATTTAATGATTGAATCCATTAAAGAATGTTCATTGTGATACAGCTTGCAACTGTCAAGTCAGTTGATTTCTGAAAGTTTCTTCCATCTTTGTTCAGTTACTCTGATACCAAGTTCATGTAACTATTGAATATCTAGTGTGTTTAAAAAAACAAACAAACAAACCACATGCACACACATACACATATGCTAGTCCAAATTGTTTTTACTCATGTTTCACAAGGACCTCACTGCAACCTGTGTGGTAGATGCTAATTGATTCTTGCAACTATATTAGGTATTTTAGCAGAACAATTAAATAAATTCCAAGAAGTCGGTCAATGCTTTTTGAACGTAATAAACACACAATGAAAATTTTCATAATGTGAAATTCTGTTTCACTCTTGTATTTATATATTCTTTCCTGCAAACAGAAACAATTACAGTATTTCAGTTAATAAGCCTTACTTTGTGATTTAAAGCAGGCTGTTTCCAGAAGCCAAAAATTCAGTGTGTTTTATTAGACATCTCTATATGCACAGAGCAGATTGATGCCTAGTTTGTTGGGCAGCTCAGAATGAACTCATCCCACATCATAAAAGCCTTTTGATATTCTGAACCAAAGATCTAAGGTAAAATACTTTGGATATTTAACCTGCTGCAACTTTTTAAAATATTTAGAACTTTGGGATGGTATCTTCTGTAATACCATAGATTAAGATTAGCATAGCGTTAGTGTATATAGTCAGCTTACTCAGAGACTTTGTTCAATGAGCTGGGACAGAAACAATCTATTTCAAATTTAAGTTCCTAAAAACCTTGGCATGCATGCCTTATGTAAAGACTGGTGGGCATGACACACTGTGTCTGTAATGAATGACTTTGTAATACTGACAGCACACATCTTGCACATGTAATATAAGAACAAAAGCTGTTCTCTAGTGTACTGCTTGGTCTCATAATCAAAACCACAATACTTCTTTGCACCACACTGCTTCGTATGAATTGTTTAGAATGCTTGCTTAGGTCTGCTAACTTGCACCACTACCTTCTTTTTAAATCATGACAAAGTGGATGTCGGGTACTTGATCTGTCCAAAGGTTAGGTGATTTAGTGATGGAGCAAATGTTAGGGGTGGTTGTGAACATTTTAACTGTAGACAGCTGCACCTCTTGTCGTCTTACCCTGCCCTTAGGGGCTATTAAGTGATGGAAAATTTGAGGTTAATCCAGTGCCCCCAGCTCTGTAACTGCCAGAAATGTTCATAGCCCCCAGATCCCAGTATGAGCATAGACTGTACTGTGCTTGTGGTTTTCAGTACATTCACAATCTCTTATCTCTAAATCCATTTTTGACTATTTTAATGATTGACTAGTGCCAGTATGTTGCATCTTGTATAATTAAGCTATGTAGTTGTAATGACTGTGCACATAGTACTATTGGAATCTAGATTAGAGGGGACTGCAAAGGTAATCCAGTAGTTCTCAACATTTTGTGGATCATGCCATGCTTGGTGTCATAGACGATCCTACAGGACACACCAGCCCACTACCCAGGCTGAATGCAGCCCTCCACCTGGCTCTCTTGAATACACTAAACGCTGCGTGGTGGTACAGTGGTTTAGAATTGCTGAGCTAGTCTAACCCCCAGCCAATGTGCAGGATTTATGTCTGAACCATCCAAGACAGATGGCTACCTAGCCCCCTTTAGAAAACCTCTAGCAAAGGAGCTTCAACAATCTCCCTGCACAGGCTGTTTCATTGTCCTATTGCTCTTACATTGAGGAAGGTTTTTTTTTTTTCCTGAGATTTAATCTATATCTGCTGAATTATAGTTTGAACCCATTACTGCTTCTCCCACCCTTTGCGGCAAGAGAGAACGATTTTTCTCCCATCTTTTTTGTGGCAGCATCTGAAGTATTTGAAGACTACTATCATGTCCCCCCCACCTTTTCTTTTCCGAATTAAACATTCCCAGTTCCTTCAGCCTTTTTTGACATGGCTTCTGTTCTTACCCTTGGATCACCTTTGTCACTCGACTTGCCTCTGGATCCTTTCCAGATTTTCCACATCCTTTCTGTACACTGGTGACCAGAATTGGACACAGTACTTCAGCTGAGGCCTAACCAGCACCCAGAATGAAAATGCAACGTTTGCTCAGGTCTGAGCAGCTTATGTATTATGAAGGAATGTGTTGTGCTCCTGTAAAGGGTAATGGTGAGTTGACTAACCTCTTCCTAAGAAGCCAGTGGATTATGGTGTTTTTGATTCTTCTATAATTCAATATCTGTTATCTATCCAAATTAATTCAGATGAGAAAATAGGTGGCAGTCAGTCATGAGTGTGGAGACAAAACATAACTGCTTCGAATTCCTCTTGAACTAGGTTAGAAGCATTTGCTGAGGAAGAGAGAGAATATAATTGCATTAAGAAACATTGCCTCAGAGGTTTGGAGTAAAACTACAGTAATTCTTCCACCTCTGAAACTGAATGTGAGTATTATTTGCATCTCTTGTTGAGCATGGTTTTGCAGGAAATTAACAAATGTTTAAGAGCTCTATTTCGTCAAATCTATGAGTTCCAACTTCCAATATATGTGAGCACTTAAACTGGATCATTGGCTTTGGCTATGCCATAGATCAGGGCCCCCAAACTCAAATCATCGCAAGGGCTGCATGAGGACTAGTACGTTAGCCCGAGGGCCGCACCACTGAAACCTTTTTATACAACACTATTGCAAATACTGGTAACAATAGTGTCGTTGCAGGCCACAGGAAATAGTTTTAGGGGCCGCATGTGGCCCACAGACCACATGTTTGAGACCCCTGCCATAGATATTCTAAAGACAACATTGATGCCACTTAGCTTCTGATACAAGTTTCTTCAGTCAATTACTGCGTGAAAAGGAATTTTTTGGACCAAACTGCATAAAGTCTAAGAAACTGAAACAAGATTATTTAGAGTATGATACAGCATTACCCCCCCCCCTCCCCAAAAAAAGTCATGTTCTCGATGTGGCCAGACAAACTCTTACCTTAAAGGACTATACTTGAGGAAAACTGACATGAGACTGGCAATGTACAATGCAAGCCGCTCCACTTCCTTACATTTTGAAATGCCACACGATTCTCCTTTTACGCTGTGCTTCAACTTTTGCTTGGGTATACAATAGGAGTGCTTAATGGACATGGCTAGAAGTAAGGTGTCTCATGATGGCCTCTTGAAGTATTATTCATTGTCTTCATGAGTGTTTTGCAATCATGAGTGGTATCCATAAATAGAATTGATATTTTTCCCCCAAGCAGATCAAGAACCAAAGCTAATAAACAAGAATGGTGTTAGTTCAGCTCTCACCTCCTTTCATTTACAATTTCTAAGTTATTCAAATGGATAATGACTAGAAGGGGCATAAAATATACCTCATGTTATACAGGCAAATTATATGAACAGGAACACCAAATACCCTTTGTCATACAATTGACTTAACACGAGGTAACAGGTGTATCAGCAGGCCATTGTTGCAAGGGAATGGGGGTGGGTGGGTAGGAGTTAACAATTTTGTGCAATAAATCAGTTGGTAAACATGGACATGAGCATCCTTATACACAACATTAACAAGGACAGAAGGTTGAGGTGAGAGATCTTCCTATTTATTTTCACCTAGGTGTTGTAAGGCTAGCCATAAGAACCAGGTATTGTGCAAAGCTGAAAAGCACACGGAATATTGTAAGGAGTGGCATGAGTTGCTTGTAGGGAGTAGTTTGCTATTGTGGGTGTGCATTAACTGGGAAAAAAGGTGTGTTCGTTTACACAAGGTAAAATCCTAGTAAAGACAATGCGCTAGTATACCTCTTCATTAGGTTTTTATCTTGAAGTTTGATTAACAGTTAACAGTTAGCTTCAGCTAGTTAACACCTTTTGTAAAAGGTAGACAAGTCACTTACCAAATATTTGTTTGAGATAGTTCATGATCAGCCTTAAGAACGAGATGCAAACATTGTCAATTAATGTAATTCAAGGTTTAAAAAACTACACGTAAAAAAATCTATAGTGAAGACAAGTCCTTTATCTGTGTTCTGAAACTTGAGTTGGTTTATCCAGATCTTAATAGGAATGCTACTAGTTTGGGGTTTGATGGGAGAAAGGAAAAAGTGGAGATCACCAAGTTTACAGTTTTAGAGGGCTGCTTTATTAACAATGGAAGAAACTGAGACAGTATTTGAAGCTATGTTCTTAAACTATCATTGCAGGCAAGCTGTGTATATTCCAGTTGCTACATTTAATTATGAAGAAAAATGACTGAACAGTTTTCTTTTTAAACAAATAAATATTTTAAAAGGACATTGATTTAAAAACAGCCTTTTGTCTGAAAATATGTTTTTACATTAAAAAATTAATATTACGGTAAACTAAAGGTTATTAGAGTTCAAACTAACTGTGTTTTTTTGGTTTGAATTAACTTTTAGTTCAAACAAGACTGCGCTTTTTTAGTTCAAACTAAACAGTTTGAACTGCAAAAAGCACGGCTACTTCAAACTAAAAAGTTAGTTTGAACTTTAAAAAGCATGGTTATTTCAAACTGAATTAGAACTACTTAGTTTGGACTAAGCAAGTCCGAACTAAGCTTTTATGTGTAGACGTAGCCACAGAATATGGTCATGGGCTGGATGGAATAGGTTCAGGCCACATGTTTGACACCCCTGAGCTGCTGCATGTTTATTACTGAACTTAAAACAAGTTTGAAACCTTCCCTTCCAGTGCCTTAATGGAAACAGAATTCAGTCTCCTAATCTGCCAAGTAAGGAGGACTTTCCTTCCTCTGGTAAGAACAGGAGGATGTTATTAAAATGCTATCCATCCCTTAGTAGTGATGTATTTTTCTTTAAAACAAAACAACTCAAAATGCCTCACACCAAACTCTGAAATTTCGTTTTATTTCACTTTTCTTTTAAATGTTAGTTATCTAAACTATTATGAATCCATATCAGTATTTTTCACATCAAATACACTGTTTACAAGTCAAAATAAGACCTATGTCCCTCAACTGCTTAGGATATTAACAGTTAAAACAAACAAGGAGTCCTGTGGCACTTAAAGACTAACAAATTTATTTATCGCATGAGCTTTTGTGGGAGAATATCGCACTTTGTCAGATGCTTTGATGATGGGAGAATTTACAGATTAAAACAATTAAATTAACACTTAAAAGACTATGACCAAAATTTAACCAATAGCATACTTGCTGTGCTGCTGTATTGACTTTGAAGGGCTGACAATACTAGAATTTTGTTTATTAAACCATGGCCCAAATGCTCTTCCTTGCTGTGACCAGGAGGCAGCAGTTTCAGGTATGACTGAGCAGAAAGGATGCGTTGATATGAGGGGAGAAGGCTTACCAGCTCAGTGACATGTACTTAACCCCAACTCTTAATCCAGCAAAATGGTGTTCCAAGAGGATCAGGTTCAGCAGGCGGAACAATTATCCTTTGGGGACATTGCTGCTACCAATAAAACAATGGATCAGCTAAGTGCATGTTACTGTTGTTTGGACCTGGGTTAATTTCAGTGGTATCCTGCTTTTTCAGGAAAACTGCTCCAATGGGTGGGAGATCAGGAAGGAATAATCTGTGTGAAACATTAAGGTACTATATAAACAAGTGTATTATCTGGAAGGCACACAAGACTGAACCACCTTACACCTCCTAAGTAAAGTAAAGGGGCTAAGACACCATATTTGTCTACAAACAAGGAGTCCTCTGGCAGTTTTAAGGACTAACACATTTATCACATAAGCTTTCATGGGAGAAAAGTCCCACTTTGTCAGATGCTTTCTTCAAAGCTTTCTTCTCCCATGAAAGCTCATGCAATGAATTTATTTGTTAGTCTTTACAAGTGCCACAGGACTTCTTGTTCATTTGGCTGAACTAGACTAATACGGCTACTGCTTTGGAATGCATATTCATTTACACAGACTAGCCACATCACGGGTCTGTGCAGTGGAGAAGAGCTGGTGCTTTAGGACTGTTACTCTCCCTCTTGTGTAGGTACAGCCTAGATGGGGCTTTATTTTCTCTTCAGTCCCAAGAAGCTAGTGCAGAGGGGGAAATAGGCAGCACAAAGCGAAGATTGGAGCAAGGGGGGTGGGGGCAGGAAGCAAATGATGACTCTGAGTCACAATGTGGTTCCTAATGTGCTCCTAGGATAGCCCAGGACTTCTTGGTAACTCCATGATCTATTCTAATCCTTTGGGAGCAGATTCAGGCCCTGCTCCTGCATTATCATCAGTAATAGATTCTGCAATTGGAAGTTTAATGACAGTGATGTGGTACGCCGGGCAGAGTGCGGTCAGGCACATCAGGCAAGATGTGTTCTTATCAGTGTTGTTCTGTGTCTGGTGCTGATATCAGTTTGGCTGCATGTGTGAATGCGTGCGTGGGTAAACTGAGACAACACTCACCATCCAGGAAACCAACATGACCATGGATCTTTGTAGAAATGAAGGTGCCAGGCCAGGTTTTATTGCAACGTAGCACTATGGCAAACAATCCATATCGACAGATTTGTTGGCAGCATGGGTGCTCTCAATGCAATGGAACAGCTCAACTGACAGCAGGACTGGCTGTCACCCTCTCGGCTGCACAAAGTTTGGGCTCTGGGGCTCCTACTTTTATACCTTATCTGAATGGACTTGTACATCCCTCCTTTGATGCCACCCCTTAATTTGATAAGTCCCTGGTTACCTCAATTGTCCTGTGCATCCCTCCTTTGATGCCACCCCTTAATTTGATAGGTCCCTGGGCATCCCCATCCATCAAGGTGTCATGACTTGGCCAAACCTCTCCTTTGTACAGGTCCCTTCGACCCAGCATACCTCCTTATCTCTTCTGGCATGAGACCGAACTAGCACCCCCTTTCTCCAATTCTTTATTCAAGTACTTTCTCATCTTTGTCTTAGTGCTTCCTCATATTTGGCTTGTGCCAGTTTCAATGAGGTTATCATGGTCCCATGCTCTATGTGCATGCCATTCAGACCCACTTTCTTGGACTGCTTCGCTAGGCCTTGAGCCAATACCTAGACACTTCTACTTATCTTTCTTAACCTTTTACTTTCTCCTACAAGTGATACATGAACAAAGTCCAGTTTACTCTCCCATCTCTCCCATTTGCTTTGGAGTGATAACAGGTTTCTAAAATAGGCAAGACTGACTTACTCTGACTACACACAGCACAAATCTCTATTGAGTAAGAAGTTGCTATTTTATATTACTGCTTCTCTGACCCTAGCTGTGCATAAACTGTTGCTGGGCTCTGGAAAAGATATTTATTGTTGTTATTTGATTATTCCCTTCCAGCATTTCAAAATTATAGATTAGGTGAAAAAAATTCTTATTGTTCTTTTGAAGATGAGCCAAACTATAGATGATTGGATGCCTAAAAAGCACTAGCTTGAGTGTAAGGTATAATAAGGTCTTAGCTGACTGGCGGTTCAAGAATTGAAGATATTCTGTTTAAGGACCAATTAAAAATAAAAGTTGATATTGTATCTTCAGATCACATTGGCTATGTCTACATTGTAAAAACTAAGTCAACTTAGTGGGTGTGTTCACACAGGCTTCTTATTTCGAAACAACAGAGGTTGTTTCAAAATAAGAAATGCCATGTTCCCACGACGTACTCCCATTTCAAAACAAGGAAATCCCTTGTTTTGAAATGGGAGCCGTTCTTTCGAAAGGGCTTAAACCTACTTCCCTTTTGAAACAAGGTTGTTTCGAAACCACTGATTTCGAAACAACCCCGTGGGAACATGTTATTTCGGAACAAAGTGTTCCGAAACAACATTTGACTCTTCCTCCCAGGGTGAAGCGCAGCCCCGAGCCTCACGCCGCCGGCTTAAAGCCTGGGCTGCCCCCAAACCCCGCCGCAGTGTTGGGGGCCCCCAGCTCAGGCCGCTGCTGCAGGGGCTGGCGTGAGTGTGGCCCCAGGATTCCCCGGCGCCCCGCTCCTGCCGGGGGTGGCTGCGCTGGGGAATCCCGGGGCCGTGCTCACCCCGGCCCCTGCAACGGTGGGCTGAGCCAGGCGCCCCCGACCCCCCGGCGGGGTTTGGGGGCAGCCCGGGCTTTAAGCCAGCGGGGTGAGGCTCCGGGCTGTGCTTCACCCCGTGGGTGCCTGCAGTCCCCTCCCCAAGCAAAATAGCATGTTCACACTGTGGACATGCTATTTCGCTGCCTTAATTCAAAAACACTTTTTTTGTCTTTCGAAATAAGGTGTTTCAAAATAACCCTTTATTTTGAAACAGCTTGTTTCGAAACATCTTGTTTCAATACAAGCCCTCTGTGTGTGAACATAGCCAGTGAGTCCATACTACATAAAGTCGACTTTATAAAGTCGGCTTTAAATAGGTGCCCTGGCTTAACTCGACTTACTTAATGGCCCTGCTGCACTAAGTCGACTTTATTAAGTCGACTTAGTGAGTCCACATTGCCTTAAGTCGACTTAATAAAGTTGACTTAATGGTAAAGTCGACTTTATAAGTGGACCTTATAAAGTCAACTTTATTGCCCTGCAGTGTAGATGGGGCTCTGTTTAACTCGACTTAACGGCCCTTAAGTCAACTTAAACACATAGTGTAGACGTACCCATTGACATTATGTGAATAAGCACTTGGTAAAGTATTTCACATTATTTAACGTTCTTTGATCTTTTTGAGACCAAAACTCAAACATCCAGTGCTAAAGTTAACCTTATGCACTAATTTATTTTAATCAAAGAATGATTAAAAAACTAGTAACATAATTTTAATTATTTGTCTTACTGGTCTTTATGGACAGAATCCTGATCTCAGTATCTCGTAGAAATTTAGATTTGTTTGGTTGGAGTGTAATGGAAGAACTCTATATCTTCTCAAAGGAGAATTTTCTTCACAGTGTGAATGGGCACAGCAAATTTCATTATAGCTGCTGGAATTTGAAATGAACCAATTGCATTTTGCCGACAGATCATGTGGTTTCAACCTGTCAGGGACATTGGTGAAACCTTAATTTAAAGGTGACTGGAAAAGTGAAGAAAAAAATTATCACTCTTTTTATGCATTAACAAGGTTCCTGCCTTGTTTCTCTCTCATGGGAAAAATAATTTTCTCTCTTTTATTTTAATTAGGAATATAGGGGTATATTTTTGCTGGAGGATTTTTTTGCAGATTGTTCAGTTCTAACATCAAAAGGGAGTGAAATAAGCAGTTGTGAGGGGAAGAGATTCATCTTCAGATTGGTGTTAGAGAGGGTAGTGCTGATAACACTCATTGAACTTCGATGCCTGGAAGACAGCGGGCAGGAAAGCTTTGGACCCAAGGGCTGAGGAAGCTCCCACTTCTATCCTCTACTTCTCCAAGGAATGCTCCAGAAAAACAAGGGAGACAACATTTATATGAAACATGACTCGTCTTAAAAACAAAATTTCATGTTGTCTTTATACGTGAAAAAGGAGAAGAGGGCACAAATGCTTTTACTTTCTTCACAAGCTGCCTTTAAAAATGAAAAAAAACAGTTTGGGACCAGTGATTAGTTGTAGACTTGAATATCGTGCAAACATGATATATTGCTGGGATTTTCCAAGAATTTTAAGGGAATTGAGTGCCTAAATCTCATTAAAATTCAGTGGGAGTTGGCATCAAATCTCTTAGGCTCTTTCAAAAATCCTGGCTTTCATTTTTCACTGTCAGTTTTAGCTGAGTTTTCAGATTATATCTTTGAGCTATTTTTGATGTGCTTTGGAGATTCTTGTTAGTATGCATGTCTAAGTGAGTGAGAACTGATGGAAAGTAAGGAAAATATGTATCTGTTGATGGGCTGACTGATAATTTAGTTAAAAAACATACATTTTTCTGAGTTAATAGTGAAAGGAATGTAATAGCCTGTCCTTTTTTTTTTTTTTGTAATTCATTAATTGGAGAATAAAGGTAACTTAATTCCCAAAAACCAGTTAAAAGACAGTTGTTTATAAACTGTAGCAGTAACATAGGGTATGTCTACACTGGAGCCTTAGGTCAACTTAAGGAAGGTTAAGTCTACTCCTAAGGCCAGACTGGGCTTTTATTAAGTTGACTTAAGCACTTCCTTACTAACTTACTAACACTTTTATTTAGTCGACTTAAGCACTTCTTTACTAATGTTTAAGTTGCCCATATTAAGTCAACTTTAGCCAATGTAGATGGGGAAAGCCCTTAAGTTGACCTAACTGGCCTCCAGGCCCCCTCCCAGAGTTCCTGGCCATCAGGGACAGCTACCCACAATGTACCACTTTTCTGTTGACCTAGCACCCTGCCAGTGTGGATGCAGGCAGCTGACAGGAGTTTTCAGTGTGGACTCTCTGGCTATGTCTACATCTACTTTTTTAGTTCAGACTTGCTAGTCCAAACTAAAAAAGTCCGAGGTTAGTCCAAACTAGCCTCAGGCTATTTCGGACTAACCACAGCTTTTTATTTTGAACTAGAACACACAACTAGTTTGGAGTAGTGGCTTAGTTCAAACTTTTTAAGTTCGAACTAGCCATTATTTCATGTCTTGCATATGCTTAGTTTGGCTAGTCCGGACTAAGCAAGGGGTCTTATTAGTCTGGACCAAGCTTTGGCTAGTCCAAACTAAGAAATTTCTTAGTTTGGACTTGGCAAAGCCTAGTGTGGCCATGGGCCAAATTAGTCCGGACTAAGCTTGCTTAGTCCGGACTAATTTGGCAGTATAGACATAGCCTTTAAGTCAACTTAACAAGGTCTACTTAACAGAGCCTCCAGTGTAGACATACCCATAGAGAGTACTGCTGCTTCTGGGGTGTGCTCTTTTATATAGTAGAACTACTGTTAGGTCATTGTGCAGAAACAGCTAATTAGGTAATTGTTAAGTGCTATCTTAAATTCTTGGGTTTTCCCTTGAGAACCAGAGCTCTTCCTCTTTTCAGGTCCTCTGTCCTTTTTTCAGGCACTGTAGGAGGAATATTGAGGGTTTTACTTGCCTTGTCGTTCTGAACTGCTTTCTCTGCTTCTTCCTCTCACTGACTACCGTTGTCTCTGCTTCACCGGGAGGTCCAGAATAAGTACCGTGCCAGCATTAGCCACATGGCCACTCTAGAGAATCTACATTAAAAAAATCAGAATGGATATTGCAGTGATGGTGAGTGGTGATGCAGCTGCAGTAGAGCCAAGATACAGGTGTAGGCACAGGTCAGGTAGAGCAGATACATATAATACAATGGCAGAACTGCATAAGCCTCATTTGTACAA
The DNA here is from genome assembly GCA_007922195.1 of Podocnemis expansa. Classification (NCBI taxonomy): domain Eukaryota; kingdom Metazoa; phylum Chordata; order Testudines; family Podocnemididae; genus Podocnemis; species Podocnemis expansa. Next base: position 20,545,576 of record ML682007.1, on the reverse strand, counting down.
GTATTGCAACAGTAGCTTGCAGCTGTTTTGATAATGCTACTAAATTTTTCTAGTGTAGTCAGTATAGTTTTATCAGTTGCCTCCATCAGTCCACATAAATTGTCTCACCGTACTGCTTAGAAACCACTGCAGATCCGCTACATAGCAGTCAAGTGCTGCGCAATCAAAATGTCTTTGCTACCAGAGATTTGAAAATCACTGATCACACAATGGAGTGAAATCCACTTACTGAAATAATCGATGAAACAGATAAATAGCTGCATTGCTAGGGTGATGGCATTTAAGAACTCAGACATGGTATTGGCATAGGCAGTTTAGAAGTGTAGAAACTTTGTCCTCTGAGGATCCAATGACACTTCATTCTTTTCAGCAACTCCAGTTTTTAGCCATTCTTTGTGCCTTTTGTCCTTGACTAAAGTAGTTAGCATTTTGCATAACTCATAATGAAATTCCTCAGGATAAGAAATGTTCCTTTGTGATTCTTGTTTTGGGCGGCCTGGAAGGAGAGAAGGAAATGTGCAAAAACGCATATGTAGTTTCATTTGGTAGTTAGCATGTCTTAAAGAGACTGGGGGCATGTCTACACTAAAAACATATGTCAGTTTACAGCTACCACAATAATTACTGCAGTGGTTCATGTCCATGCTGCCATTCTGTCGGTGATGTGCATCATTATGTGAGAACTGAAGATGGATGATGTGGAGGGCTGAGAGCCTGGGCTCTCACTTCCACATGCAGTTCCCTGCCAGGAACCTGGGCGCTGCCTTGTGGCTTTCTGCTCACTACTGGGTGCTGCCTTGAGGTTTTCAGCTTCCTACTCCTAGCCAGGCTGTTTTCTGGGTTGTGTGCTCCCAGCTGGAAGGTTGCCTAGGATCCAGCTGGACGGCTGGCTGTCCACAGACGCCCTGCTTTCCCTGGCTCCCCACTCCCCATAGCTGTTTCAGTAAACTCCCAGCTGGGCAGCTACCATGCTCGCAGTAAGGAACAGGGAACTGAGAGGAGGGGAGGAGGGCCATCCTGCTCCCTGTGGTGAGTGGGGAGCCAAGAGCCCAGGGGGGGTTTCCTGGGTTCCTGGCAGGGAGCCAGGTGGGTGCATCGATTCCTTAGTGAACTGTGATAAACAATGTAAGTCATTCTCAGGCCAGGTTAAGGGTACCTTACATGGTGGTTGCTCTGTTTTAATTACGTCAGCTTCTAAACCAATTTAGCTAAATCAATACATATTAAAGTGTAGACAAGGCTATAAAAAGCCAGAGTTCGTCCTTTTGACACCTCTTTTTTCTCATTACCAGTAGCTAACATCAAACTTGTTTGCTGGAGCATAAGGAATCTTTACTAAGTGATCTAAAAAATGAATCAGAAGTGATTGCCTAGATTCTTGTTCTACAGATCCACACTAGTTATTTTTTCAGTAATGCTGGTGGCACTACAGCTTATACAGCTGTTGTGGCCTTCCAATATTTTTTAATAAGAATTCGGGGCACCAGGAAGAGAAACTGCAATGACAAGAACTTACTTCTGTATAACTGGCTTGTTAGGAGTGGACTAGATGAATCTTTTTGTTTGTACTGCACCTGGCACAGTAGTGCTCAGTCTGCTTGTGGCTTGTTGGCATTATGGCAATATCCATGTTTAATAACAATAATTTTATTGTACATGGCATGGGCTGGTGATAAGGCATCCCAAGGGAGATTCCACAGCAAGGTTAATAAAACACTGGTTTAGAACTTGGATTGGATCAATAATCATTTCATGGAAAACTGAAAAATATTTTCATTAACCACTGGGAGACTCATGGCCAAATCTTGAACTCTGCAATTTATTAGCAAAGGAACAAACCTAAGAAAATGACAGCACTGCAAATTATTTATTATAGTACTTCATATTATTGAAGTAATATGGGAACTCACTAAAACACCTACCAGTACTATTAAGTCATTTGTGGGAGTGAAGTGAGGCTGTCAGTTTTTTGGTGGGTAGAAACACCTGTATTCAGAAGAAGTGCAGTTTTTTGTGAGTATCTTTCTTCTGAATTTTCCTTTACTTGTCTTGTTACTAAAGGTCTTTGCTTGAAATCTTGGCTCTTGTTTCTTAAGAAAGCAGCTATCCCATTTGATTATTTAACTTCAGCTGAAGAATTGTTTGAAGGACCACATGATCTTTTAAAAAAATAAATATTGTTGAGTTTTCTATGTGTTTGCTCTTCATACAGAATGAGAAGCAAAATACAAACACTATGATATATGTTTTTGCCATCTGTTGTTTATTTTTTAGCAAATTACCACAATTAAGGATACGAGTTTTGGTGGTTTGTACAAATATAATGTACAGTATTGTGAAATGTTTTGGGTACATGTATGTAGAGCCCTCCCTAAGACAATCTCAGCTTCCTATCTTTTTAAAATAGGATTTGTAAGGTCTGAAAAACAGCTTGGTATCCTTTTTGTTGGCCCTCTTGCAAAGGAGAGCAGCAGATATTTGTGATGTCCTTTCTTAGGAAGTGACAAAATCTAGGGCAGTGAGCACAGTAATGGTTAACCATGGATGTAGGTTACCAATCACTCTGTTACAGTGGCAAGTAAGCTGTTTAATTGCCACAATCTGTTTCTGAATATAGTGAAAACCAAAATACCATGGGTCTGAGGAACTTCCATCCTGCTCCTTGTGTTGTGAAGAGTGCAAAGTGAGAGTAAATACTACCAAATCAACAAGTAGTGCATTATGGTCCTTTGACACGTGTAAATCACGGCACAAGGTGCAGGTCCACAGTAAAGGAAGCCCTTCACTTTCAGTTATTCTAGATAATTATTTTATCTAATAAAAAATTTAAAAATAGCACTTTGGGTCCAACACAAAGTCCTTCTACATGTAGAATATATGAAACTATGCTCACTAGAATCTCATTCTGTTTGCTAAGTGTTATCTCAATGAGAGATACTTGAGTCCTACAAGTCCAGCCTAGTTTCCTCCTTATTTTCTGTTTGGTTTTCAGTACCTTTTCATGTAGTTTCATGCTTTCTGTAAAGCTAAAGAAATTTGCTTAGAAGAAATTCAGGAAGACAGGCAACTAAACTGTGATTAAAAAAAAAACATCGTGAATGAATGCTCTATTTTTGTTAACTTGATTTTTTCTACCATAGGTATCAACAAATGGCAGCATATTACATCAGACAGTGACGAGTCCTGCTGCTCCCTTACAGTATCTGACAGACCACTGTGGATTCAGATTGGGGGCATTGAAGTTAACAGTGAATTGGCAGGTCTGTCTGTTTTAAGCCCCACCTAAAGTGAAGGGGACATTATGTCATCAATTAATCACCCCCCAAAACAAGTTAGGTTAGAGCTGATAAATCCATCATTTACTTAATTTGCTACTTCCTTTTAAACTTGGTACACTTGTACTTCATGTACAGCCAGTACCTTTCAGCTTTTTCCACTGATGCATACTTTGTGATAAGGTTTATGTATATTAGCTTGAATTTGTTCAAGAACACTTCCTTCTCAGACTGACTTCCAGATGTGCACTATATGATCTTATTAAAATAACAGCAGCTCTGGCTAAGGGTAAAAATATTTTATAACAAAATGAGCACTATATCTTTTAAAATAGAGGATCTTAAACTTTTTCATATTGTGGATCACATCTTAATATAGACAGTCTTGTGGACACCTGCCTTCCATTTGTGATATAGTGAAGAGCCTTCCTTACCCACTCGCAGTTACATAACATCCTGGCGGTTACTACAGCAATGGCTTAGATGAACAAATCAAATAGGAAAGTATTTAGTGTCATTAAGTCGCCTTTCATGTGATTTAGCAGCTGGAGACAAGAAGGAGAATTAAAAACGTGAGCAACCAGTTCTCTGCAGACCATTAGCAAGTGGTCCATGGACCACAGTTTGGGAGCCACTGCTCAAAGAAAATGTTTGACTGTCACTTTTTAAAGACTGACATTATTTTTTCTTTCTAAGGCCCCGACTGAGGAGAACATCCATCTTCATGTGTCTTAATCCCATTCAAGTCAATAGAATTTAGAGCACAAACTGGAAGTTAAGCAGATGTTTAAGGGCTTTCCTGAATTGAGATCTAAATTAGTATTTGCTAATTATTAAGGTGTTTATGTTTGATATAGACATATGCATATTTTTATGCATTTTGTCTGAAAGATATTTCTTAGGATATTGTTGAACATTTCTAACTTAACATACATAGAAGTTATTTTATACTTTTCTTTCACTTCACGAGAAAAGGGATTCTAGTGCCATCCTTGCTTTATGGACTTGGGGGAATTTGATCCAGTATCATCTTGATTTCAGTAGGTCTAGTAAACCAGACATGGTTTTGGTTGTTTTTTAAATAATCAAAGGAATGTTTATAGCCTGCTATTACTACAGAAAAGCTTGTGAATTATCTTAAAGGACAGAAGACTAGACTAATGCTTTTTGAGTCACTGAAGATGATATGCAAACTCTCACAAGAGATGATGTCCAATGCATAATAAGGTCGGCCTGAAATTTCCACTAGTAAGCATCAGGGAGTTAAGCAGAATCTTCTGTGAGTTACGTTTTGCAGTACCATGAACATCATGTATATCGGATTAACTCATTCTACTGACTGAAGAGAAGATATAAAACTGTCACCTGGGATGTTGGGAGACAAGGTGTAAGAAAGTAAAGTGCAAAGCTATGTGCTACTTTAGGGTCCAAAATACTGTGTTAAGCATCATTTTAAAAAAGCATAGTGCCTTAAACTTAAATTAGAACAGCTACTAACATTCTGTAGCACTGTTAAAGGCCAGCAGAAAACTACATGGTTTGTAAATGCCATCTGCCCATTGCTTAAATTAAAATAAGAAAAATGTTAGTGTACAGCTTTTAAGATCTTTAAGCTAAAGTCTACCCTCATTTACTCCATGAACTATCGCTGAAATGGTGGCACTATTGCTCAAGGGTAAATTAGAGGTGAATCTGGGATGTGGATTACTGGCTATTCATCTACTGACTGAATTTAAGATGCAGAGTTCCTCCTCTATGTGTGATTGCGCTCCTTGGTTTTTTGAGCTAAGGTATTTAGTTGTGTGTTAAAACTCTAAGCTAGCATTTGGTAGTGTTGTTAATATTTTAAAGAATAATTTCTTATATGCTACTTATGGAGATTTTCTTTGGAGAGATTTCCGGGTATAGTGATGCTAATTAATACAATGGTTTTCTAATTTTAAAATGCTTCTACAGGCCTTTGTTCTGCTTGGGGCGTGCTGGCCACTGAAACGCAAGGCCAGTACTAGGTGTTAGGCAGGCTGTCATATTTTTAGATTATAAAGTATTTTTTAACATTTTTGGAAAGCACATGTAATTTTTCCTAGTACTCCACGCACAATGGTTAGCCTAGAGACCTGCATCCACAGTAAATGCCATTTGATTTCAGTTTTAAAATACACTTTGTGTAAGCCAGCACTTGCTCCTTATGTGGCAATGTAAGATTAGCATCCTTTTCTTAGTAGAAGCTGTGTTTGCTAGATTCATTGTCTCTCAAGGGTAAGGAGATTTGATTTTCCTGCAGTGACAACACAGTACCCAAATGGAGGACTCATCAGATAGTACAGCAGATGATCTTTTTACCAAGATGTGGCATTTGGATAGATCTCAAGTTGGATCCACAATGCTGTTAAACCTCATAATTGCTCCTCATTTCCTCCCCTTTGTGCCCAAACACTCCCAAATTCCTGCTCTGGGTCACTTCCTTTTCACTGCAGGACAGAGGACGTAAAAGGAGCTTTTTCAAACTTGCATGCTGCTGTTACAGTCAGCTTTCCAGGCACAGTCAGCAGCTTCCAACTGAAAAGTTGGAAGCTGCTTATTGAGAAGTTGCAAACTGAGGCATATATACACCTTGCCTGCTCTTGTGTGAGGATCATTATCATTTTATTTTTCGGTCCCTCTCTTGTCATCCCTCTCCCTATGCATCAAGTAGTTTCTCAAGCTCCCCTTCCACTTCTTTTCTGAAGTTATGTCTTTTCAGCAACAGCCTCCAGACTTAGGCCCACCCATGGTCTTTTCTGTTAATCAGGATGTATTGTGTAAGACACTGTGTTGGAGGGAGTGGAAAATGTATGTGTATGTACCTAAAGCAATTCTTCTAAACTGAGCAAGCTCCAGCAGAACTGTTTTGTTGGAACCTCCTTTGCTTTCTCCTAACCATCCAGAAATGGCAGATGCCTCAATGCTATGGCACTGGATCTTTGTGATGCTCTAAAATGCTTAGCTGCTGGTGATGGTGTTGTAGAACTGTTTTGGTTGGACTGCTCCTATTCAGTTGCCATTTTAAACTGTGTGTTACAGGGGTAACTGCAGACAGTGAACCAACTGATTGCTGAAAGCGAGAGTGTTCAGTAGCTTTATTTTCGATGCAGCATTGCATGCTTTAGTTCTGTAGCTGTATTATATTTTCCAAGTACGATTGTATTGACACTTTGAGTTATGTATTGGACAGCTTGGTCCTAGAAGCATTATATATTAATCATCCTCATTTGATTAACTACCCCTCAGTTTCTCAGAAAATTTAAATCTTTGATGTTGAAGGTGGATGATATTTGAAATGGGCTGGGAAGGGTGGCCTGGTCTTTAACTCCGAACAGATGAAGCATCTCTTCACTTGTGTATATTTTACAACCATTTTAAGCTTTGCATCCATCCATGTCCCCTGTCCTCGCTTACTTTGGAATGCACAAAACGTAACAAGTGAAACAATAGCTATTCTGATCATTTCAGATTCAAGCAATACCCTGAAAGGAGTTTAACAGTTTTCCCTTTCTGTTCCCTTTTCAGCTCAGAGACACTAGGCACCTGCTGTTTTTATGGAACTTCACCACACTGCCCCAGAGAATACCAGCTCATCAGGAATGGCAGAACTTTGCAACTTAATTATCATATTATTCCTCGGAAATCTTCACCAAGTAGTAAACATTGGGAGGGTAGAGAGGGCAGGGTGAATGTGTTAAACAAACAGAACCACCCGCACAAGTGGGGCAGCTGTATCTATTGTACATTTTCTTTGAAATTTAAAGAGATGTGTTAGGAGATATTTTATAGAACTTTTTTGCAATAAATGAAGCATGAGATGGGGAGAGACTATACAAAGTGTACATGGCAAGGAACCACTTGAATTATTGGTATGAAGAATCACTGAGAATGACTTTTTTTTTTTTTTAAAATGTGACAGTCTAATCGCTATGTTTGACAGGCCCCAATGATGGACCCAATTGCCTGAAAAGATGACTGTAACTTTTGACCTTTTGTTTTGGTTCTTAACTCGAGCTCTGCATTTTCCACTCACAAGGCTTAGTTAGTATTTTTAGTGTGGGTGTTTGCAGAGCTGTAACCTGTGATCTAGAGCATGTCCAAAACCAGCCGTATTGTAAAATATAAACAGTCTTGTTATATGAGACCAGTGTTTCCCAGAGCGATGAAAAGCAGGATGAGAACAGCAACTTCATATTGCTCTAATTTATGGGTCCCCTGTGAAAAAGGTTGTAGTTTACTTGTGCTGATGTAACATTTTGGGAACTGATGGTTGTTGGAAACATATATGAAGAACAACTACATCACGGACAGTGTAGTCACATAGATTTGTGATGCTACAGCAATATGGGATTCAAGAATGGGTACTGCTAACATAGGATAGCAGTCGTTTGTCAGGTCATTGGTTTTTTTTAGCACAGAGGCAGCTAGTACAAGTTCCCATTAGTGTTTCTAATGGTAGTTGATTTCATAGAATGATGGAAATACAGGGCTGGAAGGGACCTTAAGAGTCCAGCTTGCTCCTTGATTTACATGGCATTGACTTGTTTGGATACTTTAAAATCAAAATTAGAATGTCAAATCTTTTATCCTCTTTCTCATTTCCTCTAAAAGATGTTTGGTAATAGTTATTTCAGCTGAAGTTAGTGAATGTTGAGCATATTGCTAGAATATTGCTTTTTAATTTATTTGCCACTGATTGTTTTTAACATTGTATGCACATTTTCTTCACAATATGGTTTCCTGTGCTATTCTTAATGATAGAAGGGGATTCACTGGTCGCCTGGCTTGGGAGAGTAAATATTTATTTTGGAGAAATGAAAATGTGCACATAATCTAACGATCTAATAAAGTACAAGTTCCTCTTTCCATGGAAATGGAAAGGCTTGTACTAAACCCTTTTCCTATTTACTAATGTTCTGATCTTATCAGGGAATGTAAGATATCTTTATACAAATTATTTGAAAAGAGCACCTTTTCCAAAGGGATCTTTACCAGCACAAATATGGTTTCATAACCACTGTGCATGGATCATGAATTAAGTAACCTTTAATTTCCAGTCATGGTAACCACATATGTATATTTCCCCCCTTTGCTTTGGTATTTGGTAACAAATCCATACTTTCAGCAGAGCAGGGGAAACAATAATCTAAGTCCAAGAAAGGTATATTAGTGATACCTATAGTCAAAGGCAGTTCTGTATTAGAGATTTTCTACTTATTTTACTTAGATTAGTGGTAACTGCATAATTTATTTATAAAACCAGAAACTGAATCCATAGCACCTCTTTCCTTCAAAAACTATTTTAGCTGCACATTGTTGTACAGTCAGTTCAAACTGTACCACTTTTCAGAATAAACTGCAGATTTTCTTTTTAAATAGAATGTAGGAATTATTTGTCTGCAGTACTCTTCCTTTCTAGTGTAGTCAGAGCAGAGGGTCAGCAGTCTGGTCCTGCTCCACTGCCTGAAATGTGACCAGATTTATTATAAATGAAGGCATCTTATTCTTAGGCTCCGTCTGGAGTAGGAGCCAGGTGTGTGATTCTCAGCTTGCCGACACATGCTTGTTCTGATACTTATGGAGCTAGCCCCGATACGAATAGCAGTGGGACCCACAGCAGCAGAGGCATCGCTTACTTGGAACTGGTACATACTCACCGGTTTCAAGCGTGTTTGTACTCAGCACAGCTAAGCCCTGCCCACACTGCCACAGCTCCACTGCTATTCGTATCAGGGTAGCTTCATGAAAGCCAGGGCAGGCCCGTACAGGCAATCAGGGAATTGCACCCCTAGCTCGTAGTGCAGATGTAGCCTTAGAGAGAGGGGGACAGGGTGCAGTGAGTTAACGTGGTAGCCTTTTACCTCTGGAGACCAAACCCTGATTGTATTACAAATAAAGGGGGGGTCTCATCCCCACTGAGGGAGTCGTTTTTATCCACATAAAAACAAAACCACACCAGACAACATGGCACAAACCAGTTTCTGCTCAGGAAAAAGGCCCAGGACTGTAATAGCAGGGTTATTCCGTGCTGGGATTGAACTGATTGACGTTGTGTGTGGAAGCCAGTAGTGCCTGCCTATGTGACACCTGACTCTTAATCGGTGCTCTTATTGCCTCTCCTTCATGAGCACTAGCACACATCAGTTGATGCATACAGAACATTGTAGTGTGAGAGAGATGCAGGTCTCTGCATTGGAGAGTATGGGTAAATTAAGCAAATAGAAAGCTTAAAAATAGATAAGGTAGCTAACTGTATATGCTCATAAAAATGAGTTTGTGCTCATGGGAAGTAGTGAAGCCCTTTTGTTTGAAATCAGATTTTCATTTTGAAATGAAACTGTCAGGGATATTTTAAAGATTGAGAAGTACAGTAAATGTATTGCTTTTCACTTTTTGGCTTTAGTTGCTTAATATTTAAGCTTTGCTCCATGCTACCTTTTTGTCTGTATATTGAATGGTCACTATGCCTCCTTCATTTTGTAGACTTGAATGAGGAAAAAAAAAGTATATGATTCACTTTTCAGGTTTGCTCAGAGGTAAATGTTCAAGAATGTTGTGTAACATTTATTCAAATAAAGCCTTGATTTTTTTCAGCACTTGTTGAAGGGATGTGATGTGGAACAAAATTTCTAAGTTAAAATTTTTCTTTATTCTAGAGCTCCCCAACCAACGGGTTTTGATTACCGTACATGTTAAGTCTGTCACATTTTCTGACTAAATTCTTATTTGACTAACATCCAGCCTGACCTTGAGTTTGGCCCATAGAATTTGGCCCAGAACTCTTCCATGACCCATTGGATGCTTTCTCCAGAAATAGTAGAAGCTCCTGCCCAGCCAAAAAGAAAGGATATCATGCATCATGAAACAGCAGAGACAAGGAAAATGACGACTGATCCATGGCTGCAGTCACGGAGGTACAGCTCAAGATGGAGGTATAACATGGCAGATGGGAGTTGCTGTCACAGCGGAAAACTTACGGCTACACCCTCGGCATTGGCCACAGCAATAGGAAGTGGCATAAGAGCTCTGTGCCACCCATAAACCCACCTGTCGAGTAGAGAATGCCCTAGTGACTCGCTAAAGCTGTCTTTGGTGCCACTTTGTGTTGACAGCATCAAACACAGCTGGAACACAGGGAAGTGCTAAGGCCTTTGATGAAAAAGCTCTGCATTTGGATCTATTCCTAGTTTCCTGTGATGTTAACAACTTCAGACAAGTCTACCTGTCACAGGGAGGGGTAACGGAATCTTTCTCCATTTAGGTAGGAAATACCGCACACTGAGTTGCATCATGTCATAATTTTCCACAGAGGAGGTGAACCGGTTAGGCTGTGAGAGGTAATTCACTAAAAAAAGCACAGGATCTGTACCTCGGGGGTCAAAGTGGGGAAAAGTTTTCCATATATCTTCAAATATCAGAATCTATAGGAGCTGCACTGTCTGGTAAAAGAAAAAATTGCTCTCAATTCCAGCAAATTAAATCATTCATTCGTAGGCATAACTTTAAGCAACCTGTCTAGGTAAGAAATCTATTTGAAAATATTTATTAAGTTTGTTAATCCTGACTAAGTATTTTCCTCTCTAAGTGGTGTACAATTTGATGTGACAGAGCAACTATGTAATATGGTGTAACCAGTAACTTTGTCAGCCAAACACCTTTCCTAATATTAAAAAATAATGTATTAGAGTTAAATGAGTGTGCAGATGCACCCAGTGTCACGATATCTACCCCGGATCTATCCTTCATGATGTTTTGGTGACCAGTGTACTTGTGGTGTGCATCATATCGTCTCCTCCACCATCTCTTACACAGTGCAGAAATAGGTGATACACTTTTTCTGTTCTTTTTACAAATGTTTCGTTTTTCTATTCCTGTTTTGACTACGGGAACTCCCATCTTCCTCCTTCTCTCATTAGTCATTCATTCTTGCTGCACTCTCCTGTCTTGGATTTCTCTCATTAGGCTTATAGTAGAGCGGGGAAATCCTGCTAAAATGTAATTGATCACTCATAACTTTATGACATGCTTGAAAAGATGGCTCTATCGCTTTCTCTACGACATGGCTCTAGAGCACCTCAGGGTGGGACTCATCTGCTTATGCTGCACGGGCTGGGAACCCAGGAGAGTATCTATTTCACAGAGTTCTGCTGATTAATCCTCACTGCCGCAGCACTGCAATGAAGATATAAAAGTCCCTACTAATGACCGTGTCGTGTAGACTCCTGCACTTGGGAATGCTCTTCACTGCTCCTTGGATGCATCGATGAGGTGATGCTAAATGAGGGCAGAGCAATGTGTGTGACAGCTACTTAGTGAATCTATGATGTGGGCAGATTTTATAAGCCCTTGCCAGTTAAATAGCGGGAAGCCGGTATACAGGTGTGAAATTTGAGTCTTCTGAGAGAAAGAGGGAAAACGGATTCCAAGAAGGCTGGCCTTTAGTCACGCAGGAACAGATGTAGAAAGAAAGGAGCTATGATAAAAGTCAGAGAATATTGGATGACCTCCATGCAACATCCAAATTAGAGATCATCTGATAAATATGCCTGCTTTTTTAAAGGACGCCCCCCACTGCCTTGAAGTAATTTAACCTGGGGTTGGCATGGCAATGGAAGCTTTAGGGTTGCTTTGTGCAGGGCAGCCCTCGTACAGAGGAGAACTTGAGCCATTGTTTCCAGAAAACTATCTTTCTCTCTCCCTGCTTCTTCTAAGTGGCAGAGAAATACACAAGCTGCCCAATGCTAAGTGTGTGCAAGGAAACAGAATGTCAACAGAATTACATAGCTGTCTCTGCAGCCCTGTAACCAGCTGTTGGAAAAGCAAATGGCCAATGGTAACTTTCCTAGTAACTGCCACTCCCTCTTCTTTTTTTTTCTTGCTCAAATTTTCTCCCTGAAGTTGTTTTCAAATGGATTTGTCAGTCACTTTCTTCCCTCTTACCATAATGACTCTTGAAAGGAAGTGGATGTCAAGATACTGCGTACTGTGTGTCACAAGAAAAAGGAACAAGCTGATTTCCTCTTTAGACGGAGCAGTGGCAGCTATAATATTTTAATTGCTGGCTGCAGCCCACTTTATAACTCCTTTTTTGTGGTCCTCTCTCCCATGCCTGGGTGATCAGTGGTTTTTGTCTTTGCTTACGCCACTGATCCAGAGCCCAGCCTGAAACACAAGTCTGTGGAATTTCCAAAGAGGGGCAAATTGAATTTGCAACAGAGAGCATATATGCTTCCCCCCCCCCTTCTCTGAAATTAGGATGAATTTTCAAAAGCCAAAAATTGACATGGTAGTCCTGAAATTCAGTCCTTCAGCTAAGGTCCTTTCCTCCAGCTGAGTGTTCAGGGACTTAATTATCACAATGCAGCCATCTAAGTAATTACTCAGATCTCACTGCAGACATGTGCATTTTTTGCTAAATGCCACTGCTCTGAGCCCCAAGAAATAGCCCGGAAACAGGCAGGGATTGTGTGGAATTGGAATCCAATGAGTAATAGGAAGAATCCGCCCAGAACCCAGGGGAATGCAAGACATTAACAATACAAGCATTGCTCAGCTTTTATTCCTTTGGTTCACATGGGAAAGGGAAATAAATGGTGCAGAAAAAGGCACCAGATAATGGGCCCCTGCACCACACTTTGACCTGGAAATGATACATTTCCAGTAAAAATGCAAAATAACACCAGAAACCATGCATTATCAGCAGTCTTGTGGCCCTGTGAATATATTACTCCTCCTGCCCCTCTCCCAGGTGGGGGGGGAGCACAATCCTACTCACACAGAAGCTCGTTGTAAGCTGCAGATGTAATAAGAAAGGGGAAGAGATGCTACCTGTGCTAGTAAAGTGTTTGGGGATATAGCTGTATGTTTGTATTGTGTATAGTGGTCCCTGTAGTTAAGACTGAACTTGCAACCGCTCTTCTATGGGTAACTGAACCCACACTGAGAGAAATAGCAGCATCTAAAGTCCCCACACTGAAATGTGATTATTTGGAAATCTCTAACCCATGTCCTAAGTCCATGCACTGGGAAAAAGCTACACTGAGAAAGCATTAGGATAAATAGAATGCAGCCTCTCCTCCCACACCCCCCGCCTACTGCTTTTGGTGGACATTTTGCCACTGGGTCTCTATGAACAGAAGTCGGGGAATGAAACAGGTCTAGAAGCTGTATGTGTAGAGAGCTGTTCCAGTAGCTAACCAGAAAGCAGCAATGAGATAAATGCCACTGAGTAGATTAGATTCCCCTCTGCTGTGTCAGTGTGCCACTACTGTGTTATATACTACTAGTGTGCCTGTAGGATGTAACATATCTTCCTGGCACCAGGGGTCTCAAACTCAAATTGCTGTGAGGGCTGCAGGAGGACTCCGATATTGGCCTGAGGGCTGCACCCCAAAAGTGCCCCCCCCCCGGCCTGCAGCCCAATCCGGTCTGGTATCGAGGAGCCAGCTATGTTCTCAGCTGCCTTCCCGCACTGGCTAGGGATGGATTCGGATGCCCGCCCCCTGGACGGATCCAGTTCTCCCCCCATGTCTTGCCACTGGCTCCCCCCAAGTTGCCCTAAGACCCCGACACCTTCCCTAGCACCCCCACCCTGCTGCCAGCTCCCCACACTCCCCAGTGGCAAGCTTTGTCCAGCCCTGGTGACCACGCTCTGGCTGGTGGGGAAGGCGCCCCCCTGCCCGGCTCTGGTGGCCACATTCGGCTGGTGGTGAGGAAAGCGCCTCCCAGCCCAGCCCTGGTGGCCACACTCTGACTAGTCCCCGACCCCCCACCCACCTGGGCCCTCTCACTTGGCTGCTGGAGCCGCCAGGCCGGAGGCTGAGCTCCCCCCGCAAGCAGCTCCCTGTCAGCACGTGCAGCCCCCCTACAGGGAACATTGTCAGCTGACGTCCTCTAAAATTCAGCTCCTCCCCAGCAGTGGCTGATGATGCTGGGGGATGTGGGAGCAGGCAATATAGCACAGACCACCCCAGAAGCACTGCCAATGCTGAGCTCCCAGCCAGCAGAGGGGCTCAGCACTTGAAAAGCTGAAAGGGGTTAGATGCCACTGGATTCCAGGGGTTATCAGGAGCCGCAAGTGGTAACTCCAAGGGCCACATGTGGGCCACGTGTTTGATACCCCATCCTACAGCCAAAGATGTAGCTAAAGCAGTGGTTCCCAACCAGTGTGCCGCGGCGACACCAAAAGTGTGCCGTGAGAATCTGAGAAAGCTACAGTTTGAGCTCCCTCCCTGCTCAGTCCAGCCACGTGGGCTGTGCAGGGCTGGCAAAAAGCAGTGGTGGCTTTTGGGGTAGGCGAAGCAGGCAGCCACCTAGGGTCCCAAGCAATAAGGGGTCCCGTCCTCAATTTGGTGGACAGAAATGAAAATATAGTAGGGCTGGAAGCCTAAGCACTTTTCACTCTTGGCTCATCAAGGCAAACTATCATTAGGATCTGTGCTTCGTCTGAATTGCAGATTTCACCATTATCTGCCCATCACCTTCACACTGGCATGCTAAAAGAGCAGGAGCAAGCAACAAACAGCACAATAGTAGGAACTTTTCCCTTGGGCTCAGCTTTTAATTCCTGGGTGTGGCTATTTATTCTGCCATTTTTTAATTTTGTGAAATATTGCCTTTTCCTTTTCTTTTTTACCTATTCTTTAGCCTTTCCTTTGACTTTGTGACAATTTTTAGTTTGGCTTTGGTTAGATCAGTTTACCGGGTAGGTCCATATATGCTGCTACATATGAATACAGTGCTGCCCTCTTAGCCAATCATTACAGCTGTGTGTGATGTCTGTGCTGTATCTTGTTTTTTTAAGTAATTTTTTTAGCTTCTGTACTTACTATTTAATATTTTTGAGGGGGCAAGAGTCTTATAAACTTGAGTACTTCAGAGAATTTCACTAAATTTGGTGTTTTTCATTTATAGCTAACTAGGAACCTTTTTTTACTTATTTTTATTTATTATAATTATTTGTATTAAATGTCTAGTGCACATAAACCCAAGCCCATATGAAACATTTGTAAGATTTGACTGCCAAAATTTTAAATGTGGTAAATGTTATTTTTGAGCCATCATTAATGGTACCATTTTTATTTATTAATTAATGCTCATACTTTTAAAAAAAATTTTAAATGTCCATTTTAACTTTGTAGTTCAGCATTAGCTCATTTATGTTAAATGAAAGATGGTCAACTTACAAGCTTCATGATGGGAAGATCTTTAAAAATATCACACCCAAGAATAATTTACGAGTTCCAGGGGGATAGTCATGTTAGTTCAGTTCAGCAAAACAAAAAAGGAGTCCTGTGGGGTGGTTAGGGCTGCAGGGGGGACTGGGGCCACAGTGAAGGTAACAGTGGGGGCCGATAGTGAGCCCTTTAGGGGGCCCCACAAAGTAGTTTGTGGCAGGGAAGCAGCTCCGAGCCTGTCAGCCAGCCTGCAAACAGCCAAGGAAAGGGCTTTGAGGGGGCCTGCTGGGGATTGTGGGGGGCAGGGGGTATGTGTGTAGCAGAGGTGGATGGGAGTGGATGTGTAGCAGAGGGTGTGTAGCTGAGGTTGTGGGGTGGCTGTTTGGTTGGGGGTGTGTGTAGTTGGGGGGGTGAGCTGGGGGCTGGAGGAATAGTTCTGACCCCTGCAGTGATGGGAGGGTCCATCACAGGCAGCAGAGGGCTTGGGGAGGGGAGAACGGGACCCAGTGGGGTGGGAGGGAGCAGCAGTGGGGTGAGGATTTCTCCTGGGTGGCAGGGAGCCACGGTGGAGAAGGGAGAAGTGGGTGCTGCGCCATGCTCCCCTGCCCTACCTTCCCACTCCCCAGGTTCCCCTCTCCCCCCCCCAAAGCCACTCCTGTTCTCCCTTCCCCTCTCCTCTCTTGGCACCCTTGTGCTGTTCCCCACATGGCTGCCCTTGTCCTGTTTGGTCACCCCTGCCCAGGAACGGTGCTACCATTTCTGGCGCCCCCCCCTTGCAAGCAGAGCAGGTGCTAGCGCCCCCTGCAATGCTTACCAGGCTTACTGGGTTGCGCTGGCCCTGCCCCTGCCCTGCTCTGCTCCCCACACTCACTCCTGCCACTGCAAATAACTCCTGACCTCCCGTGTCTTGCCATCCCTGCTCTGCTACCCCTAGTACCCCACATTGCAGCATTTCCAAACCACTGTGCCATGGTTCATAAATATTCATATTATTTTGAGCTAATTTGAACATTCATGAGTTTTTAATGGTGGTGTGCCTCGAAAAATTTGAAGGTATCAAGGTGTGCTACAGCAGAGAAAAGGTTGGGAACCACTGAGCTAAAGGAGCCATAGTATTTTACATTCTAATACCAGAAGCAGCTTAGAAAAAAACCCTTGAGCAACATGTAAATATTTATATCTGCTCTCAACCAAAGTGGATCAGGCTGGGGAGCTGAACAGGCTGTTTGTACTGCAGCTAACTGACAATAACTAGTCACGTTCTGAGTTTGCTGTAGTTTTGGAACCTCATTTATATGGGACTTAGTGAGTCCAATCACTTACACAAGGATAGAAGGACTCACCATGATGCAGACAAGCAGTCCAAAATTAAATCAGGTTTCCCAGTCCTGCACCAGAACAGACTATTAGCCTTAATAGAAATAAAGGCAACTCTTCTGTCCTCACAAGAGACATGTTCAGTGAAATTAGTGTCAGCTTTTTCATTTCTCTCTCAAACAGTCTACTACTAAAGAGAAAAAGAAAATTAAAGCATGGATTTGCAATGCTGAGTCACAGTTGAAAATGGCCATAGTTATAGCTGGCAAATTACCCACCAAATACATGCATGATTAGGAGTGAGGCTAACAGTTTTCAGCTGTTTTTCATGTTTAATAAATACAGGCATGGCTTTGCCAGGACAGGCTGATGAGAAGTCACATAACCCTTAAGCCTCACTATGTCTAGAGAGGCTGTTGCCTTGACAAACCCCCAGCAAATCACAGCTTGGGATGAAAAACATGCTCCTTAGTAATGGCACACTTTGGAACAGAGGACTGCACACATAAAAAGAAACAGGAAGAAGGAAGTCAATGTTAGAGTTGTTTTAAAACAGACCCAAAGCCATTGAATGATCCAGGTATTAATGGTGTCTATTAAATATACCTGTGCTAATTTCACCTCCTAGTCTAAAGGTAGCACTTTAAGAAAACTGAGTCTTAGCTGCAGGGTCCGGTACTAGAACTTAGAACAATCTCTTAAGGCTAATGTAGCTAAATAAAAGCTTGGGCACCATAGGCTAGCAGTTTTTCCTTCCTGTATTGTTTGATAGAGCTACTTAGCAAAGCCTCATTGAAGGGCTAGTGTGCCTGAGAGTGCCCCACAGTCTGGGCAGAAGGCTTTGGATCTAGATTTCACCTCAGCTGGTGAGAATCTGGCTGCTGGGGCAATAGGTATTCCTAGTGACCAACCAGCTGAGGGGAAAAGCAGGCTCTTAATTTCCTAAGCCCGGCTCATTCAAGGCATGATGTTGTTCCACTCACAGTTGCAACATCTATATGCTTAGGCCAGGGGTCTCAAATCACCATGAGGACTAGGATGTTAGCCTGAGGGCTGCACCACTGATACCTTTTCATATGATATTGCAAATATCGGTAATGATAGCGTCATTGTGGGCCACGGGAAATAGCTTTAGGAACTGCATGTGGCCAGCAGGCCATGCGTCTCAGACCCCTGGCTTAGGCTATCTGCCACTCAGTGGGATTTTTGCCCCAACCTGAATGCTCAGACTCCCTAGCGGGGGATAATGAAATCCCTAAGAAAGGGATTTTTCAAAGGTAGCAGCTGAGTGGGGAACAGCCTAAACTAGCCAGGAGTGAAATACCACACAGCAAGGAGTGGGGTTTAGGTGCCTATGCAGTTGACCAGCTGCACCAGGCCAGAGACAAGCGAGCACCTCTGCTTAACATGCAGAAGGTCCTGGGTTCAATTCCCAGGGGGTTGGACTTGATGATCTCACGAGGTCCCTTCCAGCCCTATGATTTGATTGATCACCTGCCACTTAACAACCTCAGCCATGCTCCGGGAGCTGAAAGGTTTTCTCTCTTGGTGCTAGCTCTCTCATGTTTGCCTCATATTGACTTGTGCCCTGTGCGACTGGGTGTGTGCTGTTCTGCTCCTCCTCCACCTGTTGGTCATCGGCCTCGGGCCAGGCTTGCTCAGCGCACACCTAAGGAAACGGGCCCACCGATGGTGAGATTGGCTAACTAAGTGGAGGGAATGGTGGTCTGCTTTGGGGCTGGCTGCAGCTAGGTCCTGGAGTGGCTTGTTCATGGGGCTGGCAGCAACACTCAGGCCGCACTGCACATACCAACGATGCATGGGGATGTTGGTGCCAAGAGAATTCAGCAGCAGCCCTGAAAAGGGCAGCCTTGCCTTCACAGTGGGCTTATCACCAGAGGCTGATAGACAGGGAGGTATTTTAAAGATGTAGGCTTGTGTACCTTGGGAACGTGGACAGCATTGACACTGCCTGCCTGCACAAATGTAAGTTAATTAACAGCCACGCGTGCATGATGGACACATGGCCTCTGCCGTCTAACGGCCAGATCCTCAGCTGGTGCAAATTGGGTTTCACCGGTCAGTGGATTGCTTCTTATTTACAGCAGCTGCCTGGGCCTGTTCAGCAGGATGGGAGAGGGCTGCTGGTACGGCTGTGTGAGACCTGTACTGCCTGGGTGCTCACAGAGCTTTCAACTGCTCAGCTGCGTGGTGGTGACTGAGGCAGCTGGTATTTACAAAGAAACAGTAGAAAAGTTCCTGTAAAATCAAAGCTGGGTCCAGAAATGAGGCTGCTTGTAGGGGGTCTCTGTTTGCCCTCTGGATTGTGCCATTTACTCCAATTTATGGGCAGTGGGGGAGGTTGGTGGCAAACTTCCACATGCTGGGCTTTACCACATTAGGGCAGTCATATGGGAAGGCGAGTGTAAAGACAGAAAACCCTGCATCTCAATGCTCAGTACATCCCTGTTGTTTGAGAGAAGGCCTGCAGCGCTCCAGGAGCTGGAGGCAGTCACACTATCTGCAGCCCATAAACCCAGCCCAGCTCACACTGCAGCCTCAGCAAGACAGGAGGAGTTTGAATAGTGCAGTCCGACTTGGTAAAGGGCTGGCAAGGAGATAAGAACATGGAACGGAAAGGAGGCGGAAACACAACTCTTCTTCTTTAATAGACTTGTTCATACGTGAAAAGGACCCAGTGAAATGCATCCATCCCTGCCCCCCCAAACCTGTGTCAAGGCAAACAAGGAGTCTTGTGGCACTTCTAAAGACTAACAAATTTATCACATTTGTACTTTGTCAAGGCTCTGAGAGCCTGAAGGAATTGCCTAGGTTATAACTGGAGATGTCTGAGCCAGACTCTGATGCTTATAAGCTGGAGGCAAAATGAGCAAGCAATGAGCCTGTGCCTCTTTTATCGAGCTGATTATCTAAACACTTGCTTTGTGCAGAGGTAGGGTGAGTGGTTCATTTTACTATGTTGCAATTCTCTCAGACCCCAGGCTGCCCAAGATGATGCTACAGGATGAAGGATTAGGAGAGGAAACTTTTTAATGTAGAAAACCAGAGGGCTGCACAGGGCCTTAAGCCACCCTCAAGGGTGCTCTCTAAATTGCAATGAACATATTTTGATAAAAGTTTTGCAGAGTCTGTCATGAAACTCTGCACAGCTCCCTCCTGGGCATACAGAACACTAACTAAATGGTGCCTTTTTTTGATGGTTAGATTGTGTGACAGTATTTCTCAAAGAACTTAACATACCCATTAATACCCCTGCAAAGATTAACTATTAAATTCCTTGAGAGGGCCCTGTGTGCCTTTCAGTACAGCACCAGTCACCACCAGTACCCCCACAGAACCAGAGAGTCAGGAATAGGGTGCTTTCTTCATGAAGGAAAAAAAAAATAAACAATGTAACTTTAAGATTGGGCAGGATCATGAAGTTATCTGGTAATTTCCACTGATAAGGTATTAAAACCAATTACACAAATTACAGATGCTGAAGTTGTCCTGGAAGAGAGCTAAAGAGGAGGAAAGTCCAGGAGATCTTGAAGATCCTTTGGGCCTATGCATGAAAGGCAGAAAATGCTGGAGGGGAACCACTGACTGTGCAACTGGTGTGATGGTGAAGGATCTGTGGAGCACTGGGATTCACTCCAGTGGGAGAGGAGAGGTGTATGAATAGCAGGGTCAGCATCTCAGCAATGGGGGAGTTAATCTTGTTAGCTGGAGAATAGTTGGAACAGCCAGGAAGCCATTAACAAGCACTGCAAGCGAAGGGACTTAAGATGACAAATGCAGGTCAAACAGCCTAATTCAAACAACCGACAAAGAAGGTGAAGTGACAATATTTTCAGTTGCTTATATTCCGATACTGGAGCCTGGGTAACAAGCAAGAGAAAAATTCTCACTGATAAGGAGAAACAAACAATGCCACTGGCATCACTAAAACCTGGATGGACAAGTCACCATAACTGCAATGTTAAAAATCACTTGTTATAGCTTGGTCTAGGTTAGAGCTACAAGGTGGCACTCCGCATTAAATCCAGGTAGCTCTTTAAAAGAAACCTATTAATAAACTGGAACCACAGCCTCTTGAATGTATATGGAGCAACACATGACTACAAAGATCAAACACAAATGGTGGTGGTCATGGTCTAGTCCAGAGCAAACCAACCATGAAGTAGGATGAGTTTAAAAGGAACTGTCTCATTAAGTGGAGAAAAAAAAAATGTGGTATGGAGACAAATTTTGGGAGATTTATGTGGAGTTGGCATTCAGGCAGTAGGAAGACATCATACTTCCTCACGCAAAATTTGCTTCTTGGTGAAGCACAAGAAAACTATTTTGGACCTCATTATAATGGAAAAAGGGCAGCCATCAGCTTCCAGTACAGTAATTAATGCACCAAAGGACCTGTGAGCCTTGCTACATTCACTATCAGCAACACAGGACAGTCCCACCCAGAAACACCCATTGACCCAATATTTCAAAAAGGTTATTTTTTTTCAAAATTGAGGAAAGTTATGAACAAAGTTGACTGGAAAGAACAAACAAAAACAAAAATGTAATTAAAGTGTTTATTTGCTGAGCAAAGCCATGATTTCACAATCAAAAAAGAGGATATAACACACTAACAGCCTGTCCCACTCCAGCGGTGAGGGCAGCAATTAGATATTTAAAAAAAAAAAAAAAAGTATGTAACAAATGAAAAGGCAGCAAGAGAAACAGACAGCACTCAAAATAGGAAGTTGTGAAGTACAGAAAATTGATAAGGCATGAAACTAAAGATCTTAGGGAGAAAAATCTATAGCTGGCAGGGTTAGGGACAAGAAGTGTATTAGCGACAAAAGAAATCACAGAAATTGTATAGGCCCAATGCCCACAAGAGAGAAAAATTTGAAAGCAGAAATATTCAATTAATTTCTGTTCTGTATTTAGAAAGAAACAGTGATGTGCTTGTAACGCATTAGGGTGATAAAGTACTTTCCAGTTCATTGGGACCCAGGTGGATGAAAACATCTACCAAGGCTAAACATTTTTAAAATCAGCAGCCCTGGTAACTTGCAAGCAGGAGTCTTTGAAGAGTTAGTTGAGACTTCTGGCTGGCTGATGTAAATCTTGAAATCTAGGGAAATGCAAAAGCCTGGAAGAGCACTAATGTGTCAATATTCAGAAAGAACAAATGGAATGACCCGTTGCCTGGGACTGATGTCAGGCTAAAGCAATGGAAAAGCTGACAGGAGAGTCCATGAATATTGAATTAAAGGACAAGACTATAAGAGATGCCAGTTAATAGGGTTTTATGGAAAACAGGTCTTGTTCAAGAACTTGATTTAATTCTTTCATCCTTCACATTTAGATTCCTTTGTGGAAATCTTTTACCTCCATACTGCAAGTGACATTTTAAAAGCTCATTCGGTATTCCACAAACCGGGTGACTTATGCAGCATAAACAACCAAACTAGTAGTAGCAAGTAGTCACAGTTGTGCCTTCTCCTTTGTTCTGTAAGGTAAAAAACTTTCCCTCTGATTCATGGAAAACATTTGCAGCACTTCAGTCCTTTTTGTAAGACAAAGCATGAGGTTGTTAAATCATTGACAGTGTCTTTACACACCTCACATCTGATGTTCGGGTGTGAGCCCTAGTGTTCCCTGAACTTAGCTGTTGATTAATCAGCCAGTCAGTCAAGGAAGATTTCATACATCCAGAATTAGTCTGGGATGCTCCAGTTTAAAAATTTACTTCATGTTATAAATGAGCTAGGGTTTCCCCCTTCTAAAAGGATAGCAGAAGCTTCAGGGTGCTAACCTGACTCCTTCACATCCTCTTCCCATTGCTGTGCTAGTGCGAAGAGGCTGTCAACCTTGGGTATTGCATGGCGTCATAGGCAAAAATCCCCCAGAGACAAAGCCAGAATAGCAGGTTTGACTTTCCTCTTAGGGCCCTGGCAACCAACTCTTTGGGACTGTTGCAGCCAAGTTATAGTTAAAAGCAGGCCTCTGGTTGCTCTTAATTACACGAAGGCCAACCAGTTCCTTCAGAGTTTCTCTACCTCTGCTGCATCTAGCAGAGACTGGGCAGAGCATAGCACGAAGCCTTCTAGGAAATAAACCCCACTGCGCTAGCCCAGTTCATGACTAAGGCCTGAACACAAGGAAATCCTGGCAGCTGTTTTCCATTGCTGACATTTCAGTTATGCAAGAACTTAAAAGCCTCACAGGTCTTAGTGCGAACCAGGACCTTTTTCCATTGACATTGGAGTCCCCATGGACATTTATGCATATTCACTGTGAATGAGAGAGAATTTTTAAACAGATGCTGTAGACAGCAAGCACCAGCTAGCCAGAGTCTAAACTAGCCCATGAACATCACATGGCAGGACATAGCTAAGCAAAGTCCACATCTTTCCAAACAAAGGAGAACCACACTACTAAAAACCTCAAAAACAAAAGCCAAGATGTAGCTTAAGGGACACAAGGGAGGGACCCCCCCCCCAGCATATTCCCTGTAGAAAATGGGGCTCAAGCTAGACGACTACTAGAGTAACGTATGGTGACAGGAAGCTGAACTGAAGAGCACACAGCTAAAAAGTTTCAGGGATAAGTGAGAAAGAACTCAAAATGAATAAACAGTTATTGCTCAAATATTGATTTAATATTTTAAATGTGATATTTTCAAATCAATACAGTGGCAAATTAAAAGCTGCATCAAGGTTTGCCCTTAGTATTACAAAACTGGGAGAACAAGACAGTTAAATACAAGCTACCAACCTTACCCCACCCCCACCAAACTCCACAATATTTGAATAGTACATGTGCATAGATGTAAATCTTTCCTAGATTCAGAAACTGATGGAACTCAAAGACCTTTTGCCATCACTTTAGTATCATTAATATTTGCATCTCATTATCCTAGCATCAGAGAGCTACTTTGTGAAACCCACATGTATTGAATCCAGGCAGGTGAATTTCACTGATCTTAGTAAAAATTAACACATCAAAAATATTAAGGCAGTTAGCATGTAGCTTCCAACTAGTTTCTGGAGAGCATCAAGGTAAAGTAAAGTACAGAACCTCTGATACCAGCATGCCCAGGAAAAAAAATAAACTCTTTAATAGGATAATTTTAAGACTAAAAGCCTTGCAATTAAAAAAAATCTGCAAGTTTACTTATTTGTAGGTTAGGGTTTATGCAGATTAAAAAAAATGCCATCATCCAAAGGTTACTTCTGGTGGGAAGCCACAATACCAGAACCCCCTCCATCCACAAAAAAAAAAAAAAAAAAAAATCACAACACAACCCAAAAGAAACATCAAACCTTTATTACAATGAAGATAAATTCTACCACAGAGGAGGTCAGCTTGCTTCCACCGCCACTGTCAGTCGCACTCACTGGCTGAGTGGAGAGAGGTGTTTCTGATAGATTCACAAACACCACAAGACAGCCATTAAACAAACCTGTAATATGCATTGAATTGCTTCTGGACTGATATTGCTGAAAGGGTAACCAACTTCCTTGTTAAGGAAAACAAATAATGCACTTGGGGGAAAAAAAAACCCACCACACATGGCACAAAGTTGTCACTGCAAAAGGAAATTAAATGACTTGCTTTTTCATCCACATTTTTAATATTTCACATAAGAGCGGAAATGAATATCCTCAAGTATATTGTCATTTGGATAAAGTGATTTTGTGTGTTAGATGACTGCCAGACATTTTTATTGGTAGCTGAAAGCACGGTGTCACAAAGCTTGCAAGCCAGCTTCTTAGTAGGAGTTGGCCTAGCTCATGTTATCTGTTGTTATTGTTTGGATTTTGAACAAAGTTGATGGAGTATGAGCCCGTTGAGGAATCCTGTTTGATCTGGAAATTTTCTGTTGATAGGCCAAAGGGTCGAAGCACCAAATTCCCAAGATCTTTCAACTTACCTAAAATGCAAAATTAAAAAAAAAAAAAAAATTAAAAAACCCCTTAACTCTAGCTTCTGTGTGTAAGTGCATCGAAAGATACTGAATTATCCATAACTCCACAGGCTGGTTAAACTGTTTGAAGCAGGAAATCTCTACAACCTATTCAATTCTTAGCATCTGAGATGAATATATTTTCCAATTATTGTGATGCAGTCATTTGTCTACTAGCAACTAAAAACAGAGAAGCAAGTCAAATTTCATATCATGTCCCAAACAGCATGATAGTAATTCTCAGACACTGGGGACCCGAATGTTATATTTAATCTGATTGGTTGCCTACAAGAGGCTCTATTTTCCCTGAGCAATCTTCAAAGCAAGAGATTGCTTAAGAAAGCAACAGCAAAGTATTTCTCTCTCCCCAACATTTCTATCAAGATTTAACTCTGATAACTACTATTTGTTGTTCCATTTCTGATCCTTCTGAAAATTCTCAGCTCCCACCTGGCTATCTACTGAAACATCTTCAGTTGAGAAGTAGGCTACAAAAACATTCATTAGGTTTAAAACTAACCCCAGTGTACACATTCATCAGTAAAACTGTGTAAATATATCTCTCTCAAAAACTGGTTTTGACAGTTCTTTCATTAGCTAGCAAGCAGTGTAGTTTTCTTCACTGGATTATGTTATGTGGTGTCACTACAGTGAAATTACCCCTTCAGCTAATTAAGAAGCCAGAATCTATCAAAGGACTTTGAAGAAAGAATAAAACTGGATTGAACCCTAACAACAAAAAAGCTATCTGAGGCCAATAGAGCAAGGGAAGGCATAGTAAAGCTCTAAAGAGTTAAAGTGTCCTCAGACTTTCAAAAAAGGAACAAGAAAATCACCATAGACTTCAAATGTATATTTACTCCCTATTTGTGAACTATGATAAAAACATGCACATTGCTAGATAAATACATCCATGCGTAATAAAGGAACGAAGAAAAAGAAACTGGATCCGTGTATACAAATGCATTTGAACATGCAGATGGAGTATTTGAATTTCAGTTTATGCTTACTGATCGTTCTGTCTGCAAAAGCCTGTTTACTCCGTGCAGGTAAGTAGACACCTAACTGCCTTCCCACTGTTGAAAGCAAGGTCCTCAGTAGCCAACTTCAAGAATTAATGTTTTGTCTTCGGATTCTTTAAACTATTAATACAATTGGAACCTCAGAAACTGATGAAAAAGTAAAAGTTTCTTTACAAAAGCAGTTGAAATCAGGTGAATAAATAAAAGGGGTGACATTAAATTGGAACAGACTGGACCCCCACCCAATATTGGCCTGGTAACAGCCGGCAGAGCCACTGCGGTGACACTTAGCCAGCTGCAGAATCAGCACTGAGCCAGGCAGCTGAAGTAGAAAGCTGAATGGCCTTAAAAGGAGATAAGAGGGCAAAGTCTATTCAAAATGATAAATGTAGACTGCTCCCCAGAGAGCAAACAAGTTGTTTGAAGCCAGTGCTAGGTTTGTAGCAACAGGCTACTTATCCTCATTAGAAAACCCTTCTATCGCTACAACCAATTGGTATCAGCCTAGCTGTCTGAACAATGGAAATTATTTCAGGGAAAGCAATAGGAGGTGGAACAAACAAACCAGTACTAATATTTTTATTCATAAGCCTGTAGGTAAGAAACCTACAAATACTGCTCCCACCACTACTTGCCAAGAATCCATTTTTCACATCTCATACAGATCGTAAGAGATGTTCTGTTTTGTGCTGTTCAGGTTCTTCTCCACCCATGGAGAATCTGGTTCATTACTATGCACAGAAGCTCAGAAACTCCAAAAAACATTGGAGACATGGCCAAGTCTCGTATTTTGGAATCTGATACTAGGTGTCCATGGACACCATCTTTGACTTTTTCTCTTCTGACACAGAAATGGAACAAGCCTCTGCTTTTTAACATGTGCTGGAAAGAAGTCCTCTGCACCAACTCCCTACTTTCCCCAAGCTGTATAATCCTCATCTCTGCCCCCTGTATAGCTCCTTATAACAATGGCAGGACTTTGCCCAATAGTTCAGGCTTTACTATTTAGCCTGACTGCCACAGTGAAGCAATAACTGAGTGTACAATCTGACACCTCATGCATTTATCAAATCATATTACGGGGACACATGACAGTGAACGATGCTTTGTCTGAGGAATGCTACTCTGACTTGCCCGGGTTCTAATTTTAATTTTCATTCCACTACAACACAGGGGAGTGTGCACATGCATGTGTGTGGTGGTTACTGTTCTTCAGTCTCACTTTTGCATGGTCAGAATGATAATCTAATTAGAACAAAATTGGGTATCTCACTGCCTTATGAAACTGGCATTTCTTAAACATACTTAAATCTCTTTCTTACATAAAGGATGTGCAAGCTAGTCTGAAACAAACTATTCTCATGCTAATAAGCAGCAAAGAGAAAGTTGGTAGCACTTTCGGCTAGAGCTCTTCGTTGGAGTACACCTCTTGCACATCATTTCAAGAATTCAGTAGCATTAACCTATAAAAGTCACTAATGTAATTACAGGTCAATAGGAGCTCTGCGGGAGAATCCCCAGATTAATTTCTGGCAACTGTTCAATGAAAACGAGAAGTCCGTCCACACTATGCCACTACTATTATCTGTGAGGAACCACAATGGTTTATTACTGTCTGTTTAAACAGGCTTACATTCATAAGCAGAGACTATTCTAGCTATATTTTGTTTAATATGCTGCAAGTTGAGCGATCAGGCACTTAGATACTACAAGGATGTGCACCAAACTGCAGGAACATTTGGAGGGCATGACAAGGCTTCAGTCAGTCCCCATGGGGAGTGCAGAAGGAGCACCACCTGGCCCTACTCCGCCCCCAGCTCAATTCCTAGCCACAGCTCTGGCCCTGCTCCAGCCCCAGCTGCATTTCCAGCCCCTGGCTCTGCTCTTGGCAGTGGTTTCTGACAGCAGTTCTGGTGAGGAGATGGGCTGGGACAGGGCACAGACAGAGCCCATTACAGATAAAGGGTGGCACAACTTTAAGAGTTTGGGGACCACTGACCTAAACAAACTGCTATTCTACAGATTCAAAATTCTGAAGCCTGAAGGGGCCGTTGTGATTGTCCGTCCTAGTCAGATCGCCTGCATAACAGGCATGGAACATCCCTGAGTTGACTCCTGTTTAAACTAGAACCTCCCTCTGTTAGAAAAGCATCAATTTTTATTTTTAAAATGCCACAAAATAAAGAATATTTCACAGCTGCTCTTAATTTTTCCAGTTATTAACCAAGTTCAAAAATTTATTCCTTATTTCTAATCTGAATTTATCTAGTCTTAAAACTTCCAGTGACTGACTCTTGTTACTATTTTTCCTGCTAAAATAAAGAGTCCTCTATTAAATTTCTTTTCTTTCTGTGAGTACTTGAAAACTACGAACAAATCACCTTTAACCTTCGCTCTGTTAAGCCAAGTATATTGAACTCCCAGAGTCTATCATTATAAGGTAAATTTCTAATCCTTTGATTTTGATAATAACTCTTCTCTGAATGCTCACCAATTTATCAGTACCTTCCCTGAACTGTGGACACCAAGACTGGACGCCCTATTCCAGTAACAGTCTCATTACTGCCAAATATAGAAGTACTATAACCTCACTACTTCTAGAGTCCCTTGTTTATACATCAACTATGGATCACATTAGCTGTTCTGTTAAATTGCTTCACCATCTCTGAAGGATGACAGTCTTAGATTTTCCATTGTGCACAAAGAAAATTGTGCATCTTTGTAAGGCAGCAGCACACAGCCCCAGGCAGAATTGTGTTAGACATTGTACAAAACCAAGACAGTATAAAGTAGATCATAGAGTACATCTGATCTCACAGTGCTTCACAAAGACGGACAGTATTGTTTCTGTTGTACAGATGGGGAATACAGGTGGAATGCAATGATACAGCAATTCTGGGAGAGAGCTGGGAATCTTTCCGAGTCCCAATCCAGCAGAACTACAAGCACAGTTCATGCTATCTGACAGTATTTAATATCAAATTAATTTCCAGCTGCAATAAACAAAAAATGCAGCATAGTTTTCCCTATCATTTAATTCATCTCAAAGGATTTAGGAGCTTTGGGGGGCATGGGGAAGAGAAAGGAAAGGTAAAGGATCTCCATTCCACAGTGGCTAGTTTTTCAGAAGCTGATGAAAATCAGTAATTCTACATCTTTACTGCCTTTCCCATCTAATTCAGATCTCAGTTCAAAGCACTAATTGACTAGTGGATATTTCTCAAACAGACAGTGAATTTTTCGCCTCTGGTGGGCAGTATCAAAATGCCACATTCCAGAGATAACTATACTTATAGAGCAATGAAACCAGTGTTACCAGGCTTTCAGCTTACTTTATTCAGAAACACCCAACCTACACTCAAGTAGCTGGGTTTCAGAGCAATCTTCCCTTTTAATTCAATTTTCCATTGAGGTTAACTGAGAAACAGAGATAGGTGATTTGGCTAAGGTCGCTCAGTGAGGAGCACAGTTAGTCTAGCTGCCTGCTACTAGGGCCTTTGCTTTAACTCCACTAATGAACTATTAAGATAAGTCATTTATAATTTACACTGCATCCTGAAAGCTTTTTGGTCAACGGAATTTGGGGGTTCTCAATAGTGTCTGTGTCATCCTTATAAATAGCTACTATTGTATCTGGAGACAAAGAACTGGTCATTGCTTAGCTTCAATCTTTTGGGTGAGCAGTGTCTTTGTATACCAGCGGAAAAATCTTGGCATAGTTTGGATCTCTGGCACGTTCTTGAAGCCAGTTGTAAACAATTTGCAAATCATCCAAGGGCTGCAGCTGGCTCAGGAACATGCAGATAAGTTTGTTTCAGGAAACAGTGAAGGGCCTTTTCTAATCAGAGTTAGTGGGGTGGCCCTTTTCCGGTCATACTGAAGCAACAAACAGAAAATTATTCTCTTGGTATTCTTACTTGCAGGCTAAGTCACTTGTTTTGCAAGCCAGATTCTGTGTGATATGTCTGATATTTCAAGACCCAGCTCCCTAGAATCTGTTCAATTATTTGAGCAGTAGTTGCGTGACAGTCCACCTTCTGCTTTAGTCCTTTGAGACATCCATAGCTGTCTGTTTTGCTGCTGCTAATTTAAGTCCAAAATGAAATGGAGGGAGGGGAAGGTTTCCAGGAACAGAGGCCTAGACACAAGTTCTTTTGCTTACAGTATATAAATCTATCATTGTAGCAGGACACTTTCCTTCCCTCCCCCAATAATATTAGATCAAGTATCTCTCTCTTGGGCATGCATGCATGCACACAAGATCTTTTAAAGAATAACTGCACAGGGAACACAAGTGACTCAGCAGTCTTTTCACCTTTTAGCAATCAAGTCCTCATTTGTCCTGGAGCAATGTCAAGTTTCCTCCTTTCAGAGAACTAGTATTTGCTCACAACAAAGTCATTCTGATAAACATCAGTCCTGGCGTTTTATAAAGCATCATTCACACATTCTACTGTGTCCACTCTCTACCGGAGTTTCACCGTGAAAATATACATTATAGTTCTTTACAGATTTCCCATTAGACTCTCAAAGCTGAAAACCAACAGATAGGTTCTGATATAGTGTATGATCTACTTTCATTCAGCTAGATGAAATTTTAACTTCCCCTGGCACTCATGACCAGTAGATAGATACACAGGAGTATACTTGTTAAAGTTGTTTATAAACAGATCTTAGATTCATTTCTACTGAATCTTGAAATTCTTCTAAAGTGAATTTGCCAACATTACATGTTTTGTTTTAGAAACCAAGAAAATAAGCAGAACAGTGCTTTGAAGTTTCTCTTCTTCTACATAGTAAACATAATATTAATGAAAAAAACCAGGCATATTAATTTGTATGATGACTTTTCACCCCAGGGCAAGCTACTGCTTTTCCAGAATAAGTGGACAAGTTAAAAAGGGTCAGGGCAAACCTTGCCTACCCCAAATTATGCATTAAAGATGAAAAAGTGAGCTCACAGCTGAGGAACAACCAAGCTGATGACTATTTCAACATGAGCTCATCAAAACAAGGAGGGAGTCCTGTGGCACTTAAAGACTAACAAATGTATTTATCACATGATCTTTTGTGGGAGAGAATCCCACTTCAGACATTTTGAAGTTGGGTGAACTCACCTTCCTCTGTGTGCTGTTTCCCTGTGCTTGAATTTTAACAACTGCTTTGATTTGCTGTCATGGTATGACCTGATCCCATGACTTACACTTAACTGCATTGATTTCCTCCCATTCTGTAAGTTCCCCCATCTTCACAGTGTCTTACAAAGTGGGATTTTCTCCCATGAAAGCTCATGCAGTAAATAAATTTGTTAGTCTTTAAGTGCCACAGGACTCCTTCCTTGTTTTATTGAATTAGACTAACATGGCTACCCCCTTGGAACTTGGCAACATGAACTCACGTTCTCCATACCTACAATATGAGGGCTTAGCTGGCCAGTAAGAACTTTTATCAGTTTGCGCCTTCTAGGGTGCACTTTTCATTCTCTGAGGCACTAAATCCAATAAGTATGTTTGCTGATCTCAAAATAACTGGCAAAAGAAGAGATGCTGAAGAAAGCTTGTGTGCAAAAGGAGTCAGGTGCTCTGTTTTAAGAAACTTTTCTGTTGGTTAGTAACACGATTATGCACTAAGCACACTTGACAGTTTTTGGTGGGGGTCTCCTTCATGTCCTTCACAGAGCTACCCATTATTTTTATATAAATTGACAAATGACCGAACAGGAGTTGGGTCAAATGGACAGGCCAACAATATGAAGTGGCATACTACATAAAGATTGTATAGATAGTTTTGACAGTCTGATGCTTATCTTTTTGTGGTATTATTTTGAAAACCCCTACTGCCAACAAACCAACCCCAAACTGCTCCAAACTCCCCCCCCCCCCCCCAAAAAAAAACAAACCCAAAAAAACCCAGTATATAGCTCTTAACCATAACCCATCTACCTACCTACCGCAAGTTCACCACCACTGAATAAAAAGGGCAGTAGCAAATAAAACAAACTGAGATGGGTTACATGTTTGTGTCCTATGTAGCACAGTTGTAGCCAGGTCAGCCCCAGGGGTGATGTAATACCTTTTATTAGACCAACTTCTACTGCTGAGAGAGAAAGTTTGTCTCTCTCACCAACAGAAGTTGATCCAATAAAAAAAAAAAAGACATTACCTCATCAACCCAGTCTCTAACATTCATGCTCTGGCAATTTCAGTTAGGCATAAAGTGTTCACACTGAGGAAGTCAGAAGAAAATAAATCATGCAAATATACCCTACAACTGCAAAGACCTGTGTAAGTTAAGATTTTGCCATGTTTGTGAAATTGAAAAATAAGCAGAAATTAGTTTCAAGTGATTATTTCTAACAAGCAAGTGGCAGCAGTCCTCTGGAGGGGTTGATTAGAAGCACGAACATAATTTATTGTGAATACCACTCTTTAAGAAGTTCTACAAGAACAAAAAGCTTTAAAGCAGAGACAGGAATGGATTGACAGCAAAACAATCTTTCTGTTCCCATCTTTAGTCTGTCAGCACTTTATTGCGACATGCCCAAACATACCCACATGCAAAGCATGAGAAAAAAATCCAGGCAAGAATT
The DNA here is from genome assembly GCA_007922195.1 of Podocnemis expansa. Classification (NCBI taxonomy): domain Eukaryota; kingdom Metazoa; phylum Chordata; order Testudines; family Podocnemididae; genus Podocnemis; species Podocnemis expansa. The sequence goes on along the minus strand of ML682007.1, from coordinate 20,513,207 downwards.
TTTGTTCACTGACTTATTTCCACACGGCTGATTAAAATACTGTGGGTCTGAGCTCATGGCACATTGTGCAGTAACAAATCAGGAGATGGACTAGATGAACTCTTGTGGTCCCTCCCAACGCTACGATTCTAAGTCATACACTGCAAAGAGAAAAAGCAGGAAACACTCTATGCCGGTGGTTCCCGACCTGTGGGCCGCGGACCCCTGAGGGTGCCGCAGAGCGGCTCCACGGGGCCCGCGGACAGCCTGGCAGCTGGGACCAGATGCTGCCGGAGGACAGGCGGGAAGGGAAGACTGGGCAGGGGGCCATGGCCACAGCAGCTCCCCGGCTCGGGGCAAGGGGCCACATTCTGCCCTGCGTGGGCCACATTCAGAGTGTGGAGGTGCCGCCACTGCATGGTGGCGCCTCACTCAAAACACGGGGCCACAGATTCTCTCTCCTCACACGGGGGTCCCCAGCCTTAAAAAGGTTGGACACCACTGCTATACACAACACAAAGCAGCAGCAATTATCTGCCTATTAAAATTTTAAGGTTTGTTTATATCCAGATGTAGCTTTCAAGACAAGATGTTAGATTAAAATCGGCAACCTATCATTGGGATCAGAGCGTTTTTAACCAGAGTAATAAAAACCTAGGAAATTGGCGTTATTGGTTGTTCTACCACCATTTAAGGGGGTAATTCTCTGTGGTAGATAGATGCTAATGCGGTATGGCCACTGGTGAACCTCCACCAAAGAATACTGTCAGCTGCTAGTCAATGCCCTGATCTAGCAGAGATGAATGTGTATACTTAGTTTTTTTTCAGAAACGCTAAGTTGCCAGAGTTTTGAAGAGATGCAATAAATATACTACACCTGCATTGTCATTGCTTGGGAACACGATTGGGGTGTGAGCACTCTCATTACTACCATTCGAAACTGACCTACCATGAACTCAACAACATGTAGATACCCTGAGAAAGGCAGTGAAGGAAACAGTTGTCAAGGTAGCTACAAATGTGAGAAATTTTCAAGCCATAAAATGATTAAAATTGTAAAAAGATTTTTAATAAAAAGTAAGGACCAATGCTCTTTTTGTTCTGTTGATCCATAATACAAATCTGATAGAGAGAACAAAGAATCACCAACTGAACACTAATTTGTGTTTCAAACAAGAGGACTGGCTGGGCCTGACTTGGTGTAGCTAAGTCTACTGCTCTCAAGAATGCAATTGTCTTAAAATAAATGAAGGAGCTATAGCCTACAGAGCACATACAGGAGGAAGAGACTTCAGATCCCCCTCCAATTTATCATCTCCACTCATTGTGGAAAACTAATCTATCTGGAGTAACACTGAGAAGTCAGCATATCTTCTGTACACATTTTACACGTATGACTATAGCATAGCTGTCAAATAGCTAGCTTCAAGACTCCCATTACCAACAGGGGTACAAAGAATGTTACTGTGAAGTGGCAAGTTCAGGTTTTTAATTTTCCTATTGGGCATATATAGGAATTGTAGGGATTTTCCAAATGTATTTGCTGCAATAGTGACTGCAAATGGCAGAAACAAAAATTTGCTCCTACAGAGTAGTTTTCATGGCACAAGACACGATGTCAAGCTGAAATCTAAACTGACATGCTTTTGGACATTTAGGTCAAGTCTTAAGACACTATGGCCTTGTCTATACCCAAAATGCTGCCCGATCCCCCTGGATCAATGGAGCAGGATCGACTGAGCGGCTGGTGTAGACCTGCTCAGTCAATCTCAGAAGTGGTCTCCCTTCCATGTTGTAAATCCACCTCCTCCAAAAAGAGTAATGCTGCATCAAAGCGAAAGCATTTCTAGTCGATGCAGCTGAGTGAAGATGCCACAGTAAGCGAGAGTTAAATCAGTCAATGGGAGATACATAATCTATGTTCAGTAGAATGTGCATCTCCCATCAATTTAGCGTGGCAGTGTAGACCAGACCTATATCAAATCAATGTCTCTCGCACAAGTAAATTTACCACATGTATGATTGATTGCCCCACATACCTTCCAGAAACCCATTAAACTACCTGGCTGTGTGCTTCCATACAGCTATACATGATTGGATTTAAGTCACTGCTCATCTCTGAGACAAGGGATTCTGTTGCTTTGAGAGTTTTTCCCTCACAAGGAGAAGACACTGATTTCCGTTACTCCAGTTTAAATCCAAAAGCCAGAACTTCACTGGGTTTTTACCTGAAGAAGTGAGATCAGATCTGGCCCTAAGTCTCTGCATTAGTGAAAACATGAAGGATAGGGCTTGTAATGGTGGCTTCTCTCTCTAAATTTATTGTTTTAACATAGCCTCAGATGATTAGCAGTGAAACCTTTCTGTCATTAGCACCATGTGCAATAATTCTCACAGACTCAAAACAGAAGTTTCAAAATAAACAGACATCCAGTAAATTTTTTTTTTTTTCCTTTTAAACAACAAGCATTTTGGAGACTTACCCAGTTTCATCTACAAAGACTTTTAATCTAGTCATGCTGTTTTGTACAAACCTTTTTATAATAGTATGCACACAAGTTATATGCATGAATTACTTACCTAACATTTCTGTTTTTAATCTTTCATTCCGCTCTTCAATTTGTCTAGGTAATCGCTGAAAGAGTGTAAGAGAAGACCAGATTTAAGAGGATGATTTTGGAAATCTTCTCAGTTATATGTATATAATTTGCATACAAATACCCAGGATGTTGACCTACTACTTAGGCTCTAAAAAAGAATGCAGATTTAAAACAAAGGCACTGTTCCCCATCTGGCTTAGACAGCATAAAGTCTACCCTGTTAAAACAAGCAAAAAGTGCAGTGTTCATTTATAAGTAATTTTTCACTTCTAGGTTAAGGAGGTCAGATGGTGCCTATTTATTTTCTAATATTTTAACTGAAAAGCTAATGGAATTTAAAAATGAATAGGCAGAATCAAAATCTATTTTAAACTATAGTGATATCTCCAGTGTGGCACTGGTTTTACTAAAAAAAAAAAAAAAAAAAAAGACTAAAACTAACTTCAAGCAGGTATAGGGTTTAAGGTACAAGCATAGACCTATTTGGGCAGGAGGGGAATGAGGAAGATTGTTGGGAATCTGGGTCATTTGCATGAGATGGTAAAAAAACTTCCATTTTACAAAATATATTAGAAAATTTCAGATTTCATATGGTGCTTTTGTCAGCTGTTCTTTAAATTTGTTATTCATGAGCCTCAGGATCACTTGTTTTAATGAAGGAGCATCTTGTTATGCAAGACACAACACATCCAAGTCTGAGTGATGACAGAACGTCAGAGATCAAGGACTATCCTGTGACTTCCAGTAGAAAGCAAAGTAGCAGCAAAAGGGAACTTAAAACAGAGCCTCACTGTGCAGGATCTGGCTCCTAGTTACATACTCTTCCTGCCAGTGAACATCAGCATTAGGTCTTTGGTGCAATGCTCAACAACAAAAGCTTGCAAAATTTTTTAAACAAGTACAGAAGACAAAATTAGTCTTAATTTCTAAAAGTGAAGAAAAATCTTAAAATTACACCTAAAAACAGTTGCTAAACTGTTAAGTCACCTCACATCCTCATAATGCATTCTACTTTGAGCTTTTGCCAGATGACGACCATGAAAATATTAATGAGAAGTTTGTTGCACTGTAAGCGTATACACTACTTTGAGGCAGAATTAAGGGATTCACTGACCATTCTAGTAAAGAAAAGGAAATAGCCAGTCTGTTTTGTATTGATTCACAGAACCATCTGTTAGATACTTTGCTATAACAAAATTAAAATGAAGTATGGATGACAGTCATCTCTTGCGCTCACACAAACACGACTTTTCCTTGAGATTATGTTGTGCTCACCTTATATCTGAGACAGGCTCTAAGAGCAAATGAAGCTAGTGTACTTGAAGCTATTTTGATTTTATTTTTAAACCAGAAAATAGAGAGCTACAGTTAAGTTGGTTTTTATTTTTGTTAAGCACAACCAGAACCATTTCTCTCTAACCCCAACACACTACAGGTACGTTAACCTATAATGATCTCAAAATAGAAGCACTATGTCTAGTATCACATTTTGCTGGGAAATTCAGTCCATCTTTTTTTTGGGGTAGAGAACTACATGGGGTTTAACAACTCCCATCTAACAGACTGCATTGAAACTATGCACCTATCAGGCCCTATTCAGGGTGCCCTTAATTCCCACTGACTACAACAAAGTTTAAGAGGACATTTGGACTTGGTCTACATGGTTGGTAGAAGTATGTTGCTCAGGGAGATGGCAAACTGAATTCTCAGTGTAGACAGCGCTATGTCAACAGAAGAGTCTCAAAGCCATACTCGTACAGCTAGGCCATTGCAGCGCTGTATATGAAGACAAGACCTTGTCATCTTCCAGGTGATGCACTGCACAATGCAAACTGGGGTAACATAAGTTAGGGTGACAGAACAGGTTATGCAGCCAACACTTAAGAAGCAGAGAGGTTATCTACAAAAATAAGGATAATGCCCCAATATTTAAAGTACTTTGGAAAGCTACGCATCAAAGAGAGCTCTGTGTCCCTACCATACTAGTACAAAGTGTTGAGTGCCTCATGCAATCAAGCTGTACCAACATTAGGTACCTTTTCACCTGAAAAGGCCTGTTGTGATTCGGAAGCTCACATTGTATTCTTTTTGTTGGCAGTACATTACTACTAAGAACCAACGTCTATGGCTTAGTTTACACTGAAGTTTTGCTAGCATAGTTATGTTGGTAAAGAAGGTTTATTTTTTTCAAAGTCACACCCCTAACTGATATAGCTATTCCACTCAAAGCCCCAATGTAGATGCAGTTATATCAGCAAGAGACTGTCCTTTTTGGTGTCTAGTTATTTCATTCAGGAAACTGGTTTAAGCATTACTGGAAAAATAACTTATCCTAATGTAAACTGCATGGCCACTAGCTGCTGAACTGGCAAACCCTTTCTAGGGTAGATAAGATCTAGGATCACTTAAATAAGAGAATTTTCGACCAGCGGAAAAGCTCTTGGGGGGGGGGGGGGAGGATAACATCATGTTATATTAGCATTAACGATGGCCAATGGCTCACAAACCATGATCTGTGGAACACTTGCAGATGGTCTGTTTACACCTGGATAGTCATACGGTTCTTCTGTTTTCAGCTGCTAAACTGCATCTCAGCAAGGGCTTTTGACAAAGTCCCACATGACTCTCATAAGCAAACCAGGGAAATTCAGTCTAGATAAAATTACTATCATGGTGGATGCACAACTTGCTGAAAGACTGTACTTGGAGTAGTTTGATGGCTCACTGTTAAACTGTGTGGGCACATCTAGTGGGATTTCCTACTATTACCTACTGCAGTTGGTTACATGAGAAAGTGCCACAGCAATCATTCAATTTGAATGGGAAGGGAAAGTGGTCTGCAGAGTCTTGAATAGGAGAAGTGTTCATGTGACAGTCTATAAAGATGTGGTGCATGATGTCATAGATTGAGCAATCTTGCTATAGAACATTAGGTTTTTTTTACACAGATTATGTCTTATGAACTCACTTACCAGGAAACCAGAATTACAGTATGTCCTGGACATTAATTAGTGAAATGCTGACACTTTTGAAAGCTAAGTAAAATCTTCCAATATCCCCTACATTGCAAGAATAGTGAAGGTCTGAACACAAACTAGGGAAGAGTGTTAAAAAGTGAAGAAGTAGTACAGCAACATCAAAGAGGAAAGGGAAGAAGAGAAGCAAGTTGATATATAATAGCAATGGACAGTGAGTTTTGGGACTATGGTGCTAAAATAAAGGATATCTTAGAAAATATGGAAAAATAAGAGAATCACTACTTCTCTGTGAAGGTCATCAAAATTTTTAAGTGAATGTTGAGATTAAGAAGTCACAGGTTCTAAAAGGAAATCAAACATATTTACATGTTTCTGGAACATAATAGCCTCAGCACATCTGCTATACATGAAATAATGAGGAGTGACAAGCTTGTCATTCATTGGGCTGTTGTCAACAGCTATGTGGAGGGTATTCTGCCTTCCACTAGATATATGCAACTTAACGTTAGCATTAATGTGAGCTATTTAGATACACATCAGGGGCAGATGAGAGTCCCCACCTAATGATTCACTCCTTAACAAAAAAGGAGTTTCTATTCTGGTTTCAGGCCAAGACTCACGTTGTTTCCATTGCTTCTCCTATGGTGAGGTGTTGGGGCTTAACCTGGGGCTTCTACCCCACCTACTGCTGAAGCCCAGAGCCCTGGCAGGCACGCCCTGCAGGATAGAAGGCCTGAGCATCCCACCCCATTTTGTTGGGCAAACAACAGGGCAGGGGCATAGGGGCCTCTGGGAGCTGCATTTTAACTGTAAAAGAGCCACATGCAGCTTGTGAGCTGCTGTTTGGCCACCTCTGCACTATAGTAATAATCTTGGGATGGAACATGCCCTGCAAGGTATCATTTGAAAGCTAATACCTTGCTGGTCAATAATGGTGGCATGTATGTAGAAACGTTACATGTAAAGTTATGAATTCTCCATGGAGGCACATGTTCAGGCCCATGTAGTCCTGATTAGGCAGAAGTGATCAAGCAGTTCTTAAAGAAATGTGCATTTATCTCAATTTCCAGTCAAGTTATAAATAAAGACTTCAGACAATGAGAAGGGAAAGGAAGGAGACAAGGGAAAATGCATTTCAGCCAACAGATGCAATAGGGACCAGCATGAAACATTGTTCACCATCTTCTGTGTGAATAAATTTTGCTTTGAGAGGTACTCATCAAAAATATACCTCATATGGGGAAGGGACTATAAAAATGAAGGGCAAAGACATCCTAAGCGTTCACTCTCACTCTCTCACCCACCTACAAGGACAAAAGAAAACAGACCGTTGGACCTATAGGAGTAGATCCTAACCTGAAACTTTATCAGCAATTCTACTGGAAACCTGAGGTAAGAGCTTCACTTGGACCCAAATCTAGTTTTATAAGTTTAGGAGGTAATTTCTCTTGTAATCATTTCCGACATCAATGCCTCATTACCTGTGCTCACTTAAAACTCTGTAGTTAAATAAAGTAGTCATATTCTTTAATCAAAGTGTTGTGAAATGTGCAGATCACTCCAGTTAAAGTAACAAACAGTTGCATTTTGATCCATTTACAAGGACAACTGAGCTAATATCTGGACTACCTAGAAGAGGGCTGGACATTGCTAGACACACATTTTTTTGAAAAAGGGGGGGGGGGGGGGGAGAAAGGGGTATCTAGGACTACAAGTGTGTTGGAGCCACCCTGCAAGTTATAACCATGGCTGGAGTGGAAGCCAGAGTGTGCCTGCTGTGTGCTGGGGGCCAAGCTGCTAGATTGGTATTCCATTAAAATGAGAGGACATGCTCTTGGATGGAAATAGCTTAAATTGCTCCTAGGAAAAATAACTCAAAAGTTTTCAAAAAACAAATCACTCAAGGTTTTGAATGAGCGTCTTGATCTGCCTCAAAGTAACCAGTTTAGCTAGAAATATCTTACAACTCCATTTTCTGTGGTTCTCAAAATTACACTATTATTATTTTTAACTCCAGCTATTTATGTCCAGCTCCCTCACAAAAAATGTGAATTGTGTTTGACTACAGAGTTGCCATTCAACAAAATGACTGCAGTACAATAATACCTAGATCTTATATGGTACTTTTCATAAAAGTTCTAGTCAACTAACATACTAATAAAAGCAATGTTATGCGTGCCTGTTTTCTGATCTACCAAATCCTCTCATCCTAGATGCCCCTTACACCTCCACTTTTGTCAGAGCGCAGAGGCGATGGGAGATACAATTTCCATTTCAGGTCCACTAGTGCACATTACACATATGCTGCCTGCTTGGTGTGTGTGTGTTGTACATAGGTGTAACTGCCAATAAGAATTTGGTTAGATATTTATCTGAATGATATTCTACAGAGGATACATTGGAAGGAATCTGATCCTGGAAAAAAAAGAGTATAAATATTCACCTTCAGCTTCATTTCTGATAACTGAGGCTAATGTTAATGCTACCCTGGCATGGCTCCTCAGAGCAACATTGTAAATCAAATCACTGCCAATTTTTTGGAAAAGAATAAAAACAAAGCACTAAGCAGAACAAAGATAAAGGACTATAGTGCATTCGGTGATAAAAGGGTGGAGTGGCTTTTTAACAACAGGTAAAGCATCATTACACACAGTCATTACAAGCTAAGCACCTGCAGGCTGGAACACCCATGTTTACCTTCATCCATTTAAAAAAGTTAAAGGGTTCCATACTTTGTAGACATAATTTTTCCTGACTTTTTAAAAAACCAAAAATCAACATTGGGGGAGGAGGGCAAGAGGGGATAAGGCAGGATGAGAGAAACCCAATTAATTTTCAGAGCCACAGGAACAAAATTTAGTAACATTTTACTAATATCAATCAACATAAGCATCTGAACAGATGATATCCTGAGTGAACAAGAATATACACCTGGCTGTTGTAAACATAACATGATTTGAGATTTAAACCTGTTTGTATCACTAGTGAGAATTTAGTGTTTGCAGTGCACTGATACAAATGTTACAGTTAGTCCCAACAGGACTTGAGGCTTACCATGCAGGCTTCTCTTGCCTGATGTACTGATGGATCTTTTTCTAAGACGGCTTTATAATCCTCCAGGGCTTCATCTAGTTTTTCTGTTTTTTCATACAGCTCTGCTCTCCTCAACAGAGCCCTGATATAGTTAGGATCTAGTTCAATTGCTGGAAAATTAAAACAAATTGGTATGTTTTTATGGAGAGTTTCTATATTGCACTCAAAATCAATGGTTAAGTGAATATATATATCTTGAAGTTTAATAGTTGATACTCTTAGCATGCATTTTTATTTCTTAAAATAAAGCATAGTATCAGTTTAATGTAATTCATTGGCAGATCATATTCTGCATTTGCAAGGGAAAGTCAATCAAAGAGGGCTCTTTGCATCTCACTTTGCATCCCATGCATCTGTCTACATGGAAAGTTTAATACACACAGTTTGCACATTAACTGACAAGTATTAGATACCATGCAATAATGAAATACACATCGTCAACTTTTTGGATTCAGTACAGATAATGTGTCTACTACACTTCAACTTAATGCAAAGTAAGTGTACAGAATTCTGGGCAAGTATCCCATGGTGCTTTGCCTCATTGCTGTGCTACATGAATTCTTCAACTTCTCACTGCACATGTGTGATGCACAGAAGTGGTGTGCCAGAAAGGACTGGGACCTGGAGTATTCTTATACATTACAATTATACTGGAAACTCCAGAGATTATTTGTAGCATGCCATAAAGCCAATATATTAAAATACATGATCTGCAAGATAAAAAGATACCAGATTTAGACAGACAGATCCACAGAATCTAATTTTTCATCATCTGCTGGTATAAGTCAAAAGTAACTCCTCTGAAGTGTTTTTGACTCTACACTGATAATAGATTAAATCTGGCTCAGTGCCTGCGAACAAATGGGTAGACTGGCTCTAGAAATTACCAGAGAAGCATATGCATTCCTTTTATGCTTTTTTCATCTCCCTATTCTCCTGGCAGGCAAAGCCATGATTACTGGTGCAGCTGGGACTGAATGCTAAAGTGTTTGCTTCTCTAGTTCACAGTAACCTGCTAATAAACAAAGTCTTAAGATATTTCTCCAGCCAGCTAACAACACAGGAAAAAGCAATAAAAAGCACCTTTTTAAAAACCAAAAAATTCTTAATTCAAATACTGCAGCCCAAAAGATTCTAGCCAGCATAGCTTATTTCTACTTTTTAGAGGGACAAGGACAATGCTGCAGTCAGCAAGATGCAGGTCAGTGTGAATTACTTTGCTATGCTCTTAGTGTTGCATTGCAGCTTGTGAGCCAAGCCCCTAAAGCCTGTCAAATGATGCTAAAGTTTAAATCTTGTAATGCTGAACAGCTGATTGATTTCCTTTCAGCCACTAAAAAAAAAAAAAAAAAAAAAACCAGCAGAAGCATTAGCCTCCCTACCTCCTTACAAAAACCCCACAAAAACACACAAAAAAAAAACCACAATTAAAAACAGGAAGACAAAAAAAGGAAAGTGATTTTTTCTACTCGCAAAAAGGCAAGAATACTTTTAACACTTACAAAAATGCTTAGTGTATAAGAAGTGCTGGCATGCAGCCACTGAATTATTTCTCTGATCAGTAGAACTGGACTTTTGTCCCAGCTGTTATAATGAGTATAATGCACAGCCTAGACTAGACATCTGGGGATTTGCATATTGGTGAGTGGGTGGATGCAACAGTACACAGCTGAACAGATTTCACCAAGAGCCTCAAAGATAAAGCTAGGCAGCATGGGAACGAAAGAGCATGAGCACAGCAATAATGCAGAAGACTGACAGAGAGTGATTTGATAATGCCTTTAATTCCAAGGGACCACATAATTCCTTGCTCTTCAAGTCAGAGTTTAAACCTTGAAGAGCAGGGTGGGGCTTACAAAAGTTAGGTACAGGAGAAAGGGCTGCTTCTGTGATAAAGATTTTGCTATTATCACACTGCAAACACCATTCTTATTTGCCATGGGGAAATAAGCCATTTCAGGTAGCAAAAGCCTGACAGCCATTTTATGAAGTTAATCCAAGATATTTGCCCCTTTTGCCACGACTTCCTCTGAGCTGAGGGGTATTTGTCTGTTTGTTTAAAAGAAAGGTTGCCTTCCCAAAAGTTGCAGCCCGACTAACCAGCATAATTTCTGCACCAATGACATTGCACTAGAGCAGCATATTCAGGAACAAGAAAAGGATCATACCTTTGCTGCAATCACTTAGGGCAGCTTCTGTCTTGTCCTAAAACCAAAATCAATTGTTAGGGTTTTTTTTTGTTTTGTTTTTTTTTGTTTTTTGTTTTTTGTACACCCCATTGTTAGTGACATAACTGAATATGTACTTATAAGTGACAGTTAGAAACACACACGTTTGCAGACACTTCGATATCCATCAAAATCCTTAAATTATATTAGCAGGATGCTGGAGATGTCTAAATTAGAAAGAAACCAGATTCCCATAAGAGAGTTTGGCGTCAGAGTCATGTGATTACACACTCATCCAATTTGTACTCTGCAGCTCACAGAAAACTGTAAAAAGCTGAGTCATTCATGCAGGCCTTTACTCAACTGCAGTGTCTACTGCACTTATTTCCACCTCCTGGGATTCGGGTCCCTCAGACTTTACAGGTTCACACTTCTCCCATAATCCCAACTCACTCCATGCCCATGTGCGCTGATCCATTTGACAGCAGACTGCTGCCTCTAACAGTTACATACAGTTTACAAAAAGCAATGCAGAAGACATCTTGCGGTGGAAGGGACTAGTGCACATGGGCTCTGAAATGGAAGATGAGAGAGCATCTAGCTATAATGGAATGCATGCAAATAAAAGATTTAAGAAAAACATCTTGTTTTCACCCAACATAACTGGGGTAATGGAACAAAAGCTGAGAAAGATGTAACACAGGAGCAGGATGGCTTCTACACAGTTGGTTATTATTCCCCCCCACCCCCCGAAAGCATCAGCTGGTCTTTCAAGAAATGCCTTCATTAAAATATCTACTGTAGTGCTGAATAAACATATCCATAGGAAGTGTATGTTTTAAAAAAAGTAGTATTATTGACCACAGGTTATTGTGGAAGCCTTAAAACAAGAATATTTTACATCTCCAGGGTATGGTATTAGCCTAACAAAAAACCAATAATTTATAAGGAGACATCATGCTATTTGTTTATATCCAATTCATTTATTCCCCTTGGAGATTTTGGCAATTACTGGCTTTGTTTCCCAGTGACATGGATTTTTAACATTTGGATTGTGAAGATATTTTCCTGTTTATCTATTCAGGCAGAATTCATGTTTGAGAGGTGATTGCAGAAGCCACTGAGATTCTTATTTTATTTCTCCCTCTAAGAGTCTGGTAGTTCAAAAGTAGCCTAGCTAGGTCTACCTGTGTTGTAATGTTCTGGCACTTAATATCATCTATACGATGGAGTATTCTAACATTAGAGAATCACAATGTTTCATAATGTTTTCAATCCTAAATTTTCACAATGCTTTCTATCCTAATTCTCTCCCTGAATGTTAGTCACACAAGTTTTCCACAAGTATTGTAAACAACAGGGGAGAGGGAAGGAATATACAGCTCTATTCAGAATATGTTTAGAAGCAACAAAAAAAATTGCTTCCTACTCCTAAATTCTTAGTTTCCCAGAAGTTATTTAGCAACATACCTGTGGCATATGTAGAATCAGTGCTGAAAACTGTATAAGCTTTTCTATGACATGATAATCAAGCACCTCATAATTAATTTAGACCAACAACTTCCCCATGATGCAGGGAAGTCTTGCTGAATGCTCATTGTTAGGTTCTGCACCAACTCCCAGTGAGGTCAATGGCATAAACATCAGGGGAATAGGATAAGGCTCCAAGCAGTTGTCCTCACTAACTCCTCACTCTTCTCCATTATCTGCTTTTTTTGGTTCAGTTCTGCAACAATTCTGGCAGCATATTTATTGTAATGAAGACCACCAGACCCACATGATAGCTTTTCACTGGTTTTTTTTTTTTTTTTTTGAAACTGGACAGAGGCATAGTTGACCAGTTAAAATTACACAGTTGAATTCCAAAGGGGCAGCCGTGTTAGTCTAGTTCAACAAAATAAACAAGGAGTCCTGTGTTAGTCTTTGAGTGCCACAGGACTCCTTGTTTGTTTTACAGTTGAATTTGTGTTCCCACAGATTTTCTGCTACGTTATGTTTGTGTCTCCACCCCTACCATACTGACTGCTGGTGTACCTGTAAAGTCTGGTAACATCTGGGCAGCTGTCCCACTGTGACTGTAGTACAGAGTGAGAGCGTGAGACATGAGGCCTAGAACAGACTTAAGTACAGGGCCTCAGGGCCAAGCCAAAACTTTTATAACTGTTGCTGTTATGAAGCCAAGTTAGCAGAAGTCAGGCTGTGAACCTGCATGCAAGTTCTCAGAAACTGGCAAGAACAGAACTGGTATTGCAAAAAACACACACGTTCCTTAAGAAGTGCTGGGCACAAGATGCTCACAGAAGCACATTCCAGAAAGGTGATACCAGAACAACTCAATATCAAGTATGCTCCCCAAAAGATAAAAGGGACATACCATCAAGGTTAGGGTGGGGATATCTAACTACATTCAGAGGGGAAATACATAACACTTATATCAGTGTATAAAAGAAGGTCTTAAAGGGAATGCCTTGTCCAGCCAAGCTGGGAATGGAAAGCCCTGCCCTTCACTGAGCTGTACCCACTGTCACAGGCATACATGTAGTAGTGTACCTGCAGCCACTGAGTTGGGGCTTTAGGGTTGTGCTTCACTGGCCACAAACCTGGCTTGGTGCCTTTGCACTGAAACAGAATCTGAGTGGATTTATTGGGCAGTCTGATTGGAGTCGGCTGCACTGGCCACCTGGCCAGACTCAAGAGAGAACCCAGAACCTGACACCAGTGACTAAGCAGAGATAGGATACACACAGAGCAGCAGCATACGAGGCAGTATACTCTTGTCTGTCCTACCGCACAGAAAGCTGAGACAAAAGAGAACCAGTCACACTTGCTGGCGAGAGTATGGTTAGGAAGTTCTGCCCACATGCACTGAACTGGTTACTGGAAGATAACCATGTGGCAATTTAGGCTGCCAGCAGAGCCAAAACACTGATCTACCAAAGTCACTAAGCAAGAATTAGCCAGGGGGGTGGAGAGACTAGCCGCGTTTAGAAACAACCAAGCCCACAACAGGTTACAGACTCAGTTAAAAGTTGTAGCATGGATGGGGTTGAAGTGCCCACAGAAGACAACTCTAACCAGTGAGAGCAACTGCATTTTTCTCCTCCTCCCCCATACCACCACCAGTAGTTATACTGACATGGACCTTCAACACTCCCCCCCAGGGCAGCGAACAGCAAAATCTGGAAACAATGGATTAATGCCTTTAAAATTATTCCTTGACTCTTCTATTTTCACAATACATGAAAAGTATATTCACCTGTTTCATTCTTGCAGCAGCTCTGTTGGAAAACAAAACAGACCTGTCTTTTTGGTAGCAAGCTGGGCAAACTTGTAGAGCTTTCTTATAGGAGTCTTCTGCTTCTCCATATTCTGGAGATTGAAGAGAAGAAACACAACAATATTCATATAACTTGCCCATATCATGTGTGAGCATCACATAGCTTGAATTCTCTAGAAACAAATACCTCAATATCTGAAGCAATGTCAGTTTTATACTAAAAGCAAGAGACTTACTGCTCTCAGAAAAAGCACCCTGCTGAATTAGTATAAACACCAATGACAATATAGTTTTGTCATTTTAAATCAGTACCCACAGGGTATTAGCTATGTTAAAATGCCATAAGACCTCATCCCACTGATGCAATCTCTGCCACTATTGTGCAGACTTTAATTCATAGGCCTCACTTCCAAACTTTGCACTGTCTTTGAAATTAAAAATGAGGTAGTCTCAAAAGAAAAACAATGATTTTTCTTTAACTGAAGCTAGTCCATTAACATTCTCAAAGAAATCGCATGATATGATGTCAGCACCATCTCTCAGACCCTAGAAAGGAAGCCTGACATGATGAGAGATGCTAAGCCTATTTAAAGAAAAGAACAGTTCTTCTCTGGATCATGCCTTGAGGATACAGCTGCACTGAAACTTTGGAAAGCAAGGCAACATTATTTTAAGCAATGCCAGATTTTCTAAGAGTAAAGATGCAGCATTTTGCCCCCCTCCCCAGTTTATCACAAAGTTTCCATCATCCAGTATAAAAAGCTCTCTCTAGCCTACTGAGCTGTCTGGGAAGCAAACCACCACCTGACTGTTGGCAAGTATCCACTTCTGTGGGATCATTACTCTAAAAAGTATATTAATGATATTTTCCTTCAGTATGCATTGCACCAAGTGCTTTGGTCTCTAGCATTTATTGTCGTCAATTAGCTCTCCCCCAACCCCTTTAATTGATGGGAGGGGAAAAGAAACTCAGGTGTGGTGGTGAAGACATCTGCCTTAGGGTTTCCCTGCAATACCTAATCACTGACCTAAGCAGTGACTAA
Source organism: Podocnemis expansa (assembly GCA_007922195.1). Classification (NCBI taxonomy): domain Eukaryota; kingdom Metazoa; phylum Chordata; order Testudines; family Podocnemididae; genus Podocnemis; species Podocnemis expansa. The sequence goes on along the minus strand of ML682007.1, from coordinate 20,498,069 downwards.
TTTCAGACTCTATATTAAAATATCATTGACCCACCTCCCTTCTTGAACTGCTCGTTTCCTTTCTCCTTTAATGTTGTGCTTTCCTTTCTCCTTTTCTGCAACAGAATAGAGAATTTCAGTGTCTCACAGTATTTAACTGAAATGAACAAGTAGGTCAGCTACAGTTTTGTGTTACTGTTAAAAGGAAATCAGAAGGAAAAATTCTGGAGCATTTAACAGCTACAAAGGTGTGTGTAGTAACCACACCAGACAGGTGTATTAAGGGCTCTGGTTTACAAACCTCAAAATACACAAGGTACTTTAAAAAAAAAGTAATTTTTTTAAAATCAATGTTTATATTTTGGCATTTAATGTTTGCTGCTTCTTTTGTAGCAGTAGTACTTTTCCACCACCTTTTGATTTCCTTCCCTCGAAGCTGGCAACATCAGACATGTCTAGACAGTGAAAGCCTACAAGATTGTCTGAGACATTGTGTCCAAAAAGTTTATAATCAGCTGTCTGTGAAGCCTGATTAGGAGGGTCTGATATCAGTTGCATGTAAAAGTGCTTTTCCAGTGCAGCAGATATAACAGACTGGTCCAAATGTGATGCTGTTGTCTTGGAATGGATTCATTCTGCAAAAGGATTGGTTAAAAGAACATTGTTTTTCCCCCAGTGAAAGCAATACAGATGTTAGGCACCATGAGCAGCTCGAGTCTGAAAACCATGTCATCAGCAGAAATAAACATGTATTTTTTCCTCTTAGGAAGCACATCTTCTCCTTGCTGTATCTCTCAGTATTGCTCACAGATGACTAAACAACCTTCGAACCCGAAGGCTAGGAGAAAGTTCCATTAGATGGTGAAAATTGCAGGAGCAAGTACTCAACCATGAATATTTGAACAGTACTACTAGCATAAAGGAAAGTGGCATGAATGTCTTCATCCCCCCGCCCTCCATGCTGAAGATGTAAAGGCTGTCCCCTAGCCATCACTCAGTGATCACTAAGATACATGTCACACACAAATCTCTCTCATGAAAATAAAAACAAAATGTATAGGGTAGGACCTTGCAAGAGACAGGCCGGTTCCTTATTTCTGTGGTGAGCAATCATTTTGACCATTGATTTCTCACTCGTGGGTGTGCATGCACATATCCACACAGCACTCAAATTTAAAGCTTATAAATTACAACTCCTTGAACGATTAAAAAGCCAACACTGGGGAAAGGAGCAGTTTCCTTCCCTGTAGATTGTGTAAATCAAGGATTAATGCGATTATCAATATCGCACAGAACATCTCCTTGGAAACAGCTAAATATAGTACACTGTGTGGAGAGCTGCATCATTTCACAGCTGTGCCAAGAAGCAGACTAATTTAATACAAAGCAAGGGCCTCTTTCTATTTCCTGCTTTGCCCTTGGAAAATAGTTCTCCCAACCAGACACCACACTGATATTCCAGAAATGACACTAGTATTCCAAGAGCAGATTTGGGGGAACACCACACCATTTACCAGTCACAAATAAATTCACACACATGGATCTTGTTCTGATTCTTTGGATACAGGTTCAGGTCCCAAAAACGCAGCTAATGAACAGTAGATGAAGTATGCTCCCCAGCATTCTAGTCTCTAATGTTTACAAACCCCACGCATGGTGAGATACTAAAGGCAGTGGATGATGAGCAAACACCTGCATTGTCTTTCAAAAGTCCGCAATAGAGAAAAACCAGTTTCACACAAGGTCTTATGCAGCACTCTAGCATGAAAACAAGGGGAACATATGAACACTTAAATAAAGCAAAGAAGGTGGCACTTAAGTCTATCAATGCCTGTTCTACATTCAGGACTTGGCTGCCCTATTCAAACAGTTACATCTGAAGCCTGAGTCCAGTCTTAGGGGAATGCTAAAGGAACAGCATCACCTGCAAAGTCATTTCCTGATGTATGGATGCCGCACAGAACAGAATGTGTATTCTCTATTGCATATTTCTTGAGGAGGAAAAAAACAAAACCTGCAAATAGATTTTACAACAGTGAACAAAATATTAAAATACCAGCATGTGTCAGGTCTGCAGTGCTTGCATCCAAACTTCAGCTGTTAAGAGGTGACAACCTTGATGGACAAGAGGATGTAACCTCCCTGCTTTTTATGTTGTTCTTCCAGTTCAGATGAGTAACAACTGCAAAATGACCGGTCATCAGTTTAATGTGAGCCTATCAATTTTCTCCCCATTGCCAGTGAAAAAAATTGTAAGTGACTTGTCCTTGGGACAAGTTTTGTGGAATGTTACCCCACTGCTTCATTGCCTTATTTTCAGAGTCAGAAATAAGTAGCTTTGGGGCAAACTGCCTGCTCTTCAGTTGGTGACAGAAGTGGGTCAGGTTGGACTTCCAGAAAATTCTCTAGGGAGTGGCACGGGGGGGGGGGGCAATCTTGGCCCCTTGTTTCCCCTGAGGCTTTATTAATATGACCACTGAATCAAGTATAACTTTTCTGACTTACACATCATGTGTTATTTAGACAAGAGAAATCCAACAGGTGTATTTTCTGCAGTGTAAATGTCTACCAACAGGGAAATTATGAGCCAGAATAATAACAACCAGTGTCAGGAATTTGCTTTTTGGATTCATGAACTGACAAATTAAAAAAAAAAAAAAAAAAAGCCCAGTGAGTTAAATGCAGTTAATTCTTACCAACTAATCACATGATCCTTAATCTTAATTACAGTCAAAGAAAGCCCCTGATTAAGAGAGGTTTATGAAAATAGAGATTGTAAAAGTAGCTGTTATTTCCTGAGTTTAAAAGAATTAGAATCACACTGTAAACCTGTTTGGCAACAATAAATAAATAATCACATGTTAAAGATGAAGGCAAAAGCTAGGTTGCTACTGAAAGAAAACAACCTATGCTTCTTTACATTTTATTCTGCAAGGTATCAATTATACAAAAAAATGCATGAAAAGCTAAATCCCTACATTTATCCTTCAGCTGTCGCTTTTAACAGCCACCTGCCCTGTTCGCTTGCAATATTCCCCATTGATCTCCACTGACTCTGTCTTATATATTTTATTTGATTTAGCCTTCCTGGTGAACTCTGCTTGGCTCTATTTTTGCTAAAGGCACAAGAAGAGCATGCTCTCCAACTTCTCCTCTGAGGTTAGTCGTACAATGTGAAAATGCATCTCCGGGTCTTAATGACCTTACTAGAAGGTGTAGAACAGCAATCGCTTACACTGAATGAGATTCTATCAATCACCAAAGGGTACAAAACACAAACTCAGTTAAGGAAATACAAGTTTCTCAGTCTCAAATTCCATTTCCTGATTGTAAACCAGCATTTAGCAGCTATCTGCTTCCCTCTGCAGTCTTATAAAGTCAATGCTGCATCATGAATTCAAGCATCTAAGCTTCACCTCAGGATGGAAGTGGGCAAACTATGGCCTGCAGGCTGGATGTGGCCCAGCCTTTCGTCTGATGTTCCAGCTGGGCCTGGCGGGAGCATGGCAGCCATTTCTTCCGTCCCAGCCCTCCCACTCCTGCCGCATGCAGCGGCAGCACCCTGGCCAGACTGTTGCAGCTGCCACTCTCCCACAGCATGGACCCAGTGGCGGCACTCTGGCCAGACTGCAGCAGCCACTCCCCACCTCTTGAGGCACCAAACTTCTGTATGTGCCTGAATCCAGCCTCTTGTCACAGCCAACTCAGGAGAAATAATGCTATATGTGCTCGTCAATAGACGAAGTGGTAGTTTGATTTTTTCCTTTCGCTATAGGGCAAGTGTTTTTGAGTTTCTCTTCTGTGATCAATATGTTCTCTATTTGACCAAAGCTACAGCAACTTGTGGGATGCTGCTGTTCAACGAATGCATAAGGATGGCATTTTATACTTGGTAAACTCGCTATAGCGCTCTGTGCTTTCCTTGGTAGGAGGCCCAACTTTAATACTTGAGTTATTGTTTGTGTTATTGTAGAGCCTAGGAACCCTTGTCCTGGATCAGGACCCATTTGTAACCAAGTGCTGTACAAATACACAGGATCATTAAGTTTATGGGGTCACCATTAACTTGTAAACCATATTTCCAGGCAAAATATTTTTCAACACCGCCCATGATTACTGTAACTAAAGGTCAGCCAAAAATACTTCCATTTGTCAGCACTTTATACTTGTGATCATTAATTTCACTGTTATGTTGATGGTCAGTTTCAGCTCACCTCTTCAACTAGCTGTTTAACACGCCTGATTTCAGGTTCGCCTAGGGTTACCAGATGTCAGGCAAGAGGAGGACATGTCCTCCTTTCTACCTTCACGTCCTCCATCCGGCAGGTGTTTTAAAAATATGTGATTTTGTCTGGCCTTTTACTTACAGGGGTTGAAGTACCCTAGAACACCCCATTTTACAGGGGAAGCATTCAAGGGCCCCCTAAAAACAGAACATTACATTAATACTACATTTTCTCCATGTGTCTTTCAATGTCCTCCTTTCCATGCTTTGGTATCTGGTAATCCTAGGTTCACCTACTCCATCTACAATGATAAGTTCCAGAGGGGTAGCTGTGTCAGTCTAGCTCAGGCGTGGCCAAACTGTGGCTTGGGAGCCACATGTGGCCCTTAAATGAAAAAGTGGCTCGCAGAAGAATGTCAGCAAATCAGTTTAATAGGTAAAAGTACATGGCTATATGCTTCAGTGCAGCTCTTGAAGGTTTAATAATCAACTTGTGTGGCTCTTGAGTTCTGTAAGTTTGGCCACCCCTAGTTTAGCTCTACAAAAAACCAACAAGAAGTCTGGTGACACTTTTAAAGACTAAAATTTATCTACCACCTGAGCTTTCACCAGAGAAAAATCCCACTTTGTCAGACCCTTGAAGATGGGGAATGTACAGAATATGAGCTCCCCTTCTTAAGTATTTGATGAAGTGAGATTTGAGATTAGATTTAGATTTTTTTTTTTTAAATTAGATCTGTGACTGAGAAATTTTCTCTTAGAGCTACATCAGTGGCCTTGAACAAGTAATTTGGAGCCAGATACTGTGACCACTATACATTCAGAGTAGTAAATACTCTTGTTTAAAAGAATGTACTTCCCTTTTCAGGGAGAGGCTGGAGTTTACAACTGACAGCCTGGGTGTAATCCAGGAGGCCTATGGTATTTAAACAGGATCAGGAAGCTGAGCAACATGGAGTGATGTAGGTATGCTAGGAAGGATTTGCTGGGGGAGAAGCTGTTTGGGTTACAAGAGACAGTGATCTCTCTCTTTTTGGTTCCAGAAGACATGCTCAGAGACTGTGTTTGGGAGCTTTATGTTTGGGAGCTGTGAAGCAGAGTCCTAAGGTGAGGCCTTTATTAGGAGTTTGTTATAACTTGTCCTTTCATGAAGCCTTAACAAACGGGATGTGCTACTTTGTTAGCCTGTACTGGATTCTCCTTGCCCAGTCTGTTTGGGCATCATTAATGTAAACAGAAAAAGTAAGGCAGGGCTCACACACACTCTACCACACTGGGCACAAGTTGGCACATTGATGACCCACACCTTTAGACATGCAAATTTGCTCATTGAAGTCACTGTGGTCACTCACATAAATAAGTGCTACTCAAGCAACAGCTGAAGAACCAGATGACTTTTCTGCTTCAGTTTCACCATCAGCAAAGTGAAACTTACATCCTGGGGGTTTGGAGCAGCTAATATTTGTGAAGAACCTATCAAACTATTTTAAGAGCTATCAATAGAATTATAAAGATCATACATGCAGTGACCCACTAGTTAAAAAAAAAAAGTCTTTAAGAATGGAGCATCTGGGTTTGAAAAGCTTGCTAAACATTTATAAGTCAAGAGGACTGAACTCACTAGTCAAAGAAATTCAGATGAAGATGGGAGAATGGTGCTGGGACTCATACCTGGACCCTGCTTTTTCCTTCCACTCCAGAGCCTCCTCACCATCTAAAGAAATATGGGTCTCTGCCACTTTCAGCACCCCTCAGGCTCTAGTGTATTCTCTTTCCTCCCTGCACTCCCCCACCAGTCTCATTTATTTAGGTCCTCCTAGGACTATAGACTGATTAGGTTTACCAAGCAGAAGCTGAACTACAACAGGAAGACTCTGAACAGCTTCACTTCTGATGACACAAATCTGAAGAGAAGCAGTAAAACTCACTACAGATTTTAATTTCATGTTGCTGCTGCTAATCTGAGTTAAAAGAGCACCATCAGAAGACTTACAGCTCTTCACCTGTGGACTCCAGATACATCACTTAACTTTTGTAAGTGATATTCCCAGCCATAAACAGTAGAAATCTTCATTTAAAAAAAACATTCTTTAATTTGCAGAAATTGATGGCTTAGGCTTCCCATCAGGGAAACCATTGCACTCATCATTAATACTTTGTGGATTTCTCAAGCCCTGCTTACAATGAACAACAAGTACCCTATTTTCCATAGGAAAACAGTCACAGTTTCAAACTCCTTTTAACTTCCTTAAAAGTCAGCAAGATTTTCTCTACAAAATGTAAAGAAGAGTCAATGCTAGTATTGCTATAGTTACAGTTATGGCTGCCCCTAAGCATAGCTTCATTCCACTCATTATTTAAAGCCAAGAACCCAAACGACACCAGACATATTCTCCATCTTTCAACAGCATACATGAAGGAAAAATTAAGGTAAATATTGTCTCAACTAATACCTCTATTCAAAGAGTCCTTCTAGCTTCTAAAGACAGTCCTTGTTTTTACTGTCGTACACTTCTTAAGATGTTCTCAGAGTGGACAACAGACAGATATTCACAACACGTTTTCCCTTTTTACAGGAAGGATAAGGGACTTTTCCAAAGAAGGAGAGGAAATCAGTTGAGGTTACAATTTGGGGGTGGGGGGGGGGAGCACTTGAATCCTCATCTTGTTCTCTATCCAGGACACTGACTTTATCCTAGTGCTTAATTTCTGCTCTTCATTTTACTGGAAGTTAAGTATTGTTTACCAGGACCTTAAAATTGTAATTATTATTAGTGGTAGTGCCTCGGATCCCTAATCATCAGCTAGGACTACCAGCCCTCCCATTGTGCTAGGTCTTGCGCACAAACTTCAAAAATAGAAGTAAAGCTGTACAATCACCACTTAGATCTTGCATTTTGTCAGTATACATATCAAAGTGCTTTAGAAAAAGGGCACTGCTATCCCCATTTTAAAGACTGGAAACCTGAGGCACAGAAGGGGAAAGACTAGTCAAAAGTCACCCGGCAGGCCAGTGGCAGAGATGGGAATAGAATTTAGCTCTGTTCAGCCTCACTCTACTGCTCTATCTACCGAACAAAGTGGCCTCCCTGTCCCAAGGAGCTTACCAAATGACATTTTATATACAGTATGAAAGCAAATTAATAAGGGTATTTCTTACATCAGTGGTTCCCAACCTTTTTAGGCTGGGGACCACTTTTTAACCAAAAAAAAATCTTTGCTGCCCCCCAACTGATTATGTAATCTGGCCTGCACAGCAAGACTCTGGCCTGTGCCACTCTGGTGGCGCCGCTGGAACAGCCAGCGAGTGGTGCCACCACCACCACTATGGCCCACACCACTGGGTAGCTGAGCTGTGGCGGGCTATAGCTCCCTGCTCTTGCCCCCCTTGGGAGCTGCTGCAGCCCCATCCCCCTGCTGGGATCTGGCCACAGGTGGGGAGAGGCAGCCCTGGTGGGGAGCATCAGGGCTGCAGCTGGATCCCCACTCCAGCAGGGAAAAGCTCTGTGGACCCCCTGCAACATGTCTGCAGACCCCAGGTTGAGAACCACTGTCTTACATTTTTGCCATATTTTGGCTAAATCAATAAAATGTCACCAAAAAATGAACTAACACTGACTTGCGCACAATAAAGCTTGCTTGTTTAGCTCTGTGTTCACTTGCCCTCTCACGTGTACTTTTCTCCCTATCATTCTCCACTTATAGCAGTGAGCAGCAAGGCCCTGGTTGAACAACAAGGAGTTGTGTGGCACTTGAAGACTAACAGATTTATTTTTTGCATGAGCTTTCGTGGGAGAAGATCCCACTTCCTCATATGCTTCGAAGATGGGTGAACTTACAGAAAGGAATGAAACTAAATGCAAGGGGGTGTAGAACATAGGATCAGGTCATACAGTAACAGCAAATCAGCAGTTTTCAGGTTGAAACCATGGGAAGCCTGAAGTCAAATTACCTATTGCAAGACCCTTCCCCTTGCTCTCTCTTTCTCTGGGGGGAGGGGGGAAAGGGGCACTCACTGGTGTTCAGTTTATTTCTGAAATGAAGAAACCCAGGCATAAAACAAAACTCTGGTTCCAATAAGAAAGAACTAAAAAAAACCACACTGGAAAAAATCGTCCAATATTTAACTGTAGGATTTTGCTGCAGAACAGCATCCATATCCTAATCTACACAAGACACTAACTGTGCTATATGAAAGCCAGAGGGCAATAGCAGAGTCATCCTATTAGACTAGAGGGATATAAGCCCCAGGATACACAGGGCACCATTTCCTGCAAACTAGCTGGAGTTAGCAGAGGGCAATTAGGAGCAGCTGAAGCCATTTAAGGCCCAGTCAGATACCTGATAAAGCCCCCTGCTCCTGACAAACAGAACACAAGCTTGAGAAGTTCTGAGTACACTGGAGTGTGGGGGAAGCAGAGAGGCATTGAAGGTACCAGCCCCATGGGGAAATGCATGTAACACTCAGAGAGGATGCTCCCTAGGTCCTGAGGCTTGAGGGAAGAAATCCTGGCCCAGTCAGAGACAAATAGTTGAGGCAGGGAAAAAGCTGCAGTGCTGGATGCTGGCAACAACACAGAACTGCTATTCAGGGCCCATTGGGTGGGACCTGGAGTAGCGGGTGGGCCTGGGTCTCTTGTCCCTCCCTCCCCTATGGGACATTATTGGAGGAACCACTCTGGAAGATGGGGACAATGGGGGCACCCTCAGCACAAAGATGACAGCACAAGCCTCACCAGAGGAGAGCTGACATTTTGCCACATAATATACAGCCATCTCTGATTTCACACAACTCACCACCTGCTTTTCCATGACAAAGCCTCGCTCTCCTCCTTCAAACCCCTTCTCAAAACTTTTTGATTAGCTTTCTGTTCCACCCTACAGTCACTTCCACTCTAATTGCTTACACTAATCTCTCCAAAAAAAGCATTGCACAGCCTCCTTCCCATATACAATAATTCTCTCTCAAGAACAGTAGTTCTCCCCCCACACCCTTAGCAATTCCCACACTCACCATGATCTGTTGTTCAGTGTGTAAACTAATTTATATTTTAAACAAAACAGTGTTTCCTTGGGTCTGAAAATTCTGTGCATACCTAAAAAAGTTACAATAAAAGAGTAATCCTCTTCACAATTTAAAATGGACCAGAATCTTACCTTTCCCAGTTGTCAATAACAGGTGACTGTACAGAAGAATTGAGGCATTGCTGAGAAGCCCTAATACTTTGCTAAGTGGACATTTTAACCAGATTTTAAATGCATGGATCAGTACTTGAACACCTGAGCTACACTACAGTAGGTTTAAGAGATAATTAAGAATTTTGAAGCCAGCCTGCATATGCGTTCAGGGAAGGAAATATACTATGTCTTATGTCAGAATCAGAGTGCTCATATAGCAATTTTGTAAGATTTGGAACTTGGATTTGTATTTGTCAGTCTTTTCAAACAGCAAACAGTTTTATGAAACAACATATTGGAGAACCTGACTCCTAAATCCTTTAAGAGTAATTAAGCATTTGGTTGAGCAACACACTTCAGCAAAAATCTCATCACATTACTGAAGTGCATGTTAATAACTGAATCCTAACTTTTAAAACAAAAGATTTTTTTCACCTTAGTATGGATAGAAATGCATTCACTGAATTTTTAAGTAAGTTTCCCAGGAGAACAAGCAATTCAAATCATTGCTGTGTCATACCAGGCAACTAGAACCAAATAGAAACTGATCAGTCTATTTTCATGGTCCCAGCTGAATGAAGTGCAGCATAAATGGTGCAAGGTGGTTCCCTCCACCTCATTTTAACAATTTGAAGGGCTACAGTGAAGTTTAACTCTAGCAAAATTTCCTAAAACAAGTTGTCAATAAAAAGGTACTAAAACTGTTCTAAACCCCTAGGCCAAATTTTAGTTTTACAAACAATATTGTCTCATTTTGCCCACTATTATTCTCCATTCTGTTGCTGATCAGGGCTTAAATGTTTAAACAAGGTGGGGAAAAAAGTGAAAGTGATATCAAATGTACAAAGAAACCCCCCTGATTCTCCCTCCCGCTATCTGTTATAAAATTCTTAGTTGTTACTTATAGCATTAATAAGTAAATTCACACACATCTGTTTGTTTTTCTGCTAATGTTTTTCTATTAAGGTATTCTTAACAAAAAAACCCCAAACAAATTAAGTGAATTGCAATTTGGCAGTGTCTTTTTGAAAGTTTAAGATTAAAGATAGCATGCATAAGTTTCATTTTGCACATTGGATTTGAAGCTGAAAAACCCTGAAACATTAATAAATTCAGAATTCTCAACAAATTTTCTTTTTAAATGTAATCTTATTAAAGTTACCTGCTTTTCTTCCTCTGGCATATTTTTTTCCAATTCCAATAAGTATTCTTCATCTAATTCTGTCTGCTTGCTGGAGGGATCCTCACTGTTTAGCTCATCCTGTTCCATTCCTGGTTCCTTTACCTCAAATGAGTCATTACAGTCATGAAAACATTCATCTGTTCCTCCAGCTTCTTCGGAAGACTGAACATCTCCTCGGTCCAGGCTTCTGGGAAGATTCACATCTTTGGAGTCAGCTGTTACAGAACTGGCACTCTCTGATGACTTCTGATCAGAGAGCTTTAAGCCATGGAGCAATTTTTCAGGTGGACTGGATTCTTCAGTCTCTTCCATCTTGAGATCTCCTGAAAGGTTAAAATGTTGAAAACAAGGGAGAAATAAGTACATACAGTGTACAGCACTTTACAAGGCAAAGCACTTCACAAATTTCAATTTATCCTCATTTTATCCATCTGAAAAGTAAACTGTTAGTTTTAAAAATAGGATGTTGAAGCCCAGCACCTAAATCAGGGGTCTCAAACTCAAATGACCACAAGGGCTGTATGAGGATTAGTATGTTAGCCTGAGGGCTGCACCACTGAAACCTCTTCATGCAATGATATTTCAAATACTGGTAGCAATAGTGTCATTGAGGGCTGCAGGAAATAGCTTTAGGGGTCACATGTGGCCCAAGGGCTGTGTGTTTGAGACCTCGGACCTAAATTATTCTGACTTGCCCCACTCAATCTTGTGAATAACTTTACTCACAGGTGGCCTACTAATTGATTCAATATGACAATCTGCCCAGATTACATTAATTCTATGCATAAGTGTGCAGAGGACCCAGCTCTACACCCTCGCTGCCTTGCCCCAAACTCCATTGCACATAAGGTTACCAGATGCCAGGCCAAAGCAGCACATGTCCTCCTTTTTACCTTCACACCATCTGTCCAGCAGGCATTTTAAAAACACATGATTTTGTCTGGCTTTTTACTTACAGGGGTTAAAGTATGCTGGAATGCCCCAGAACACCCCATTTTTAGGGGGAAGCATTCAGGGGCCCCTAAAAACAGAAGACTATTACATTAATACTACATTTTCTCCATACGTCCTCCTTTTAGTACTTCCCTGTCCTCCTTTCCATGCTTTGGTATCTGGCAACCCTAGCTGCGCATGGACCAGCCACTAGCCCTTCCTCTTTTACACAGAGCATCATCATCGCCTCCTTGGACGCCTGCCAAGCCCTGAGCCAGGCTTCCCATCCCCCCATTCTCCCCGGCTACTTAGCACAGCACCCCCAACCACCCAGTTTCCATTCTCATTACCCTCCCCATCACACCTCCACAGACCTACTAGTGCAGCTGCCCCAGACTTGCCCCCCATGCCCCCCCCTACCCTGAGCTCCCCCAAGGCATCACCCTTGCCCCCCTTGCCCCACTCCCAGGCCCCCCCAGGCATCACCCTTCCCCCCCTTGCCCCACTGCCAGGCCCCCCCAAGG
>ML682007.1:20383877-20486037 GCA_007922195.1 Podocnemis expansa | reverse complement strand
AGGCATCACCCTTCCCCCCCTTGCCCCACTGCCAGGCCCCCCCAAGGCATCACCCTTCCCCCCCTTGCCCCACTGCCAGGCCCCCCCAAGGCATCACCCTTCCCCCCCCCCTTGCCCCACTGCCAGGCCCCCCGCCCATGAGAGCAGCAACCACCTGCCCCAGGCCGCCTCCTCCCCACGCCCTCTCCAGGCGGCAGCAGGGACCAGCCGCGCTCCCCGCCCTGCAGCCGGCGGAGTCCCCTCTGACCCCTCACCTTCCGCGGCCCAGTCACTTCCTGCCTTTCCGACCAATCACAGCTCACCGAGCAAGGCTTGCTGGGAATTGGAGTCTTGGCACGACCTGTGACGCAACAACAGTTTCCGCTAAAGGCGCTGTAGTGGGAGGGGCTAGGGTTCTTTGACGTCACCGCTTGAGGCCTCCTCGCCGGGGACGGCAGCGTAGAGTGTCCGGGTCGAATGGCGCGGGCGGCGCCATCTTGGATTAAGCCAGGGGGCGGCCATCTTGTGTTACGGCAGAGCAGGGTGCTGTTGCAGTTTCTGGGCAGGTGGAGGTGGCCTCTGCCCTTTTGCCTTTCACCCCTGTGAGTTGTAGGCCAGTAACTAGGTGGGCCTTCAGACTGGTGACTGGGAAGCCCTGCCCTTTCCTCACCTTCGAGTAAGGGCACCAAAGGAGTCACTAACTCGAATTCACCTCATCAATGCACGTTAGTTTTTGTTTAGTTTGCCTGCTGGTTGGTGGACCTACAGGATGCTCTCAGATCACTCTTGCAAAACTCTGCCACCCAGAGCGTAACTTCCTCTCACACAAGAGTCCGCTGAGAGTCTCACACAATAACAGGACTCCAGGAGCTGGGGCTTTCCAACACAATGTCACCATCTGTATCGAATCATGAGTGCTGGCAACACCGAGCATGGAAAGTTAAAATTCTGTAGAGAAGCATTAGCGGGTGACTGACAGAATAAACCGAGGTAAAGGAATGAGAGAAAAAGGAGTCAATTAGGTTAGATGGGTTGCTGTTGAAACAGCTGGTGAAAAAAATTCCAACTCTTCATAATTTAAATGAAATTGTTTTATGCAAATATCAAATGTTTTGGGGGCAGCTTGTCAGGGAGATGAATGAGAAGGATCAGGGAACAGATATCTAATACAGCGACTAGAAAAAAGAGGGTAGAGTGGGAGCTTTTCTCTCATAACACCAGAACAAGGGGATGTTTGATGAAATTAAAAGATGGCAAATTCAAAATTGATGCAAGGAAATATTTTTCTCCAAAATGTGTAATTAAAAATTTAGAAGTTTTTGTCACAGGCTGTTCAGACAAAAACTCAGCAAGATTCAGTGGTGGATAATATGAATATCCATGGTTTTGTAACAAAAGTTTGGAAGGGGTATTAAACCACATGTTTAAGCATTTAAACCACTCTCCAACTGGGATTAGGAGCTTTTTTTCACTTTCCTCTGAAGCATCTGGTCAGAGACACAGGGCTGGATTTTGGTGTTCGTAGGCCCTAGGCACTTTCACTCCGAAATGTGCAAAAAGAGGGGTAAATGCCAATTGAATTACATTGATTGACATGATGCACTTCAAATCATTCTAATGCTAAACCATGTGATTTTCCTCATTTTTCCTTATTTTTTCTGCTTTTTTAATTTTTTCCCTGCTTCGTAGGCCCTAAAAATTTTGTAGGTCCTGGGCACTGTGCACAGACAGGTTACACTATGAAATGAACCATCGGTCTGGGTCAGTCTAACAATTGATACGGTCCTGCTTCTTTTCTATTGCTTGGAAAATGCACTAATTATTCCAGAATAAAATGACCTTTGTTCCAGAATAGTGGCCACATGGGGAGCTGTTGTAGAAATGTCTATTGTAGAATAGTTTATTTCTTATACTGGCTGTCTCCTGGTTTGGGAAATTACTTGGGATGAGAGAGACCTGGGTTCACGCCTTGTCTTAATAAGCAAGGAGTCCTGTGGGACTTAAAGACTAACAAATGTCTTAGACTTTCTTGTCTGTGGGATCTTAGACAAGTCATTTAGCTTCTCTGTGCCTCTGTTCCCCATCTGTTAAATGGAGGTAAATTGTCCTATTTCATCACACCGGTGTTTTGTAAAGAAAAATACTAAAGATTGCAAAGATGATAGGGGTCATATAATACTATTGAGAAATTCTGGTCCATTTCTCTTTGTACACAAGCCTGTAGTCTTTTCAGTCATGTTTAAACACAATTTGGGTGCAGCCAAACTGATTTGTAATACTATTTGGCTGGCTGATAACACTGCAGTGTTTTTATCACGGGTCTTGCAGTTTCCTTCTTACAGCTCCAGTTTCTGGAGTCATGTCATTATCGGGAATCTTGGCTTTCATAAAAAAAAAAAAAGTTTCCAATCTTAATAGTGGCAGAGAAAAGTGAGAAAAAAGAATTCTAAAGTCTCAGCACCCAAAACACAGATAAGAAGACCAGGAATGTACTGTTTTTGAAATAATTGATTAAGCCAGTGCCATGGTTTTCGTAGGCCTCACCTTCTGAATGTGTGGTTTTGGCTATATTGTGTGTGGATGAGGTCACATGGTGCTATGATAGTGTTCAAATACTATGGCAGTGGCCTCCCCCTGCTCCAGCTGGATTCCAGGGAGGTTTGATTTGCTAAAACCCAGAAGAATGTTAAGTGCAGAAGTGTCTTTTTGGCAGGTGATGCTACCTGTTGCCAGCTGTAGAGGAGACAGCTGTTGTTTTTTGATAGATTCACCTTCATTAAAACAAACAAGGAGTCTGGTGGCCCTTTTAAAGACTAACAAATTTATTTATCACATGAGATTTCGTGGGAGAAAATTCCACTTTATCAGAGGCTTTGAAGGGGGGTGAACTTATGGAGTGAGAAGAAAATAAATGCAGAGAAGTGTAAGTTATAGGATCAGGTCACACTGTGAAAGCAAATCAAAGCAGTTGTTAAGATTCAAACACTGGGGAACAGCATATAGAGGAAGGTGATGTCAAATCACCCGTTGCAATGGGAAAAGAATCCATAGTCCCTATTCAGTCCAGATTTCACACAGTCAGATTTGCGTATGGATTCCAATTTTGCAGTCTGTTTGGAGCCTTCATTAAAGTTTGCTTTTTTTTGTGGAGAACGTCATCTAATCTTATTAATTCAGCTGATTACCCCTGATGCTAGACTATGAAACTAGGCTTTATTGAGATGGAATCAAGAGGCAGAGGAAAGCTGGCTGCTGCTTGGCAAAGTGTAAGTTGTTCTGGGGTGGCAAGTGGCTGTGAAGAAATTACACCCGTCACCTCTTCCTGTCCTCCTTAAAGGCATCCCAGTAGCTCTCAGGACTCTAGTTGTCACCGTTCATGGGGAGCAGAGGGGAAATTTCACAATCTATTTCTTCCAGAGTGAGGATTTAAACGACTGATTCGTGCAGTTACTATGATTATCTCAGCAAGCCTGATGTTAGTTCAGCACTTACAGGCCTGTTCTCTCGGAGCTGATGACAGGTTAACCAGTAGCCAGCCAGCCTGCATAGAGCAAATATTATTTATTCAGAACAAATCCAGTCGACTAGAGGACAGTATGTTGAAAACAATAAACAGCTTCTAGGCATGTCTGGCTTACCAAGAGTCACCCATCTTCTGTCATCAAAGTACTTCAGGCCCTTTCATAGGTCTGTCCCTCTGGGCCCCAATCTCAGATAAATTCTTGTTCTGGTAAGAATAGCCTCTCTCCCTATGGCTTGGTGATTACTTTATATTGTTTTCAGTTTCGTTTTTCAGTGCTCCTGAAGCAGTTGAAACCAGGATAGGCAATTTCTGCTGCAAAATTTCTCCAGACTGCCTAGGGATTTGCATTAATTGTTGTTTTTCACCCAACAGAAAATTCTGTATCTTCCCCATTGAGTTAAAAACACAATCCCTATTCCATAAAAATACACACAGCATTTATAAAGTGGATACAACATTTTTTTTTTTTAATACCTTAAGTGTCTATAGTAGCTGTCACAGTGAAACTGGAAGACAGGAATGTGACACATCTACTGTTTTTCCTCATCCACAAGATATGTTACCCTGTCAAAGAAGAATATTGGGGTGGTTTGACGTGATTTGTTCTTCACAAGTCAATGCTGTTACTTTTCATCTTATTGTTTAGGTGCTTACAAACGGATTGCTTATTATTTGCTACACTATTTTTCCAGGTACCAAAATTAAGATGACTATCATGCTCTGGATTGTCTTCATTCCCCTTTCTATATATTGGGGAAAGAACTTGGAGTGAATTGATGGGCCACTTGACCCTGAAAATGATCATATATTGCTGTGGTACAGTAGGGAACTATGAATTCAGCGACAAAGCCAAAAGCATAATTTGAATCATGGTGCTGGAGATCATTATTTTCAGTGTTGCGTGAAGCAGATCTCCTTCAGAAAGAAATAGCTAGATGTTTTCAGAGTATCTTTTCCTAAGCACATGCAAATTAATTGATAATTAGAGTCAAAGGTATGGATTTTTCCCAACTGAAAGAGACCTGAGACATCTGCTGTTTGTAATTAAGCCAACCCCAACAGGCCAGCGCAGGGACACATGACTACAGTAAAACTCAATACCTGCCATGAGCATGAGAGCAAAAATCTTTTATACACGGCTCCTTGCCTGAGATGATGCAACTCTTCAATAAGAATCTGAATTATATGTACAGTTCTTTATTCCAGTCACTCTGACATGAAACATTTCTGAGCCAGATGGCTTTCTGCTCTTCTGCTTCACAAATGATACAACCATAATACAGTAAAAATGCTTTCTTGACAGTAGGATATGATTGTTAACTGCTAGGAATTAATGTTGCACAGAGGTCTCATAAGGAACACATGGTCCCAAGGGAGAGCCACTGATACAGCAGACGGCACATTTAGAAAAGGGCCCCCTGTCAGTGACTTCTGCAGAACAAGATTAGAAACTAGTAAGCAGGAAAACCCTGTTGGTTTTTAATGAGACTTTTAGGCTCTTTTTTCTGTATCACCCTAAAAAAATCACAGTTTGATAACATTCCTTTTCTACCTTCTCCATACAAAACATGTCTATTGAAATAAGGGTCCAGTCTCATCACCAGTGCCCAGCCCAAGCAGCCAGCCTGTATGAAGGGAGATCTTTGGGGCTGAGAGCAAAAGAATCTTCTTCCCCAGGTCATGGAGCTGCTTTGCAGCTTTTACTGGAGTCACGAGGCTGCAATTGTTCTCACAGGTCCTGTACTCCTGCTTTGTGCATGCCTAAAGAGCAGCACATGGGATCCCCATAGTCACAGATCATCTGGCCTCAGCCCAGCACCACTACCACTGCACCCCTACCACTGCAAGTCAACACACAAGAAGCTCCATGCAGTATTCCCCCAGGACTTCAAATTGGTGGTGATGATGGTGGTGGTGGGGTGATAGGGGAAGGTTTAGGAGGGGCGTAGGAGGTGCTCACTAATTTGGTGTAACACTGTTACCAGCTGACAACTGGGGGGGGGTGTTGGGAAATTCAGGGGGCATGCAGGAGGAGTGTAAGGGGGGTGTTAGGGAAATCCCTGGCTCCACACAGGAACTAAATTCTCTACCTCCAGCTTACTCCAAACAGTGAATCTACATCATCAGTACAACTGGGGCTGAGCTCTTTACTCTTAGGCTATATAATTGCATAGTTTGGGTCTATTTACTGTTCTCCATAGCAGACAGATGCAGGTCTTGCTTATTCATGTTTTGTATTTTTTAGTCTTTTGTTTTTGTGATCCATTGTATTATGAGAGTGAATTTTTTAAAAGTGTGTCAGCATTGCATAGGACAGGGAGACACCAGCTACATAGGGACAACTTTGCTGTGATGTTTTCTACTATGTATGTTGTTCCATACAGCCAGATCCAAAACCTACTGGAGTCAGGATGAATCTTTTCAGCGTTTTCAGTGGACATAAGGTCAGGGCCTTAGACAGTAGTGAAGTGGATAAAATAGAATTACCCACAATTTAGTATGAGGGTAGTTATTCCTCGTTGTTAGAACATGAAGCAATAAGCAGGAATCTGAGCCCAGCATCAGAATCAGAGTCAAAGGCCAGCTACCATGTCAATGGTCAGAGTAGAAATCTGAAATTGGAGCCCAGAATCAGAGCCACATTACCTGAAGGCAGGCTGGGAGTAGCATATACAGGGGCTATCACAGCCGAGCAGCCAGCAAACTGCTGCTGGTGCTGGGCTTAAGAGCATATTGTCAGAATAGACGGTATGTCTACACTTAGAACTGAATTCAAATTGATGACAATCAATTCAAATTCAGTTAAGTGCATGGCCACACACACTTTCCTCAATTCTAACTGAGGAGCTTCTTAATTTGAATTGATGAAAGCTGACTTCGAAGTGGTCAAACCTAGTTTGACTTCGAAGTTCCGGTCAATTTCAACCCAGTAGTTCGAATTGACCCAGTGTGGCCATGTCAATTCGAACTCACTGTTAGTTTTAATTGACATAGGTTGACCGTCCTCCTAGGGTGCATGGCACCTTGGAAGGAAGGTCAGCCCTCCAGGACCTGGGGCCAGTAGCCCCAAAGGTGCCTCCACCACCCCCTAGCCAGATCAGGCTGGGGGGCAATAGGATTCCTGTCCCCTGGCTGGGGACAGGGACCTCCATGGGTGGCTCCAACCCCACTTGCCAGATGGGGAAGGGATCCTCCCCATGCTGGAACCGTACTCCCCGGACTGGGGAAGGAACCCCCACAACCCCCACATGCGGCACCATCCCCGCTGGCCACGCGAGGGGATGGGACCCCAGCACAGCTGCAGCCGTGCTTCCCTGCTGCAGGCACAGGATCCCCACGTGCAGCTGGAGCCCCGCTGGATGCATGCAGCAGGCGGTGCTGGAGGCGTGTGTGGGGGTCCCATGCCCGTGCGCAGCCAGTGGCACTCCAGCCTGGCACGGGGGTCCCATCCCCACACTGTGGGAATGTGGCTGCAGCCGCACAGGGGTCCTATCACCACGTGCAGCCAGCAGGGCTGGAGCCGGGCAGGGGGAATCCCTTCCCCCCGCCTGGCCAGGGGAAATCATCCCCTGCCAGGATCTAGCCTTCTGAGCTTGGCATGGGGAAAGCATCCCCTGCCCAGCTCTAGCCGCACTGCAGCTAGAGCTGAGCAGGGGATGCTTTTCCCTGTGCTGGGCTCAGAGGGCTAGAACTGGTTAAAGAATTCTCTTGTAATATTTTTAAGAAGACAATTGGTTAAGATATACTCGTAGAAACTATGGTCAAACAGGAAGTAAGGAGGAAGAAGAAAAATTGCTGGTGTGAAGAACTGACATTCTTACTCGATTACCCCACTAAACACATAGTATTGTCTGCTGCTGGATTCTGGATGTCTGCTTCTGTCAGTGAACCAAAATTTGGGGGAGGCCCTAACATATACCTGCTAGCTTATCCTACTAATGAGCTGTGGCAGTCCATCAGAAGTCTGGTTGGTGTAGCCCACTTCTGCTGTCAGGAGACTGTGCAGGCACAGATTGTCATTGATATTGGTCAACATTTCTTTCAATTTTGCTTTGCAAAAACCCCAAAGCAAAATTTTGCCAGGTCATTGAGTTTGATCAGTGTCATGGGATGCATGTCTGTGCACGCCTCGGCTATGATCTAAATGATTTTTCTGTTTACTTTTGCACTGCGATTGTATGATTTGATGCCAGTTATACCATGCCAGGTTCCTTTATGAATGTTCGTGACATATTCTACAGGATTGCTATGGTATCCTGTTTCCTGCAGCATCATGTCTATGTGCCCAGGAGAAGCAGGTTACATGGGGGCAGGGGGGAAGGTGTCAAACAGAACTTTCTTTCAGCAGCAGATAAACAGCCAAAGCTGTGAGCAAAGACAGGGGCTGAAGAGGTGCATAACAAAAGAATCACCTCAACAAGAGAGGAGGGGGTTAAGAGGAGACTGAAAAACAAAGAAAGACAGTTTGTATGGAGGCGGGGCACGCAGCTGCAAGCGTGGGTCAGCAAAACAACATCTTAGAAGTAACTGCAAGATATGCAGACTATCTCATATTGCCAGGAGTGCCTGGTCTGGCTGAAAATCACCAGTCAGACTTGGGGGTAAGAAAGATGAGAACAAGCTAAAGTGTGAATCTAAATAGTGTTACAGTGTGGGATGTGTGTTTTATTTTTTATTTTCTCATGGTACCTCTTGACTCCTTTATTAACTGATTCTGCTGTATACTCACTTAAAATCATATCCCGATCAATTAGCTAATAATTGTTTTATCTAAAGCTGTGTGGACTTTAGAGGGTATGAGTGAGGTAGGCTGGGCATGATCCCTTTCTCTGTTAAATGGACGGACATGAGTTTACGGTGACTGGAGAAGGATATTAATTCCTGTGAGACATATGTTCCCCCTGTGGTATCTGAGGCTGGTCATGGTCACCAGGGGACCATTGCCTGAGCCATCAGAAGGTGTGCACTTATGACCTGGGACCAATTACATGCAGGAGGCTGGTGTGGACTGACTCAGGAGTGAGTAGTCACCTGGAAAATTGTGATGAATTGGGATTCAGGAGTGAAGATGTAGGGGGTCACAGTGGCACACTGGACCAGAAC
Organism: Podocnemis expansa; assembly: GCA_007922195.1. Lineage (NCBI taxonomy): Eukaryota > Metazoa > Chordata > Testudines > Podocnemididae > Podocnemis > Podocnemis expansa. The sequence continues at coordinate 20,477,432 of ML682007.1, read as the reverse complement.
CAGGGAGCAGTCTGTCATAATCAGTTTTCAAGTCAAAGTTACATGAAGCTCTGCATTTTGATTGAAAATTACTGTACAAAAGCATCAGCCAGCCAAGGAATGCTCTGACAGGATCTATGTTCACCTGAAAAGCGCATAAATGTTAGTGACCTCTTCTCCTGGCAAGTGACAATGAAAAACAAAGTTAAGTAAGTTTCAGATTTTCTTGTGAACCTTTTGCACACATCTAGCTAACTCTCCCTCCCCCCAACACCCCCAAAGGCAACTTGACCTAGGACGTAGGCCAGGCAGAACCTAACTCAATTGGGTTGCCAAGATGAGGGGATCAGATACAGTACTATTAAAAGCAGATGGGAGATAAACTTCATCGTTATTTCTAAGGGAGTTGCCCACCCCCACCCTGACTGTCTGAAAGGAGGTGAGTCAGGTTTGCCTTTCCATTTTCATATGCCAGCATTCTGTTAAAACATCATGGGCTGTGTCCACACACAGACAGTTAAATTGATTTAATGTAAATTGATTTAATAAGATCACTATAAAAATCATGAAATCAATTTAAGCTAAATCGATTTAACCGGTCCCCACTAGAAAGTCAAATTGAACTAGCATGTTCAGGGATAGGACTTGCTAGTTCAATTTAGGAGAGGGGCACCAGGGGAGGTGCGGCATGATGGCCCCCTAGAAGGGCCATGCCTCCACCCAATACATAGAAAAAGGAAGGCACCTTGGGAAGGAGAAGGGCAAAACTGTTAAATCGAAACAATGATTAAATTGAAATAACACATCCGCACGGCGTTATTTCAGTATAACGATTGTGATCCAAGCATTGTTTTGATTTGAAACTAGGTTTTATTGAATCAGTCTAACTCTCTTTGTTTCAAAATGATCACACTCATCATTTTGAAAGAAGAAAACATCTTGTGGACCTACACTTTTTAAAAATCAAAATGACCAGCGTTATTTTGATTTAAAAGCTGTGTGTGGACATAGCCATGGTGTATAATAACCTCCACTGAAGTCAGAGGAGTTCTGTCAGGGGTTATCATTCTTTAAGTTTCTGTTCTTTTTAATCTCTTTACATCAGAATCATCTAGCCCTAGAAACTTCCTTTTGGACCTAATCACTTGAGAAGCTGAGTAGCTTCTGAAAGGGGTTGGGATCTGAGCTAAAGTTCAAGTAAATCTTTCCACTGCCTTCAACAAGCTTTGATCAGGCTTGAAGGGACCACCGATATCAGCACCTCCCAAGGGCACTCTCTTCCTCACAAATTCAGGCTGCTCATGAAGAGTTGAGAAATAGATGAATCCCATGTGTATCTCCTCTGATGTAGAATATAAATGCAGAACTGCTTCTAAACAGAAACTTTCATAAATTAAGTTTATGATAAAGCCTCAGCAATTTTAACATCAAACTAAGATTTCATCTTTGGAATCTGTTAGTGCCGGTAATGGATGTGAGTATGACACAGAGTCTGAAAATCCCAGTAGTAAGCTGACTAGAGCATTGCTAATTACAGTGACAGCCAACAGAATGGCCAGTGCTGACTCTTCCCTTCCTCCCTCACCTCCTTTGGATGAGAAAAGTGGATTCAGCATTCTGCACCATTCCAGAGACAATAAATTAACTGACAAAAATGTCTCTTTCTGCTGTTCTAATAGTCTGAACCCATAATTTATTCTGATTAACAGAAAATATTTCTGAACCCTCACAATAGCCTATCAAGTGTCAAATCATTTTCAAAAGTGAGAAGCTGTGGTACAAAACTAAGCCAAAGCAATTCTGAAGTGGAGCTGGGACTCCAACTAGAATGTCTGTTGATGTACAAAGAGCACTGGGACCTGAGCTAGAGTGTCAGCCTTGAAAGAAAACTGCACTGATCAAAGTAACATGTTAAAAAACTCAGTATCTATGAAATATATTGCAAAAGGGGTTTAGAAATACCTGGTGCTGTTTCACTAACTGAATAACTGTAAATGGGGCAGCTGGATTCAGATGCCATTTTATTGACACTTCCCAGCATGAATGGGTGAGATAAATACTAAATTTTGCAATGGCGCATGAATGTTAGTGCTTCTCAGCTCCAGAATATTTGTCCTCTCAGCAGCTTCCCAGAGCTAGACGCACATTGGGGTTCCTCTCATTTTGTATTTGTATCTAGCCTGGATTCTTCTCCTTTTCTGATGTGCTTGGTAGGGTGAGGGAGAGAACAACAGGCTAATTGGACCTTTTCCCCAATCTGCAGTTACAGGGTGTGAGCAGTTCTCATTATCTCTCCTAGATTTAGCAAGAAAGGTGAAGATTCCCATAGCTCCACTCTCCTGGATCTGCTAATGAGCCAAAGGGATTTACAGCTAGGGCTTGCATGAGCACTTTGTTAGCAGAGTGGTCTTTGGGCTCAGGAAGAAGAATTTTAGTTTTTATTTTAAGGAGAAAAGAAGTTTCTAGACCTTTGCCTTGAGAAGTTCCTGGAAAGCATCAGTTGATCCTGATGTAAGGCAGGCTTAGAAGCAGTGCCTAACAGCTGCCGGGGGGTTTGGGGTGGGGGTGGGGGCAACTAATCTCATGGGTTTAGTATTTGCGCGAGCACAAAGAGTACATTAGCGTAAATGCACTATGGGTGCGGGGCAATATGGGTAATGGTATTTGGGGTTGATCTGATCACAAATCTGTCAATATCTGTAATTCTACTGAACAGAAAGATAAGATACTGTCTTTTGTAATGTGCTACTCTCTTGCTTGATCAAACTCATGTTAGGTTAGTTAAAGGGTGAAAGCTAACCTTAGCAAAAAAGAGACTTGTAAGAGAGGCCACAGCCTGTTTCAGCCTGGAAAAGGACAAGACAGAGGTGTGGTTTGCATAACTATATCTGGAGCTATGCTTGAGGCATTTCCCTGGCCCCACTATCAAATAGTAGATTTTGCTAGGCTTCTTATGAGGCCTTTCTTTGTTATTTTAACAGAAGAAGCTGTTTGAGGTTTAAGAGCTGAAATCATTGAGATAGGCAAACTCTTTCTCTAACCTGAAATCACTGAAGAGGAGCAGCCCATGGAGTGACCAGTGGGCAGAGCTGGTGGACAGTGAGAGCAACCAGCAGCAGGCTGGATGGTGTGAGTGACCAGCGGGCAGAGCCGGCGGATGGTGAGAGCGGACACCGGCGGGCTTGACAGCGTGAGTGACCCGTGGGTGGAGCTGGCGGACAGCAAGCAGAGCCAAGGGATGGTGATAGTGGACAGAGTGAGTGACCAGTGGTTGGTGCTGGTGGACAGCTGGTATAAAGTCACTCCCTATGTAGCCTGGGTTTTGTTGGGAGCCTATTCAGCACTGATTCTCCAGATCAATGCTGATTTTGCTAGTGAGTTCACATTTGCTGTTATGATGTGTGGGATCATGTTGGAAGCCTGTTAGCACCGATTCCCCAGATCAGTGCGGGTTTTGCCATTGAGTCTTGTATGTTCTGTTATGGGGTGTGGGTTGTTGGGAACCTTGCTCTGCACTGATTTTCTAGATCAGTGCTGATTTTTGTTATTGGGCCTTTTACATTCTGTTTTTTACTACTAAAACTTCTGTATACCACTCTCATCTTGTGCTTGAGAGTGGGGAAGCTTTACCCCTTTGGGGTGCCCAGGGGATAGTGCATGATTTACCAGAAAACTGGGTGGGGGCTTGAGCTGGTTGGTGGTGTTACATTATTTGGAAACCCCTAGATATAGAACCCAGCCCTTGTTCTGCCATCTCGCCCTGGCGGAAGGGTTACACTTAAGGCTGAAACAAAGAAGTAGCTGCTGCACTAAGGACACCTAAAGATCCCTTCACACACATTCTCTTAGTGATATTCTGGGGGGAGGGGGGGATAACGAGGCACTTCGTTATCACCTGCCCTTAACATGAGAGAGCCTTATTTGTACTTCTTGGATAATCCTGGCTACCAGCAGCACAATTTCTCCCCTCAGCTCCCATGGGCTCTGCAGGTGAGCAAAAGGCATATACCAAAGCCTGAATCGTCCGAGCTTCCCTCTGGAAAGTTCAGCCTTTGGTCATCTGGCCATGCACAGAATTCACAGATTATCTGCTCCCAAGGAATAGTTCACATCTGCTTGCTAGTTTCACTTTAGAATCACTGCTCTGCTTAACACATTGCACTTAAATATATTTTTAGGGAAAACAAGAATAAATATATTATCAAAGAACAGAGATTCCAGTGATAGTGAATCAGAACACTGGAAATAAATGGTTACATATAAAATAAAACCATAACTCGCTTTCTAGATCCCAGAGGCCTCGCTGCCCCGTAGAGGGATCTGGGGCACGGGCCCAGGCCCCGCCCCCAGCCTGCAGGCCCCTCATCCCCATCTGAGAACCGGGACGGAAGCGGCCGCGGGTGGTTGGGTCCCACATCCGCGGCTGGGGACAGGGCCACTGCCACCGCTGCCGCAGGTGGCTGAACCCCGGATTCCCGGTCAGGGCTGGGCTGCCATGGCCACCAGCAGCTGGGTCCCGGATCTCTGGCCCAATTTGGCTGGAGACCGGGAGGGGGTGGCCCCGCAATCCGGGGCACCGGCGCTGGGATTCGGGGCACATGCCCCGAGTGCCCAGCGCCAGCAATGCCCCTGCTAGATCCTAAACTTCATTCATCGTACTTTCTCCTGACCTACAGCAGGATAGCTCACCCCTAGTTCTTTCCCCAGTGTTTTGAACCAAGATTGCTGAGATCTTCTTTTTATGAGATCAACCTCACTGGAATCTTGTCTTCCCTGCCAGGATATCACTCTGCACTTCTAATCTCTACCTGAAAACTGGGTCCCTCTCCACCACCACCCCTTTACCTCCTTCTCTTAGTTGTCTTGTGAAGTCCCTGCAAGCCCTTGGTTAGGGATTTACTTAGTACGCTAATAGTCTGCAGTTGTGAGACACACAATGGTTAGCTAGGGAAGTAAGTGTCTCCCACCCTGCCTGGAGAAGTGCGTCTCAAGTCATGCTGCCTTTGAGTGAACTGCCTTTAAGGACAAGGCCATAAGAACCTAATTCCCGGTTTAGAATGTATGTACTCTCCAACATACATATCACAGTGATGGTGGTGATTCGTGTGATACAGACTTCCATTAGAGACCTGACATGCTATTCTTTGGTGGACAGTATGCAGACACCAGACAAAGGGGCTCTCATGGCCCCCCATGCCCTCTGCCATTTGGCACAAAGAGGTCCTTGGTTCACACACTTTAAATGTAAAATAGGTCAGCAAAGTCTGGGAGGTATCCCAGGACCACCTTGCTGCAGATTATGAAGCCAGCTGATGCAAGTGCCATGATAATGGCTGACAGGAGTTATTTGTGCCAGAAGTGAGTGGCGGCAAAAACTCTTTTCCTGGGAATTCTAAGGCCAACTCAGTTGCTTAACATTTTCAGCTCTTCCCATGGCTATTAAGGAGTCAGTCGGACTTGCTCAGGGAACTACTACTCACACATGTTCATTGTTCTGCTTCTCCAGGGGGAATGCCCCTTCTGTGGCCCATACCAAGTACTACTAAAAGCTCAAGCTGAGTGCACCAGGCAGTCACTCCAACTCACCTTCTGGCTACTCGGCAGTGCACACGGAGAGGAAAGAACAGATCCTGAGGCCAACCTGCTTCATCAGCGCATGTGAGTCTGGTAGTCTGTCTCCCTTTTCTTATTAGTGCCAGTAGCAGCTTGAATTGTTGATGACAGATAGCCTGGGGCCCTTTTGTACTCCAGTCCCCCATGACAATGCAGGGGAAACACATTCTTCCTTACTCCTTCCTAGCCAAGGAGACTTGCCCCCTTGTCCTCCCACAGAAACAAGAGAAACATCAACATTCAAGGGAGAAATACACCTCAAGAACCAAATGGAGTCACAGTCCCCAAATGACCACTCCATCCACCATCAGAGAGGAGCAGTTTCCCAGCTGGCCAACCATCCCACAGCCAGAGGCTTCTCTAAGCTCTCATTATGGATGCAGAGCCTGTCTTTAGGCATCCAAATCTCATAGTGTACCATGAACTCTGACCTCTGTTTGTTTCATTTTCTCTGTACTATACCAATATTTACCAGCCTCACAGGGGTGTTCTGAATACCTGTCATTTATTGTTTGGATAATATTTAGAAAAAGTATAGACATGGTATGGACTATAATTTTCAAACATAGGGGCCTTCACAGGCCATCCATTTCCCTGAGATTATAGAGCATCACATGTCAGCTTTCAGCTCTGAAGCTTGCCCACTTCAAATGTAGCATGTTTCTGCTGAAATAAGCCTTTTCAAATCCTTTGTTTAACTACATAAGTAAAAATGTATGAAAACCTGAAGCTTGTTTATATCCAAAAATGGAAGCTTGGCAGAGTTTGTTTAGTCTCCTCAATGCTAAGATGTTCTTCTGAGTGGTAATGTTGTTGGTTTAACTGAACGCTTGTTGAAGAAATCAAGATCATGTGATCCTATGCAAGGGACCAGGTTTGGATAATAAGGGCCAGATGGTAGAGACGTTAACTCATACTGGTGAGCACTAACTTACTGACATATGTCGGAGTGCTTGTACGCGTGAGCGCTCACAATGCTCGACTGTCAATGAGATCCTAAAGTGAAACAGCTTAAAATGTTAAACAATCTTGGGGTGGTGAAATGGGAGGATGGTGCTATTCCTCCACAAAGTAATTGTATGCTCCAACTTTTTTCCAGTGTTTTCCTCTCTTTCTTCCTCCCATCCCCCTTGGAGTTTTTTCCCCTACTTTTCTAAAGTGGTAGCCTGCAGCATGTAGACTAGCCTGGCATAATCACTGAACACTGTGCAGAGCACTATAAAATACTGACACTCATGCTGGGCTGACTCAGTTTTTCCCACCTGATGTTGAAAGAAGTATAGGAAAAATTTACTTGAAAGTCTGTGTTTTTCTTTGCTGCTTTTTTAAATTTCCTGCTTTAACGGCAAACCACAAATAGACAAAAAATGGATTTGTGTCCTCTTTATGGGGTCTCAAAAGTTTTTGTACTAAATATTTTTTCCCAGCTTCCTTTTAACATTAAAAATTAGCTCTTGTCTTCCTGGCAGACTCTCTTGTCTCCTGAGAGCTGGTGAAGTTATGACATCAAACAATCTAGAAAAGTTAGTGTTGAACAATTGGGGGAGGGGATTTTAGTGAAATTACTTAAAATACTTTGTTTTTTCATCTGTTTCTCTTAAGATCTGTTTTACACCAATATCTACAGTAGTTGGCAGTTGAAGGAAAAGGCATGCTATATTGCTTTTTAGACTGAGCTGTGGGAACACATCGTATTCACTTCTGAGTTCTCTAAGAAGTTCATGATGAGAGCTGACATTCCTGATGTTCTAAAATAAAAAAATCATAAACAAGCAAAAAAAAAAATCTTTGTAGGAGATCTCACCGTATCTAATAGAGAATGAGTACAGATGCCCAAATTATGGTGTGTGAAGCCCCTCTGGCTCTCATCAGTTATTTTTATGCTTATTATTTAAAATATCAGTCCAGTAGGTGGCACCATTGCATCTTAAATACCATAAATAAACCAGTCTTTAAGTGCCACAAGACTCCTTGCTTTTTTTGCAATCCTATTGTATACCTACTATGCTTCCACTGAAGTAAATAAAATAAAATAATTAAAAAAAATCAAATCAACAAAACTCCCACTGATTTCAGTAGTGCATAACTGGACCCTTTACTAGCTCAAAGAAAAGGCCTTAGCTGTCTCACAGCTATCCAGGCCTCCAGGTCTTTTGCTAAACTTAGCAATTTTTTTTTCTTTATTGGATCTTCAAAACATGAAAATCAAAGCCTCCACTCATCAAGCAAAGGAAAAGAAATAATCACTGTTTTCATGAGATCATATAAAGTTCAGTTTCTTTGCTGGAGTAAAAACATTTGCACACTGGTTTGGGTGGAAACACATCATTGGGCTTCCCAATGAATGTTTGAAAGGAAACCAGGAAAGAGTCAATTAAAGCCTCTTAAATCAATAGAATAAAACATAAGGTTTCCTATATCCATTTTCCAGTTTTCACTGAGTGAAGGAACAGGTTTTGTTTACTGTATAAATTTCTAACATTTGCTTCTTTTGTTTCTTCATATCTTTTTATTGGGACTTTAGAGGAGGAGTCTGGAAATTAACAGGCAGATATGTTCTGTTTTGGCAAGGCTGAGTTATTTTGACATAAGAATTTTCATGAAAGGCACCAAACTTCCTTTGCTGATTCTTTAATAATACTCCTCGGCTCTCAGAAAAGGCCTGATCCAATACCCAAGTCAGCAGAAAGTCTCCCATTGTCTTCACTTTGGATCAGGTTGAGAGGGTGTAAATGAGGGGCCTGTGCAACACTGATGTATATTTTTCTTTGCCTTCACTATCTTTCACAGTCCTCTGTCATAAATAAGGGATCAGCTCTGCAGCTGGTGTATACCAGTTTACCTCCATTGAATTCAATAAAATGATGCTGATTTACACTAGCACAACATCTGCCTGTTAATGGGTCACTTAGGATTTGCGATAAATCAACCCATTGGTCTTTCAGAAAAATGGCTTGTCCGAGATGAGGGCAATACTTGCTTCATCAGAGGATAGGAATCTGCCCTACCCCAGACAAACATACAAACCAGCCAACCCAGAACCCTAGTGTATTTAGTCCAGTTGTTCCCAAGCTATGGTGTGTGTGGACAGGTGGCCTGCAGAAAGCTGGCTGGTCACATGTACTTCTGCAGGGCAATGCTCCCTCTAATTTTTAATAGGCTGTGTGCGTAAAACGTTTCTTTTGTGCAAATTTTTGGAATCAGTGCCCAAATTTGTGCGCACTCCAGTGAGTATGGTCAAACTTGTGAGCACAATGAAGCAAGTGTGTATGATACAAATAATATCTAAATTTTATTTTTATATGGTGATGGAAATGATTTTATAAATTATAAAACCTTATTTGAAACATGCAAATGGAATCCGCCTTCTTAAAGTAGTATAAAAATATTAGCACTGTTGAATTTTTTTGTGCATGCTTTATTTTGTTGTGTGTGCAGGTTTTGTGACCTGTGTGCCCGTGCACATGCACAGAGCTTGGAGGGAACATAGCTGCAGGGAGAAATGGAAGAGATGGGAGGGGGAGCAAAAGTACAGAATGTGCTTGATGGTCTTCTAAAAGGGAAGAGCGCTTATTGGATTAAAGGCAGCTACAATATGTTGGTTCTTTATGGAAATTTCTCCCTGCAGTCAGTTGCTGAGGAGACGCTAACACCATCATGCACAGGAAGGAAGGTAGCCTGTGCAATGAGGAATGGGCTGAGAGGCAAACATCAGACACTCTCTTTATTCAGAAGTGCCCCATGCTGTGAAGATATTTGAACATCCCGGATATAGGCAATTGTGTAATGTTGTACAGTGATGAGGAGAAGGAAAGAGAGAAGGGGCAATACCTTGCTGGCCCGAACAGGTAACCAGTTTAATCCTGTAAGCATGAGATTAGATACTCACATTATCTGAGGTTAGGTAACAAAGATTGCTAGTACAGCGGTCATAAAATTATCTAGCGCTTTTAAAAAAAAGTCAGCCACAGTTTTTGCCTCAGTTTCAGTTCTGCATTTAGAAGCTCCACAGGCTGCAATACATTCTATGCGGCTACTCCCAAAAGCATTTCCAATTTGCAGAGCTATATTGTCATCCCAGTAGAGCTATAGATTATGCTTCTCTTTTATGTGGATTTCAGACCTGTGCCTTTAGTGGAACTAAGTGGGAAAGCTTAATAGCTGACGTGTACAAATGATTGCTATGGAGTTTCCCTAGTTCCAGAAAAAACTACCAATGTCAAATTAACATGAGGCTAATATTTTAGAAGAAAACATTCATCTGTGGATGAGTGGAAAAAGTTAAAACCTCAGTCACATTTTCTTTCAGCTAGAAGTTTTAATCAAACCATACATCCATGCAGAATGGACAGTTCCTGAGGCTAGGAGCTTTTCAACCAAAAGTCAAAAAATTAAAAGTGAGCATATATAAAATCTTGCACTATGCCCCTATGGCAAAGGTGAGAGAACATAAAAAATGCAGGCACATCTGCAAACTCTACAGCTGCATAAATTGACATAATGTTCTTATTTTAGGATACAAAAAATCCTATGGTTATTACTAACCTCAGCCTTGCAGGTATCCAATGTCTGAAAATACACTTACACTAATAAATGATACATTTTTCACAAAGCACATTCATCAAAATATCTGGTGAGGTTAATAGCATACTTTATTCTTACAAATAAAAGTTTGAGGCAATTAATATCAGACAGAAAACTGAGGAGGTTAGCTGAGCTATGTAATTCATATGTAGTCATTATGGTAATCAGTTCTGCAAACAAATGCTTAATTTTATGCCCTTGAGTAGTGTTTAAAATGAAGCATAGCGTTAATGTTTTCTGGAGCTGGGCCTGAATCTTCAAAGTACTCTGCAAACGTTAACTAATTGTTCATCACAACAGCCTTGTGAAATAGCCAGTCTTGCCTCCATTTTTCAGATAGGGAGCTAAGGGAGAGGTCAGAGGATTAGGGCTCAGCAAATTACTTCAAGATCTTGCTTGGACTAGCTAAAACACACCTGTTTCTTGCATTGAACTCTACCTCTCTTTTTTCTAGTGTATTATAGTTACATATCTGCCAATAGATACCAAGATGATGTGTGCCTTTCAAAGGCCATACGTAGTCTCAGTGGATTGATGCAAGAATTGGTATGAAGACTAAAGCAAAAGAAAAGGCCAGAGATTTCCATCTTCACTGACAACAAAAGTCATGATTATTATTTTGTCCTGATTGCTACACGTATACAGGGAAATTATTTTCCTGTTTCAGAGATGGGGTCGGGAATGACAGACCCCTAGAGACTCATGAGTATTTTTAGATTTGTATGTATATGGAAACTTAAGAAAGTAAATAATAGTTAGAAAAAAGCTTCAGTGGTTCAGAAAATATGTGCATAGCACCAAATACACATCTCCTTATGGCATGTTGGCTGAGAAATTGGTTGCAGGGAACTAGACTCTAGTTTCCAAACTAGCCATGTGGTTTTCCTTTATTATGTGAGCCTTTTCTCTCTTTCTTGACATGCTTGCTGAATTTTCTTTTTTGTCCACTAACAACTATTGTGAGGAAAGCATAAGATAAATTAATTGACAAAGGAAAAATATGCCTGGAAAATAAATAAATAAGCAAGGAGAGAGTACTAGTCTTAAGCCAAGAAGGATGAAATGTGAGTTTCGGAGATAAGCCGCCCATGAACCTTGGCTACATTTCTGGAAAGTGACTGGAGAAATGTGTTAACATTGGCACATTCCACTGCAGGGTGATCTGATTAAGGTTTCCAGGAGGCATGGCTCATTCTGACTATTGTCTACACATGGCATTGGTGAGCAGACACTGTGGGGTCTATTCAGTTGATGAGCACATACAATTGTCAGTAATCTGTGAGAGAAGAGATAGTGGAAATGTCCCATATATTCCATTATTCAACTATAGAAATACCTACTTTCAGTAGTGTAGACTCACATTCTCAAAAATACGTAGATGACTAAATCCACTTGATTTCAGTGAGGGTTAGGTGCATAGATATTTGGAAGATCTTGGATTTTTTTTCCTCCTCACTCAAGGCCATTCTCGTTCCACTTAAACTGGCATAAATTAGCTGTAAATTCATTGAATGGCAAGATATGTCCTTTTTTGGTACTCTCTACTGCACGTTCATAGCATATATTTTAACTTTGAACTGAAATCTTGGCTAGCAGTGATTCCTTCTCTGAACAAACTTAATTTGGGTTCCCTTCAGTAAGTCACACACTTATTAACATAGCTTTCCTTTTAGAAAACTGGCACTGGACACCTTCCTTGTAGACATAGCTCCTCCTCCTGGCAAAAAAAATCTCTTGTGGTTGCAAACTGTCCACTACGTTATCTAAAGTACAAATTGTACCATGAAAGAGAATCAAAGAACTGAATTTTGCCTTCATTTTATGAGTATGCAAGCCCACCTAAGTCAATGAGAACTGAAAATATATACATGAGGATGGAATTAGACTCCTTGTCTTCCTGATGTATGGCTTGTGGAAGGGACAAATGGAGAGAAGAGCAGGGAAGGAAGAAGTGCGGGAGATTGAATTTCTTTGTTCACAGGAGTGCAGAGACAGAGCAAACACACTTAAATTTCCAGCAGCAACGACTGGTGGAGTCTAGTAGCATAATCACAAACCCTTCCAGAGGCTTCTAGCTCCTGTCAATGGCTATGTCTACACTTCCCAAACTTAGCTCAAATTTGTTAATTTGAACTAATACGTTTGAATGTAGTTCAAACTACATTCTCACTTATTAGTTCGAATTACCAATGTGGACTAAGTTGAATTACAGTTAATTTGACTTAACCCACTTTGTTAATTTGAACTAACTGCCCTTAGTTTGAACTAACAAAGTGGACTTATATGTCCACACTGTGCCAAATTTGAACTAAGGATTGAACTAAGGGCTTAGTTTGACCTAAAGGGCAGGTCTTACTAGTTTGAACTAAGCTTTCATTAGTTTGAATTAAGGAATTCCTTAATTCGAACTAAGGAAAGCCTAGTGTAGACAGGGACTAAAAGTTAGTTCAAATTAAGTCTCCTTAATTTGAACTAACTTGCAAGTGTAGACATAGCCAATGTGTATCTTCATTTTGTTTGCCTCCTAACCTTCCCCTGGAGTTATCAGCACATGCAAAAATTTTGGGGTGGGAGAGGGTGATAGAGAGTTGTAATGTGAAATACATGTATTTGGGCTCTCCAAGAAGATTATTCCAAACTACTGCCATTCCTTACCTCAGTGGTGTTCTTGACAGGATGCCTTGCTGAGTTACAAAGGAGTTAATCCTCAGTTGTTGTTCAGAGAAGGCCAGGGAAGCACTCTAGCCAGAAGCTATTTAGATACAATTGAGTCTTTGTAGGCTCATCACCTTAAAAGAAGGATGTGTTACTCTCCAAGGTTAACCTCACACCTACCCCTTACTTGTGACTAGAAATCAAGTCTGTGAGCTCTGAAGAAAACAAACCGAGAAGATGCTCTGTATCACTTGTACTAGGACTGGGCTCAGCTGAGTTTACCACTTATAAAAGTATATGAATGGAAATGCAACTAGAGGCTTTCACCAAATTAGTTTAAGCCTTGCAATAAAACTGATGCCAGAGACGTTGACTTGTGTTCACACCTGAGCCTCTAGTAAATGTTTTTTCTTGGGTTTCCTCCTCTATTATCTGGAGAGAGATATTTTTCCTGCACTAAAATGACCCAGATTCCCATTTGTAAACGTGAAATGTTAAATCATCTGTTGCAAGGAATCTTTTCTTTGGAAAGTTGTAAGTCATATCTAGTGTATACAAATGACAAGTGCGTATAGGTCAGTACATAAAGGATTGGCAGGATATCAAATTTCAAGGCTTGCCACAGCTCACTAGAAAAATCTTGTTAAAATTAAGTTCAATTATTTAAGGAGCTGAAATGATTATCAGAGATCATACAACTTTTGTTAAGAACCAAAAGTAATAAAAAGAAATGTCAGTCTTTCAAAGCCCTGCTAAAGGCTTTATGGGAAAGAAATGCTGGCTATGTTGCACCTTCTACCATCAGCTCTGCAAAAGTTCTCAAAAGTTGATCGATATTATTTTGGTTTGGTTTTATACTGTATTAATCTCTTAGTAAGCTAAATGTACAAGGACACTATCAAGAAGTTAAGCCCAAAATTCTGATTTGTAATCAACAGTATTTCACAAAACCTAATGTGACTAGAAATTTTTAAATAACAGTCTCCTCTTGCCTGTCTCCCTAAAAAAATTAGAATGAAAACTTACATGAAAGAACCCCAGACAGTCACCTGCACTGTGGGGAACCTAAAGAGAACAAGTGAAAAGCAAAATTGTACAGTCTATCTTCCTTTTCTCAGCTGAGTAACATACAAAAAATAAATGAATAGCAGAAAGAGTGAAAAGATTTAAAAAATCCTTTCTGTTTTAAGAAGCAGTGTCCCTATAAAAGGAAATTGCAACTGAATAGGAGCAGGATTGGGTAATTTAAACACAACAGGAGATTTGCCATTTACTTCAATGGGATCAGGATTGGACCCAAGCTGGAATACATTGTCTGTTTTATGTATTTATATGGCTCCCATCATTGTGGTATGTGAGCATATCGTGACCCAGACACAAAACTTCCTTTTTTTGCTCACTTACTTGGAGGCTATTTGGCCTAGCCACAGATCACATCCATCTTCATTACCCTAATGAGGGATTATACATATGTGATGAAACAAAAGGAAGCAGCTTTCAGAAAGTCCCCTCTTCAAGCATCTCACAAAGTGGGCTTTTCTCCTATGAAAGCTCATGTGATAAATGAATTTGTTAGTTTCTAAAAGTGCCACCAGACTCCTTCTTTGTTTTGTTGAACTAGACTAACATGGCTACCCCTCTGGAATATTGTTAAAACAGCTGTTAAGTGTTTTCAGCACATCTGTTTATGGTTCAGCCTCTGTTTCAGTAGTCACAAAAATGTTGCTAAAAACTCCTAATAAGGGAATCCTCAGGTTAGAGGAAGGAATAGAGACCAGTTGTCATGATTTGTACCACTTTATGTAAAAATTCACAGTCATTAGTTTCATGATTCACACTTAATTGCAAGAGATGAAAACAACTTCCAAACATGGCTTAAAACATACTAGAAGATGTTCTCAGAGATAACCCGGTTTATGATACCATATTACTGAGCTGAAGGATGTTATAACTGCATCCTTTTGACTTTTCCACTTCTGACAGTGACAAAGCAAAAGTCACTACAAATGCAACATCACCCGCAAACACTATCAAAAGCACCAAATGGCTTTTACTGAAATCCAACATATTTTCTCTCAGGCTGGATTATGTGCCTACAGCAGTCAGTGCTCTTTTGTGCTATGTCTGCAATGCTGTTTATGAAGGCTCCGGAATTATTTATGGGTTTTGCTTTGTAAAGCAGACCCTTCAGTTGTTTGCAGGCTTACAGGACATTTATTAATGTGCTGGAGCATGAATAGTGAGCCCTGACCATTGCTAATGTTTTTAAGCTTTCAAAAAATGACATGGTAAAAGACGGGGGAGTTTGATTATGTTGTTTCACTTCCATCTTTATCTCATGATGAGTTAAACTGTGGTGGAAGATATTGCCCCAGCGTGTGCGTACGTGTGCGGATGGGAGAGTGGGCAAGAGGGTTCTCCTGGCATTCCAATGGGATATTAACAAACAAAAGTGATGAACGGATAGGAAGTTACTTTGTTCTTTGACATAGTTTTCAGTTATAAAGTGCTAGTGTTCAGTGAAGTACACCAACAGGTAAAGTTTTTACAGGCAAAAACAGAAGCAGCTGATGATACCCTGAAGAGGTACAAATAAAACTACATCTCCTATTTAAAACACACACACTCTCTATTTATACATATGTTTGGCTGCTCTACAGGCTTTCATCAGATCTGAAAATTTGGCTGCACACACCCCTGTCTTTATAGGGCCCTTCCCTATGTTCACAAATTTCTGTGGTATCTCTGGTAATAAACTTGGAACACTGATCTCCCTGTCGTGGGTGGACTATGCCAATGTTCTGACATTTGGCTGCCATCTTGCTGAGCTCCCTCCCCACCCCACGTCAAGCATGTCTAGATTATGTGCAGGTTCCTGCCTTCATCTGGATTAAATGCCAAACAACTCAGTGTATGCAACTGAGCCTGGGATCCACACACTCCTGCATGCACCATTTAGAATTCACTCATTTCTGTAGCTGTGCTTCTTCTGCTCTCAGCAATGCTTTTCAGAGTGTCACAGATGGTCTTGCAGCCCCCATTGCTTGGGGCTTGGCTGCCAGCAGCAATATGTCCATTGTGCTCCGCTGAGAGCTTGAAGGTGAAGAGGCTGTATGAGTCCTTTTGCATACTCCCTTCCTGTAGTGGACTCAGGAAGGAGGTGGAGCTCTTCCACTCCTGGAATGTATACGTTTCTGTGTGCGGATGAGTGACTTTGCTCAGATAGCCTGGGCTGGGGGTTGGGGTGGCTGAGGATAATGTCCTCTGACTGCCGCTTAGGAAGCTCCTGCTGTCTTCCAACGAGTCCTTGCGGGAGTGTTCGAAGGAGCCTTGGTTCCAGTTCCTATAGTTGTAGGTCCACCACCCCAGCCGCTTCCGCTGGTGGCACTGACACTTCAGGATCCGTATAAAAGCCCTCTTGAACTCCTTGCTTGAGCAGGGGTAAATGATTGGATTCAAGCAGCTGTTGAAGTAGCCAAGCCAAAAAATTATCTTGAAGATGGTTTCAGGTGGCTTCAAGTCAGAAAACATAGACCCTATCAGGGAAAAAGAAGAAGAGAAAGTATCTGAGATAACTGGTCAGGACTGCCTTTAATAAAAAGAATAAGGTGAATCTATGAGGTTGATTGCCATTCCTCTTAGAATACCTTATTAGGCATGCCTGTGGTAGGATGTCCTTACCACTTCAGTTAACGTTCTCCAGTAAAATTAAGATCAGACTTGACATTCTTGTTATTTCTGAGATACAAAACCTGGGATAAATAACCCTGATTTTCTTTTTTTTTTTATCATGCAGCTACAAAGAGGTGCACAAGCTCAACTTAAATCCCCCCAAATCTCTGTATTGGTATTTTATACTTATTTGTACTGCAGTAACACCTAGGGGATCAGGCCTCATTGTTCTTGGCACTAGGAAAAACACAAAGAGATAGCTCTTACTCCAGAGAACTCTTTCAAGGTCACCTTCAACCGGGAAAAAGATCTGTTTATGTTCACAAACTCTTTTTATATCTTTCACCCTGGCAGGGATTAAAGTACATGGGAACCCCTAGAAAAACCATTCCAGGGCCCCACAAATCTGACGGGTCAGAGTTCTGGGGCCTAGATTCCAGAATCTAGAAAAATTGGGTGGAACGCCCCATGGCCACATGCATGAAAGGGGCCTGGAAAATCCAGAAAGGTGGCCCAGAGATTTGGAAGGTTCCAGGGCCCATCAAATTATATTTTAACCACTGCATCCTGGGATGTATCTGTGCTTAGCCATAATTTGTCATTTCCACAAGCTTGGTAAGGCAGCCCTAGGACACAGAACTTGTTTTCTCTTCTCTTCTCTAAGTCACCAATAATATTCAAAAGATACAAAATCTATTTAATCCTGAAAACCGCTAGTGGTCACACAGCTCTACACAGAGCAGGATTTCTCAGCATTTTTATAGCACAAGCAGGGGGATTATCCATGAACTCTTCCTCTCCTATTCACTAGCATGTAATTTTCCTGACACAACTATTGTAGTTGCTTTCACAGAAAACTAATATCAGCAAAGCATTTATGTATTTAATGCATTAATTCAATAAAATTATATTTAAAAAATTGGAACAGTTTGAAAGAATGCCTATAGGTTCTGAGTTCATTGCAGGCACCTTGCACACATTTATGTTTCTAGCACAGCAAGCTGAGCAGGTGGATTCAATATGGGATCTTAATTTCAGGAACTGGAACTAGGTAGACCTTTTAAAAATGGAGAGATGCATTGGAACCCATGTGCCAAGGCTCACTGAGAAAAGAATCTTCTTGTTTTGGATCCATTTCAGATTCTGAGCCATGAAAGTAGCTATGTCAGCAACAAGAATCAGAATACCTTACTGGGGAGGAAGGAATGTGAGTGGAGACATATTTCCCCATCCTCTATCACAGTGGTTGTCAAGTTTTTGTGGGTCACGACACACCTGGCAAGATATTGCAACTCTACAGGGCACACTAGCCTACCCTCTCCAGGTCAAATCCAGCCATCTCTCCGGCTCTCTGTGACACACTTACCACTGTGTGGTGACACAATAATGTGTCCCAACACAGTGGTTGAGAATCACTGCTCTAGCACAGCAATCCAAAGACTCTGGCCTGGGCCTCAAAACTATGCAAAAGCCTGTTTAGTGGACACAGCTATGTCCTGTTAAGTAGAGAAACAGATGTGTCCTGCAGATAAACAGAGCTGCTGTCTTTCCAGTCCGAATGGTGAACTTCATAGTAACTACAAGGGGCTCAGCAAGCGTAACTTTGATGGAAGCCAGGGAGAGAGAAAGGAATGCATTCACTCACACCTCAGCCTGCCCACTGCCATGCATCAACCAGCATGGCTGAGCTGGTGCAAAGGAACTAGTAATGTACTATTAATACCAACAAATTGGATATGACTTCCTGCCTCTGCCCAAAAGGAGGGAACGATGACTCCTAGATGCACCACTCCTTCCATGGACTGCTTATTGGGCTATGCAGCTACATGCTAGCTCTTTCTATGACTCAGAAGTAACATGTCAGCCTAGCTCCCTGGGTTAAGTCAAATTGAAAAGGTGCAGAGCATGCACACAATCTTCTTTGTGCCTTCTGCCATGGATTGCATTTCAGTGCACTCCATAGGTTGCACAAACCAGCCTCTAATCACTGTTGTGCCCTTAATAGTCTGCAGGCCTCTCCCTCCTATTGAGATCCCAAAGCTCAGCCCTGATTTTGCACTGCAGGAATTGATGAGTGCAACACAGGATCTAGTACTGGAGAAAGTGTGCAAAGCACCCAAAGATTTTTGACAGATAAACCAAAATAATGCAAGCACATTGGCTGTGTCTGCTTAGCATTAAGTTCTTTTTAATGAAAGTCAACAAACATTCAATGTGCTTCCAGGGAATAAACCGTGAAAAGGGTGTGCAATTCTGAAACTTGATTCAAGCTTATAATTTGAGCCGACATGGGCAAGATATGCCAAGTCCTCTCATACACTCAATTGCAAACTCTTTCTGGATTCATTTGCTAAACAATAATTACAAATATTTTCCTTTGAATTTGAAGAAAAATATTTTGTGATTGTGTGGCACAAATATGAAACAGCTGGTCTGGGGCTCATCCTTTAAAATGCCTCTGTTTTGTTTTCCAGAACCAGCATAAACCAGAAAGACCAGTGAAGTAACTGAAGAGCACATTGTTGCAGGTCCTCCACCTGATTTTAATATTTTGGGGCAGGATATAATTTGGACATATTCTATTTTACAATTTCTTCCCCTGTAATCAGCAAACAAATAGTTAAAGGAGGAAAAGTTGTTGGAGAGATTTTGCTTATGGTAGGTAAGTAAGAGGGGTTTCACAGAAGAAATGAATGGCTAGACATATGAGAGTAGATATGTGCGACGTGTCTGCATATGTTGCCTTGCATATAAACAGAATACAATATAACACTCTGACAAACAAATATCAAAGTCTAAACCAAAGCAGTGGAAAAGGTTAAAAGTCAAGTCCTGAAAAAAAAAAAAGGGGGGGGGGTAATCTAAGAAATAATGGAAATGTTTGGTATACAGTTCAGGAAAGAAGACATGTATCTCTTACACACTTTCAGGATAATCAAGTTTTCAGGTGTTTAGTGATGACAATCTCTAGTCATTCAGTTTCAGAGTTCTTCCCATATGTAAAAGAAGAACTTCATAAAAGTGCAGAGATTTACTTCATGGGATCCCAGGATGAGGAGATAACATGTGTTCAGTCCTGATTCTTTAAATGTCACTGAGCCTTAACCAATAATTAAAAAAAAAAAATGTACCAAGCAACTACAGTATTGTGGTTCATCCCTGGTCATGTGCTTGGCAGCAGAGATCTGAAGACATATCAGGTTGGAAAGTGGGATTTTGGGACTTAAAAATGATCTATGTCTAGCAACATTTGAAGGAGAGTTTGGCATATTTCTCTATTGCTCTCTGAGTGGTATGGAAATAAGATTAAAGATAGCTATGTAAAACATTGGTAGGGGACTATAATTTTCTTTCTTTTCTTCTGTTGCAAACATGACAAAAACCAACCATGATTATGACACTAAGACCTATGCAGATAGCACACAAAGCCTAGAATTCTTTACACACACTACAGAGTCCAAGATTATGCTTTTTTGAACAAAGGGATACTAATTTGACAAGTGAACATCCTTTGAGATATTATAGAACCACATGCTAATACTTTTTTTTGGCTGTTGTGTTAATAGAATGGGTTTTTTTTAAATCTCAACAACTCAGGCCTTACAAACATATAAAAACAGTTCTGAAGGCTAGATGTAATGCAGGATTACTGCATAAGTTTTAAAAACGTGTAAGATATTAAGATAGAGAAGTTATTATATAAAGGAGAAATAACAAATTCTTGAATAGAAACATAACTATTTCACTTTTACAGAGCACTTTGCATCCATAGGTCAACTCAAAGTGCTTGACAAAGGAGAGTCAGCAGCTGCATCCATGTTTTACCACTAGGGAAACTGAGGCACAGAGAGGCAGACAGTTTGGTTGAGCCAAGAGCTGAACCCTGCTCAAGACAATCAGTTTCCAGTGGTTCTCAACCTGTTTTCCACTGCAGGCTGCATATGCAGTTCTGTATGTGCTACATGGGCTGCATCCACACAATATATATACTACCTGTATGAGGATGTCATATGGGCCATAGCAGTGTGCAGTGTCATGCAGAAACCTCCACTGTGTCCAATGAGAAGAAGCCTAGTGCTACCCGGTGTGAAAGGTGATCAAAGCTACAGCCTGGAACTTAGCTGCAGCTACTTCTGGCTCCTAGGAGCATGGCTAGCCTAACCACCCTCATCCAATACAGCTGCTGCACAGGCATCTAAGTAGGCAAAGAGCTCCCTGGACCTTTATGTTCCCTTCAGTCTGAGCTTTAGAAAGTCTCCTTTTCCCTTCCTCTTCTGTGTGTGGGATTCCCCAAAGTCATCAACAGGAATTTCACACAGAGATAGGAAGCCCTTTGTTATTAGGAATTTGAGTTTGATAGGCACCTCTCTATAAATCACCTCATTGCAAGCATGCAGACCTGAGCACAACTTGGTCACTGTTTCATAGAGCTCCATTCCCGCTTATGTTCTCCTACAAAGATAGGAACAAACATTCGGATTAGCTTGTATATTTGTAATATTGCCCCTTTATCCTCCCCTTTCTTGAAACTAACAACAATGGCTTTTATTTAATTGTGTACATATCCCTTACCTTGTAATTAACCTGCCAGGAACAAAAGTGGGCTATTTTGGTAATCCACCAGGCACAGACTCCAAACATCAAACTAATATTTCCTCCTCTAATCTCTAGCTATTTTCCCATCACAGTTTGATAAACAGATTAAATATTTCCCAGTCCTGATTTAGATTGCCTTTCAAAATAGAAGAAAAATGTCGCCTATAATTATCTCGTCAGTGATTTATTCCTGACGGGGAAGCCAGAATAACTCCCCTACTCTGAACTATCTATGTCCTGGCACTTCGTGTTCAATAACTTCCCAGCCAGGGAATGTGTTTTTCTTCTCTTTTTATTTTTATTTATCTGTTACGATTAGCTTTGTGATTCACTAAATATAGCCCTGCATGTGATTTCCCTCTGTCTACAGCCTTGACACCTTCCCTTCTAACAATTTTCCAAATCCCTTTATCCAGTAAAAATGCAGAACAGGAAATAGATCAGGAACTCAATCAGTCTAGTTTTCCTGTCATTTGAAAAAAGAAAAAAAATCCTTAATCATTACTAGCTGTATACATCAGATGTGACAGATCTATTCAGTTTGGAACTAGACTGAGCAAAAGTGAATAACGTAATTAGGAATTAAAAGTATTTGGTACACGGAAAACTAATTTCCATTAGAATTTCATTAGTGTTTAAAGCAGATTTTAATGAACAGTTTATTACAGTCAAACTATGTAAGTCACCTTCAGTGAAATCAGTAAAGGTTGTGGAAAACAATTTACAGAATTAGTGTGCCTTTGCACATTTTGAAGCATATCAGATGAGCATATCATGGAGCTATTGAAAAGAACCCATTACTACCTTTAGGGTAAAACAAACAATGAGTCCTGTGACACTTTCAAAGAGTAACAGATTTTGACTGTTTCCCATCCCGGGCCTGATCCTGGAAACCATTGAGCTCTAATAACTTTTTCGTTATGTTCTACCATGTCTGTAGCCACAGGACTCAGCTCTTGATAATGTTCCAGTTCTGCAATTTGTACATATCATAGTTCTTGTAAACATCTGGGATTTTGCCTGAGTAAGGACTGTAGGGCTGAACCCAGGACTGTTCAATATAAAACACGTCTTTCTCTTTTTTGCTCTTCTTCTTCTTATCTCATCTTTTTCATCTTCTTTCTTTCCCAGATGGAAAAACAAAGCATAGAAATTAATTCAGTACCTTTCCCTGTGGCACTGATAAGAAATAGCTAGTGATGCTCGAGAGCTGAAACTATGAGTACAAATACCCTCCAACACTGGGAAACTTTAGATGCAAGTCAGAGCTTTGTGGCCAGTTTCATCTCTGCAGTAAGCCAAACTAGCCCTCCAAATATGAGAAGTCTGAAACACTTCGGCTCAAATTCTACTCAAGTTTCAAAGGGGCAGCTGTGTTAGTCTAGTTCAGCAAAACGAACAAGGAGTCCTGTGGCACTTTTAAAGACAAACAAACAAACAAATTAATTTGTTAGTCTTCAAAAGTGCCACTGGACTCCTTGCTTATCTTTGGACTTCAATGGGCTTTGGATCAGCCCTAAAATGGCAGGGTAAACTGTAGGAAGAGATGCTGGATTTGCCAAATCCTGACACACTTGCATAACTGAATTCCATGTAGCCCACTACAGCGGAGATATCTACACTGTAGTCTCTCATAATCTTTGTTGGTTGCATGAGTTTTCATGGGAGAAAGTCCCACTTCATCTTCATGTTCATGTATCTGACAAAGTGGAATTTTCTCCCATGAAAGCTCACACAATAAATAAATTTGTTAGTCTTTTAAGTGCCACCAGACTCCTTGTTTGTTTTGCTGAACTAGCTAACATACCTACCTCTTTGGAATTTATATTCTTTGTTGTTTTCCTTCAATTTAAAGTAAAAGCAATTAACATGAAAAATACTCAGTGTGTAGAAAAACAACACAGACCAGCATCAAAATCATGGGCAGACCATCACTGCTGTTCAGGCTCATCAGCAATCTGGCCTATTAGAATTCAAACCAATTATAGAAGAACCACCACCATTGCCATACTGTGTCATGCATTAAAACTAGATCTGAGTATTTCTAGAGTATGGATAATCACAACTAGAAAAACAAAATTCTTTGTGGATCCATTGACGCCTTAATTAGCAAACTCCTAGGAGGGGCATTTCTTCTCTCATCTCCAGATCCATTCTCAGCAGCCTAATATGGCATAAATATTTGCTCAGTAGTTTCCTGCTACCTCAGTCCACCAGCAACTTAATTCACATGTGATAGAAATAACAGCAAATTTAAGACTCATCATTTAAGTACAAAGGATAAGTCGTAGTCTTATTCTAATGCGTACAATACATCTGAGAGGGTCCTATTCTCATTTTTGTAGGAAAGAGCTAAGTGTAAATAGCCAGACCAAATCAGGAAACATTACCTGAAACAGAGGTATTAGCTTGACAAGGAGGATGAGCCAGAGACTCCATGAAACTCATGAGGGTCTTTGCTACAGCTATTGATTTTATATGGTTAAAGAGCTCAGATTCTACAGTGATGGGTAGGAGTTTAAACTCCTAAGACAAATTTGCTAAAGAAATGCTGTTGCACTTGTCTTTGCTATGTTTGTGCCAAGCAGCTGCTTATGACATTTCCATTCATGGAAACGGAAATAAATTTTGAGCACCATGTAAATCAAAACTGTCATTTATGATATAATGGACCTCAGTTGTATGGCTGCATTTCCTTTCATCTCTCCTTTACACAGGAAATACATTTTACTTCTGCTGTGATGGTCTTGAAAGCCAGGCAGCCAATGGGTACATATTAATTGATTTACTCCTTGGTTTAATGTAAGTAGGTTGACAATCCACATGTGTGGGTGTTCTTGGAATATAGATTTACAGCAAGCACTTCTATATTTCTCATTTGTGCCCAGCCATGGGAAACTGTGAACCAGTCTTATTCCAAATTACTGGCTTTCTCCTCTTTTTCTTTCCAATGTCTCTACCTTCCTCTGGTATTTTTCTCTTTTCTCCATTTTCTCCTTCCTACTTCCTTCATTTTTTCCTTTCTTGCTTCTCTTCATTTCTGTCATTTGTTCATCCCTACTCTTCCTTTCCCCCATCTAGTTTTTTCCTCCATCTCCCTAATCTTCTGTTTTCTAATCACCCTTTTCCCTTCACAGTTTATGAATTTTCATTAGCTCATCATGCATCTTTAATTACACATTGAGGTGGTATTAAACACATAGGTTCATTACTCATTAGTAAAGTAGAAACACCTGCTCCGTCCACCCAGATGAAGTCCTGGAGATTAATCATTTTTCTCTTTTGGCAGATGTATGATCAAACAATAAGTGTTAAGGGATGATTTGGAGGTTCTCAGATGTCACCTCATCTAGCTATTACTGATAAAAGGGACCATATTAAAAGAAATCTTATAAATTTAGTTTATGTACACATGGACTCACTTAGAGGAAAGTTTGTCTATTATTTATAGGAATAAATGGGAATAATTTATTCACACGGAAGACAGCTGATGATCTGGCACTGCCATAATGGCAATAGTTCACTTTTTACAGTGAAATGTAATATGAAAGGATAACTTGAGAGTGTGAAGGTTGTGGGTGGGTTTTGGGGGGGGGGTTTGGTTTTTTTTTATATTTTGATGTGCTGAGAGATTAAACTAAAGCACTCAACAGCATTTAGTATCTACCTGTGTTGAAATGGAGTCAGGTATATGCTCCTTTTCAGCCGAATGAAAAACAAAGAGTTCCAGAGTTTTATACATTAAATCAGAGGGGTTTTATAGATGAGAGGTTCCCAGTCTTTTTCTTTCTGAGGTCCTCCCAACAGCCTACAAACAATCCAGGGTCCACTGGGGAGTCAGGACAGGGACTTTGGGGGCAGGGCTTGGACCTCTGGGCTTTAACTGCTGGGGGTGACTGGTTGGGGGGCTCTGGGCTTCAAGCACTGGAGTAGAAACCTGGAGGCTTCAGCCCCATGGGGATTGGGGCAGGGGGGCTCAGGACTTTAACCCCATAGATCACTAGACTCCCAATTTGGGAAGAGGGGCTCAAGGTTCCTCTGGGGGGTCTTGGGACTTTAGCCATGTGCGATGGAAAGAGAAGGGTTCATGGGTTTTACCCCACAGAGCACTGCAACTTTCACCCCACAAGGCAGAGGGGCTCAGGGTTTCTGCCCTCTGGGTTATTGGGGTTTGGGGCTTTAGCCCTTGGAGTGCTGGGGCTTCCTGCAGGACATGGGGCTCAGGGCTCATGGACCCCCTAAAACAGTTCATAGCCGCCCAGGTGGAGCACAGACCCTGGTTGAGAATACTATTACAATAGACAATGTCACCTCCTTGTGTGACTGTCACACACTAGGGCTAGTTCTGGGGTTAGTTACTGCTTATTCTGAGCAAAGGTGGTAGAATTTGAGCTTAAGTTATTAAACATCCAGTGGCTGTGTAGGACAGATGTAGAAAATAATAATCACTAGGTTGCAGAGAGACTTAGAAAGGAGCTGAGCAGAGGAGGGAATTTCCATTTCATGAAGGATTTTGAAATTTGGCTGCATTCCAAACCAGAAAGACACTGGCACGTTCTAAAATTCTCCATGGAAGAAAATAAATACAAAAAGTTATTATTTGAAATCAATCAACAGGTAAGATATAATGCAACATTTAAAAGAATTGAAACAAAAAGTAGCTTCAAAACAAAACATTGAAGTTTTTTTCCTCCCAGTGTTACCCATGTGTTCTAGAATACAGACTTGTCCAGCATCACACAATGAGTAACTCTCAAAGCCCAAACTAGATCCCTAGTCACCTTTCTTCTAACCTGCTCTGCTCACTGTTCCATGCTGCTTCCCCTAATAGGGATCAACTAAAAGCCAAGTTTTTATTTTTGGAGTTACTTATGGTATTACGCTAGCAGTGAGAAAAACTTGGCTTTTATGGGGTAGAGAGTCATCGCCTTCTATCTGTAAAAGGAAATGTTAAGGAGTTAAGCTAAGTAGAAATAAAAGGTTGAACCATTGCTTTATTTGCCTGAGGGTAAAGGCAAGACACTGCATGCGAGCGGTAATTAGGTTCTTATTGGATAAAAGAGAAGCATGGAAACGAGCTGTTACCAGAATTGTTGTGAGCGCTGAATTTACTGAATGCAGGAAGACACTCTGAACTTTGTTAGTTTGCTATAGGCCTTGTTACACTGTTCTTGGCCAAATCAGCATGCCAAGGTTTTAATGTTAATTGGATTCCGGAAGCTGCTTTTTTTTTTTTTTTGCCTCCAGCATTTAGTATTTGTTTACATTCCCCTTATTTAAACAGAAAAATCCCCAGCTCCTACTTTTCAAACATTTGGTAACTGAAGTCGCAATCAGAAGCAGTATTATCTGTTTCAGTGGGTTATGAATGATGCATACTCATGCTTCCATCCTGTTACAATTTGAAAATGCAACCTGTGCAAACCACTAAGCATTGTCAGCATCATTAAATGGCTAATAGCATTTACACACGCAGAGCCTGATTTGTATTCCTTGCGCATGCTGGCTTCTGAGAGAATTCAATGGGAGTACAGGGCGTGCAGGGAATGCAGAAACAGACTCTGAAAGGGAACATCTCTGTACCAACACCTTGGTAGATAGGACAAAAAGCTCTGGCAAAGGTATTCCCCACCTTCTGGCAGCCTGGAGTAGTTCTGCTTTTTGTTCCCTTAGCCTAATTAAAATCTACACATTCAGATGCCTTCTTTTATTATCTACCTCATCTATCTGTAATTAATGGTATGTCAGATTCCAAGTGAACAACCACCCTGGCAAACACAGTATGACTTCATTCTACTCTATCCAAATCCGAGATAGTTTTTAAGTCTCAGGCTCTACTTGTCTACACTAGCCAAAATAAGGCCCATACTTCTAGTGAAGTTTCACTGGAGGATGTAGTGGAGGAAGCTGTACTGCAGATAGGGCTCATTTTTTTTACCATTGTGTAGTCTAACCCTGCTCAGAGCAGAGCCCCATCTTCACTTTACAGGGGTGGCTGACATGGTCCTTATAAGTCTAGTGCTGCAAGCAGTGGCAGAACAGAATAGATAAGAATGGAATAGATAAGGTTCCATCTCCATCCGTCTATATCTCTAATGGTCATTCCCTGGCCACTCACACACTCAGTCCTGGCATTTAATAGAGGCAATGGGAATGGCTGGTGACAACACTTCTAACACGACAGAGAGTCACTGGCTTGCACATTCCATGATACCATCTAGGGACTGGGACCAACTTTCAGACCCCATCCTGCAGCCCATGCTTGGGTGGCCAGCACTTCTCTGTGGAAACATGCTGTCAGACTACAAAGCATTGGAATTCTTTGTGTCCTGTCCATAATATTGTAACTGTCAGCAGAAACACGGGACATTTCTTGGATAGCAGAAATTTTTTCATGTTCATTTTCCCTTTTATTTATATGTTATCAGAACAGTCCTTTAAAAATGCACACAGAGAAATTCAAGAAAAATACTTAAACACAAATAAAAATCTGTCATCCAGATCCTCAGCTGGTGTAAATCAGCGTGCCTTCACTGAAGCCAATGGAGCTATGGCAGTTTATGCTCACTGAGAATCTGGGCCCTTATGTTTAAGTTGTCTTCCTCGTTCATTATCAAGACTTTCATTTATGGTATTTTTTTTATTTTAATATGATGTTTTTAGGGCCCAGCCTTGCTCCCATTGAAGCTTCTGGGCGTTAATGGGGGCTAGAGCCTGCTCTCCTTTTTTTGGCCAGAACAAACAGTTTTGCAGCTAGCTAACTGGATAAGATATGGCCAGGATCTGTACTGGTTTTGCACAGGATTAGTTGGTTAGGGAAAAGCTAATTTAAGTCTGCTGACATTTAATTTATTATATTTATGCATTTGCAAATACTGGGCTTGCTTTATAAACTGTTTTTAAACATCTTACTTTTGATTTATGGCCTAAACATAAGTTCTTGGATACCTTGTAAAGGGAAATCCTCCAGCGGTGTAACCAGAGCTATAAAGAAGCTATTTTGGCTTCCATTCTAAACTCTGATACTCACACCATGATAATCACAGCTTTTCAATTAAGCATCACAAGTACAATTTAGTGTACAGATTTTTAGGGCTCAGTCCAAAACCCATTTAAATAATTGAAAATATTTCCATGGTTTCAGTGGGCTTTGAACCAGATCCTTTGCTTAGATGCTGCTACACTTTGTAGGTAGGAAGATCAGCTGTCCCAATTTTATATGTGCTGTCTTAGTAGCAGGGGCTTTGTCTTACACAGGATCCTAGTACCTCCCTGCTTCCCATCTCAATTTTTCAGACTTGCTGTCTGGTCACCCTGTATCCCTTACCCCTGACTTTCATTTAATAGACTTGTCCATTTTTTCATTAAAAAGTACCCAGCCCATTAAGCTAATTATGGCCCACATCCTCCAGGCACTTGTGCTTGTGTATAACTTTACTCTCATGAACAGTCCAACTGAAGGCAATGGTATGTGAATAAAATTACACATGTTCACAACATCTGTAGAATCAGAAAATATGTCCATTGCTCTGCCGGATGTTGATAGCAATGTTCCCCATTTGAAAAATCAATTCTTTCCTCTGTTTAATTTTAGTAGCTCTGAGATTCTCTATAGCTGTTCAATGGCTTAATCCCCATATTTCTTCTTTGAATCTTCTTGTTCAATAAAATGAGACTTCCTAACAACAGAGAAATATATTGCTCTAGAAAATTGGATGCTACCTGTATTTATTTGAGATTTGGTATTTTTACTGAGGCCAGTTGCCATGACCTGAAATTAGAGTCTTTCTTGTGCTGTGATGTCTGCTTAGAATTTGTAGTGTTTGTTTATGACATTTGTCTTTAGGTGACTTGTTATTGTCAACACTTTTCTTTGAATTCAAGCTGGTTTTGTATTTTACTTGCATTTTTACTTCTTTGTGATGATGTCTTTTAATATTTGCCTCTGTTTGCTGCCTAAATCCCCAAATATAAATGACTAAATAAAAGAAAAACCCAGTCCCCTGATGTGCATAGAATTTCAGGAGCTTTAAAAGACAACTTTTGTTTTGAAAAGTAAAAAACGGCAAGCAAAGTAACTCACTGCTTTGGGTATTTTGGATGAAACTCACCCCTGTGGAGAAGGGTTTGAACAGGGCTTAAGGGGAACTTGAGTGCTGCACAGGCATTGAGTTGCAATGAGTCATTTTGAGAAGGCAAGTACTCCAGACGTGATAAATTGTGCTGGGCTTCTGCAGTAACTGTCCAGCCTGATCTTTGGTCTCAAGTGCATTAGCCACCAAATAAAAGAACCATTTCCTCCTGCAGTTTGTATTTTTGAACTTTGTGCGAAGGACCTGGGCTGAAACTGAGCATATGATTAAATTGCTATAAATAATTTTCTAAAGTGCTGAAACACTAAGATACTCTGAATGGCAACTTGTCTGCACCAGTCTTAAACAGATAGATTTAAGAGGGTTATAGAAAGAAACAGGCCTAAAGTCTTTAGGATCCTATATACACAAAGCCAAGACTAGACTTAAAACCTTTGATAATATGTGATTGCCATTGAAAGAGATGGGGCTTGATCCTTAATTCCTGGTGTACCAGGAATGTAAAATCAGGCCTCAGATAACACAAACCTACATTGCACTTACGTATCGTTTGCCTGGAAGACCCCTAACATTATTACTTATTTTATCATCAGATTTAACAAGCATATTTAAAAAGGCTTTTGAAAAAGCAGTATGCATTGGTCTTTTCTCTTACAGAGTCCAATCTCTTATTCTGCTGCCACTGATGTCATGGAAATTTTGCATCTAATTTGAGTGGTTGCAGCATCAGAGTTTATTTAGGCCTGCAATGAGTAGATACTTGTGCCTGTTTGGAGCCCCACTGAAGTCAAGTTGCATGATTTATGTCATGCATATTAATTCATTTTTGGTGGGGGTGGTCACTTTTTTCCTTATTATCTGTTGTATACGCATTAAGACTGGATGTTTCCAAGGAGCCTGCAAGTGTTGGATGCCAAACACTTATTGGTAAAAATGCAGGTTGGGCACCTAATGCATTCACACTCCTTTGGAAAAGCTCTGCCTAGTAACTCATCAGATAGAAATAACACTGAGTTGCAACTTGTACCCTGCTCTACCATATAAAGCCTTTTGATCTTGGATGGATTTATTTTTATATATGAAATGGCTCAAAATTGGTTCCACCTTATTTAAAAGAGAGAATCTTAACAAAATAGATCACAAATGGTTTCAGACTTCTTTTCACATTGTTCTAGCTAAGACATCTGTTTTTCTATGACATTTTTAAGCAGTGAGTGTTTAATATGTTCCTGGTGCCTTTGAATATTTTTGGGTGGAAAAATGTTTATTTTGAACTAACCAAGATATTTACATTTTGAAATTATGTTGCTGAATTGGTAGAGCTACCAATTGCTTCGACAGCATTCATTTTATTCATTATACAATTAACACATATTTTGGAATAGCAGGAAAGCTGGCTACATAAACTGAGTGTGTATAAATATGCACAGCAGTGATATAAAGGAGGCCTTGTTTCCATGAAACAACAGGCATCTGATGGGGAAAAAAGTCCTGCACATTATTCTGTTAGGAAAACAGCTCTGCTGTATTCTCATATGTTTAATACTGGAAGCAATGTGGTCCAGTGGTTAGATATTGGAGCAAATGTCAACCATTTGGGGTTCTGTTCCTGATAGTGACTGGTCATAGGATGCATAACAAATGACAAGCAGTGTGCCTTCAATTTCCCTGTTTGTGGAAGTAGAAGTATAGTACTTTTCCACCCATGTAAAGAACTTTGAGATATTTGGTTGAAAAGCATGATGTAATTGCAAAATATTTTTTCTCTTCCTTGTCCTTTATTACAAGGAGCACACTTATTAAAACAAAATCTTTGTTTCTCAAGAATTCATAGGATCCTGCTGCATATTCCTGCTCTCTATCCCCAGGTACCATAAGCCTTTGTTTAGGACAGCACAGCAGGTAGCTATGGAAATTTTTGAGTGTCAAAAGCTAAAGATTAGAACTTTAACTGGAGAACAAGCAGCAGGAGTTGAGGAACTTTTGAGAAGTAAAGAGCTTATTTACAGAATCATTTGTCAAGGCAATATTTTTCACTTTTATCCTACTGCAATTGCAGAATGGCTGTATTATACATCCATATATACTGTGGGGTCATGGCATCACTGAATGAGTCAGGAGGGGAAAGCAAGATGATTGCAATGGAGTGTGCATGTAGTTATAACTAGAAATAATGGGATGGACTTAAGAAAGGGAAAATGTATCTGAACTATAAAAATTAGATTAGCCTCCAACAGCAGAAAATGTGCTGTAGGTAACAATCTTGCATTGAGGGGATGTGGCCACCTTTAACTTCTATTCTTATATAGAACATTACAGAGGTGCTTTTAGCCATGTGTTTCATTCAAGTTGAGGGAAGCTGCATAATGAAATCTCTTCCCTCTTCCATTCCAAGTGTCTGACAATGAATAAAATGTAACTTCGAAACTTCAGACTCGCTTAGTCTGAACTAAGCAGTTCCAGGTTAGTTTGAACTAACCCAAGGTTAGTTCCAACTAACTGTGGCTTTTTAGTTTGAACTAGCCATGTTTTTTAGTTTGCACTGACTTTTTAGTTCAAACTAAAAAACATGGCTAGTTCATACTAACTGCTTAGATCGAACTTATTTAGTTTGAACTAGCATGGCTACATCATGCTAGTTTGAACTAAGCACTTAGTTCGAATTTACTGGTCAAACTAACTAGCTTGAACTAAGCTTTGCTTAGCTTGAACTAAAAAGTTTTTTAGTTTGATCTAGGCAAAGCCTAGCATAGACAGGAACCAAATTAGTGTGGATTAAGCCTCCTTAATCCGGACTAATTTGCTAGTGTAGACATAGCTATTGAGACTATCATGTCAAAATGAAATGTTATCGCTGTGGTTAACTAACCTTTAAAAAAAACTCGAAAAGAAATTAGATACGAAACAAAGAACACATTAGTATAGGATTAAGGTCCTGAATTCAAGGCACCAAAGACAGGCAGCTTTGAAAACTATTGTGCACCCAAGTAAACTTAACAAAGCCTTATTAAATGATTTTCTCTCTTTTTTTTCCCCAATCAAATATTATTGAACTAATCATTGTGTTAGGAAGAGTTTTATCCTGGCTAATCACCCTACTTTTTGCACTTCCTTTTTTTAGAGGGCCTGAATATGAATGACCATCCATCAATATGTAGCAAATATGCATGGTCAAACAGATAGGATTGTGACATCTTCGAATGAATTAAGCAAGAAAAACAAGTGAATTAGGACCTGATACAGCTTCTATTTCTGGTGACTAGTAACATCTGAAAAACTAATGAAGGGAAAGTACACAGCTGTTAAATAGGCTTGGATAACATTTTTTTCTGTGGATCAGAGCACTGATCAAGGATTTGTGCTCCTGGAGTAGGTTGGCAGAGGTATGAAGACTACTGACACAGAAGACTGTATTGCTATTCTAACGTACTGGTGCATATGTACACTTTCTAACAGAAATGGATACGGATGGTAAAAACATCTGATCACTGATCTAAGTAGTTGCAGTTTCGCTATCCCAATAAAAGGCTCACTCCTGTTAAGTGCCAAGTTTTCTCAGCTCCTCATTGTTCAATGGGAATTGTGGAATCACCACACCTTGCAGGGGCAGGCCTTAGAACCTTAACAGCAGCTGTTTTTAGCCAGTGAAAAAACAACGAGTTGTGTGGCACTTGAAGACTAACAGATTTATTTTTCCACAGCCCTTGCTTCCCACTGAATCTTTCTACAAACATTGCATTCCTCTGTGTTGAGGCTTTTGGATCAGTCACCCCCTTTTCAGCATCTTGGACTGAGTGAGACAACAGGTGATCTGATGTTCTAAATTTCCCACTCACCTGTCTTAAGCAACAATTCATCACCCATTCTGTGGGTGAGTGAGAACCCTGCAGCGGCTTTTAATCCTTCTCAAAGCAAAATGAAGACATGTCAAAATATTGCCTCTTTTGACTTCATATCCATACCACTCCTGTTACAGTGATTTTTGTGCAAGTCAACAAGTGAAGCAACTAACTTAAAAGGCTGTACTGACTTATGCCGATTGAGGATTTGGCCCTTTACATTTATGTTGGTCAGGATATAGCAGGTTTTTTTGCTTGTTTGTTCTTTGTTTGTTTACAGTTCCTTCTCAGGCACAAAGTGACTGAGCTAAATTACTTTTGTTTATTTAACATCCAACAGTCAGAAAATCCTGAGCCACTGGATTCTGTTGCATGGCTTTGCTGATTCTTTAGATCTAGACTGTAATGTTGTACTTAGTAAACATGCTTCGCAGAATATATCTACCCTGAGTTGATGAAATATTTATTTTCCAATAGTGTGTAGCATTATTCAGTGTAATGGAACTGTCTCTGACACACGACAATGTTTGACGTAAGGGGGGCTGAGTTCAGAACACCTTAGTTCAGAATTTCCCTGTCCTCCTTTATCTGTCACCTGTGTAACTTTATGTTTATTTTTATAGGATTAATTTTAGACACATTGAGCCAGATCTTGGAATTATCCACATTTTCCTGAGCTAAGAATCTAGCACAAAGATTTCTGATGCACTTTTGAGAGAATTTGTTCAGCAAGAGTCAGGGGACCATAGGTGAAATGTAAAAACAAATTCTTTAGCTTACTTCAATAACTGGTTTAGAAATACAGTTGTTGTTGGGTTTTTTTTAAATAATGCTTAAGTAGACATGAGACACAGAAGACTGAGAAAGCTATCACCCCCCTCCTTTCATAGTTAACCAGAGGGATAATTTATTTTGCATAAGAGCTGATTTTAGAGAGAGACCTTAGGAAACGTAAGAATTCTGTGCTAACAGATATGGCACTATGATGTTGATTCAAAGTAATGGATAATATTAAGGACAAAAAGTGAGAATGTAAAAAGGATTTTTGGAATACAGCCCTGTGTGAAGAATATGTAGGATGTTTTGTAACATTTTAAATTAAATTTGCATAGTTTAGAGCATTTCAAAATGAAAGAATTGGTTGCTGAAAGTTCTAGCTTCTGCCATTTTAAGGGCCTGATCCAAAAGCTCTTTGAAATCAATGGGAGATTTTCCCTTGACTTTGGATCAGATCCCATAAGCAGAGATTTAGTCAAGTCACAGCAAGTCCAGATATGGATTTTGAACATCCCAATAGTTTAGATATGTTTGGATTCAGAGTTTTGGATCAGGGCATTTCTGTTAAAAATATTACAGATTTACAGTATAACATGTTAAAAAGCTTCATATATCTGTATGTGCTGCATGCATCTGTTTAATATATAACTTTTGCTATTCAGCGTGCTATAAAATTGTCCATAAAACATTTAAAAATAAAACACCTAGAAATGGAACCTTAATATAAAGCGTTAATTAAAAATATGTGACAGTTTTATACATGTGCCTACTGTCTAAATAATAAGTTAGCTGATTTCCTGCAGACTGCAGATGCTGCAGTTTTTGCCTGACTTTCAGCAAGAACAGTGTCAGGGGAAAATTATGATAGGTCAAAGACTCGATCTATCAATCGATCTTTCTGCATTTCTAATACATCCATCTTTATGGTAAATTGACACCATTCAGCTGATTCGTATCTGATATTTCTGTAATACACAATTGACCCTCATCCCTTGATCCCCAACTTACCTAAAGGCAGAGCTATGAAGAAAGGTAGCCAGCACAAGATAAACATGCCAACTACAATTCCCAAAGTCTTGGCTGCCTTCTTTTCTCGGGAGAATTTAAAAAGCTTGAAAGCTATGGAGTTCCTGGGGTGATGCCCCTTGGCCTTGGTGCTGTTGAAAGTGTCCTCGTGAATATTCCTGGAATGAATCCTTAATGTCAGCTCCTTGGAATCACACATTTCTTTCATGACTCCAGCTTCCAGGTTTTTAGTTGTCCTTTTGGCCACTATATAGACTCTACAGTACATCACCAGGATGACAATCAAAGGAATGTAAAAAGATCCCAAAGAAGAAAATAGGGCATAGAAAGGTTCTTCAGTGATGCGGCACTCTTTATCATCTTTTGGTGCTGGTTCCTTCCAGCCCAGCAGAGGCCCAATGGAGATTACCATGGAGAGGACCCAGACACTGAGGAGGGCAAGAATTGCTTTCCTTTTAGTTACCAAAGTCGGATACTGAAGTGAATAACTCACCCCTATATATCTATCTATAGAAATTGCACACAGGCTTAAGATAGAAGCAGTACAGCACATCACATCAACTGCTGCCCAGATATCACAAAATATCCTCCCTAAAACCCAATAGCCAAGAATTTCTAGTGTAGCAGAAAATGGAAGGACAGTAAAACTCAGCAACAAGTCTGCTATTGCAAGGTTAACTATGAAGTAGTTTGTAGGGATTCTTAAATGCCTGTTACAAGCTACAGAGAGAATTACCAAGATGTTACCTACTATTGCAAAGAGTATGAAGGCACCTAGGACAAGCCCCACAACTATAGCCCTACTGATATCCAAGGCAGGTATGTTCAGATTGCTTGATGACTGATTTGAACTGCTTGCAGAGAGACTCCCATTTCTTAGTACAGAGTCATCCAAATATCCAGGTATTGATGAATTGTAGTTATCATCAAGGTAGGTATTCATCTTAAAAATCATCCTCCATAGCCAACTGCAATTAGATCCTCTGGGCAATGAACAAAAGTACTTAAGCCGTGTTGAAAGTTATCTCTCCACCCAAGAACTTGCTGCAAGGCAAAGTCCGATTTCAGCTTGAGAACTCATCTCCACTGTAGGTTATGAGCCATCAGCCTGCAGAATTTGCACAGCCTGAAATCCTCTGAAGCTTGTCAAAAAGTAATAGGATGCTCAACTTGGTTAATTTTCCTGCTCAATTCATTGAAACAGAAATTAGCAGATGGAACTCTTGGACTGAGTCTTAGAAGAGCTGTTTGGATCATGAAACTCTGAAACATAAGGCAGGTTTACTATCTTCTCTTGTGCATTTGTGACTCTGTTGGAAGGATGTCCTGCCTGGCAGTTATGACATGCGTCTCCAAGAAGCATTTGTAAGCATTTAGGCAGCTCTGCATGGAGTGTCTGTGTTTGCTTACACTGCCTGCTCTGATGACATCACTGGAGCCCTGACACATAACAGCACTAGAGGGCAATGTAGTTTAAGTTAAAACTTCCCAATTCAAACTTCAAAGCTAAGCAAATGAAGTATAGTGGTCTTAATTAAAGCATTTCCACTTAGAAATCTGGATTGGAAACTTAATAAAAAACAGTTTTATGTTATCTGAGAAAAATATACTCAGGGGGATGTGAAGAAAAAGCAATTTCAGTACATAATGATTTAGCACCTTAGGACTTTCACACTCTAAATAAATATCTCGTAATTTATTTTGCAATCAAAAGGAATCATATGCTGTTTGACGGAGCTAAAGACCCCCTAGCTCGTAAAGATAAACACATGGATTTGGGAGATGCACCATTTACGATTATTGTGGTAAAATATAGACAGACTTAGGATTCAGAAGTGCAACAGAACTATGCCGGCATTTCAAAGACTGTTTTCTGCTATGAATTAGGAAAGAAGTACCAGATCGTAAAACTTAAAATCTGTGGCATGATCTTTATGGTGGCTCCGTACTGAATTATTTTCAACACGTCTTGCCCTAGATTAGCGTTTCTCAACCTTTAGTTGACCAGGGAACACCTAACGGCATTAGTTACTTTTTGTGGATCACCTGATGAAAACTTTCGCAAAAAAGCCAGTAGATACTGGATGTAATGTTTGTAATATCTGTATATTACACACTCCTGCAAAAACTATTCAGGTAACTGAATTAAATACAGTTTTACAAATATGACATGAATTTATTTTTTAAAAATAGATACATATATAATGATTATGCACACAACTTAAAACTGAAAATAATTGGGAATTGAAAGGGCTGCTGGCTGGGGAGGGGTTGTGGAAGCTTTGCTGCAGCTGAGGCATTTTTCCGGGGTGGTAACAGCAGCGAGAAATTTAAAATGCCCTAGCCATAGCAAAGAAGCAAGGTGGTGGGAGATGCCAGTGTGTGCCTGGAAGCTTTCTAAAATCTCCCGTGTGCAGGTTAGCTAATCTTGTTGCACCCTCCCCCTCCTCAGTCAGCCTCTCCCCCACCTTTGATGGGGAGTCATCAGGATCAGGATCGGTTGTGGACTGCTTTCACTGTGTCCTCAGAACACTGGTTGAGAAACACTGCTCTGTAGACCTCACTTTGCAAGGTGCTGAGTATCCTCAGCTCCATTTGATATTAATGGGGATTCACATGCTCAGTACTTTTTAGGAGGTATTCGATATGCTTAAATACCTTGCTGCATCTGTCCCTTAGGCTGTGAGGGGCAGGGACTCATTGATATTTAGGTGAGGTGTAACACAGTGCAGTGGATGCTTACAGTGCCATGTAAAAATGAATTTGAATAATTAGTGATGTGTGCTAACCTGTGGAACCTAGAATTGTAACGTTGGGGAGATCTTTATTCTGAAAACTGTCACCACCTAATTTTGTGGAGCTGCACATCAGCAGATACTGGGAAGCCCTGCAAGTTCACAGCCTAATACCATTGAAAAGGACAGGCAAAAGATCAGTGAAGCATTAGCTCCCAAAATACTTTTCTTCATTTTCTGTGGTTAAATTATATTCTACAGCTGTTGTCTGTAGAATGCCACATTACCATATATTGGTTTTTCTGTTACAAAATGTACTGTGTTTAAAATAAAAGGATGTTTGGTTTTGGTTTTGGTTTTTTTAAATAAAGCTACAGTGCATGAACAGGGACATTGTTTTAAAAGATGTATTTTGTAAACAAAAGCTCTGGCTGAATTTTGTTTCAGAAACTATATGACAGATGTTGTGCTAGATGAACAAATGAATTTAGGCTTAGCATCGCAAAGCCTTAGTTGAAGTGCCTTTTTCCACCTAGTGCAATCCACAACCCTGAGTTAGATGCTCAGAGTCCCAATGCACAGGGAGAGTTTGGTGCTAGGAATGGGAACCGCAAAAGCCAGCATGTTGCATGAGGAGCCACCAAAGCTAGTTAATAGGAAATGTCAAGGAGAGATTGTGACCTAGGCCCCGTCTCTCCCAGGAACTGCCTAACTCTGGGTTGAAGGGATGATCCCTCTCCTGGAGGTAGGCACCCATGCCAGATTTGTTCTTTCTTGAAAAAACAGCAAAGTGAAGGTGTTATCCCCTTGTAATCACTACCCCTGAATGGTTAGAGCACTCACCCAGGATATGGTAGCCAATGTTCATGCCCCCCTTCTGCCTATAAAGAGAAGGAACTTGAACCCAGTTCTCCCACCTCCCAGGCGAGTGTTGTAAATCCTTGGGCTATTGAAGCTGTTCCACTTTGTATTAAATACATCCATGTTCTTTGGAAGAGGGACTGGAACTGATTCTCCCACATCCCAGGGGAGTATGCTGCACTGAGCTAAAGAATTGTCCTCATACTCTCACTGGGTGAGAGAGTCACTCTCTCTCCAGCTGTATTTTGTGCAGGCCCCGATCCTGCAGGCATGTTTTAAGGAGCACCTTTCACATGCCTCATGAGCACCCTGGCCCCACAGGTGAGCTAGACTGGGGAATATCTGCACTGAAATTCCTGCTGCAGCTTAGGCATGAACTAGGCACTGCACCCATTCTTAGGCCAACTGTAGCCCTTGCTGCCAGACAGACTTATATTTTTCATTTATTCCTCAAGTCGCTCAGTTTTGCAGGAACACCATATCATTCCTCACAAGCTTGTATGCGATTTCTGGTTCTGTTTCCCACCATTTATCTTGTTCAGTTAGATGATAAGCTCTTCAGGGGAGGGACTTTCTCTTACATTGTGTGTAAACAGTGCCTAATATCTAATAAGAGTAATAAAATTGGCATGTAAACAGTAAAAATCAGTGTAAAAGGAGGAGAGATCAAACCAACAATACTAGGAAAGGAGTCAGGTTGGTCTAGTGGTTAGAGCAGAAAACAGGACTATTTTGCTGTATGTTCTGCTACAACAAGCAGTTGTGTGGCACTTTAAGACTAACAGATTTATTTTTTGCATGAGCTTTCGTGGGAGAAGATCCCACTTCCAGACTTACTGAATAGCTTTGAGTGAATCTTTTGACCTCCCCTATTCTCAATTTATTCGTCTGTGTAATGATACTTACCAATCTCAGTAACTTGTAAGGCTTAACTGATTAATGTTTTCAAATTGCTTTGTGATCTTCAAAGACAGGTGCTATAATAAAGTATCATCAGTGGAGAATGTGCACAGACATAGATATGAACATTCACACTTTGCCATTCTTTGTGTGGATAAGGGGAACAGGTACATTTAGGAAACAGGCTTCTTTTTACTCTATGATTATGGTAGTTTTTTATGTTACTGCACCTGAAGACTGAGAAGGTCAAAGAAACATGTATCCTATCACTTGCAGCATTGCTTTTATTCTTTAATTGAGATATGTCACATTGTCTGAAAAAAAGATTTCTAGAGTTTGGAGAGTCTATTCAAAACTGTTTCAATAACATTCTACAGTAAGACAAATTGCTGTTCATGTTAGCTTTTCAAAGTGAGCGTGCTGTGGTCAAAGTGCTAAAACAACAAGTGACTGAATATAGGACATGCATTTACAAGGAATACATTGTTAAAGGGGCTTAGACTATTTTGAAACTTGCTAGTCCCAAATTAAAAAAAATAAAAATAAAAAATTTACCTTCTCAGATACATGATGCAAAACGATTTACATCATCGGGATCTTGCTTTGGGAATTAGATGAGTTAGATACTTTTTTTAAGTTTCTCAAAGTGGTTTGTAAAATGTACATTAGTCTTTTGTTCACTTTGGGCCAGATATTTAAGCACCCAGACATAGTTTCCACAATTAAGCTCTGGACTAGGCTTCCAAAGGAAGCTGTGGAGTCCCCATCCCTGGATCAGGTTAAGACAAACCCCAGCTAGGCATGGTCTAGGTTTATTTGGCCATGGCACAGCTCAGGGGGCTGGATTTGATAACTTTTTGAGATCACTTTCTTTCCTACATTTCTATGAATCTAAAGATACAGACAGGTGCCTTGTTTCCCTGTGTGTGTGGGTGGGTGGCTGCCTGTCTTTGCTGTTCACTGCTGCTGCAGACAGCTCCTAGGCACAGCCCAGCCCCAGGCAGCAGCTTCGCAGGCTGAGTTAGAGCTCTTGGTGGGCCAGATCTGGCCTGTGAGCCGTAAGTTTATCACTCCTGACCTAAGCTGTTATTTCCCCTGGAAGTTAGGCAGCTGGTGGGATTTTCAAAAATGCCTCTCCTGTCTATCTGCATCTTTAGGGGCCTAAATACTTGTAAAAATCTGGCCTGTAGTGTTGTGGGAAGAATTCACATCAGTTAGCGAGTGCTACAGATTGTGGAAATATAGAACAAAAAAGCTGCTTCCTATGCTGAAAAGTTTATAATCTGAGTATAAGAGAAGAGGTAACAGAGGGATACAGATGAAATGTTAGTAATATCAGTCCTCACTGCAGCACTGTCTCTTTTATTAAATCTTTCCTGAGACATGCAGTAAGCCTGTTGCTTTTTGTGAGATACAGCAGGTTTACGGCTAAGGGAGAATTAATGACATTCTGGTATCTCTCTGATATTTCACTCTGTAGCTTAAAAAAGGATTCTTTATAGATAATGTCAACAATTTTACTCATGGGAATATAAATTGGGTAAGTTAAAATTTAAACAAGATATGTAGAAATGATAAAACTTTTATCTGTCATCATTAGACACTGTGACATTGCTTATTTAAGCTGATATTAGGTATAGCGGGGACCCATTAATGCACGGATGATGGGGGACAAGCTGCTGCAACCATGCATTAAAACAGACTGTGGGTAAATAGGACCTCAGTGAAAAAATAAAAAATTAAATAAAATACAGTGCGGCACTCATAAGGCTCATTCCGACTGTTTCGGTGCCCAGACCAACTTCCACTTTTAGCTAGCGTGTGGGACTTGTTAGGTTAGTACTCACTCCACATGTTTCCGTACCCAAGCCAACTTCTGCCTTTAGGTACTGTGCGTTAGTGAGTCCGTGCATTAGCTTGTTGGCTTCGGAGGACATGACCAGAGCGCGCGGTAACCGGATCCGTGTGCAAACTGGTCGCGCATTATGGGGTCCCCACTGTACTGTCCTCTTATTGCGTGCTTTACTAATTGCAGGTGGTGCATTAAATGTTGCCACTAGTTTGATATTCTTGTTTTACAGTATTTTTGAGATCTGTTTTATTTCCATAAAAAGATCACAGACGTGTTCAGCCAAGCTTGTAAAAACCATAGACAGTATTTTACAAAAACTTCATTAAACTGTCATATATCTCTTCCTTTCCTCTCATTGCCAATTAGCATGATGGTGTGTAGAAAATCACTTAGCATTAGCCAGAGCTGTGCAAAAAAATCCATTAAAGTCCCAGCATGAGTGTTTTTGAATGTTACTGTGACAGAAAATTGCTCCATTTTTCATTCTTAGGTACTTTCCTCCTCTAAAAAAGGGCTCATTTTCAAGATGAGCTGAGAAAAATTATATTAAAAATGGGTCACATTTTAAGTTACATTAAGCTTATTTTTAAGCAAATGCATATTCACAATGATGGCTTATGAAAACTTACTCTGTCTCTTGTTTTTAGAATGAAAACAAAAACAAAATTTGCAGGCTTGAAATAATCAGGAACAAAATACAAACAAAGTTCATGGTATTTAAGTCTGCATTATCCGTGCTACAGTCTTACACTAGTGACATCCCAGTGATGTTCCCATGGAACAACAGCTAATAAAACCCCACAATGGCTAGTTAATTTTTAAAGATATTAATCATTTCAGGCATAGTCTCCAGCCCATAACTCCCCCCCCCAATTTTTGCTTGCACTCGCTTCTGGTTTTAAACATATTTTTCTCTCCCGTTTTGCTCAGCCAAGACCCACACAATTAACAGAATAAACTAGTACAGACCCTCATCCCATAACTGGTTCCATGCAAAGCAGGGGTCTCAACCATGCAGCCTGCAGGCTACATGCGGCCCACAATAACGCTATCGTTACCAATATTGCAATATCATTGTATGAAAAGGTTTCAGTGGTGCAGCCCTCAGGCTAATATACTAGTCCCCATGCGGCCCTGATGGTGATTTGAGTTTGAGACCCCTGATGCAGGGGAACCTCTGCAGCAAGGCTAAGTCCACTGGCTTCAATGGAGCTTTGTGAGGGCTCAGGGATTTACACTTCCATAGTTAGTTGCATAAAGGAGGCCTTAAACAGTAACAGCACAAGGGAAGGGTGAAACTAACTACCCACAGTAGCAAACTTCAAAAACATTTTAAATTGTAGGCAGTACTTCAGAGGTCTACAGTCTCTATTGTGGCATGAATGGGATAGGAGGGTGAGATAATAAGTAAATAAATAATGTACAGTGCTGAGCACAAAAGGGATCAAAGTCTGCAGCTGGGGCTATGCTGCAATACAAATAAATATTATGACTAGTAGTACTTTGCTCTTACATAGTGATTCATACTAAGAGGTAGCAAACCAGTTTACAAAGACAACAAGGAGTGGTGTGGCACTTTAAGACTAACAGATTTATTTTTTGCATGAGCTTTCATGGGAGAAGATCCCACTTCCTCAGATGCTTCGAAGATGGGTGAGCTTACAGAAGGGAATGAAACTAAATGCAAGGGGGTGTAAAACATAGGATCAGGTGATAAAGTAACAGCAAATCAGAGCAGTTTACAGGCTCAAACCATGGGAAGCGTGAAGTCAAATTACCCTTTGTAATGGGAAAAGAACCCATAGTCTCGACTGAGTCCTGCTTTCACAGAATTTAGCTTGCATATTAATTCAAGTTCAGCTGTTTCTCTTTGAAGTCTTGATGTCCCAGGTACATCTCTAACGACAGTCGTTAACAAATCCATCATCGAGTGATTAGGAAGATGGAAGTGCTCTGCAACTGGTTTCTTTGTTCTTTGATTTCTGATATCAGCTCTTCATCAAGACTTCAAGACTTCAAAGAGAAACAGCTGAACTCGAATGAATATGCAAGCTAAATTCTGTGAAAGCAGGACTCAATCGAGACTATGGGTTCTTTTCCCATTACAAAGGGTAATTTGACTTCGGGCTTCCCATGGTTTGAGCCTGTAAA
This sequence comes from Podocnemis expansa, assembly GCA_007922195.1. Taxonomy (NCBI): domain Eukaryota; kingdom Metazoa; phylum Chordata; order Testudines; family Podocnemididae; genus Podocnemis; species Podocnemis expansa. The sequence continues at coordinate 20,434,099 of ML682007.1, read as the reverse complement.
CTGCTCTGATTTGCTGTTACTTTATCACCTGATCCTATGTTTTACACCCCCTTGCATTTAGTTTCATTCCTTTCTGTAAGCTCACCCATCTTCGAAGCATCTGAGGAAGTGGGATCTTCTCCCACGAAAGCTCATGCAAAAAATAAATCTGTTAGTCTTAAAGTGCCACACAACTCCTTGTTGTTTTTTTACTTGACTAACACGGCTATCCCTTTTGAAATTGACAGTTTACAAAGGCCACAAGTTTTTTGATAACCATCAAGAGGGCCCTGCAAATCTCTGGATCATTTTAATGGATCAGATGAGGACACAAATATTGTATCTGCACAGGACTCTAGTCATTGATGTTAGGATGAGAAATGCACAAAAATGTGTGCCTGTATATTGAGGTTTGGGTAAAAATCTGTTTGGAAGTTTGCCTGAATGCATTAGTGGGTCTTTAAAAATAAAGGAAAGAAGCACATAGCTCTATACCAGTACAGGTGAATGTGTGTATTTGTGTGGGGGGCTTTAGATTCACAACTCTGTGAAAACTGATGGGCAAATCTAATACAGCTATAAGAATATAAGAAAAGCCATCTTGGGTCAGACTAATGGTCCATTTAGCCCAGTATCCTTTCCTCCAAAAGTGGCCAATGCCAGGTGGTTCAGGGGGAATGAAAAGAACAGGTAATCATCAAGTGATCTGTCTGGCTGGCCATTCCCAGACTCTGGCAAATTAAAAATTCCTGTTTATTCTGACTAATTACCATTGACAGACCTAGCCTCCTTGAATTTAGCTACTGGTAAGTGTTTTTTGAATCCTATTTTAATCAGTCATGATTAAAATACGGGGCTCTGAAGTACGGTGCAAGCAGGATCCAAGGCATAGCCTGCTATAAATTCTTAAGTAAATAGTGACTTAACACTGGCTAACAAGAGGCCAGATCAGTTAGATCTCTGCTGCCTCCATGCTTCACCTCTCAGCCCCGTTTCATGATAATAAATTCTTTTAATCCCAGATACAACTTCTTCAAACATGTTTATGTGATTTTATAAACACAGCAATCCCAGGTGATTTGGGGGTGAGAGTGTTCAAGAAGATTAATTTCTAGCAGGCCTGCGCTTAATAATGTTGAGTTCAGCAGTATTCAGGTGGAAGATTGCCAGGAGCGAGTTACAGCGTAGCCACCTATTTCCAGCGAATTTAACTGTAAGTTAATTACTGGGATAATTATAGATATAATGGCGTTGGATAAATAAAGGATGACTCTAGAGTTTCTCTGATTTGGGGGAACAGCCATTTTAAACAAACAATAACAAAACAGTTGAAAAGTTTTCTGCAGTGAAGTTATTAAGAACTAAATAATTCTGGTTTAGTGAGCATAAGAAAATACAACAGTGGCCAAGCTAATCTGTTTGGTATCTTGTCTCCAACACTAACCAAAACAGGATGCTTCAATGGAAAATGTAACTCCTCCACCCCACATAATTCACCTCACTTTACTGTACCAAGGAAGGAGGATTTCTTCTAGACTTCAGCTGGAGATCAGTCCTGAACCTGAGACCTGAGGAGTAATTTTCTTGTGATTTTTATCTAAGCTAAAATTCAAAGGGGTAGTTGTGTTAGTCTAGTTCAGTAAAACAAACAAAAAAGGAGTCCTCTGACCTTATCTCCCTCTCTGTGCTTTTCCTCAGTGTTTGAATCTTTACAACTGTTTTGATTTGCTGTTACAGTATGACCTGTTCCTATCACTTACACTCCCCTACATTTATTTCCTACCATTCTGTAAATTTCCCCATCTTCAAACGTCTGACAAAGTGGGATGTTCTCCCATGAAAGTTCATACAAAAAAGAAATTTGTTAGTCTTTAAGTGCCTCAGGACTCCTTATTTGCTGTTTTATCTAAGCAAATGTTCCTGCAGCTACTATGTTAATCAAACTAGTGTCCAGTCCTTTTATGAAATATACCAAACTGCCTATCTCACATATATGCAGAATCTATTAATAACACCCCCAAGAACTATGTTAAAAGAACATTAGAGTCAAGCACTCAGAAGTCAGAACATGCCAGACTTAAGGGGCTGACAAACTGGTAGAAATTGTCCATCAAGTCCCAAAAGTTCAACTTGAAGTCTATAAAGAATTAAATGATGGTAACATAATTCACGCCAGTCAGCACAGTAGTATGGAAAATAGGTTTCATCAGACAAACTCAATATAATTTCTGGGATGCAATTACAAGTTCAGTTGACATATGTGAGTGAGTTGACATAACAGATTTGTTATACATTTGAGTTAGTACTTCATGACATTCTGATTAAGAATTAGCATTATACAAAATTAATGTAGCACATATTAAATAGATTAAAAATTAGCTAACTGATTGCTCTAAAAAACTAATGGGGGATCATCATCTAATGGAGGTGTTTCTAGTGGGACCATAATAGGATCTGTCACAGTCTAATGCTATGCACAGTCTTTATCAAAGATCTGAATATATATACATAATTGCTCTTAAGGAGAGGACAATCCTATAGAAAGATCTGGATCTCTCAGTAAAATGGGCTCATCTGAAAAAATGCATTTTTAATATGCTGAAATGCAAGGTTAGACATCTGGGACCAAAGAGCATAAGTCACATTTACAAGATGCAGGACTGTGTTTTGGAAAGTAGAGACTGTGAATGGCACATAGAGATCATGTTGGAACCACCTGAAAATAAACTTCAATGAAATACAATAGGTAAGAGATGAAACAGAATCCTCCAATGTATTAGTGGGGGGATATCAGGTAGAAGTGGGGAGGTGGCACAACCAATGGTTAAGACCTTAGTGAGATACCATTACTGGAATGCTATATTGAGTTTTGGTGTCTGCACTTTACTGAGGGATATAACAAATCAGAAAGGGGTCAGAAAAGAGCCCCAAGAATTATCTGAAATCTAGAAAACCTGTTGTGATGAACTGGGAAACCTCTGTATTTTGTTTTTAAATGAATAGAGACTATATCTCTGTGTGTGTGTTTATGGTGCATTACTTGCTAAGAAGTGAGATCAGAAGGGGTTGTTAGAGCACTGAGCAAGCAGGAAAGGTAAAACAGTAGCCTCAATAAGGAGTATCCCAGCAAACACTCAAACACAATAGCTAGATTTATCAAGGTGAAGAGGCAACTCTTTCAGTCAGAGCAGGTGACAGAGCTGGTTTTTCTAGTGCTGAGGCAGATACAGACCCTTAGTGGACCCAGGTGCCTAGAAAAGATTGGGTGATGAGTGGCTGTTCAAGGAGTGTCAGTGAATGCTGACAGGCTGGCAAGGAATTACACAGAGACAGAGAGAGGCTACTGAAGAGCAAGGTAGTTTCTCTCAGCCAGGGATGGGGATTAATTTGGCTCAGGGCTAGCCAATCCTGTTTAATTTTAAAGCCCTGATTTGCCATACCTGTGCTGTGTGTAGGGCTTAAAAGAAAATAAAAAATAAAATAAAATAAAAGGAAGCTCTCTAGTCAGGGGCTGGCTATGGAGGAGAGAAGTTGAACTGAATGGGGGTGGCAGAGCTGAGGCATGATGGTGGAACTGACCCTTGTGGTGACCCTTGGGAAGCAGTCCTGCACCAGGGGTTCCCAAGAGGAACAGGGAACTGAAGAGAAGCCTAAAAGGGATGAGAGGCTCTGAGCCAGAGAGAGGTTAAAGATGGTCTGGTAGTGGTTAGTTTTGTCTGTGGTGCTCACGTTCTATTCAGCATCCAGAGAGAAGCCTTGGGAGATGCTGTTTGTGAATGATGACTGTGATTCTGTTTGATTTGGAAGGGCTCTGCTGGTGGCTCATATGGGATGCTGGGGGAGGGACTCGAGTGACTGTGAAGAGGCCAGATGGGAGATGCTAACTTAGGCACAGAGCTGTTGCAGGTGGATTTGGCTATTCCAGAAAGGGATTCAACTCTTAAAAGGGCTAGGCCACAGGAGATCTGAACGGAGGTGACCAGCGGGAGGTGATGGCCCAGGGGAAGGCATGGGAGCCCTGCACCTAGCCATCAGGGAATACTGTCTGGTGAGTCATTTGTGTGCACACAGGGCTTGCTCTGAGCCGAGGTCTTGCAGCAAGGGGTTAAAAAAACACAACCATGCAACTGGACTTAAGGCTCCATTGTGTCTTTATTCTGACACGACAAATTGTCAGAACTAGAATGTAAGGTATGAGCTAACAGTGCAATTATTTTCATAAATCCCGTGAAATTCCTCCCTACAAATATTGCTAGGCCTCTTCTGCTTGTTGTGGTTTGCCACGTAGGGTAGCATTAAACCAAACATATCAATGCAGACCCAAAAACCTACCTGCAAGCTATGGATTAAAAATCTTTGTGAGGAAATTTACATTAAAATGTTAAAAATCTCTGCAGTCTTATCCTGAGTTTATTTTGCATGAAAGGAGTAAAAATAAATAAGAAGGCAGTGAGAGAGGTCATCTTCTTGACTCCTAACTGGGCTTTGGGTCTTCTAGGTCCTCTCCTATCTCTGGCTGTTCTTCCATTAGGTTTTCTCCTGCCTTCTCCTCATGGCCTGGGGAAGAAGCATCCCTAGAGGTCTGTCTTTGTTCCCTTGCTCTTTTGAATTTATGCCCTGTTTCTATGCAATCCAGTCTATTCACATGGTCTTACCTGTCCTTGCTCAGCTGATGTTTCATGAGCCTACTCGTCTTTCTCATGCTGATGCACAAGGCCTGATCATCACTTCAAACCCATGTGAATCCTGTTTTCAGGGTTTAAAGCGGAGTTCTCTTTCCATTTGCTCCTGCTTCAGCCTGACTCTGACTTTTCCTCTCAGCTTAAATGTTAAACTGTCCAGAAGTCCAAAACTGAATTGCTTCTCTTCTCTTAACCCCACTCCACTTGCCCCTTTAGCTCGGTTTACAAGAGCACCATTGTCTGTCATTCATACTTATAATGCATAGTTATGTTCCTGTCCCGTGGCCACACAACGACGCCATGTCCACAACTTAGAGGCTTTTCTTGTTGAACACAGGTAGGATCCATTCTTTTCTTTCTCCATGGTATCTTACTTATTCAGGCTCTTGCTTCCAATCTTGATTACAGAAATATTTCCTGTCTGGTCTTCCAAACTCCCGTATCGCCCCTAGTCGAGAAAAAACATTGCCACTGAAGTCCTCTTCCTTGCCTACTGTTTTGTCCATCTCTCTCACCGCTTTGAATCCCTGCATTAGCCCCTTCTGCTGTCATGAGAGATTCAGTTTGCAAGTTCCATGGGAACTGTATATTGAATATTAATGCCTTGATTATCCCTGCAATTTATATTACAAAGCAGGTAGAGTAGTGGTTGTTACACTTAGGGCTGGGACCCAGTACTGCGTTGCAGACCCTCAAGCACTGGGTCCTGACACCCTCTGCTGCCACTGTTAAAAGACTGGAATGCATTGCTCAAAGATGAAATTGCTGGGTCACAGGTGTAAATTATTTTTTTCAGCTGGGTCTCAGGGGAAAAAAGTTTGAAAACCACCAAGCTAGAGGTGGAAACTGGTCACCCATTCTGCTCAACCTCTGAAAGCATAAATGTATAGCAGGGACCTCAAACTTATCGCAAAAGACTGAAACACGAAGGCTGAATGTGCAGGTCCAGTTCCTGGTTGCAAGTGATTCTTCAAATGCTAAAGTTGTGGAGACAGAATAGACAGTTGATTTATGCAGAACCCACTATTATGTTAAAGAATTCCTTGATCACATGGGCTATGTTCACACACGGGGTTATTTCGATACAAGTTGTTTTGAAACAACTTGTATCGAAATAAGGCATTATTTCAAAATAAGTTAATCTGAATTAAGAAAATATTAATTCGAATTAAGAAAAAAGCTCAAAGCGAAATAGCATGTTCGGACAACAGTTATTTCGAAATGAGTCACCATCGTTTTGAAATAACATGTTCAAACGGGATTGTTTCGAAACAATCGTTGCGAAACAACAATACAACAATGCCGTTGTTTCGAAACAACGGAACCCTTTGTTTCGAAACAACACTACATCGTGTGAACATGGCGTTTCTTATTTCAAAACAACCTCTGTTGTTTCGAAATAAGACTGCTGTGTGAACGTACCCATGGAGATTGTTCTTGGGTCCCAGACTTCCTAGGTGGCATATAGCAGCTTAATGGAATCCCCTTTCATGCTTCCGAAGTAGGGAGCAAACAAAGGGGGCACAGTTGGAGTTCTTTTGCACTGGGACAGTTGGCTGGTGCTGCAACAGGAGTGTATATATTAAAGCAGGCTGAGTTTGTTCTAAGTAGTATTGTGGCTGAACTGGCCCCTACTGAGCCCAAGGATCAGGAAACTGCATGCATGGCACAAAGCCTTTTCCTCCACTTTTCCAGTCCTGCACTGGGGATTCTGGGCCTTTGGCTTTAGAGAACTGGCAATCCAAAGGAAATCCAAAGAAACTCTTTTGCATTGAGGCATTATTTCTCTTCATGTAATAGAAGAAACAATATTCTAGCTACAGTTATAGAAAAGCCTGAATTCTAAGAAGCTCTTCTGGCTTCTATTGAGTTTTATGAAATTATATTATTTTATCTACATTATCACTCTATTTATTGGACACTGAGAGTATGTTTGGTTTTGTGAACACCACTGAGGGAATACTAGGGGACCTAGACTGATGTCAGGATGAATTTGACTTCATCACTATTTCCAGGAGCTTATTATATAGCATATCTGCCTCTCAAGGGCAAATGATACATTGTTGATCAAAACATTATATTCTCTTGACTCAGTTATATAACAGTACATATTTGACAGAGTCCTAATGCAGTTTTACAAATAGTATTGGATTAACATACCATTGGCTTTCTAAACAGAAACTCATTAACTTTATTCACTTATAACAGTGTATGTCAATTCCTAAAATGAAAACTTCCCCTGCAATTTTCCCTTTGCCCTAAATTAATTATTTTAGGATTAAAATGAACAAGAACATTCTAATCCCCTGTATAATTAGTGACTGCAATAAATGAGGGAAAGGTTTGTCACTGAAATGTTTGCCAAATATTATTGATTTTAATGGAAAAAGAATTGTCTTACTTTGCCAAAGATTTAAAACCTGGCAGTTGAACAATGCATTCCAGTTCTGTAGACTGAGACCTGACATGGCTCTGTTTAGAACAATATACAGTTTTTATGTTCTTTAAATCAAGAACTTTTTTCTTTATATTTTTTAAAGCAAAGTGTGTGTCCCATCTTGGTAGCTTCTGAGTAGAGCTGGGTGAGAAACTGGTTTTCATTTCCTGGGAAATTGTGTTTTTTTTTTTTTCTATCTTGGAAAAAAAAATTCCCAGGAAATGAAACAAACAAAAATAATTTCAGGTCAACAAAAATGTTTTGCTTCAATGAAACAAATATTTTGCTTTGATTTTGACCTCTTCTACAATTAAAATGTTTTTAATAAAATCCCTTTGAAAAGTAATTTCAAAACAAAACAAAAATCAAACCATTGTAACGTAAAAATATTGAAATGGGGCATTTCAACCTTAGGAAAAAAAAGCTAAATAGTTTGATAATGAAGCTAAGCATTTCAGCTAAAGCCACATTTTGCAAAACATCAGAATTGAACAAAAGGGGCATTTTTTTTTTTTTGGTCAAGAAGCTTCATCAAAATATTTCCAACCAGCTCCAATTCTGAGTGTCTTTCTCTCCCAGTACAGTCAATGGAAGATCAGAGTCTAGTAACACAGGACAAGGCTTCTATAAGTTAAAAAGTTAAATGGAAAAAAATAGGAGAAATCTTTCATAACTTGCATATTTGATAACCTAATTACTATGATTTTTCACTTGGGGTTTTAGTCTCTGTAGAAACATTGTACTATGTCACAGAGCTACAGACTGATGCATTTTCTTTTAAAAACTCACATTGCTCAGAGTATCTATTGCACTGAAATAAACAATTTCCATCTGAAATATTTAACATGACATTGAAAGGCAACAACTTAAAAGTTGTAAAAAGTATACTCTTTTTTCACACCACTTAACTGGGGGCACTCACTGTCAAAAAATTCAGGCCAGATCTCAGTAGGAATCTGAACAGCTACTCCAGCTAGACACTTCTATGGATAATGAAGCCATCCAGTTAGATCAGATCAGATGACAAAGTGGATGTAAACCTTCATGCTTCAGGGCATAAACCTGAAGCTAAACAGCAGTTAGGAAGAAACTTCTCTTCGGCTGTGTTCACACAGAGGGGGTTATTTCGATATGGTTGTTTCGAAACAACTTGTATCGAAATAACACCTTATTTCGAAATAACTTAATTCGAATTAACAGTTTGTTGATTCGAATTAAGGAAAGAAGCTCAAAGCGAAATAGCAGGTTCAGGCAACAGTTATTTTGAAACAAGTCACTGTTGTTTCAAAACAACATGTTCGCACGGCGTTGTTTCAAAACAATTGTTTCGAAACAACGTTGTTTCGTCCCTGCATGGGGTTTAAATTGTTTCGAAACAACCGTGCATCGTGTGAACAGCCTAAATCTTATTTCGAAACAACCTCTGTTGTTTCGAAATAAGAGGGCTGTGTGAACACAGCCTTTATTTCTTAATTACAATTATTCACTCCTAGGTTTCTTATACCTACCTTGAAAGAAGTTAGTTAATCAGTGGTGTTAGAAACTGGATATTGGGTTGGGGTGAAATCTTCAAAATTGCCTATAAGCCAGATTTTCATAGGTATTTAGTTATCCAGAAATGCAGGCAGCTGCTTACTCAGTCTCAAAAGTGCAGAGGCAGATAACATGCCTATTTCCTTATTGAAATCAATGGGAGTTTGGCACCCAATCAGCATTTGCATTTTTCTAAAACCCACTAGGATCCTATTTGCATCTTAAGGTACCCAAATGTCTTTGAAAAGAATTCTGGCTTCCAGGAAGTCTTGTCCAAGTTCTGTGATACAGTTGGCCTAATTGTTCCGCTCTAGCCATTCCTGTTTTCCTAAGAAACCAAATCTGAATTGTGCAAATGATCTTTGTATGCATGATAGGCCAAACCAAGCCTCTGGATTTAAATGCATCTAAACTCTTTGGTGATAGAAATCTGGATCTGAAATGTGCAGCTCAAACCAAGTTAGTGGGGAAAAATGGCTGTTGTTTCTCTACTGGTTAGAAAAATGAGAGATTTTTGTGGTTTTCTTCCTGTTGTTGAAGACATGTTACTTTCCAGGCCTGGTGTGTACATCAGCATCATATTCAGAATCTGAATCTACAGTGTACATGTGTTATCAATTTCAGTTAAATAATGAGGGATCATTGCTGTAAGTAGAGAACTACAGTTTGTTGTCCTGGCTCATTATATATTTTGCCTTCATGCATACACTTATAAAGACCTAGAGACTGAGTTTTCTCCATGATCTATTACAGTTCCTAAAATGACCGCAAAGATGACATGTAAATTCTAGTTTAAACCACTCAGTGGCAACACTTACTTTAATCTTACTGTTCAAAGATATGTCATTAAATATCTTGTCAAGTGTCCTTTTTGGAGCCACCCAACTTATTTATACTTGAAGCATTTTTGAGTTCCCCTAATGTTAAAATAATGCAGACTCTGAAAAAGCAAATATCTCAAAGCATTCGGTACATTTTTTTCTGGATTCCTGATCCAGTTAGGAAACTGGGAGGGATGGAATGTGCTGCTCATTCACACATGGGTGAACACAGCTTTCCATCTGCTGATGATGCAAAATTGGCAGGGAGTAATCATTACAGAGAAAAAACTCCACAGAATGATTGGGACCACAGAAACAAGCAGATGAAGAGCCTGTGCAACTCAGTGTAGAGAAAATTAGAGTGGTAATGAGGCAGGGTACAAAAAAGAAGATTAAGGAATGCTTCTTTCAAAGTTAGTCTGCATAACATTGGGCCAAAGGATGAAATTCAACCCTTCTGTACAATGTTTAGCAGGAACAAGATGTAAACAAATTCTAGGATGGGGAAGAAATGTCATCTCTGAAGTAGAAAAAGTTATTCTGGCACTGTATAAGGGGCAAGTGAGAACACCTTTGCAATGCTGTATCCATTGTCAGTCAGCATATACTGGTATTCAAGAAACACTATGGGAGAGAAAGAGCCAACAGAATGAGGATTAATGTCTAATGGAACAAGCTTCAGTGCATGGACTGTCTGCAGCATTGTGGTTGTTGGGAAACTCAGGCAAAACAATCCGTCAACATCTGCAGAACTGCTCCATACAACAGTTCATCTAATTATAAAACTGGCATTTAACCAAAAGCCAGAGAAATGAGTTGTGCATAAGGCTAAACCATTCCTTTTTATGAATTGGGAATAGCAAAAAATTTACTGGAAAACACTGAAAAATAAGTCATCTAATGACATTTATTGCTTCCTTTACTCTGTGGATAATTTCCATCTCTTGTTTAAGTAGTGAACTTGATTCCTTTTTCATAAAGCTCTTTTAAAAATTGTTTCCTATTAAAGGTTCAGGGTGTGAGTCAGATATTCAGGTAGGCCAAAAGTCATCCTCATTCATAGAATATACTACTTTCTCAATAAGCACTGCCTTTCACCTAAAGACTTCAAAGTGCTTTGCAAACCTGCAGTGATTGTCTCCCAACACCCTTCTCAGATACTGCAGATTAGTACTGCATATATTTGAAAGATGAGAATAAAAAGAGACATGTACAGATGTTAAGTTTCTACCCCAAAGTGACACAAGTTAGGGGCAGACTCAATGCACCACCTAGGAGTCCTCTGCTTTAATAAACTAGACAATATGCACTAAAGAATCCCAGTGTTGGATCTGAGAGGTTCAAAGAAAGGAATTTAAATTAAAGCCTTTAATAAAAAAGACATCAGGGAATATATATATTTTTTATCATTCCTTTGAAAGGAACATGACTTTTCTTTGCATCAATACTAAATCATTGTAGAATTAGCTACATAATACAATAGTTTTTCTCATTAAAGCCTATAAAACATTAATTTTTCTCTAGAACAAAATTAAGTAAAAATATATATGCTTTGCCTTACTGTTCTGCTCAGATGTTGATGGTATAATAATAGTCACCATGAATGCCTTCATCGTAACTCTCGACATAAGAACAGCAGTCAAAAATATAAAAAAGAAAAGGCATATGCATTGCCTTAAAAGTTCTTCAGCAGTGTTTGATAAATGATCTGGAGCTTTATCTTATGTTCATCAGCAGAATGAGAAAGATCTTTGCTACATCAATATTACTTTGGCTCACATGCAAATTTATCTTCATTTAACAGTGGGGCATGCCATATATGACTTTCTCATCCAAGCACAGTCAGCTGCAAATGAAAATTAGCAGAATGCAATCTGGTTTAGCACAAATCTGTTTACAGGCCAGAGACTTCACATGATTTCTTTGTATTGCAAAGGGAAAAAAAATCTATCTGTAGCAGACCAGAGGGGAATACCCCCCGAGTTCTGAGTCCATGCTCAGATAGCTCCTACAACTGTTAAGTAATTAGGGCTGACTTATGATTTAACCCTAATGAGGCAAGAGGAAGCAGCTGGAGCCCTGCCCCAGGAGGGTATATAGGCCTGGGCAGGCACACACTGTATAGTTTAGGTAGACAGTGTAAGGGGGCAGTTGGTTTACCGGGGGGGAGTAACCCAACCCTTGGTTTCTGAGGGTCCTGAACAAGCCCAAAGAGGGTGGGTTAGAGTTGGGCTATGATGGAGCTTCTGGGAAGGTGGGAGTGATCTAACTACTGTAAATAAAGGACATAGGTGACAAGTGCTGAGTCAGTTGTGAACAGTGAGGGAATGGGACCTGAGAGGCCAGAAGAATGCAGGGGGGCTGTGACTTGTTACACCATTTTCATTACCATAAACTCAGAAATCTCCTGTTCATCAAAAATCTTCCAGTTTGCTTTATGATCATGTAAATAATTTTACAAGAATCTGTCTTCATGTGATGCTAGCTCTAACTATATTACTATAACTTAAGGTTTACTATTCATTGCATACATTTATTTGGCACCCATCAGTTGGGTATCTGGGCTTGCTGTATGTAGCTTAAACTAAACCAGAAACATTCCCTGTATGGACAGAATTAAGATAGTATAACACTCTTTAGCACCAGGAGTTAAACACACAAAGAAATACTTTACCAGTGTGGGAAAATGAGCTGTTCATGTCTGAGGATTATTAGCCATCCTTCCTAACTATAAAGACCTGGCTCAGGATTAGACAATTTCTAGCTGTAGCAAATTCCACTTAGGAGGGTTTACTCCTGTGAATAACTTGCACCTTAGTCCCTGGCTACTTTGAGCCTCTTTTTTGGGACAGTTAGCCCCAGTGTTCAAGGGATATTTGCAAATTGCATAGCATGACAGAGAAGTAGAGTTAATCTCTGGGATAGCTGGACCGCACAGCATATGGGACTCTACAGACAATAACAGCAGAGGTACATTAGCTTGAATTTTGCTTAATGTTTTTCCATTAGTGGAGTTTTGTGTTTAGAATGTATTCTGTAGTTCAGTGACACTCCCTAATTCTGTCTCTGAGTTGTTGACATGGCATTGCATAACCATCATAAGCAAGGGCAATGGCTATATAAAATAAATGTGTGAGCCTGCAAAAACTTAGAACTACATGCATATTTATTCTTATGTGGGTTCCCTTTGGTTCCATAGAGGAGTTGCACATCATAGCATTGCAGAGATTCCTGTAGTGTGAAAATATAGTATGGATGAGACTGTGGGTTGCAGTGAATAGGGTTGTTACTGGCCTTTTTGAAATGGATGTTTTTAAATAGGACACTTTAAAATTATAACTGTTTATATATGTGTGTTTTGTTTTTGTTTAAGAAAATGGAAAATATTCTAGTTCCCTTGGGAAGCGAGTCACATTTTATACACAAATTCCAAGCAATATTAATGGGAATGATGTGTATATATATGGAGAGGAAAATAGACCCTCAAGTTGTTATGGACCAGATGGAGATATGGGATGGAGCTGTGCAGGTTGAGGCATACTAACTTTGGCCCATCATTAACAGCTTCACTGGTACCTTGCAAGATGATTCTATGTGCCACCATCATCCCAAGGCACCAACTGCCATCTGATCTGCAAAGAATCATAGCTGCTAGTCCTGGGGATGATCTTATGTCTTTTGTCTAGACTGGAGGAAAGACATGGCAGTATTTCTAATGAGGTATTGAAAACTGAATGGTCAGTGACTGACTGAGTAATAGAGGATAAGTCATAGACAAAGCATGCTAGTTGAAGGTTATGTGAATAAGAGAATCTACATGAAAGGCCAGTTACATAAAGTTGTTAGGCACCTAACTCCCAATGACTTCAATGCTCCAACGTCACCCAGGATCAGCTGCTGAGTGAACCGGTGAGACTTATTCATTCTAAAATGGATTTGATTAGGCAGAAGCCAGTCAGGGTAGAAAGAATGGGCTACTTCCTCCAGCATGCACTCCTGGGTGAAGATGGGACATGGTTGGGGAGACTTAACCCAAGAACCCCTGACAGCTTATGGCGCTAACTCTGACTGCACCTTTTCATTAGAAGAATAGAAGACTGTTCTATTTTACACTATGGGATTTAAAGCCCAGGTGGCCATGCTTAATTTGCTGCTGTTAAGTCAAAGGAAACTTGCTTCATGTGATGCTCCACTGGTTCCTGGAACCTGTGATAGAGAGCCAGCATGACAATATCTGGGGAAAATCAAGACTGCTCAGGGAGTTTCACTGGTAACTGCAAACTGGTTCTTTAACAATTCTCAGTTTAAAAAAAAAAAACAAAAAACACCTCACCTTGTTTAAGGGCATCTATTGTGTGAAAGAAATACAGAATTTGGCCTATCTATTAGATAATCACAGCTTTTGACTTTTCAGAACAAACATTCAGCCATGGTGATGTTAATGAAAGAAAATATGTACAAGAATGAGTAACTGAGGTTTTAGTTTGAGAGGCAAGACCAACAGTCACAACAGATCATTATTTATAGCCCATGCCTGCTCAGTTTAATGCATTGAGGGACAAATTAAACAGTATGATAAATTAAAGTGATAACTCATAACTCAACTGTTTTATTTCCATCACAACAGGTTTTCAGTAAGAAAGAACATCATGGCACTGAGACTACCAAAGAGTTGGGACTAGTTTAGTTTTGCAGAATCTTCTTGGAATACAACCTGGGAAAAAGCTTATTAATTTCATTATTTGTTTCTCAGTGTATCTATCTCTACTTGTATTTATACAGACTCTGTGTGTATGTGTAATATACAAAACTGAAAGATACAGATACAAAAAGGACAGAATAAAGGTACAAAGGTATGAGACATGTACTTATGTGCACTCTGCAACTCACCTGTGTCGAACTTCCCCCCATCACTTCCCAAATGCATGGGAGATATTTATCTTAAATCAAATGAAATGTATTCAAAAGGAAAAAAGTATATAAAATTATGTTGGTGAAATGAGACCACCATGGTATAAAACTTCCTTAATTAATGACTTAATTCTGGGACTGTAAAATAATTGCTGGCATGAAATAGATTCTGCATTATTCCAGAACTGACCCACTGAGGTACTTTATGTATATTTACTCAAGAAGAAACTCCTTGTGTAGTAGGATTTTGCTAATTTGATGTAATTGAGCAGACAGATATAGTTCCAAACTAGTAAGTCACTCTAGTCTAGAGTGAAAAATGTTATGCTGTAAACAACATTACATGTCATCACTTTGCAGCCTTTAGGCTAAGGTCAAGTGCAGCAGCTGTTATCAGTTTAATATCTGATGCATCCCTTGTATGGGGACAGAAGTTGAGGCAGTATTGACTAGTGGACAGAGTGCTAGCCTGAGCCTTGGAGACCTGTTTTCTATTTTCAGCACTGCCACTGGCCTGTGCAAGTCACTTTTCCTCAGTTTCCCACTCTAAAAAGGGGAATAATTATGCTTACCTGGTAGGTAGGATACTTTGACATCTGTGGGTGAAAAAAGCTCTCTATATAAGAGAGAAGCAATGTTATCCCAAGAGGGAAGACTCATGCTTCTACAGGACATACATTTGTGTTCAAGTGCGGGTATAGTGTTCTCCTTTATATACAGATTTGGTTGTGTGAAAGCAGGATTAAATCTTGACTGTGGATTCTTTTCCCATTACAACAGGCGATTTGACCCCATCTTCCTCTACCTGCTGTTTCCCAGTGTTTGAATCTTAACAACTGCTTTGATTTGCTGTTCCAGTGTGACCTGATCCCATGACTTACACTTCCTTGCATTTAATTTGCTCCCATTCTGTAAGTTCCTCATCTTCAAAGTGTCTGACAAAGTGAGATTTTCTGCCACAAAATCTCATGCAACAAAGAAATGTCAGTCTTGAAGTGTCACTGGACCCCTTGCTTGTTTTGCAGAACTAGACTAACATGGCTACTCCTTTGGAACTTTATAATGTGTTCACTGATCATTGATTCTGCTGGTGTGAAGCCTTCGGTTACCACAGACACACAGGCCCTGTGTAGTCTCTTACACATCATAAACAGGGGCAAATAACGTTAGTGTTTCCTAAAGTTCTTGGTTACTTGTTTGTTTCACGCAGCTCTGCCTCTGAACTCCTTCTGCCTTGGAGAACATGAGCTATTTGAAGGAGAATTTAGATCTTTTTATTTGCTTTTGGTTCGTGCATTGATCTGCTGCAGCACATGTACCCAAATTATTTTTGGAACAGAAAAAGTGGTAGTTCTTTTGTTTTGTGTCTTTCCTTGCACGTCACTGTAATCTCAGGGGTGCTGAATATGTGATGTATCAGAGACTGGAAATCTCACTAAGAGCAACTGTGTGGCAAATGTAAATTAGCAGTAATGGAAATAAGGTTACTTCCAAGCTGGAGATAACTGACTTTTTCACTCTGTTTCGTGTACCACCTGCCAGGTAACAGGAGAGGACTCAGTGCTTCTAAAATTAAACTGACTCTTTATGAAGAGAGCTATTTACAGAGATGCTGCAGCTAGGATTCTAGTCATGTTCTGTTCAGTGATTCTGAGTCAATGAAAACACTGAGTTTACCTGAAGGTTGTCGCATCACTGCTGGCTACTAACCCACAATGTGCTAGTAATGACACCACTCCTTTGGATGGTTGCCTGTATTTTCAGTGACTCCACCAGGGACAATGGAACTGTGCATTTCACTAGTTTCACAGACTGCACATTGGGGCCTACTTCTGATACTAACTGACCATCTGGGTGTCTGTCTCCTTGAAATATAATCTGATATTCTGTTAGAATGCTGTCCAGGGCCCATAGTGACCATTCTTCCTCCCCTTTCACATTGAATGTATTCTGGCATTACAATATGAGGAAATCCATAACTAGTACACATGTGTTTCAACTACTATAAACTCGCAAGTTATGTCTCTTGCTTCATGGGTTTCTTATCAATGGCAGGCATTTTCCCACTAGTCTCAGAATGGTTTTATTGTATATGAAGTGCATTAGGTTCATATTTCTCCAATTTAATATAGATGCTTATCTGAGTTTCTGGGATTAAATTGCATCTGGCTGCACAATCCATCTGGGGTTTAACTGGCTGTTGATCTAATACATAGTTGCAAATATGGTGGCTGAATGGTTGGCAGCCTTCTTCCTCAGTGTGTGGGCACAGAGGGTGTTTCAGATCTGCTGGGAGTGGACTGTGGATATCATCCTCTTCATTGGAAGTCTCTACATCCCAATCACTGCATGCACTTCTGCTTTTCTTCTTGGGTAGCTGCAGTATTGGGACACAAATTGGTTCTGTTTCTCACATCCTTTGCACCACTACCTATAGGCTGGGCAGTTTTCTTTCCACCTCTAGCGTTGCTTTCCAAGTATGTACATGGCAGCATGATGTCTACATTCCTCGTTGGTTGGTCTCTGTCCTAGGATCCTTCAGCTTAAGTCTGTGCACTCATTTGGCACTATTGGTGGTTGTTACTTTGATCCCTTCCCTGGATGATTTTCAGGGTAAATCTCCATCTCCCAACACTTTCTCCTTGTGGGGAGCATAGATCAGTGTTCACATTGTACTCCCCAACCCAAGCCAGAGAAGTTAATGATCCAAACAGCGGAACAAATTCAGTGATAAATCCTGGTCATATGCCATCTGAGGCGTGCTATGCATACTCTAAGAAGCAGCAGGGAGTCCTGTGGCACTTAAAGACTAACAAATTTGTTAGTCTTTAAGTGCCACAGGACTCTTTGCTTCTTTTGCTGGACTAGACGAACAAGGCTGTTCCCTTTGAAACTTGCTAAGAAGAAGAACATCCTCTCATACAAGTGGAAATCATGTGTCTCACAAATAACTCTCCCCCCACTTAGGGAAACTTTAATGTCTTCAAAGTTACATATTGATGCCAAAGTTCTCAACTCTAATGTCAGTTTCTGTCTCCTCATTTTCTTGCTTTCAGGTTTTTTAAAAAAGCAATGCTCAATGGTGACAGGGTGCACGAAGTACTTTCTTTTATGGGACCAACTTCTGTTGGTGATAGAGACAAGCTGTTGATCTTACAGAGTCATCTTTGGTTCTCTCTATAGTATGCTGCTGTTTGGATTCATGATACTCCGACATGTTTATCTGCTGTTCCAGTGTTTCAGGAATTACTCTTAGACTATTTAATTACTTCCACCAATAAAATAGTAAATGAGCTTTGTCTGTTCCTCACCTTTATTCCACGTGGGCAGCTCTGTGTGAAGGTCTAATGCTTGACTACATGACTTCCATTTGGGTGAATTGTTTTTTGTTAAGCAATTCAGCATTGCTATTGGTCTCAGTCCTCTCTGCTGCCCATTGCCTTCCAATCACATTCTGCTTCTTGCTGTGGATCTCACTAGACTGACCACTGCTAGCATGTTTCATGTACCGTATTTGGGTTAACAACATAAGAGGTCTCCATGTTTGTAACAGTACACTGATGTGATGGAGCCTCTCAGGAATCGTGGTCTGAGTCCCCTCTGGTCATCGCTGATTTGGAGTCTGTCCTGGTCCAGCCCAGGTCTCCACACTACTGTGCAGCCAGCTCCCAAATCCAGCCTGAGGGGGTTTGATCCCTGCTCCACCTAGTACTTCCCCTGTGGGAGCCTGCTCCCCAGAAGGGTCCTAGGGGAGTTCCTCCATGGCCCAAAGGCCTAGCACCTGCCTTCCAGTCAGAAGGGATCCTCAGCTGTGATGGGAGTCAGGAGGGCTTATTAGCATTTAGGTTCACAGCATGGAAGATTGGTTAACTGGAGGTTACAGCAGCAAACACCCAAGAGGAGCAGGGACCCTGCTTTGGGGATCCCTTTCCTTAGAACCCTGCCATAGCATTGCTTTTCTCTTCCCTGTTCATGCTCCGGCCTCTCCCCTAATCCTTTGTCGTTTTTTTCCAGGCTAGGGAAACTCTGCCTCTTACTCTTAACCAGTCACAACCTGTGTGACCAGTAGGAAGGGGGGTGGGGTCCGGGTAAGGCCTGCCTAAGAACCAATCTGCTCTCCAGTGGTCTTTGCAATAATCACACACCCAGCTCCCTACAGAAAGCAAGGGAAACTGAGGTACAACCCCTGACATCCCAAGACAATTCCAGGAGTCTCCCCACTCCATTGCAACTGACTTTTTATTAAGAGAACTGTTTAGAGACCTGCAACAACTACAGCTAGAATTCAAGCCATGTTCAAACAGACTGATTTCCTCTCTTGCCTACTCCAAAGTATTTCCTTCTGTTTCTCCCTCCAAGTTCCCTGCAGGTTTGCTACATTTTGGAGCCATAAGTAGGGAAACCTTAGTATTATTTCCATTTATTTTAGAATGAAATGTATGCAAATGAGGAGTTGTTCATGAGCCATGAAGTCTATTCCTTGCAAAACTTTATCTCAAGACATTTTGTCTAATTTTAAGCTCAAAACAAAATGCAAGATCTGTCTTCCACTGCAAACTAAGCCGAGGTCTATGGGAGCCAGGCTTGTGTACTCAGAATTTCCAAACCCATGCTCAGTGACCACACTGAATTTTAAAACTGGGTTTCTAGTGGTTGCACCCAATTCTCACAATTATGCTAATGCACCTACATTGCACTACACAGACTTTCTGATTTGACTCTATGGTTTTACCTACATCCTACTGCAAAATGACAGGGACTAAACCAAGTTGGTGTAGAACACAGGCTCTGATGCACTCATCCCAGTAGGGATCTAGGACCAGGTTCTTAGTTTTTGGTGACCTGGATTGCACTGCTTTGTGTGTTGTCAGAATGGGGGCTTGGGCCCAAACCTGAATCAGAACCTAGACTTAATGTGCGGTATAGACATACCCAATGAACATAGAGACCCAAGGGAGGCAGCTTGATCCTCCCTGATTTTTGGGGCTTTCTGAGGCCCTCTTGACATCTGTTACAGGCTAGGTCAGCTTCCAGAGCTGGTTGAAATTGTGCCATGGCTGCCACAGTCCCTATGGACATTGTGGAAGACAGAATAGCCTCTCTCTGCCCTTAGTATTGGGGTCTTCTGTGGGGGTTGAGAATGTGCAGATACAGAAGTTGGACTGGGTTTATTTAAGCAATATTTGTTCGGTGCTGTACTTTTGTGTTTCTGTTCCATATTCGATTTACAGCCCTGGCTCAGCATCCCACAAGTTTGTGTAAAGCATAGCAGTAAACACTTAACTATGTCAACTGAGCAGCTAACCATTTTTGGAATGTGGGTTTGGGGGCCAACTTCACTCTAGCCCTAGTCGCTGCAGCTAGAGGCTGACCACCCAGGGGAATTAGTTTCCGGCGCCACTGGCTGAAAGACAGATGGATGGACGCTCCAGGACACTGTCTCCTAGTTCTGCTGGTGCCACCAGCTAACAATGATTGAAAGCTAGTTTGGAAAGAAATGCATCCCCAAGCTACTTCCAGTGCCATCAGTCTGGTAGAGGGGTGTGTTAGGTGCCAAGTTGTTCAGCAGGGACTTCACCAATAGAAACTTAGGTGTCCAAAGAGTTTAGTAGCCTGCAGGGTTAAGCAGCAGCTGAGCAGGGACTTTGGGAATGTCTGTGGTGTCCAAATGTTGAGTCCATAAACCTAAACTGGCAACCATGTCTACTTGTGGATCTGACCTTTAGAAGTTCTAAATCCCATTTTCAAAAGGACTTAGGGTCAGATTCGCAAAGGCCTAAAGATTCAAATAGGCATCCAGTGGAATATTCAAAAGTGCCCGATGAGGTTGGGCACCTGATTTCCATTAAAATCAGGACTTAGGCACACAAATCACTTAGACATCTTTGAAAATTTTACCCATAATGTTTTGAAATGTGGAGAAGAGTAAGTGGAATATGTGCCCTGAAAGTTCACCTCATAAAACTTTTCTTGGCATCTCCATTTTTGGAATGGAACATGAAACTTGTTGGCATTTTTTTTTAGTTAAGGTATTTATAGTTACTGAAGCCAAAATATTGTTAGTTTCACTTATGTTCTTTAGCGCTGCACAAGTACATGAAACTTTGACAGCACAATGAGAGAAGCTAATATATACCAGTATATAGAACAGCATAAGTATAATAAAAAAAAACCCCTAGAGCAATGTACTTGAAAAAAGGAAAATATTTCAATAAACTGAGGTTACTGTAACTGGAAACTCCTGCACAGGCTGCTTACCTGATGGGGGTCTATTGATAAAAGGTGCGAGAAGGAAAATATGAGGTGTGGGAATGGAAGAGACAAAGGCATGGGAGGAAGACTAATAAAGGGAGGAAGACTACTGAAGAGGAAAAGAATCTGTAGATGGAAATGAAGAGAAAGGGGTGGTGATAACAAACAAAAGGAAGAGAAATAGAGTAAAGGGAAGTTCCAGTGGAGTAGCCATGTTAGTCTAGTTCAACAAAACAAAAGTGCCACCAGACTCCTTGTTTGTTTTGCTGAACTAGACCAAGACGGCTACCCCTTTGAAACAAGCAGCCCTGTGACACTTTTAAAGACTAACCAATTTATTTAATGCATTTTATTTAAGGAGAAAAGGGATTACATAAGTGGAGGCATAAGAGACTGATGAAACAGTGGAAAAGGTTAATGGGATAATAACCAATTGAAGAAAAAAGAAGGGGGATAAAAGGTGGGAAGTGGGATCTTCTCCCTTGAAAGCTCATGCAATAAATAAATTTGTTAGTCTTTAAGTGCCACAGGACTCCTTGTTTGTTTTGGTGAACAGGACTAACGTGGCTGCCATTTGGAACTTGGCAATATTTTTTTTTGAGTCCATCTCCCCCAAATATAACCAACACCTGTAAACTGTGATTACAGCATCATGCACAGGCCAAAGGATGTTGAGGAGAGTCAGATGGATCTTTGAGGCACCCCCAAATTTAAAAAATAAGCTGTAGGGGTTCAGGTTACCACTAACCTACTGCAGGAGATTTAAGCTCCTTCAGGGAAGAATGTCCCGAATCCTTTTCTGTCTTGTGCATCAACTAAATTGTCAGCACTAACAGTTTTAAAGTGTTCACAATGGGCCAAATCATGTTATCAAGTGTAAGCAGAAATTCACATTGGTCTCAAGGAGGAATTTCTGCTTCAGAACTGATGGTATATTATGGCCTACTGCTTTGTTTTGTTTTTGTGACGATCTAATAGCTACACTTCCACATAACAGCTTCTCCAGTCTTATAACTGTGTTGCTTTTATCAGTCCCTCCCATACTAAGCCCTAGTCTACACTCAGGCTGGTTTTCAGCGGCAGTTGACTGGCATTTATGTAAGACATTTGAAAAGCATTGTGTAAATTCCGGTAACTTTCTTAGCCACCAGGACACGCTTGAGAAAGCCGACCACAAATGCCTTGCAGTTGGCTTTCCTGTATGCCTCCCAGTCCTCAGGACTTAAGGAGCTAACTTTCAGGAGCGCAGCAGCGAGTTTAAACTTGCTGCTAAGTGCTCCCAGGACGCTGGGCTGATGGTGGTGATTTTGCCATCGTCAGTATAGACATAATCTAAGATAGGCCATGCAAGAGGCAAGGTGTTCATCTAACTCAGCAAGTTATGAAGAACAGCAAAATATTTAAAAACCAATAAAGTTAATTGTACTGGCAGTGATGTAGGAAGCAGAAACACAGCTTAACTTCTGGATCCCAGGCTAAATTTATAATAAAAATTTAAAAAAAAACCATTTTTTTAATTTGCACATTGACCAAATTTCATTTGGAGATGTTGGAAGGCAGTAAATACAGAACCTCATGATATTATTTTCAGGTTTATACTGCACTTCAAGATTTTCTGAAGAGATGCTACTCCTTTTCCTTTGAGCTTATATAACTCATTATTCATGGGTCTGTGAGTGCTTAACAAGCACTAACAAACAAAGATTTATTCAAGTCATAAATTTTTGTGAATGTGTTAATACTTTTAAAAAGTCGGGCGTGCTACTGAAATGAGCCAAATTTCAGTGTTGCAGATATGATTTGCAGAGACATTTTGATTCTCTAATTAGTTTATCTATTATGTTTCTTTGGTGAAATCGAAAGAAACAACCTACAAAACTAATCTTGATGACATTTCTTCACAGAGAAATGGATTGCAACTAACCGCAGGGGCTGATGCTGAAGTTTGCTTTTGACTGGCTACAATTTACTGCTCAGCCTTTTCTGGTGAGTGGAAATTTAGATAAAAAGTTGCAGATGTTTCCTTTTCACATCTTTTGATATGAAGGACCAGATTTTTAGGCAGGCTGACTTGCCAGAGGATCTTGCCAGAAATGATCTACTGAAAATGACAATAGGGGGATTAAATCCCTGACATTCTTAGAAATGGCAGAAATAACAATTCCATAGTAATAGAAACTTTTATTTTTGTTTTAGGTTTAAGGCTGTGTTTTGAATGATCAATTTCAAGGGCTGATAATCAACCTCTGGTTTGTGAGGACTCATAAAATTTATTCCTTACTATTTTTAGGGCTTGTCTAAATGCAGAGACGCACCAGTTTAACTAAAAACATGCTTTTAATTTAAACTGATTTAGATAAACAGATGCAAAGAACTGAATGAAATGTGCATTTCATTTTAGCCTATGTCAGTTAGGAACACATTTAAGTGAATCCATGAAAAGACACTTAAATTGAAGCAAGAATCTCCACTACCAGGGTATGTCTACATAGCAATTAACCATTCACAACTGGCTCTTGTCAGCTGGCTTGGGAGCAGGTTAAGGGGCATTTTAAGTGCAGTGTAGATGTTTGGGCTCAGGCAAAAGCTGACAGCTCTTCATTTTCAAAACTCTTGGTAGATTGTGAGAGTCTGCTTCATGGATGCCACACTCTGCTTACCTTGCATCTATCTTCTTTAGGTGGCCTACCCACTTTTTCCCATTTGCTTGGTGAAATATTGTTCCTAAAGGTAAAATAGATTTTAATAGGAACAAATGCTGAATTTGTTAAGAAAAAAACAAACAAACTAAAGGAGTCAAATCAGATGTTTCATTGTAGGCCCATTAGCTATTCAGAATCTACTACAGCAGTCATTTAATTTTTCTGTGAAGTCATAAATAAGATGATTTAATTTTTTTTTAATGCAGACATTTTTTACAAATCAGATTAATCCATTGCCTTGAAAGGACACAATCCATTTTGTTCATTTTTTTATCATTATGAAGATTTAGCTGAAAAATAATTGTATGGAAAATGGATTTCTTGAATATACTTGTGAATATGAAAATATTGTTTCCTGTAATGAAGCATTCTTGCACATTGCCCTCCTGTTGAGTAATATTCTTTACTGTTGTTCCTATGAAGCTGCCTCATTGACCAGAGTATTTTCATCTAAATAACATAATCACAAATTTAATTTCTTTGCTGGTAACAAATGTTCTCAATCCAAGCATTAGACATACCCTAATATAACAATTATATTTAAAATGTACTTAATAGAATGAGATGCTACCACTATAAATTTTTCCTTCATATCCTTCTCTGGAAACAGAGTGTTTTTAGGTTACGTACTATGGTGCTGAATTTCAGTAAATCAATAGTCACCAGTTGCAATGTCTTTTAGTAAGTGGTAATAATTTCTAAATGTCAATGAAATTTGCATACTAAGGTGCTCAGGCGAGGCACTGAGAAGCATCTGACAAAGTGAGATTTTCTCCCATGAAAACTCATGCAATAAATAAATTTATTAGTCTTTAAAACTGGCATGGTACTCCTTGTTTGTTTTTTTCCAAAACCAGAGTCAGTTCTGAAAATCTGGCTATTAATTTCTGCATCTCCATTAGCAAAACGGGGGCAATATTTTGGTATCCTTATTTTATTACCACCTGTCCTGAGTGTAAGAAATCTTTGCCTATGCCTGCCAGGGTATGCTCACCCTTCAGGCACTATTCGCATTACAACATAGCAACAGCACGCTCCAACTCCAAGTCTCACCCTGAAGTGTCCAACCTCTGCTCTGCTGGACACTCACAGTATTTACAAAGACACTATTCCTTTGGGTTCTAACGTGTAACTGGTAAGCTAGCGACATTGTCCCTTTGGGAACAGAGTACCTCAGCTTACAAGTTACTTCTTAGAACTCAAGTTCCGTTTAAAATGCAGCACTTGGAGCATATCTACACTACAAAATTAAAACAAACAAGGAGTCTTGTGGCACTTTTAAAGACTAACAAATTTATTTATCATATGAGCTTCCATGAGAGAAATCCCACTTTGTCAGACCCTTCAAGATGGGGAACTTGCACTTCTCTGCATTTATTTTTCCTCTCCTTTTGTAAGTCGTAGGGTCAAATCAGACTGTTTCAGCACATCAAAGCAGTTGTCTAGATTCAAACAGTGCAGAACTGATCATATGACTTGCACTTCCATGCATCTTCATCCACACTTCCATTTATCTTCTGTGAACTCATTTGAGATAAATAGTATTAACCATATGGAATTCTTTGGGCTAATGCTTTAAATAATCAGGCTAACATCATCTGGCATTATTTAATCCTGTCTCTGAGGCCTATGAACAGTCATCTCTTTTGACCCTACTGTCAAAGGGTGAACATCCATGCACCCCAGGGTATGATCTGTGTAACTTTTTCATTTACTTTTGCAAAGTAATTGTGTGATTTGATGCCAGAGCTGTCATGCACAGTTCTTTTATGAATGCTTATAATATAATCTGCATAATTTATCATAGTACCATGTTTCCTACAGCAACAGATGTGTGTATTCATGTGGAAGGCTACATGGCTCAGGGTGGAGGGGGACCATGAGAGTTGTTTTCCGGCAGCAAGAGTGTACGCTGGAAAGGTGCATAACAAAAGGATTGCCTTGGCCCAGGAAGGAGGGGCAGGGTGGAGACTGGAAAAAAAGGAGAGAGAGGGAACAAAAGGAGAAGCTGCTAGCTGGGCCAGAGAACCAGCATCTTACAGGTAACTGCAAGATATAGAGCCTACCCCTAGTCAGGAGGGCCCAAATTGGCTAAACGTCACTAGGAGCCAGTTTGGGGGGGAGGGGTTAAGAAAATGAGAACAGACTAAAAAATAATCTTGGAAAAGTGTTAGTAGAACAGTATGCAGTTTTTATGCCTTTTATTTTCTGGTGGTCACTTCTGAATCCTTTATAAATCGGTTGTGCTTTGATTTGCTATATATTCACTTAAAATCATATTCTGACCAATAAAGTAGTACTTGTTTTCAGCTGTGTGGACTTTAGATGGTATGAGTGAGGGAGGTTGGGCATGATCTATTTCTTTACTACATGGATGGCCATGAGTATATGGTGATTGGAGGATCCCAGTCCCTGTAAGACAGAAGTTCCTGTTGTTGTATCTGGGACTGGGGATGCTCACTGGAGGGCTGTCGTCTGAGTGGCCAGAGGGCATGCACTTGCTGCCTAGGATCAACCACATGCCAGAGTTTAGTGTGGACTGACTCAGGAGTAAGAGTCACCTGGCAAAGCGGGTGAATCAGGGTTCAGAAGTGGAGATCCGGGGGGGTACATCGGACTGATTTTGGGGAGCAGTCTGTCACACCTGCCTACACACTTCAAATACTGATCAAAAAGATTAGTTCAGGTTTATTATTGTGTTGGTGCTGAGATTCTCCAGCCACTGTCTATTGTCATTTCACCCCTGTTACACCAGTTTTGTGCTGGCACGACTGTACTGATTTCCTGCTGGCTGACTTCATTGTAATCACACGAGCACAGTGGTGTAACACAATAAAGAATCAGGTTCAGATGTGTAGATTTTTTATGTATGTAGTGCTGTGGTAGTTGTGTCTGTCCCAGGATATTAGAGAGACAAGGAGGGTGAGGTGATATCATTTATGGGAGAATCTTCTGTTGGTGAGAGAGGGAGACATTTCTGAGCTTCACAGAGCTCTTCTTCAGGTCTGGAAAAGTTACTCAGTCTCACAACTAAATGCAAGATCGAAAAGATGCTTTGGCATGCAAGTGTTAGCTTGTTCCAGTCTAAAGGACTATTCAATGTGAAGTGACCTATTAATATCCGTGTAGTGATAAAACAAAATGGGGGGTTAGTGGGTTCCAGATTGTTGTAATAAACCTTAAATTCACTATCTTTGTTAAGACCATGATTTTTAGTATATAGCTAGGTTATAAATTTAATTCTTAATTTTAACTTTTTGATATAGCTCTTGGGCTAGGCAATACTATTTCAATAGATTTTTTTGCTTCTGATGCATATTTCTGCTCATACATTATATAGGTATATTTGTAGATTTGATGATGATTTGTTATTATGATGGTGGTGTTTGCAGAGTTTTCATATGAAGGCTGTGTGACAGAAATGCTGATCTGTGATTGCACAGACCTTAATTGTCAGAGAATGTATGGGAGGAGGAGCTTAAGAGTTTTACTGAGAACCCCGTACCTAAAATAGGAGCCTAATTCTCAGAACTCTGATGCAAGACTAGAAAAGTAGCAATGAAATTTAAATGCTTTTGTGATGAATGAGAGATGAATGTAGCATTCTAGCTACCTGTGAGACATAAAGCTGGGTTTCCACCTCTGATCATTAAAGGATGTCAACCTTCTGAAATACTGTGCTGATGCCAAGCTGGTAGCAGCAAAAAGTGAAAGTGTTTCCAAGAACTTGAGAATCACATGCCATGGATAAGTGTCAAGACTGCAGATGGATGCTGTACTAGACATGAGGAAGGACTACAGCTGATGTAGATTTCTGTTTTCATCTCTCTACAGTATTCAAGTATTTTGTGAAGCAGTTCTAAAGAATAATTTCTCTGTCATTATAGGGGGAACTGGAAGTGGCCCCACTATTTTTGTTGCCTTATACCTTCCATTATAAAAGAAACAAAGGAGGAGCCCTATGGCACTTTTAAAGACTAATATTTATTTTTCTCCTGAGCTTTTTGTGGGTAGAATATTACAAAGATTCTTGTGATTTTTTTTTTCAGAATCTCTAATATCTCATTGTTTTTCCGAAGGGGGAAAGCTAGAGAAGTACCTTTTCTTTGTCCAAGGAAATTTCATTTGGGTTTAGGAGACTTGTAACCTGTCACCATTTCCCTTCTCTTGTTTGCCTTCCTCAGGAAAGCTCCTGGAAACAAGGAAAGACAAGTGGAGCTCCTCCCTAATACTACAAATGGGCCAAGCTCACTATCCCAGTAATGCAGTCACCCAGTGAGGCACCCTACATGGGGTGTAATCATTTTCTGTTTTTTCCATTGGACCTTTGCTTTGTTCAGCGCTAAGGGAGGAGGCACAACAGGATAGCACTGAGGTTGCTTGGGCAACCATAAATCTGTCTTTTATAACTTTGGAATACTTGACATTGCAATGTGCATAATTGCCTTTTAACATAAATATTTGTGTAGGTGATGTATGGAAATATGGTCTGTTATTTAGATATGGAACTGGGAGTCAGGCCTAGGATTAAAGTTGTAGTCCTGACCATGAAGCTGACTTGTGACCTTGAGGAAAGGCCTTGCATCTCTCTATGCTTCAGTTCATCTGCCTTTTATATTGGGTACAATGATATCTGAGTTGGGGTATATAAGGAGCAGAGTTACTCTTGGGATTGTGAGGGCATGATAGCTGCATGTGAGGACACCGATTGGCAGCTAAAGTAATGGGTCTGGAAGTGACAGCAATAAAGCAATCCTGTGGCACTTTTAAAGACTAAGAAATTTATTGATCACATGAGCTTTTGTGGGAGAAATTCAGCAGAAGTGGGATTTTCTCCCATAAGAGCTCATGCGATCAATAAATTTGTTAGTCTTTAAAACTGCCACTGGACTCTTGGTTTGTTTTTTGCTGAACTAAACTAACATGGGGACTCCTCTGGGGCTTGTCAATAAAGCTATGTATATTTTTTCCTTTCAAATGGAAGGGGTGAGAGGAGCAGGAGCCCTCCCAGTGGAAACAAAAAATCTGATGGCCACGGAGGCACTTTTTTCACATTTCTTTTTAAACATGTAAGAGCTGTGCCGTAGTGTTTTCAGTCAATGTTTAAGGGCACTATAATAATAGTAAATACTGAAAAGAAACAAAATAAAGATTTGGATGGATACAGACCTGCATGCTTCCTGCTTCCGTCAGGTGTTGGGAAGAAATATTTCCAAAGCTATTCCCTAACTAAGTTCTTCTGGAGAGAGTTGTTACTGGCTTGATGGACATCTGGACCCAGTATGGCAATTTCTATGGTCCATTAGATGCTATATGAATTTAAAGCGTTATACATTCTTTGTTGGCTTTAGGTTTCTGAGGATTCAGTCTCATTTTCCATACTCACTTCTTTCAAGAGTTCACTCATTCTTTTCAGCTGGGCTACTCACTGAGTAATAGATTCAGAACAGGGTCATCTAATACAACTGGCTACGTTAAGAATTAAATTGGGCCCATCATGCTCCCTGAACTAACATGAATACTGCAGGCTTACTGAGGAAAGGTTACTTGATTTCAAGAGCCTACAGGCACATCTATCAATGAACATCATGGACATTTAATGCTTATTCTGCGTCCACTAAGCTAGAACAATTCAGTTAGCCTCTGTTTTTCCTAGAGTGTTCCCAGGTTCATGTGAGCCACATACATAAATCCATGAGCACAGCTGCAAAATCCCAGATTAGTAGCACCTAACACTTAAAAGAAATTGATAAATAAGTAAATAAATACAAATTATATTGCAAGTTGAACTCCTAAGATTCCAGGCTATGATTAAGAGTAAATGGTTCCATGTCTAGTTGGCAACCAGTAACCAGTGGTGTGCCTCAGGGGTTGGTCCTGGGGCCAGTGCTGTTCAACATTTTCATTAATGGTCTGGATGATGGGACAGATCGCATACTGAGTAAGTTTGCGGGTGACACCAAGCTAGGAGGAACAGTAGACATGCTGGCGGGCAGGGAGAGGATTCAGGGAGGATTCAGGGAGACCTGGACAAATTGGAGCAGTGGGCCAAATGAAATCTCATGAGGTTCAACAAGGACAAGTGCAAAGTCCTGCACTTGGAATGGAAAAACCCCATGCACTGCTACAGGCCGGGGAGCGAGCAGCTAAGTAGCAGCAGTGTAGAAAAGGACTTGGGGGTCATGGTGGATGGGAAGCTGGACATGAGTCAGCAGTGTGCTCTTGCTGCCAAAAAGGCCAATGGCATACTGGGCTGCATCAGTAGAAGTGTTGCCAGCAGATCGAGGGATGTGATCACTCCACTCTATTTGGCACTGCTGAGGCCGCTTCTGGAATACTGTGTCCAGTTTTGGGCTCCCCCCTACAAAAAGGACATGGACAAATTAGAAAGAGTCCAGCAAAGGGCAACAAAAATGATCAGGGGGCTAGAGCACAAGCCCTATGAAGAGAGACTGAAGGAACAAGGCTTATTTAGCCTGCAGAAGAGAAGTCTGAGGGGAGATTTGATAGCAACCTTCAATTACTTGAAGGGATGCTCCAAGGAGGATGGAGCTCAGCTTTTCTCAGTAGTAACAGAGGAGACAAGAAGGAACAATGGTTTCAAGTTGCAGCTGTGGAGGTAGAGGTTGGATATTAGGAAAAACTTTCTTACTAGGAGGGTGGTGAAGCATTGGAATGGGCTATCTAGGGAAATGGTGGAATCTCCATCTTTGGAGATATTTAAGGCTCGGCTAGACAAAATCCTGGCTGGGATAATTTAGTGAGAGTGGTCCTGCTTTTTTTGGCAGGGGGTTGGACTAGATGAGCTCATGAGGTCCCTTCTAACCCTATGATTCTATGATTCTAAGACAAGTTCCAAAGGGGTAGCTGCGTTAGTCTAGTTCAGCAAAACAAACAAGGAGTTCTGTGGCACTTAAAGACTAACAAATTTATTGAATAAGCTTTCGTGGGAGAAAATCCTGCTTCATCAGATGCTTGAAGATGGAAAAGTACTGAAAATAATTGAAAAGACTAAATTCTTTTTTTTTTTTTATTGATAGACTATATCTTTTGCTGGAGTACATCTCTGAAATGATACAGTCATTGGAAAGACTTAAACTTATGTCTATGGAAATATATTTATTTTTGTATCTACTGACTTGTGGGAAAATATTATTCTGAATATCATGATGAGGTCATGGGAGCTGATGGGGGGAGGCGGGGAGCAACACAGAGAATTAGTTTGGTTTTTAAATGATTTGAAATATACTGTTTGCTATTCTGATTCAGATGTACTTTGACTCTAGTAAACTTTCTGAGTGAGACGTTTACAGAATATACAAAATTTAATAGGGAAGGTTTAGTGGCAAAGTGTCATATTAACAATTTCCTTCCTTTGTGTGTGAAGAAATTACTGGATCTACTGTTACCACACCAAGAAACAATTAGAAACCAGAAACAGTTAGCTGAGGGAGAATAGACCAGTTCTGCTATTAGGGAGGGTTAGTAATATGAGGCTGCTTGGTAGTCTGTTTGTACAAGTGGACTTCTGTTACTATGTCGTTATGGCTGTTGCATGCAGAAATATAAGTACGCTGTTGCAGGTTATAGTGGGACCACCAAGCCTTCAGCCGTTGGATGAATTGTGACTGCCGAACAATTTCTACAAAAGTGGACTAAATCTTGGTTCTTGACCTCAGATCAAACCAGAGCATTTGGTATGACTCATATTTGTTGTGGAAGAATGTCCTCTGCTTTTTTTATTGATCCTAACATCCATCTCACGGGGAATGAGTTTGACTAAGTTGTACAGGAGTAGCCCTAAAAGTTTGTCTTATTATCCAAAATTTATGAGAGCATAATGGAAACAATATTACAGTGGAATATAAATACATTAAACTACCAAAGATGAAAAATATACTAGGCTGCAATAGTGTGACATGAGCAAGAGTTTCCACTGGGTTTTATTGCAAACATTTCTTACAAATCACATGAATTACATGTTGCTCTCTGAAAAGAGAAGATTTTAAGATAATTGATATTTCAGCTAAAAGTGTGTCCTGCCAATGGACATGGTGAGTAGGAGGCTCTTTGTAATGACACAGAAAATTATTTGGCTCCAGGTACACTAGCAATTAAGCTATTTTTAACATCCATTCAGGGGGACTCCATTGTTGACAATCATTGTCAATGGTAAGTAAGCTTTTCCCATTGTTGTTAGATATTCAGCATACTCCTGTTCCCTGACACTAAAGCTAATAAATTCTTGTAGTGGTCTTGAAAACGATGTGGTAGAGGTGCATGTGCTGGCATAGTAATTACCATCTACGGTGTGGCTTTAGCTGACAGAAAAATCAGTGGTTCATCGCAGCTCTGTCTTTTGGCAGACAGTACACTATAAAGAGCTCAGGATTCCATGGTACCTTATTTAACAATTGAGAACAATCTATTTTTCCTCTTTTCTGTAAAAACAAAGCTGAAGGGGAGGGATGAACTTCGGAAGGATTCAGAATAGCATCCACAAGTTAGGAGAAAAACGTCTCATAATATTTCATTCCTTCTGCTTCTATTCCACGGTAAACCACCAATGACCCTCATTATTTGTATACCTTCTTGACCACTTCATGTTTAAGTGGTTGAAGACTGTTGCAGTTGGGAAAGAAGACCTATCATTTCCTGAAACCTGTTAGGCCTGAATTGCATAAAAGTCTAATTCTGAGGGCTTGATTTGGATTTTTTCTGAGTTTTGGGATGGGCAGTGTGTGAGAACCTTACAGACAGCACCTAGCAAAGATCTTTTGTAATAAGTGGGCCTTTAGGTTTATCCTAATTGTGAGCTTACTTGTGAAAAGTGAATGAAAGTTCATAAAATGTCACAGCCCATAACAACAAATGTTGATGTGAAAAAGGGAAGATGCACTGAATTAATTCAAACCAAAAGGTTTCCTGGTACAAATCAAGGACTGTGCTGAGATCAGGCTTGGGAGACAAAAAAAGTGTAGAACCAGAATCAATGAACCAAAACTGGTGTGTCAGAAGCTAAACCTAATTGGTGGACAAAATAATGAAGGGATGGGCTATTCTGTCTGGGCTCCCTAAAAAGGTTAGGGGTTGGGGCAAATGAAACCTAATTGCAACCATTGCTGCCTGAAAGAAGGGGAAGGTACAAACTTTATCACGGTTGCCAGACCCAGAGTGGGCTAGGGCCTTGAAATTCACTGTGACGTCTCTGGGCATTCATCATCCTGATCTTTAGATGTCCTGACAGGATCAGGCCAAGAGAGGAATCCGGATGACATCACCACCTTCACTGGGATGTGAGACTTGTGTGTTCTTTTCCTATCCCACCATATTTCTTATCTTTCCTATCTTTCTATTTTTGCTTTCTCTTTAATAAAAGTCTGGCAAAAACGACACAAAACACAAAAATTGTGTATTGTGCAACACTGATTTGTAGAGCCCTGATGATCTGCAGGTAACCACTTCCATGGCTGCGGATCCTATTTTTATGAATGATCCCTGCAACTGCTGCTACGATCTGCATCGTCAGCATGCAGGAGGGAACAAGCAAGCACTCCAGCTCTGATTGGTGACCTGCCAGCCAATTGGAGTCTCAGACACAAAAGACTGGGGCTTGGAGAGACACATCTCACTGTCAATCAGTTAGCATTGTGGCCTTTGATTGGCTCATTCCCCATGCCTTCCCCGCCCACTACTTCATTTTTTTGTTTGTGGTTCATATGCCAGGCTGTCAATCAGAAATTTCATTGGTGGCCAAGGAAATCTGACTGACAGCATAGCATGCCGTGTTAGTTTAGTCCATCAAAATAAACAAGGAGCCTGGTGGCACTTTTAAAAGACTAACAAATTTATTTATTGCAGCTCTTGACGTAAATAAATTTGTTAGTCTTTAAAAGGGCCACCAGACTCTTTGTTTTGTTAGCATTCATCATTTGTCTAAAGTTAGTGCAACTGTCCTCCGTAACTATGTGATATAGAATATCATGCACATTTAAAAGTCAGCTAAGAAGGATTCTGGATAGTTAGCTCACTTAAAACACAATGTTAAAGGACTCTCAAGTTCCAAAGCAACCATCTATGAACTTTTCACTTTAAAAAATGATGTGGAAGTTTCTATGTCTGGGTGGCCAGGGATGATTTATGAGTCAGACTCAATTGTTTCTTCTGTGTATTGTCTATTGCTATAGCCAAGTCTTCATTTAAAATATAGTCACTGCTGCAACTTGGAGCAGAAATACGAACTTCAGTGAAAACCTTTTATATTAGTAGATTCCTGTTTCACAGTTGACTAAGAAACATTTAGAAATGTTTCCACTATGCAAAGTTTTGAATACAAATTTTGTGCACAATGGATGAAGCTTTCTTTTTGAAGTCCCAGTCTGGGATTTCCATCTCTCCTTTCCCATAGCTACCTCCCAGTGTTATAGGAGTGGTGATGGCATGGAACTACAGTTAGTTCCCAAATAAACTCTAAGTGCAATGCTCCCCCCTTTCTACGATGGCCCACCCTTTTTTTGTCAAAATTTGTTTTACTATTGTTTCTATTGCATTGTCATGACTAGAAGAAAATGTTACTAAATCAGGGTTTATTGTTGGAGGTAAATGCTGAAGACCTCCCAATAACAGTAGAATGTTTCTTTGTACTGTAATTTCATCATTCAGTGAGGTGTTTTTGCTTTTTTTTTTTTTAAGTCAGTAGCCAGCTAACTTTGTAATAGATTCCAGGAATCACTGGTTGGCATTATGATCATCTCATTTTAAAGTAATAGTTCCAGCTTGTTACTCATCCCCATGACTTTCCAAATTATACTGGAAGACCAGCAAAATGAAGCATTTCTGAAACCAAGTGTGGCATGTATTGCGAAAGAGGGTGAGCAACAAACGTGTTCATGAGAACAATCATTCTCTTATTTAAGAAGGCTAAATAATGAGAACCAATAGTGTGTTGAAAAAAAGGCATTGAAAAGCTGGAAGTATCCTTACTTCCATGGACTTTGATTTACGTGTTCTTTCACTGGGATAATCTACAATACAAAAAGGTATGCCAGTATCACATATCCCTGATAGAGGCACATCTTATGTCAGCAAAAGGAGGTCTTTCCCCACTATAGTTAAACAGTTTCTGACCTGACTTAAAGTATACTAGCAACAAAACTGTTTTGGTAGTTAAACCATTTTTACACACATACATATATGCTTTTGCTGGCTATGTCATTTAGGAGCATGATTCTATCCTTGCCTCCCCACATTCCTAAATCGTATAGCCACTATCCTATGAAATTTTGTAGTGTAGACCTGGCCTAAGATTTTACATCTCATTCTTGACTGGAATGATTGAATGTTTCATAAGATACACCCAATGCCATGTTTACTGAGCCAGAATATTGCATATAATCAGTAAGATTTAGAATTCAGCTTTGCACTGAAATTTATAAGCATATTCTCTGGAGTTGATTATTCTTTACAAGAGTGGTTCTTGATCTTTGCAATGCATGATGTTACTACTACAGTGAACCTTAAAAAATGTCTGTTGTGAACTTTATGTTGAGCAAAGAGGTTATTGTTGTTACATTAATGGTATTTCTGATATATCAAATGTGTCACTAGTTCCAACCCTCACGCTTCCCCAACACCAGCCTATTCCAGTTTCTGCACAACACCTTCAGAGCTAAACCTCACAGTTCCCATTCAGACTAGCTTGAGAATACCATGGTATTTCTGAATCCTCCTGGAGCACAGAATATGAGAAATATGAGAAAGCTGCTGTTTGTAAGCTTTCCAGCTCTGTTTCTAGAGTGGAGGATTAGACAAATTTAGAGACCCACTGTAAAAGCAAATCTCCACAATGTATTACTGAATTGTCTGAGATTGCCTTCTCACTAATGGCAGATTTACTGTTACATTTGTACTATTACTAACATTTCTTAGGGCTCAATTGTGCTCCCATTTAAATCAGTGGGAGGTTTTCCATTAGTACAAACTAGGTCTGAGCTTTCATTAATGTAGGGGAGAAAGCTTGGGATGCAACATGATGGGGGTGGGGGGATTGTCTTTTGTTCATGTGGTCATTCAAGTACTATAGAATGGGAGCTCTTCACATCTACTTTGAGGCTGCTTAGCTCTGTTTCTTTGGAAAACATCTTGAGCTTCATAGATACATAGAATTTTTGTGGGTAGAAGAAACCATTAGATCACCCAGTCTGACTTTCTGTATCACGTAGGTCATAGACTTCTATCCAGTAATAGTCCATCAGCCTCACAAACAATAAAATACATCCTTTACAACTTGAAGACAAAACACTGCAAATGTATACTTAATACTTTAATGGAATCATCTGTATGTGGGTACAACATCCACTTACCTCTGTCCATCACACTTCAGTCTTCTAGATATGGCTACTTTAAAGAGCCTCTTTGGCATAAATTTGCATGACCCAGGGAAAAATGATCTGTGGTTATTGTTAATGAAAGGGCACTAACCTATCAGGCAGGTAATTCAAGCTGAAATTTTTGTTTATGTTCAGTGAGAAAGTGTCATTGATAGCTTCATGAAAATCTGTTACTGCAATATGAGTTCCAGTATTCAAATCACGTCAGCTAGGACTGAAGTCTAAAATGAGGATGTAGTGAATGTTTTTATGAACACCAGCTTACTAACTAGGGACCACTGCACTTCTTTGTGCTGGCATTGATAAACGGAAGGTGAAGGGTAAACTGGAGATGAGAGCACTTTTAGCATCATTACTCCCTGTAGGAGGAATATGAAGCAGTTGCACAGAATTGAGCATCTTGTAGGAGGAGGAAGACAACGCACACAAAGCATGCAGATCTAACAATATATGAACAATTGATGCTGTTGGGGAAAGTAAATTCTTATCTGAAATTGAAATCCTCAATTGAACTAACAGACATCTGTGATATATTACATGCAATAAATCAGAGCGCTGGCAATAGAAAAAGTTCTTGGTACAACTGCATAGCTCTAACTACTAAAAAGATCCCTATTTGAAGTAAGCTGATACAATTTTCATTTTCAGATAAATAGAAATATCCCTGCCAAAGTAAGATTGTTACTCTTTGGCTCATGAATATATTGTATCCCAGCAAAGGGACAGAAAGTACTGCAGTGATTGACAAGCAAATAGCTTAATAAATAAGCCTCTTGATACATGCAAGATGTTTAAATTTCTGAGGTCTCTTAAGGGTTTCTTCTTGGGGGAAGAAAAGGATATAGTTGCTTTCTTCAGTTTTGAGATTAAATATTTTAAAATTTTACCTCTCAGCAGGGGCTAGAAATATTTCTCTTTGCTGAAATCTCATCTCCAGCCTTTTTTGAATTTCCAAGAAAGCATGCAACAATGAATGGCATTTACCAGTGCTATAGATAAGGTTCCCCAAAAACACATTTTATTTAGTTTTGTTGAGAGTTATTATTAGGTCAGTTAAAACTATTTCTTTATGAAATAGGATATGTATGATAAATGGTAATTGACTTATTATACAGCATTGTGTGATAGGTTTTAATTTTTTATGTCTTTTTAGATATTTCTTTTGGTCAGGTTTCATCTGTTATACCTTAGGTCAGTGTTTCCCAACCAGTGTGCCATGGCGCACAGGTGTGCAATCAGGCCTGAGCCAGTGTGCCACAAATTTTTTTGAAAAACTACACAAAGAGCTCTGGATTGGCTCATGAATATTCATGAGTTCATTTGGAAACTATATGGTGGTGTGCCTGAAATTAATTAAAGGAAGCAAGGTGTGCCGATGCCCTGCAAAGAGTGTAGTGGCTAGCACATCTGATTTATATACGGAAGGTCCTGGGTTCAAAGCTTAGGGGGTTGGACTAGATGATCTCATGAGGTCCCTTCCAACCCTATGATTCTATTCTATTCACTGCAGAGAAGATGTTGGGAACCACTGCATTAGGTACCTTTCCAACAAGCAAGCTGAGGCATGAAACTTACACAAGTAACAGATAGGCATACCAGACCCACCCGGACAATGGTGCTGTAAACAATCAATAAGGCAGTCACCAGGTGCCTATTCAGAAACCCTGATTTAGATGGGAACATTCCCCAGATTTTCCGGCACACACTCTGCTTACTTGTTAGGACTCTCCTCTCTGCCCCATTCCCCACCCTAATTGTATTCATAGGATCTTTAATGTAATTAACATTCTGTATCAGCCATTATAATCTCTGCTCTCTCTAGGTAGAACAATGTCTGTTCTTGAAGTAAATAGATAAAGAATTCCAAATGGATTATGTAATTGTTAAAGAAGCATATATATTTTACCACTGTAACATCACCAGTTGGAAGCTGAATCCAGTCAGCCTTCCTTCTTGGTACCTTGAATAAAAAACTCTTCAGTATTGTCTGTGTGGCCTGGTCCTTTTGGAGGAACTCTTCTAGCTTTACATGTGAGAGGCTGCTTCCCAAATACAGTCTGATGTGCTGCTGTGGCCCCCTAATCTCCACTCCTGAATCCTTATTCACCTGCCTATCTGAATGACTGCTCACTCCAGAGTCTGTCCACACCAGACTCTTGTGTGTAATTGGTCCCAGGCAGTGGGTGTGTGCCCTTGAACCTTACAGGTGACAGCACCCAAGCAAGCATCTCCCAGCACCAGGGTTTGTATGGATCTTCTTTAGCGGGAAGACAGGATTAATAGAATCTTGAGAGATATTAGGAACTCGAAAGAACTTTGCGGGAAAGGAGGATTTCCTAGGAAATACATGGAGGTGAACGCAATGCAAATGACCAACCTCAAATCCATCCTCTGGAAGCTACACTTGGTAGATGTTGACCACTGATCACCTGCTCCTGAAAACCCCAGATCAAAGACCCCCTCAACTGTAAGGGAGGACTAGATTTGTCATGAAGCTGCTAGTTCTGAGTTCAGGTTGTTCTATATTTGTGACCATAGAAGAGATCCCTTTGGGAGGCTTTGGAGGACTGCAGCTGCAAAAGCACATAGTGAAGTTGGGGTGATCATTTAATCAAGCCCAATTTACCAGTAAGGAGAAATCTTACCAGTGCATCATCAAACCTTTGCTGACCCTTTTGAATTTTCATCCATCCTAGTCTTTCTTTGGCTCACACTGCAGATGAGAATTAGGACTTGTATTTTTAAAAATGCGTGGCAAGGATAGATCCTGTTTTATTGCACTAAAAATAATGCAAATATAGTAACAGCCTCAGCTTGAGTCCACTCATTGCTGTTTTCAGTCAATTGTTGTCCTCATACTCTAAAATGTGTAAATGAAATTTGTCTTTCATCTTGGGTCAATGACTTTGCTGTCCACATGTGAGTTATGGGGGTGCAGAACAGAGACAAGAAATCTGCCAAGAAATGTCAAAGAAAATATGACCAACCTGTTCTTTCATAAAGAAAAGTTTTGGGTATTCAGCATTCACACATTATCTGCAGAACACACTTATTATTCTGGGGATTTACTGAGAAACTATATAACTTTAAACAGGTCTCTCAATCCATTTGTATGGATAAGATCTCTATTTTGACATCTGAAACCTATGTCTCCACCTGCCAAAGCTAGTTCGAACTTGTTAGTTCAATCTAAGAAATTCAAGGTTAATTTGAACTAACTTCAGGTTAGTTCAAACTAACCTTGTGCTTATAAGTTTGAATTAATAACATGTTCTAGTTTGAGCTGACACTTAGTTCAAACAAGAACACATTTTTAGTTCAGACTAACTGCTTTAGTTCAAAATTATTCAATTTGAACTAAACATTAGTTCACATCCACACTGCACTCTGTTTGAACTAAGTGCCAGTACTGACTAGTTCGGACTAAGTGTTCCTTAGTTCGACCAAACAAATTTCTTAGTTTGAACTAAGGAAAGCCTACTGTGACCATGGGCTAAATTAGTCTAGATTAAGTTTCCTTAATCTAGGCTAATTTGCTAGTGTAGACATAGCCCTTGTTATCCAGAGATAATGGCTTCTCCCATTCCTTATAACTTTGTCACAAGTGACACCTTACATCTCTGTCTCTTTACTTATTTCTTGGGCCAGACTTATCTACTGTTTCTTTTTCTTCTTGGGTTTTTATAATACTGTTTTTGCCTCCAGTATTTTTAGAAGCTCTCTTATAGTCTGAGACAAAGGAAATAGTTCCTCTTTCAGTGCATAGGTTTCTTTCAGCAATTTTTATATGAGAGGATGATGCATATTAACCTTTCTTTGAATGACCAAGTGTTTTCCCCAAGGGAATCAAGATGAAACAAAATGTCTTGGGGTAATGAAACTTTTGGACTTTGATCAGCAGCTGCATTCTGGAAAATAGCAGAGACAAATTTTTTTAAGTTGGAAAAATTAATTACACTGAAGGAAAAATTCAGCATCCAGTTATAAGAATCAGCTCAGTAAGTAGTGATTATTTGGCCCATTGCACCAAGGCAGCACCATTTTTTTACTTGAAGGAATGCTTATTCAAAGGGCAAACTGCAGTTTGGGTCATTTATTGCAATAAATAGATAAATAATTGGAATTACTAGTTGAAAAATACAGCACCACTGATCAACAACAAAGAGGACAAAGCTGTTTGTTTATTTTGCATCAGCTTCATAGGTTGCAAAACAATTTTATTAGGACCAAGCTGTAAATATTTACAAAAGTGTCTCTGTAACCTTGTTGAATAAAAATAGAACAAACAGTCTTATCAGGAACCACAAGAATCTGGAACTATTGAAACCTAAGCACATGTATTTCAGTGATTTTTGAGGAATGTAATTTATTCTGAAGGACCTGTGACTCATATAGTATGATGTGGGTCCCTTAGGCTTCAAAACTGGCTGATGTACCCTTTCTCTTTCACTGAGAAGAAATTAAAACTGTTTGTTTTTTCCCCTTCCTTTCTCATTTCAAGTAAGGCATGGTAGTGAAATTACCAACCCCCTCACATACCTCCATATATTGATTCAAGAGATTGCAATCATCCTTGACGCCAACAGTGATGCACATGGTGGAGTCAAATTGGGAACAAAATGGAAACATTTTAATGAACACATCTGCATGTCTCTTTTCTCCAAAGTGTGCTACTTTGGCATTATTCTCTATATAATGTCTTCAACTCAATCCTTCCTGAGCAGCCTACCATGGAGGGCAGCAACAATCTTCCCTACATACTTTGGGGTAATGTTTTCGTCAGAGGGAAGTATGGAGTGATTAGTCCTCTGCTTCCTAAATGTTGAGACAGCCCTTGCAAAAGGCTGACTTTCCTATGCTGTCTTCTCTACCACACTGTGGCTTTGATCTCTGGAAGTTCATCCTCTTTTATTTGTGTCCTGGGGTTTGGTCTGTCCAATGTATAAATAGACATGGCCCGTTGAAGGGTACTTATATTTGAAATCATTTCATCTTTGACCCCAGTGTTAATGAAATGAAAACCAAACCTGGCACAATTAGTTTCTACCTGAATTGCAAAAGTTGTGTGTGCACACAGGTGTGCATGGATGCACAAGAGTGTTGGTGCATGAGAGAAACAGATATGCTTGACTGTTCTGGAAAGAAAGGGAGTATACTTGGTCTCTGTTGGACTTTTGTTTATGCCTATTTAAGGACTCAGGCAGTACGTCTGGTATAAAAAGGACAGATGGAGAAAGAGGCAGGACTGGGAGAGCAAAGGTGCTGCAGATCAAGAGTAAGTGTCATTGGCAGAGATGTGTGTGGAAGTTTGCTCAGCACTTCTCCCCCTTCTCAGCACGGAGAGCCAGCGCTATCTGTTTCTTACCGAGCACCACATTCTAAGAAAAGGAAACACTCTAAATGAGCATGATTAATGAAATGTGCATGAAATCTTAATATCCCTACAGATAGATTCTAAAGTCTTTCATTTATATTTAAAGTCATGTAGTAACCAATTACAAGCTGTTCCAAGAACACAACATATTTTCCACACTGAATACCTTTTTTGGTATTGCTTTGAAAATCTTGACAACTACAACAATAACTACCATTCACGCTGAGTGACAGCTGAACATAGAGGAGAAGGGTGGGCTGCATGAAAGCGGAAGCAACTCAGAAATGAATGGAATATTTTAATCCGACTGCCATCTAGAAGAAAGACGAAGTTCTGCATAGGGAAACGTTATAACAAGAGTCCTAAAGAAAGTGCTTTTGAATGTTTGGCCTCTTTCTCCCCAGCATTACAGGAAAATGCATTGTTTACTGTGACTCAAGTGAGGATTTTTTTAAGTGGTGTAAAGAAGGTGACCAGATATTCTGATTTTTCTAGGGACAGTCTTGATATTTAAGACTTTGTCTTACATAGGTGCCTGTTACCCCCCATCCCTGTCCTGATTTTTCACACTTCAGCTGATCACTCTATGTACAAAGGGTGCAAAATAACGCTGAAAATACAGTGGCCAGATACACCAGACTGTATAAAAGCATAACTGCTTTATGTAACCACCTCTTGCTGGATTCCCTTTTTACCTTCCAGCAAACACTTCTTGCCTCAAAATTATCAAATGCATCACCAATGGCATTAAAAAATAAAGTCTAATTTTGCTCTGGGGTGAGTAAAAGAGTTACATTTTGGGTAAGTAGAAAAAAATAGTTTGATGTATCTTAAAGTCTTTAAATCATGGTTTGAAGACTTTAATAACTCAGTCATAGGTTAGAGGCTTATTGCAGGAGTGGGTGGGAGAGGTTTGGAGGCCTGCATTATGTAGGAGATCAGACTAGATGATCATACTGGTCCCTTCTGACCTTAGCGTCTATGGTTACGTCTATATCTAACTGGTTAGTTTGGACTTGCTTAGTCCAAACTACGTAGTTCAAAGTTAGTTTGAACTAGCCATGCTTTTTTTAGTTTGAACTATCTTTTTAGTTCTAACTAGCCACGGTTCTTTTAGCTTGAACTATCTTTTTAGTTTGAACTAAAAAAGTGCAGCTAGTTAGAACTAACCACTAGTTTGAATTTAGTTCAAGCTAGCATGACTACATCGTGCTAGTTTGAACTGAAGTATGAACTAAGTTCAACCTAAGCAGTTAGTTCAAACTTACTGTTTGAAATAAGTAGTTCGAACTAAGCTGTGCTAAAAACTTTTTAGTTCAAACTAGGCAAAGCCTAGTGTAGACAGGGAGCAAATTAGTCCAGATTAAGGAGGCTTAATATGGACTAGTCTAGTATAGACATAGCCTATGAGTCTATATTTACATATATGTTGCCTCTCTAGTGTTCTATGGAGCAGTATCAGAAACTGCTAACAATAGTTCAAGCCTCTCTGTCCATACACAAAATGGACTGCTTCCATTGCTCATTATGATCATAGACTAAAAGGCGTTCTACTTGACATACCAACTGTCAGCATTTTGGAACAGCACTCGTTTA
Organism: Podocnemis expansa; assembly: GCA_007922195.1. Lineage (NCBI taxonomy): Eukaryota > Metazoa > Chordata > Testudines > Podocnemididae > Podocnemis > Podocnemis expansa. The sequence goes on along the minus strand of ML682007.1, from coordinate 20,391,423 downwards.
AAATTTCAAGCCATATCCACAAGGAGAAACTCTTTTCTAGGCCCCCGTGTGCACTGAAATCATAATACCTCCATCTGAGTCACTATGACATCAATGCAAATGCATCAAATGTTAAGTGATGCTAGGAATGCAAAGAATCAAGGCTGTTTCTCTTCTTTCAGTATCTTAATAACACTTCGTAGTCAATACGCGATGTATGGAAAAGCTGTGATTTCATTTTCCAATAGAAAGCATTGCAAATAATGTTCTGAATTGCAGTGTGATGGAAACCATCTTTGCTACATTTAAAACCCTCTTTGATTCCCCATGTCAGCAAGATACTGGCATTATCAGAAAAACAGTAAGATAGCTGTGTAATATTTTAAAACTCTGTCAAACCATAGAACACCTTAGGCACAGTTATTGATACTGATGCAAATGAATTTGAGCAGCAGCTATCCTCTTTTTTTATGGAATTTTCCAAGTCTAGCCATACTATTAAAAGAATAAAAGTGAAAGAATTGGGAGAAAAATAAAGTTCAGAATAAGAAGTAGGTGGAGAGCAAAATACTGCATTAGTTTTAACAGCCTAAGACCTCCAAGCATGGTTGCAATTAAAGTGGAACCAGGAAAAAGAATGACATGATTGGACAGAAAAATGTGACCCCATCTTTGACATTTATAGAGCACTGGTCACCAGCACTTAGGTCTTAGAGGCTATCCTCCTGATCTGCCCCTGCACTAAGGTATTTGCATACAGTATAACATGTGTACCTGAGAGGTACATGCAAATTTACATACACAGAATCTGAGGCCAGCTGAAACCTTGGCCCATACAGTCAATAACTTGGACATTGGTGCTATTTATGAGAGGAGAATAATAGTTTTATGTTTTGCTCTGTGATTAGCAGATTTATGATAAGGTGGTGTATTAAATAATGTGGGAGAAATTTCATTTGAAGACTTCTCTTGCCAGGCAGAGCATAAGAGATTCATTAAAAGTATGCATTCTGATTTTATCATAGTTCCAGATAACTGCCTGAAACTACTTCCCACTACTACGCAGAAGGGATAAAGTACCAGCTCCTCCCTTCAGCTTGCGAAAGTCCAGTGAAATATGTTTAATCATCCCAATTCAGTTTGTAGTGAATGACAATCCATATATTACAATTCTATTGAATAATCTGAGTTGCAGTTTGGCTCATTAATAATGCTATATAGCAAGTAAAATGAAAAGTAAAATGTGTCATTATTCAAGACTGATACACAGCAATTTGAAAATCGGTTTGCTGCACTGGATCTTCAGACGTTAGTATTTGCCTCTCCTAAGATTACAAATTTGTTGGATTGTGCTGTGTTCGGATTTATGAGATGGACATTGTCATTGGAGAGCTCATGGTGGTGATGCACAAAGTAGAGATGCAATACACAAATGTGCTCTCTTGTTTGCTAATGTTTTTTCATGGCTAACTGTCTGAGTTGTTAGGCAAAGGAAATAGAGGAACAAATGTTTAGATAAGTGCTGCCAGCCCCAAGTATTTTGGTTTTTGAGCCTTTTGGATGTACTCAAGTTATGTTTTCATGCTGTTCTTTATAACCGTGAGGCCTAGAAACTTTGTTTTAAATGAATGCTAACATTCTCACATGATCACATGGCTCCAGGAACTGGGGCTTTAAAAAGACACCAATTATCATGAGATTTGCAAGAAAATCACAAGAGTTGGCAATACTGCTGTATACACAACATAGATGCACACATTGTTTTTTCAAGGAAGTGGAGAAGGGGTTTGTCAGTAACTCTCTGAGACTAGTTTATTACTTTTGACAATTCTTAAAAAAATAGAATTTTAAACACACTGAGGCCAAACCAAAGAGAAACTGGAAAAAGGAGACAAGACAGCTGCAGTCTAGGTTTCTAAGAGAGAATCATTTGTCAAGCTGGGAAACAGCTGAGTCCACAGAAATACCTAGTCAAAATAAGATGTCAAGGCCTAAATGTAGATCACAGGGTGCCAATACAATTAGGGGAAACTTGGAGAGAGAAAGAATGACAGAGAACAGGACAAACAGAACAGTCTTATTAAAATCGGATATGAAGATGCTGAGCAGAAACCATGAAACCACATAGACAGGCATGCAGTGTCAATTTGGCCCAGAGACATGCTAAAAAATAGCTGAGCAGTCAGCCAACTAACGCCACAATACATCATCGCACTTTGATCAATTATTGATACTTACCTTTCAAGTTAACATGGTATGTTTTACAACCATCCATGTTGTGACTGAGAAGTTACTTCTCTGAATCCACATTGTGTTTAGACAGCAGTGCAGCGAGGTTTGTTGTGGAGATGAGCAAAACAGTTTGGACAAGAATCCACTAGAAACTAAAATTATTTCAACATTTGAAAAAAATTTAACTGACTTGCCTCTCTTTCTCTTATTATTTTGTCATGTTTTCACTTCCCCTGTAATTACAGGCTCCTGTCAGGAAGAAAAATAATCAAAATACTGTGGGAAAAGCTATTCTTCTAGTACTTGCAGCCTGATTGGAAGAAGAAACTATTTACCAGTAATCTCATGAGATTTTTAGATTGCTGACATAAGACCTAGGATAAAGTTGAGACCAGTGTCCAATAGCTAGCTAACACATAAGAAAAAAATCTGAATTTCTGAGGTTCAGCTCTGTAAGGCATGATATTTGCAGATATTTAGACACACAAAATATTCAACACAAAATAAATAAATCCATGGTAGGACTTGCTTTCTTTCCATTTTCATCACACCTAAGGAACAGGGGCGTTGCTGGCACCAGATTTACGGGGCTTGAGCCCCGAGTCCCAGTGCCTTAGCCTTGAGTCTGCTGCTAGGCCAGCTGCTGCAGTGGCAGTGTGCGAGCCCCAAATGTCAGCACGCCGAGTCCCGGATCTTTTTCCGGGCTAGCAGTGCTCCTGCTAAGAAATGGGCATGTTTTAGAATGAAGATGTGTCTTCACGAAACTCCCCCCAAACACCCCCCTCCACCAAAGTACGTATAGAGCTCTGTTCCAAAATGGTAGCCATGTCAGTCTAGTTCAGCAAAACAAACAAGGAATCTTGTGGTGCTTTCAAAGATTACCAAATTTAGTCAATTTCCAAAGGGATAGCCGTGTTAGTCTAGTCCAGCAAAAAAACCAAGGAGTCGTGTGGCACTTAAAGACTAACAGATTTATTTTTCGCATGAGCTTTCCTGGGAGAAAATTCCACTTCATCAGAAGCATCTGACAAAGTGGGATTTTCTCCCAGGAAAGCTCATGCAAAAAATAAATCTGTTAGTCTTTAAGTACCAAATTTAGTAATCACATGAGCTTTTGTGGAAGAAAATCCCACTTCATCAGATGCTTGAAGATGGGGGAACTTACCGAATGGGAGGAAAATAAATGCAGGTAAGTGTAAGTCATAGGATCAGGTCAGACTGTAACAGCAAATCAAAGCAGTTGTGTAGATCCATACAGTGAAGAATAGCATATTGGAGGGAGGTGAGGTAATATCACCTGTTGTGATAAGAAAAGAACCTGAAATACCTGTTTAACACTAAGGCAGCAGTGTCACATCTGTATATGAATTCCAATTCTGCAGTTTCTCTTTGAAGTTTTGATTTGTAATGCATTTGCTTGAGTATGGCTATTATCATATTGTCAATGGAGTGAGCAGGGAGATTGAAGTGTTCCCTTACTGGTTTTGGAACATTGTTATTTCTGATGTTGGTTTTGTGCCCATTTATTCTTTTGCACAGACTGTCCGATTTGTTCCATACAAAAGGCAGAGGGGCATTGCTTGCACATGAAGGCATAAATCACATTGGTGGATGTTACTGAAATTTCACATAAAGCAAACATTAGATGTGGAGACTATAAAGTCATCCAAAATGATAAACCATTTTTCATGAAATTTATGTAAAGACTTTGCACAGTAATATGATACCTTTGCTAGTACCACATCTTGGATAAATAGTTGATTTGATACCATACACATCAGCATGTTTATTTTGTAGGAAACTGCCTTTTATGGGTAATCAGAACTGGTAAACTAGATGATGTAACTGGTCAAAATTTTATTAAACACTAATGCTTTTTCCCCAAGAGACAGTGCACTTTAGCCTAAGGATCTCAAGTGATCTGCTTGTTCTTGTAACATCAGGATTAAATTGTGAATGATAATCTGAATTAATTTCATTGAAGTGAAAAAACCCTACTGGGTTTCTGCCAGGGCTGCTTTCTGTTCCATCAGGACCATTTCAGAAATGAGTGGCAGAGCCTGACTAACCACAATTTGACTCCTTTGTACTGCTTGGCTAATTTTGGTTTCTTAGCAACAATCAGGATCTAGTTGTATTCAAAGCACACTGCTTTTGTGGCAGTAGGTTTTCCTAGGTGGGATGTTAAATGGCAATGATTAGAGCTGGGCAAATAATTTGTAACCAATAAGTTATTCACAGGTTTCCTCTTTTTTGTTTGTTTGTTTGTTTAAAATCTGTCCACCAGCAGACAGTGATTTCTCTCAGATTTGTCATTTCAATTTATTTGAATTAATTTTGAGAATTTGATCTGTAGCTTGTTCATGAGCTGGTCATTCCAAGCAGTAGGTACAATGCAAGCAGTTAGGAGAGGACACACAACTCACAAGGCATGTGTCTTTTCCTTGACTGGATGACAATAACTCTTAGAATCCAAAAGCCAGTGCTAGAATTGCAAGTTCAGAATAAGCTTTCTGCAAAGATTTCTGCCAAGTTTCCTTAAAATTTGTTGTTTTTATGAACATTGCCACCATTTAAATTTGTTTGCTTAAACATGCCCAGAAAACAACTACAAAGGGGAAAATCAATACAGTCTTATACAATCAAAGGAAGTTATAAATTAGAATGGGTATATTGGCAGATACATTACAGTATTCATCAAACGGTATAAATCAGTGGTTTTCGACCTTTTGCGAGTCGTGACACGCTAGGAGGCATATCATGACCCTACAGGCACACCAGCCCATCCCCCTCAGACCAAATCCAGCCATCTGCCTGGCTCCCACAGCATGCTTATTGCAGTGTGGTGACACAGTAAAGTGTCCTGACACAATGGTTGAGAACCACTGCTTTAAATGATATAGAAGATTTAAAGCCCTGTAAAGCTGGAAGGGTTTCTCCAAAAGGACAAGGCCACATAGATAATACTGAAGATGTTTCTGTTCAGGGTACCAAGGAGGAAGGCTGTCTGGATTCACCTTCAAATTGGTGATGTTACAGCATCAAATATATATGCTTCTTTATCAATTAGATAATCCATTTGGAATTCTTTACCTATTTACTTACAAGAACAGATATTGTTCCACCTGGAGAAAGCAGAGGTGATAATGGTTGATACAGAATGTTAATTACATTAAAGATCCTTTGACTACAATTAGGGTGAGGAATGAGGCAGAGAGGAGAGTCCTTACAAGTAAGCAGGGTGTTTGCCAGAAAGTCTGGAGAATGTATTGTTCCCAGCTAAATCAGTGCTTCTCAATAGGCATCTGGCAACTGCCTTATTAATTGTTTACAGCACCATTGTCGTGGGTGGATCTGGTATGCCTATCTTTTAATTGTGTGAGTCTCATGCCCTAACTTTCTGGTTGAAAAAGTACCTAAAATGTAACAGATGAGACTTGACAGAAAGAAATATCTAAAAAGACCTAAAAATATTAATACCTAACAATTCTATCATTATATTCATACTCTCAGAGAGCTTGTTACAAGCTATAGTAAATGTACGTGGTAGTTCCTTATGCTAGGACGGTTGACTGGCTATCAGTCAGCTCAGCTAATCCAGTCCGATAGGCCAGATCTACACTACACACTTATTTTGGTATAAAAATGTCACTCGGGGTACAAAAATGTCACATTCCCAAGCAAGATAACTATATCAACCTTAACATACTGGGCAGATGGCACTATATTGTCAAGAGAGCTCCTCCTGCCAATGCAGCTACTACCTGTCCTGGAGATAGTATAACTAGGCAATAGGAGAGCTGTCTTCTGTCAGCACAGAGCATCTTCTAAGAGCTACAGTGGTGCAGCTGTGTTGGTGCAATTGCACCAATGCACTGTTTGTGCTGTAGACCTGCCTGCATATAATAACTGCAGAGTTGAGCCATGGTTTTGACATATCTAGTACACAATAGACCAGGAAATAAGGCCAGGTTAGCTCACTTCAAAAATCTGTCTTTGCAATTTCAAAATGATTTTTAAAAAGTAACAATGCTAAAGGATGCATGGAATTAGTATTTTGTATGTAAAATTGTAAGTTGTTTAGACCTTATTAAAAATAGAAACCACTATTTCATAACATGCCACTTACGGCAGTCATTCCACTCCACTTTCATTTCACAAAGGATCCTGCAAGAAAGGTTGATATTATATACTCTTCAGTCTTAACTGGGAAAAGAAAAAGGGTTTCTGTGTATGCTAGCTTTTTTCAGTAGCAGAATTTTAGTTACATTGTCCCTTTTTTCACAGGTGTTAAAGTATAATTTGGTGGGCCTTGGAACCCTTCTAAATTTCGAGGTCCCCTTCACACACCTCTGCTACTGCTCCCTACCCAACTACTGCCCTCAAAATGCCTGCCCCCCATCAGACCCCTCCTTCCCCATGTCCTCCTCAGCTCCAATCCCCATTCCCTAAGCTCCCTGCCCCCATGTCGCCACTTGAGCCCTCCTAACCCCCCATCCCCCTCTCCCCCATCTTCACTCCACCCCCTTCAGCCACATATTCCCACCTCCTTCAGCCCCCCAACCCTCTCCACACCTCCCCAGCCCACCATGGATTATTGAGCCCCAGTCATACACAGCCTTTAATTACAGCTTAGTAAATTTCCAGATGCATAGGCTACAAACAAGTGGAGTGATGCCTGAAAATGCAGCCTAACAATTTAAAAGTGTTTGTTTACATCAATGCTAAAGTGCTTTTACAACAGCTTTTTAACTATTTGAAGTGGGAAAACTCAAGTTACGGGAACACTTTTGGAAGATGATTGTGCATACTGCAAGATAAAATACTAAACAATGGAGATGCTCAGCATATTCAAAGACATTGATTTTCAAGACCACAAAGTAATACATTTATTATTACACTAATGCCTAGAAGAAGTCCCAGTTACTCCTGCAAATGCTGAGCAAAAGTTAATTCAGTGGCTTTCTTTCAAAGCAAAGTTGTAACATATGAATTGAAAATATGGCAGTAGTGTTCCTACATAGGCTATGTTCACACAGGGTATGCTTGTTTCAAAACAAGACGTTTCGAAACAAGCTGTTTCGAAATAACATATTATTTCGAAACAACTTATTTCGAGGACAAAAAACTTTGTCCTCGAAATAAGGCAGCGAAATAGCAGGTCCACAGTGTGGACCTGCTATTTCGCCAGGGGAGGGGATTCTAGGCACCCTAGGGGTAAAGCGTGGCTGGGCGCTTTACCCCGTGGGTGACTGCAGGGGCTGCAGACACCCTCCAGGTGAGGCGCCGCAGGGCGCCTCACCCAGGGGGGGCTTTAAAGCCCCCGTTGCCCCCA
>ML682007.1:20185688-20383777 GCA_007922195.1 Podocnemis expansa | reverse complement strand
CCCCCCCCCCCAGCCCGTGGTCACCCCTCAGCACCCTGGCCAGGGTGCCGAGGGGGCAGCCCTTTCTCCCAGGGTGCTTAGCACCCTGGGAGGAGGGGCACATGTTGTCTCGGAACGCTTTGTTCCGAAACAACATGTCCGAACAGGGCTGTTTCGAAACCTCTGTTTCGAAACAACCCTGTTTCGAAACCTCTGTTTCGAAACAACCCTGTTTCGACAGTAAATAAGGTTTAAGCTATGTCGATTGAACCACGGCCATTTTGAAACAAGCTGTTTGCTTGTTTCAAAATGGCCGTGCGTCGTGTGGCCATGGCACTTCTTATTTCAAAACAACCTCTGTTGTTTCGAAATAAGAAGTGTGTGTGGCCATACCCATAGTGTCATTTGCTTTCTGTTTTTATAACCAGGTCAGCACACATGGAGAATTTCATTATTGAAAAAATACGTTGATCTTTTTATAATGGAGGATTCAGTCTTGCTCTCACCAAAATCAGTGGCAAGATCAGGCCTCTGCTGTATAAATAGTTCACGTGTGACCACTAAAATCAAGGCCAACCATGAATACTCTGTTTTCTTGGCAATCTTCCCCAGGGCTAAGGAGGTTCTAAAAGGGACAACTCATCAGCTAGATGCCCAGAGATGTTGCTAAATTTCAGAGTTTTAAAGGAAGCCCTTAAAAATGGAAACAGCATGATCTGAGGTTTTAAAAGTGGCTTTTATTAGGCATTTCACAATCCAGCAATTATTAATTCTGTTACTTATTAGCTACCAAATGTTAGCAAACATGAATACTGTTTATTCATGTCACTTTTTTTTTTTAGAACAGCATCAACCCATTTTCCTGTTGCCAACTCTAGTCTGAAAAATCCCATGGTACAACTTCTCCTTCCATGTTCACAGTGTAGAGTGAGTTAATAACAATGTACAAGAAGATAATGTGGAGGGTGGCTATAAATGGTTTTAAAATTTTAAGTTGCCCCCTCTGTTTCCTCTCCCTCTTCCCTTTTCCTTTTGCAGCTTCTACTGTTTTTTCTGAGAATACTTGGGTCTCACATTGTTTTGGAAAACATTACTGCTTTTCCCTTGTTGAAGAACAAAATTTCAACACTGCATAGAAGGTCAGTCAAGACGCTTGACAACAATCAAAACAGAGCAATAATGCCAGCAAACCTCTCTGTGCTCATTTTCAATCTTTGTCCTTTAGAAAGTGGCATTAAACTTTCCGGAAGAAACATTTTATTTCCATAGAAAATAAAGTCCTTAAATGTTTTGCCATTGAACTCTTGTTCAGTGATTGAAATGTAGCAACAGTGAAGTTGTAGAACAAATAGAATCTTACATGTACTTGGCAAGTTTGATCAGTGCCAACAGTCCATCAAGAATGAGCCTAAAAGGAGATTGTCTCTTAGCTGCAGTTCCTGTATAGAAATTGATTAAATAATGGGCTAATGAAAATATTGCATTTGGTATCAGAGTGAAAAATCATAAAATCAGTGTATGGCCAGTATTAGCCTATGAGCTGGTAGCAGCTGTTAAATCAAATCATACAGATACCAGAAGGCTAGTAGAGATGAGAGTTCTTCTGTTAGTCTTAAAGTGCCACACAACTCCTTGTTGTTTTTTTCTTCAAAAGATGGCAGATATGAGGTGGAATAATTTTAAGACACTTAACATTAGAAGGGGAATATGATGTAAAATCAGGATTGAGGACTGGCTTCAATTGAAAAGAGCATGGTGACTTGCAGAAGACAAACAGATAACATACCAAAGAGAATAGTTCAAGCACAACCAAGGTCAGACCATCCTAGGGGTCAGCCACCAAGTAGAAGGCAGGACTTCACACACCGAGGACTTTATCAGGATGGGCTTAATGAAGGAACAAGCCATGGATAGGAATGAATGGTGACACTTCACTGCTCTCTGTGTCTGCAAATATGCTTTGTGATGAAAAAGAGAGAGGATATGTCTACGCTAGCAAGTTAGTTCAAATTAAGAATACGTAATTTGAACTAATTTAACCCCTCTCTACACTAGACTTTCATTAGTTTGAATTAAGGAATTCCTTAATTTGAACTAATGAATGCTTAGTTTGAACTAGTAAGACCTATTGGTTAGTTCCAACTTGTTAGTTCGAACTAAGTACGGTGTAGATTAGGACTAACTGTTAATTCAAATTTAAGAAGTTCGAACTAAGGGCAGTTAGTTCAAATTAATGAAGTGGACAAATTTGAACTCATGTTATTTTGAATTAGTCCATGTTGGTAATTCAAACCAATAAATTCAAGTTTAGTTCAAACTAACCTCGAACTTGTTAGTTTGAATTAACAGATTTGAACTAACTTTCTGTAGTGCAGACATAGCCAGAGAGATGAAACTTTGATAACCTGTGGCTATTAAAGCTAGTTTGAAAGAGGTAAGACAATTACACCCCAACATCAATGATATTTAAAACTCAGATGGACAAACTATGGTTATAAAACAAATGCTCGCATGATGATACAGTTATCATATAATATACAGGTAGTCCTCACTTAGTGACCGGGTTCCGTTCCTGAAACCCGGTTGATAAACGAATTGGTCACTAAACGAGGAGCAGCCCTTACCGGTATTTCAGGCATAATGTACTTTACTGGTAGTGGGTTTTTCAACCATCGGTAGATAGTTTTAATGTCACCTTTGCATCATTTATAACATTTTAAATATATATTTTAAATGTTTTAAGCTCTAATGTACTGAACTTAGTTTGCATAGTGTACTGTAAATATAGGTAATCTGAGAGAGTTGATGCGAGTTCTCATACATTGCCATAATACCAACTCATCAGAGAGCCGGTCATAACTCTGAGGGGTCACTAAACGAGTAGGTCACTAAGTGAGGACTAGCTGTACTGTATCTGGGTTGGGTTTGGCACAATGAAATCATCATGTTTCTCTAGCAGGAAATGTTGCCATTCACCTCAGCTGCCGAAAGAGAGCCAACTGCTGTAAATCAGTGTAGTTTCATTGAAGTAAATGAAGTTACACCAGTTTATAACAGTTGAAGATCTGACACAGTTTTTAAAGGTAATAGTTGTGCTATAGTTCTCTGGTACACAAATACTGGGGCAAATTTCTGTAGTGCAGGAGAAACAACCACTACATCATTCAGAAGGAAAACCAAGTTCCTTAGAGTTTTCTGATGAATACGACCTGATGAGAGCATTTCAGCTAACTCTGTATATAACTCACATGCATAGCTAGAAACTTGGGAGATGTACAGATATTGTATGTGCCGCTGGTTCCTTTATGGCTTAACATGATGTTTTCAGGGGTGATTAGGGGTGAATCCATTTGATTCCTTGTTTCATTAACATTATGGGTATGGAAAAGTGCTTCCCACATCATTTAAATGTCCAAAGCTTTCCATTTCAAATGGAGAAGGGATTTCTCATTAAATGACGTCACTACCGCTTGGCCTATGCCACATCATCTTTTGAAATACAAACACTAAGTAAAATTCACCCTGGTGCAAAAAAGGCTGCATAAGGCATTAAACAGGGTTTAAATGGAATTTAAAGGGTACTAAGGCCTTGTGAGCATCTTTTCCATTGGTAGAGGCTGTGGGGTGGACAGAGAAGGGAAGAATTTTAACAGAGTCCTTAGTGTAATTACTACAAATAATTTCTGGAGAGGTAGCCATGTTAGTCTAGTTCAGCAAAACAAACAAGGAGTCTTGTGACACTTTTAAAGACTATAATTTATTTATTGCATGAGCTTTCATGATTACTAAAGATGATGTATATTGTGGCAGAACTTGGATGCTCCCATCACTCTTCTAAGACATAAAAAGATGTTTCCTGCCCCAGAGAGCTCACAGTCTTGGATTCTGACAAGATGCATCAAGTGGATAAACAGACAAATGGGGATAGGCTAGGAGATAAGTAATAGTAAAGACAAATATGTTTACATAAATTAATAGTGTTTGTGGTGATACTAATCACAGGTTGTCACTAGCCTAGCCACTACCTGATGGAAGTTATTTTTTGCAATTGCAGTGGATGTAGCTTTTGTAGGGGGATTTAAAAGAGAAAGAAACATGTATCAGGTCTTTGCTGCAACGTAAGAACTCATTTTATGGGGTAAAAAGATCAAAACATTCATGGAGAAATTTCAAGGTAGTGGACTAGAAATGATGTAACATGTTAAGAGGTTAATTTAAGTTATAGTCACTGGATGTGGGAACTAGAATCAAGGACAGAGATGATCAACTTCCTAGGAATGTCTAGTAATTAATCACAGTTTTCATGGCTTAGAAAGGCTGACCAGTAAATCTATAAGTATTATTGTGGCATGGGCTAGAAACCAAATGCAAATGATCATGGGTAAATGCTGCTTCCCTGCCAGTTGGCTTGTATTTTTATCTCACTTTCAGTAACAGTTCTCTTTCTTTTTGTCTGGTTTAAACCAATCACCAATGCCTGCCAAATCTTCATTCCTGACTCTTCTTACTAGAGTGCTCCAAAGCAGGAGCAGGAGGCAGAGTGCAGCCTCTTGATATTTAGTTTTGCAGGACCTTTCCCTTCCTTATGATGATTAGGATTAGCTAGGGTTCAGCAACCTGTAAGATCAGAAGAGCTATTTTTAAAAAGTCCTTCAGTAACCAAGTATTCTGAGAACCGTAATGGGTGTAGCCTTCTGGTGTGGACAGCTGGGCCATGATACCTGCCACAGGATCCTCTAGTGGCGGGGAAGCCCAAAGCCTGGTGTGGGCTGCCTGCAGATTCCCCTGGTGGCAGGACAGTGTCTGGAGTCTGGAGCCACAAGGGGGCAGCCAATGAGCCGTATTCTGCTTCAGAGCCGCAGGCTGCAGATCCCTGGGATAAGCAAAGGGTGGGAAAGGGTCCTGTTTTGGGTCACAGGCAGACCAGATTGGTTGCTATAACCCTAGCTTTTCTAAGGGAGGCTCTTGTTCTCTTTAAGGTTCTCAAAACTGCCTTGCTACTGGTCCTGAGGTGCACAACATGTGCAGCAAAACAAAATGCTGCATATATGAAGGTAGAGAAGATGATACAGTTTAAATAGATGCACAATCCCATTTAGAAAGCATTATTGGAGGAGCAACAATAAAGACTAAGCAACATAAGCGTACCGCTGTCACATCTGCAGTCCATGACATACCTCCTGTGTGGATATTAGCTTGTGGCTGCACGTAGTTTGCCATTTTCCCTAGCTTATCCACAATACCATGCATTCTGCTGTGGAGAGGGCTTGCAGAAATAGCAGCTCTCCTTCTTAGGTCTCCTTGGGATCATGGTGTTTTTATTGCTTAGGCACTATGAACATAGGGAGTTGTCAGGGAAAGGAACAATTGTCAGTCTAGCTTAGTATTCCATCTCTGACACTAGATGCTTCAGAGGAAGTTGCAAGAAACCCTAGAGAGTACAGTTATGGGATAAACATTCCCATTCTGCCCCCTGAAAGAGTTGGTTGTTTAAAGATAGTCAGAGGTTGTCTCACAAAAGGAAGCTTGTGCAAAATGCATTCATTCTCACTATAAGAGTGCCACTGTATTGCATGGAAGCCTGAGAACAGGATCAAGGGTAGCAGGCAGACCTTAACTCTGTGTTGTATGTTTTGATGTTTACACAATTAAAATCTCCAGTTTAATGTGGCATCATTGTGTCACAGTCATTAACATTTTAATTTCCTGGTTGAGAAATGGAAAAAATTATGCATTTCATAGAAAAGGCAGCTGCATTTCACTGAACGTCCTGCCCTCAGAAGTGGCTCAGTGAATAAACTTTGGTGCAGAATTGGAAGGGAAAAAAACCCATATTTTGGCTAAGAACAAGAGTGAGATGTTTCAATTCATAATGTACTTACTTCGGACACCTCAGAATATTTTATGCTAGTGGTAGCTCAGCCTTAATAATAGCTCTTTCCTTATGCTGTTAAAATCAATGATTAGAGAGTAAATACTGCCTTGCTTTTGGCTGTCTCATAAATCATTATCAAAAGATGGTCTATTTATTGCTATTTTCTTGAAACTACAACTTAAAAAATATGCTTGAATTGACACCCTCCATATAAGTCAGCTGTAATTGTCAAAGCTGTGTATGGGAGTTGGAGCTTGAATTTCCATTAAAATTAATGTAATTCGGCACTCTCTTGCTTAGGCTATTTGAAAATCTCCACTGACATCTATTTCTAGTCTGCTGTTTGATAGAAAAATGTGTGCAGACTTAAAATTGGTTAATTTAAGCACATAAAACCTACATTACGTAAATGCAAGAGAAAGTCACAAGAAACGAAGTAAACCCATTATTAAATATTAAATCTGTCCATACAGTGGCAGGGCAATTTTATTTCAGAATTTTATGTTTTAAGGGTATTTTTCCAAAGGTATTTTTAATTACAGTTCACTGAATATTTTACAGTAACAGTGTATTTTTTCAATAGTTGAGTCTTTGTCTTTATTTTTATACTGCTACAAGCTAAACTGATTGCTTCTTTGCAGCACCAAATACTGTTGCCAAGTTGATGTACAACATAGTGTTTTTTTAATATGTAGATTCTTTGCTTCTAGATTAAGGTTATCTGCTATTTATTTTAAATGTAAAGCAGAAGACAAAAGAGGGTTACATATTTCTGGGTCATGGTTTCTTGAACTGAAAACAACTCATCAGTAAGAAAGATTATTCAGAATTATTACAAGAAACTTCCGAACCCTAATAACTAGTGAACAGCTGTGTACACATGCTGATATAAAGGCTGTTTAACAACTCACAAGCATGCAATGCCAAGAACTTCTTTTTGATTCTTAATCAGTTTCTTTCAGCACTACATTAATCTACTTTGTAATCAGATCTTCAGAGAATGCACTTGCATACACAACCAGGCAACTCACTTTCTTTGATGCTTTAATTCAGCATTTATGAACAAAAATGTATTTAAACAGTACTGTGTGATAAAAGGAGATAAAGAGAAGCAGCATACAGATGCAGGCAGATGACATGGAAACTGTTGCTCTGGCAAACATCTATTATCCTCTACCAAATATCTCAGGAAAAATCATAAACATAGGATGGTACATTGAGTAAACACCTTAGCTTTAGAGGCTGCATCTGACTTTCTCCTTTGTGATTGACAAGTTGCAGGTATTTGAATATTTAGGGATTAATACTCCACTAAAGAAGTTTTGTAATTGCCTCCTGGATCATTATCAAGTGGCAACTTTGCTTGGTAAAATGCTTCTGTTTAGATATATAACCATGCCTCTAAATGATTAGGACAACATTAGTCGGAAAAATGGTTCATAATCAGTTAATAACAGATGAACCTTAATCAGGAGCTGCCTCAATGAGCTAGGTTCTGTTAAGTGGTTAGACACACAGGTAGGGTGCCAGGAGCATTCCTCCCTGCATTAGTAGGCAGAAGAACACTACCTCAACTCAAACTAGAGAGCTAAAAATAGCGCTGTAGCCTCTGGTAGCAGTGTGATGGCTTGGGCATAATTTGCCACAATTTCCACAATTACAATTCCATAATTGCAACAATTTCAATATCCTCTAAAATAATGGACTCAGTCATGAAATTAATGTTTAATCTAAGGTAAATTTACAATTAACAGTTCATATGCTCACACTGCAGTGTGACCGACAATTAAGATATAACTGACAGCCAATGAGTCAAGTGATCAGTGGTGTACCTTGTAGTCCAACTGTTTTTTTTGTTTCTTTTGGATTTTTCATGACCATCATTAAATATATATATAAAAAGATTATATATTAGAAAAAAAATCAGCTAGAATTAAGGCAAAAATTGATGTGAGGGTAATTAGCCATTCAAACAGCTTCCTGAAGTATGTAATAGATTTTCCATCACCTGAAGTCTTTGAATCAAAACAGAAGTCTTTTTACAAGATATTCTTTTATCAGTCATAAGTGAGTGAGCTCAATGTGGAATTACATGTTTTCAGTTGTGCTGGAGAGTTCATAAGAGATGATCAGAACGGTCTCATCTGTCCTTAAAATCTCAGACCCAATATGTATCACCCCAAATTTACATATTACGGGAAAGCCTGAAAAGCAGTTTGTGTGCTATTGGAAAACAGTCACAAGGGGGAAAGCATCAGAGCTAATTAATCAGGTGGAGGAGGGCAAGAGAATGAAGCAAAGAACTAAAGAAATCTCATTCCCCCACAGGCTGACCCTATAAGATTAAGTATTTTGTCATCCTGTCAAAGCAAACACATAAAAAGCCAAAGATCATATGTGTTTTAGTCTTCTTTTTAAAACAAACATAAAAGTGTGGAAAAAATGTTTTTGATTTCAAAAGGTTGAAAGAAACCCACTTTAAGGAAAAGCCACAAGAAATATTTGAGAAAAAAATCCAAATCATTGCCTTATTCCTTATTTGTTTCTGGTCTTCATTTAATGATATCTAGTAAGTTTCTTAAAAAATATTAGTGTTGAACAGAACCAGCTCAGCTAAATTATTCTGTATACTGATGAATTCATGACTTTCTGGTTAATGTTGAGATATAAATTCATTTGAGTGTATGCACCAGTTAAGATGCTTTCTTATTCTTTCAAATGCATTGAAATGGTAACTTTCATTGACCTGCTCTTGCCAGTTGATCTTAACAGGTTTTTGCCTGTTTCTTTGGCTGATTTTTTTGTTGTTTAGTTTGTCTTCATAAATCTTTCCATTTGATCCTGGGATCAGGGCTGGCTCAATCCATAAGTAAATGAGGCCCTGGCTTGGGGTGCCAAAGCGCCTGGAGCTGGCCCTGCCTGGTATTAACCTTGCTGGTTTTCTCACAGTGAGCTGCAACATTATGGCTAGTCTGTTGTATCTGACACTGGATATACATGTCTATTTAGAAATTTCCAGAGGGGTAGCCGTGTTTCTGTGTACAGCAAAAACAACAAGAGTCCCTGACAAAGTGGTTTGGAGCCCACGACACCTTATGTCCAAAGAAATCTGTTAGTAAATAAGGTGCCACATGTCTGTTTAGAGAGACCACACACACTTACCTCAATGTGGGTAACCTTCTAGGACTGAGCTAAGTCTATACTAGGACATATTAAAATGAATACGCATGAATTAATTTTGCACATTGCTAGGGAGCTGCAGAAGGAATACTGAGGTAGTTTTATTTGCATTTTCTTGTACTAAGCAAATACATATAATAGTAACATGAATAGAATGTCAGAGTAAGTCTTCAGAGTGATTAAACTTACTAATAAATGGTAAATCTGCCAGTCTGATGACAGACTGTCTCAATTTTCCAGTAGGAAGCTCTGCACATTATAGGTACAACCGAAACGACCAAAATTCTTGGAATAGGCCAAAGACTGAGTGGGCATGGAGACTCTCAGTCCTAGAAGTGGGGACCAGGTCATAAAAGGGAAATATTGATGAGCAGCTTGAGGATAATTAAATTGCCACTATGTGTGCTTCCCTCTTCTGTGCTTAAAAGACAGTTCATCCGTATCCGCTGATGTCACTCCAGCACCTTTCAGAAATATTATATTAAATCTACACTTGTTGGGAATGTTGATGCTGAAAAGAATTCTGCATGTGTTCTGGATTGGGACTGTCTTCTGTTCTAGAAACATCAACTTTTATACTCTTGAGGTACCCTGAATTAGACTGTAGATAAGGCAGGGGGCAATTATATTTTAGAAAATGCTTGATGTGCTCATGGTGAACAATGAATTGTGCTGAGTGTCAGATGCATTGTATAACCAAACATTGCTGAGTCTTCTCTGCTATGTTTTCCTCTCTTTTTCCAAGTTTGTATTCCTCCACAGTTCTAAGTTTGTTACCATTACATTTAACTTGTTTACATATGTTGTCTTCTAGGATTTTGACAAAAACACTCCATTGCCCCCAGTTGTCCTTACATGGCCCGGATCATTTTTTAAACATTTCCCTGCAGCACATATGTTTTTCATCCACTATCCTATTAAGTAAATTTTCTCCTCCCCTCATCAGCATCATTTTGAACATTTACACATGATAATTATACAATCTTTTGGATGAAAGCAGAATATGCCTTTTCATTTCTTAGGTGCTTCAGATGTTTCTACATATGCTATATGCTCAGTTACGTGCAGGGCAAGGTCAAATGTAATTTTTGTCTTGGAATTAAAACTAGTTGCATTAGTATATATTAAAGTCTATGACTGAAGCATGCTGCTTTCAGGTTGATGAAAACAATCTGGAAATTGATGAAAGCAATTATCTATCTTTCATACTGTGTTTATGAGACAATCTTTTCTTAACATAGTGTCCCAGGACATTTGGTTATGGTTACATAACATTGCTCTTAGGTCATATTTTTAATAATGAAATATTTATAATTGATCTGTTCATTCAATATAATTATCTCCTAACTATAATTCTGATTTAAGAACAGCAATGTTGTACAGCTTCACAAAATTATTTTCTCTTTGTTAACACCTGCCATTTGCTCATAAAATGACAGAGTGATATTAAAAGGACTAAGTAGTAAAGGGATTTTAACATGAATATAATTGGGACATAGGTCATGAAACTCAAATTGCGTCAGGACAGTGGAACTTGGCTGATGTTATTGTATGTGAGGGCACCACATAGTCACCATGAGAAAAGCTTGGAAAAAAATGTTTCTGGGATTAATATTAGCAAGAGAGCTAGTCAAAAAGATAAGGGAATCAGTAAGAAAAAAATTACATTTTCCACCTTATTTTTAATTGAAATTCTGCAATTTTTTTGGTTGAAATTTCCAATTTCAAAAAGTTTTGATCAACCATCATAGAATCAGAGGATATAAAATATCAAAATTCACCAAATCTAGTCACTAGTCAGAAAACTCATTGCCAGACTAAGTGACAAAATAGTTGACTGGAGAGGGGCAAAATAGGACTGGAAAAAACCAGTACTTTCCAAAACCCAACAAGCAGTAACACATGAAGGGAGCAAGAACTTTGTAATGTGACAGTATGGAACTTCACATGGATTTGGCGGTGTTCTTTGCAGCGCTTTTCAAGAAATATTCGTCAGTATGATACTATAGTCTCTGGAATGGACACTAGGTGTTTCCAGGATGCCATTCTCAGAAGCATTGCTACTGGTAGAAAGAGTTGTGCCTCTACTTAAGTCATCCTTAGTTAGAGCAGAGAACTTGGAGTCCAAACTCCTAGCTTCCAGTCCCACCTCTGCCACTTAACTTCTGTGTGGTTGAACTTGCTAAGGCCATGTCTGCAGCAGGAGTCCTTTACTGTTAGAGGAATACCACTACACTATATTGGCCAAGTGATCTTAGTGTAGGTGTGCTGGAAGAATTCATTTACTTGTAGTGATTTGGCCCCATTAATCAGACTACCTGTAACTATAAAAACACAGCCTGGCCAGTATCACTGTGTTGATATTGGAGATTTCTGCCAACAAAGCTATGTCAGTTAGAGATCACACCTTTCCACACCACTGGCAAACACAACTGTGAGGCAGAAATCTGTAATAAAGACCTGGTTTAGGTGTATCCACCTGAGAAATAAGCATTCTGGCAATTACCAAATGGCAGCACTGGTGCAAAGTGTATTTCTCTCTCTCTCTCGCTCCACTTTCCTTTTTTCCCATATGGCTACAGTCACCATTTTAGAAATGTCACTTTAATCAGGTGGTCCAAGGAGACAGTGGTATATGGAGCCATAATGTCTGCTAGTTTCTAGAGCAGAGGTCTCAAACTTTTGGCCCCTAAAGTTATTTCTTGCACCCCGCAATGACACTATCGCTATCAATATTTGCAGTACTGTTGTATGAAAGGGTTTCAGTGGTGTGGCCCTTGGGCTACTGTACTATTCCTCATGAGGCCCTTGTGGTGATTTGAGTTTGAGACCCCCTTTCTAGAGGCCAGATTCTCTCCTGCTCAGCATGCAGAGAGAGAGAAGGAATTGTAACAGGAGTGATGCTACCGTAGCCACACTTTATCCTGAGTCCGCTTTAAATTATGTGGGGCAGAGAGCTGGTGTAGATCTGACCCCTAAATCAAGGAGCTGCAGCTCGGTCCTCTGCTGCCTCTCATTCCTTCTTTGCCTCAGCTGTTCTCAGCAGGCACCATACACAGCTTACAACCTAGCCCCTCTGTCTTCAAATATATTCATGCCCAACCACAGTATTGTTTAATGGCTAGTTTCAGTTATGACGCTAGGTAAAAGCTGAGGACCGGGAAGCAAGGCCTCCTTTCTTCCACCCTCAATTTAAAGTTAAGATTTTGGTTTATAGAGTGTGAAAGGAAGTATTAGAAATGCTGACAGTTAAATTAAGCAACTGAACAGCTTGTGTTTATTTTTAGCCTGAAAAAGTAGATTTTCCCTTCCTCCTGCTAAGGATTTGCTGTCATAGCCCTGCTGGTAACGTGCATGTTTCTGAAAACTTCGTGAACAAGTAAATGTTAGCCATGCTTAGATGGACCTTTGTCTTGGCTTCTGACCTTTTCATAGTTATTTTTGGCAAAAGAGTTCCATACAATAATAAGCAGTGGAGCTGAAATCTACTAGAACTGCAGATGGAGTAGAGAAGGGTCATGCTTTATGTTGATAAAATTTCTTTCAAATGGCTTTTCCCAAAGGAAACCTTTCCTTTATTTAGGCTGCTATTCAATATGATACGATCTGCAGCCTCCTGTAAGCTCAATCCCCACGAGGCAGGTTCACTACACTCAGCAAACACGTTCTTGTTACAGCCACTGGACTTTTCCTTTAGCTCATTCCATGAGTGACAGCTGCCAAGATTTAGAGGCAACAACGTGGGACTAATACCATAGAACTCTACTCGATTTTTTGAGAGTACTTTACTTACTCTTTACTGAGCTGCAGATGCCATCTATCTTTGCTGAACAGCTAATTCAGTCTGAAACTAGAACGTCAGACCCAGACATTTTGGGCAAAAGTGTGATGCCATGTTAGATGGGAACAGAACATTCCAGAAAAGTGTCTCATGCACATAGTGATCTCTGGCTCACTTACACCACTAGCCATCTGCTCTGAGACTATATTTGTTAATAAATATTGTAAGTTGGATGCAAAAGCAGAGCATATGTGCAAAGTAATGTGGCATCTATTACAGGCATCCTCTCTCTCTCTCTCTTTCCCTTCCTGTAATAAATATTATCAGCATCTGAGATTTTCCCTTCCTCTTGACTTTATAGAAGCACTGTGAAAACACTGTTTCCTAATAAAATCTTTCATGTCCATAGAAATTTAATCAAGTTCGGCCATCAAAATATTCAGTACCCTGGTATCAGGGTAAGTTTCAGTGTGCTTTTTGTGATACATTTTAAGGTTTCAGCCAAGCTCATCTGATTTTGTCTCCTGGTTCAATTTGAATATTATTTCCTCAGGATTCCTGGCTGACAGAGCATCTCATTCAGTCACAGAGGTCAGTCATTTGATGTTTATTGGAACTAAAACTTTAGTCTGTCCCTGGAAGTCAGTTTATCATACTAAACATCTGCAGTTCCCTGAATTACAGAAAAGCAGTTCCTCTCCCCTTTCTCCTGTTTCATTTAATGCACTTAATTTTCATTCACTGATGCACAATTATATTATTGGCTGAAAAAATTTTCAGTGAAACTACTTTTATTGTGTCCCTTTTCTGTATTTTCTTTCATTCTGGTTAACAAAGTATTATTCGTTAACATAGTCTCTTTCTTTTAATGTTGGTGTTAATCTGATAACTGAAGAAATGTAGGCTCAAAGTTCAGAGAAACTGCACCTATATTCTGTCTCCATGGGCTAGCAAAGGCACCCACCCACTCTAGGCTCCTGGCTCCTTAGCTCTCATCTGTCTTGGCTTGAGACCCAGGTCTCTCTCCCTTTCTCTGCCTTCTCACCCAGATATTTCCAAGTTTCTCCACTCCCAGCATTCCCTGTGAATTTGTCAGCAAAAATCAGGCTGCCTAAGCAGGCCTGCTTTTCTTTTTCTCCTCAAAGATAGAGAACAGTGTAAATGCCACACATACGTTACCATACAGTTCTTTCTAAGCAAGCACATTTATACTTAAGATAAAAGCATTAGGGAAAAAAACATTAAAAAAAATAGGAGAGCCCCCTCACTCCAACAAAGGCTCTGGTTGGTGATTAGTCCTTCAAACCGCAGACAAGAGATTTTCCTATTAATGACTCACAATAAAGAAATATGTATGAGAAGCTGAGAATATGATTAGAGGAAATTAGTTTCAGTTAAAAAGCAGCTTTAAATTACTAGACTTCAAGTTCCATTTTTTCCCCAGGGTTATCTGATCTGGAATAGGTCACTTACCACTTACCAATGATGTGTCTTTGGGTTTCTGCATCAGTTCCATGGTTTTGTGTCTCAGGTTTTAATCACATTTATATTGATATTATATTAGAAAAGAGTGATGCCTGTTAAGGAAATGAAGGTGATAAATACAGAGATGTCTCACTGGTTATTAGCATAAATGCTTTTGTTTCTGGCTCATTTTTATGAGAGGCTGGTGGGAAGGAAACTGAAATAAAACCAAATAACTGTATTTTAAATATCCGGTTTTATGAATGAATACTAGTGGCTCCATAACTAAGTTTTGAAGTAGTCTGTTATGACTCAGACTTCTAACTCTGGTAAAACCTTGTCTTCATGTGTCTCTATCTGGAGAACACATATGGAGGATTTTGAAGATGATCTATGGAGCACTTACAAGATTTCTGTGGAGAGGCAGGGATGGTTTTCCCTTTTTGAAAGTAATGCTGACTTTAAACCAGGTTGTCCCATCCTTGTGCACATTGAGTAGTGTCCTACTTCACCAGTAGGACCATGGGTTTCAGTGGGAGGACCGGTAGAGCAAGGTACTATTCAACAACTATAAGGAGGCACAGTCTAGCCATTAAGTCACACATCTCATATTATTTGATTTTTTTTTTAAAAGAAACTTTCTACTAGTGCTCAATGGGAATTGAAGGATGGGGCTATATTGACTAAAATGGAGTGTAGAATGTTTCTCATTAGAGAATTTGTCTTTGTTTTTGAAAAAGCCTGCCTATCTTTTCTATTGCTTTGCTTTTTTTTGAAAAAGTCTGGTGTAGACTTTCACTTTCAAAAAAAAATGCAGAGGTATTCTGGGACAAAGAGCAGCCCCCAGACCATTCTCCCAAAATAGCATTTTAAAAAAAAGTTATTTCAAGATATTATTTTGAATATATTTTGAAATAATTATTTAAATTTTTTTTTTCAAAAGTGCTAAGCAACGTAGATATAGTCCTGTTGTCCAGTCCCTGGTTCTTGCACTCAGAGGCACAGGGACTCCCTGACCATTGGCTTATAGACATTGATAGACCTATCCTCCAGGAAGCTACCTAATTCTTTTTTGAACCCATTATAATTTTAGTAAATTTCGTTGGTTGATTGCACACTGTAGGAAGAAGTACTTCCATGTGTTTGTTTTAAACCTACTGTCTGTTAATTTCATTTGATATACCTGGGTTCTTGGGGATTGTGAAGAAGTAAATAACACTTTCTTATTCACTTTCTCCGCATCATTCATGACTGGATCAACCTTTATCATATCCCCAAGAGTCCTCTTTTTTGAAATTGACCTGTCCCAATGGTTTTAATCTCTCCTTCTATGGAGGCTGATCCATTCTCCTAATAATCTTCATTGCCCTTCTCTATGCTCTTTTCAATTCTAATATATCTTTTTGAGATGGGAGACCAGAGCTGCATGCCATACTCAAGGTGTGGCTGTACCACGGATTTGTATGATAGCATAAAGATGTTTTCTGTCTTATCTATCCCTTTCCCAGTGCTAAAATTCTGTTAACATCCCTCCCCCCTCACTGCCAGTGCACATTGAGCAGATGTTTCAAAGAACAATTCCCAGTGACTAAAATTTTCTTTCTCAAGTCAGTACAGATAATTTAGACATCATCATTCTGTTTGGAAAACATAATCCCAGCTATGCAGTGTGCATTACTTTGCATTTATCAACATTGAATTTCATCTACCATTTTGTTGCCAGCTCACCCAATTTAGTGAGATCACTTTGTAACTCATTATAGTCAGTTTTTGACTTAACTATCTTGAATCATTTTATATCATCTGTATGCTTTGCCACTTCAGTGTTTGCCCCTTTGTCCAGACCATTTATGAATATGTTGAGCAGCACTGGTCCCCATCAAAGGCATAGTTTGACTTCTATATTTAGGGAGGCAGCTGCAGTCAGACAAATGGAGCTGTGAGTGCTAGGTGGACAAATTCTGTGTTTGCCTGACACTTGCAGTTTGGGGGAGCAATGCATCCCTGCTCCTCCAAGCTACTCTCATAGTCCCAGTACAGATTTTGGGAGACCCCACTATTCATCTGTCTCTGTGCTGTGAAAACTATTTATTCCTAGTCTATATTTCCTGTCTTTTAACCAGTTACTAATCCAGGAAAGGACCTTCCCTTTTATCCCATAACAGCTTACTTTACCTAACAGTTTTTGGTGGGGGACCTTGTTAAAGGTTTTCTGAAATCCAAGTACACTAGATCTGTTGAATCACCATTGTCCACATGCTTCACATGAATTATAATAGATCTGTAAAGGGAAATCATGACTCACCAAAGTGAGGCTGACTCTTTCCCAACATAATGTGTTCATCTATGAATCTGATAATTCTGTCCTTTAGCATAGTTTTAACCAATCTGTCAGGTATTGAAGTTAGGTTTACCAGCCCTGTAACTTCTAGGATCAGTGTTAAAAATCCATGTTACTTTAGCTAGCCTCTAGTATAGAGGCCAATTTAAGCGACGGTGACATACCCCAGAGAACAAGGTCCTCTGTGTGAGCCTTACATTTCATAATTACCAAAAGCCAGCCCTGACTCTGTTATGCCAACCATTAGTAAACATGCCTCCTCATCGGATGCTAAAGAATTCTAGCTGCAGGTGTGTTCTGAGGTTTAGGCTGGAATGCCAATATGCTTGACTTTGCAAGGTTGGTAAGCATGCATCCTAATTTCAGAGCACATACACAGAGTTGTATTAGCATCAAGGTAATCCTTGTAAGACACATCTAGCATAGCTGTCCCAATAACATACAAACAATGGCATGAAAATGGGCTGCTGAGCATTTTATTAATAGAGAACTCTGTTGGTCTCTCCGTGTTATTTATTTGTATCTGAGTGAGTAATTTAAGGACTCCAACATCAATTAATGGCTTCATTGGAGTTGCAAAGACAATGTAATTGGTAATGTTATGGTTCAATGAAATAAAGTAATATGCTCGACTTGCGA
Organism: Podocnemis expansa; assembly: GCA_007922195.1. NCBI lineage: Eukaryota > Metazoa > Chordata > Testudines > Podocnemididae > Podocnemis > Podocnemis expansa. The sequence continues at coordinate 20,366,518 of ML682007.1, read as the reverse complement.
ATTGATTACAGCCAGGAGGACGCTAGGTGAAAGACATTTTTCACTATGATGAAAAAAACCAAATATAAAATTAAAAAAAACCCCTCATGTTGGAAAACAAAATCAAGAGCTCAACAGTTATTCTGGTGTAAAATTTAGAATAATTGTAATGAGGTCAAAGGAATTATTTCTGATTTACAAAGTGTAAATCACAGCAGAATTTGATCCTAAGTATATTCTACCCTGGACCTTTCTCATCTGCGCTGAAGCCAATAGATGGAATTTGGAATGATTAAATAAGCATTAGCTAAGAAAACATATGGTAACACAGAACAACTGAAACAGCACATTGTGGACACCAGCATGAAGTAGTCTCATTTACAAGAATGATCTTTATATAAAGACAGTGTGCAAGGAGAATGCAGCCTGAGTATCTATAGCAATGAACAGAATGTATGAAAAGAAATCCCAACACCGTATCTTGAAGGAAAAAGGGGGCTTGAAATTTGTGGACTTTGAACCAGAAGTCATGCAGATACTAACATAACATTGAATAAAGTGGTTATGTCTGTGAACTGGTTGGTTTCCTTGCTGCTAAAGTATTTCATGTGTGTATGTATATTCTGATCCATAATCTAAATTTGTTCATTTAGTTTGTGTAGTGCCTATTACCTGGGCTGCCAAGGTCTGTGTTATGAAATACTGAAGAGTATACAAATGCAATAGTATTCACGATAATCAGGAGAGAAGGCTGCCATCACTGGTGTAAACCTCAGTTGATAACACACCAAACCAAAAATAAATCAAATGCTAAACCAAGACAGACATTCTTTTTACATTGTTTACTAAAGAGCTACCAGCGTGGGGGGTACAGCAGGCTGGCAAATGGAAGAAGAGCCTAACTTTGAAACTGGGTCCTCTGTAACAGGAATGTTTTTTTACCAGTACCAGAAAATGGAACTCCAAATACAGAAAGCAAGAACGTGTAAGCTGACCCTCAATGTTATTCAGGGGCAGAAGGAGAAAAATAATGCCTTAATGAACTAATCCCACACGATTTGATGCCCTAGAAATTGTCAGCAACATCTTAAATTGTATCTAGAAGGAAAGAGGAAATGAATGAAGAGCTCTGAGCACAAATAAAAATATGAGGTGGCCAGACCCATTGTGCATAATAGATAGTAATTTATTTACTAACCTTTAGTAAATTTAGGGTATTCCTAGGAGACAAAAATGAATTTAAAAGTTCTTGGAAATTAGCAAGTATCTCCTTCTCTGTATGCATTCTTTCTAAAGCCATAGTACAGTGAACAGTTAAAAGCCAGCTCTTCCAATACTTTGACTCTTCCAATGAAAGGATGGGTGATACCCTTGTAAGGCAGTTAACTATTATGAAGAAACAAGCAGCAAAGTAGTAAAGTAACTTACACAAAAGCCAGGAACTCATCCCAGCTCCTCTGATCCTTATGCCTCTGCCTCAACTAGACCTTCACAAAGAGGCTATTTAAATAATATGTCAGGGATGTCAGATGGTACTGTGAACACTATCCTGATGACATAGGCTGGCACAACCTAGAGCTGTCTTAAGGGTGCTCTAGGTCAACACAAGGGCTGAGTATGCTCAGTGCAGCTAGGACTGAGTCCACTATTGCTAGTACAGTGTCCAAGCAGAAATTTGGTGGGTCTTGCAGCATACACATGCTGTACTTTCCAATCAATTTTTTTTTGTGTCTATCAGATGATGCTTACATCATAGGTCTGCTTGGGGTGAACTGGAAAACTACATATCCTAGTGTTACTCTCTGAAGTGAATAAATCCCAATATAGAGCACCATAAGCTTTGAAGACTCTAGAATTAGCATAGGTAGGGGACTGAGGACAATCAACTTGATTTTTTCTGAGTTGTAGAGAATGGTCTGCAGATCAATTTCATGCATGAGCTGAACCATGGATAATTGTGCCCTGGGAACAGAATGATGGACCTACAAATTCAAGGAATTAAATTATTCAAATTTTTACTGTAAGATTCAAATTAATTGTAAATGAGCAATATCTACTGCTGGTCATGGATGAGTGTTTGAGCAGCTGTTGTGCTGAAAGATGCCACTCTTCATAGATTTACAGTTTAAGGCCAAATTTGCTTTCTGTTCTTTTCAGACTCCTAATGTCACTTATCCATTTATTTTGAATGGAATTAAAAATAGGTGTGATTGTGGACAAGATGTATCATGGGATTTTCAATGGGAGACGGGGGTAGAAGTAGTTTGTGAAAGAAGCTGGCAGCTTCAGTCCAAGAACAGCCACAGCAACTGTTGCTCTGCTGAGGTTGCTAAGCATGGTACAGGCCACGTATCTTGAATGTACATAGATACTTGAGCATCATTTTGGCTTTTGGAGGTCATCCTATGAAAGCAGGGCTGAATTACATTAGCAGGTCAAAGTGGGGGAAGTCTGTACTGTGAAAAATTCACATCCCTTGGAGAAGTAGCTATGATTACCTAATCTCCAGGGCAGACAGCCCTATATCAACAGAATAATTCTTCTGTTGACCAAGCAGCTGCATCTTGAGGTGGTAGATTACTTACAGCAATGAAAGACCTCATCCTGCTAGTGTAGGTAGTGCATACACTGTACCAGCTGAAGTAAAGACAAGCCCTTAGTTTCCATTGTGGTAATGTTAACACTTTTCACAAGTACTAATTCCAGTTAAAAAAGTCAAGAATTCTGAAATCCTGTCCTGAAAATAGAGGCACTCCGTGATCCAGGGACCTCTTAACTGTGGTATAGACATGACCTATGGCAGCACAACGTATATCACTCAGAGGATAAACAAACAACTCCCCTGAGTGCTGCAAGTTATGCCAACGTAAGCACCAGTGTGGACAGCTCTATGCTGGCTGGAGACGCTCTTCCATGAACATAGGTTCTGCCAATTGCACATCGCACATGTAATTTTATTCTGCCATTAGGAGTCTCTCTTCCATTGGCATACAGTGTCTTCAACACATGTGCCACAGCTGTGCTGTTGCAGTGCTGTACATGCACCCATGATCTTAGTATCAATTGGCAGAAGGCATAATAGCCTATAAAGGTTATAGTGATCCCCTGGGTCCTGTACTGGTTTACCAAAGAGTAGCATGTAAGGCAATTACTGAAAGCCTGTCACGCTGGTCCTCAAAAACATTGCAAAATTATATGTATGGTTACTAAGTTATGAGTTATGTTTCCTGTACTGAAAGTTATATTCCAAAGCTCTAGAGCTGGGAACATTGGTCACCAGATGGTGTTAAGCAGTGCCTGCCTGCAAGAAACTTGTTTATTTTCCTGTCTGGCTATATGTAGACTGGATATTGTCTACTTCACACTGGTTGTCTATTTACAATCAAGTGACTGCAACATCTCCAAGGGAGAGTCTAGAAGACAGAAAAAAACAAGCAGCAGGGCTCATTCTATTTGTAAATGGTTGGAGCTATATTTGGGGATGCAGAGGTACACCTAGTTATCCTTCAACAGGGGGCAAGCTACCAGTTGGCTGTCTTCTGAATGCAGGATCACAGCTGCTCTGACTGTTTGACACTGGAAAGAAACTTCAGGTTAGCTAACTTTTATGAAACAGAGGAATATATATCTATACATCTATACATCTATATAGATATATAGATAGAGAAATATTTTAAGTTAGGTTTCAGCTCTGGAAATTGGGTTATGAGTTTATATTATACATAACTATTTGTTTCCATTAATTCTTTGTTCTGCTCAAATCTCTGTTCTTTGTGCAGTAAGCATCTTCTCTTGTTTACAATAAAAACATGCAGAAGTGCTGTATGTGAAGCAGAGTGTGGTTTAAGGTGTAACTGGTGAGCTGGTGTATATTGATTCTTTCAGAGCAGACAATGTAAGAATTCTTTGGGTGTCTAGTGCATTACCCTGCACAAGAGGCAGTGAGGCCTATGAAGGATTGGAAGGCAGGTCTTGTGTTGCCAGAGACTGGTACGGTTGGGGAACGAGGCAACAAGAGTTCCAGACGAATGCTCGTTACGCTAAAGGTAGTTGATAGCAAGGTACCTCATAAACCAGGGTCTTTCAGAAAGTGTCCCATCCTCCACTTTTAATTACTGATGTTACATAAATTTTGTTTTCAATTATTTGATTGTTCTCATTGTCATTGGGAAAGCAACTGGCTTAACTCTTACTCCTTTTGCAGTTCTCACCTCATGCATTGTCTCTATCCAAGACAATATCTACATTTAGATTTTCTAAGAAATAATTCTGCTTATTAAAGATTTTATAAACCAGGGCTGACTCCGAGTTAGTGCTCTACCCTGCTGTGATTTGTCTTCATCTCTCACTGCCTGTGCTGGTCGATACAGAACATTCTGCACCACTCCTAACAAAATTACTGCTCCCTAACAATATTTGAACAGACTCTGCCACTTTTTTCCTGGCCAAAAAGAACTGTTGCTCCTGTGTCTGAGCTTATGCCACCAGCAGTGACAGAACTGTTGGAAAACAAGGACTAGAGAATCATAAACAAGCAGGGAGCAGAGAAATATGCTGGAGTTGTTAACTACAACAGTCATAGAGTCACTCATATTAATAAGCTCACTATAATTAAGCACATCCTCCTGGGGGCAGGACTAATGCGAAAAACCTGTGTTGTGACATTAAAATAACCCCCCCCTTTCTAAAGTTTATTTGTTTTAAAGAAGGTACTCAGAACCTAGTGTCAAGGGACAGGAAGTGAAAATCCTTAGATTTATCATGGATGCACTAGAATTTAAGTCACAGGTACTATTCAAATGTCTTTAACAAAACAGGAACCAAGAAAACAACAAAGCAATATAGCATGGTTTAGTGGCATGATAGTATAACAGTTTGGCCATTGGAGAGTTTCTATGCACTTTCCTTTGAAACAATGATTCACGCCATTGCTGGAGGAAAGGTAATTGATTAGGCGGACCATTGGCTCATTTCTGTATGGCAATTGCATTGTTCCTAACACATGGAACCAGGAGAAACACATTTCTGATATACTTTCAAATATAAGCAAAATAAAGCCCTAGCTAAAGCTATAAAGGACTTTCACTCATGGTCATTTCTAAATAAATCACCCCCTTTTCAATATCAGACAATAATCCTTTTCAATATCTGACATCCAATTTTCAGCTGCTGAGATTTTATTTTAAAATGCAAATATTAAACCAATTTTGTATTTTGTACTAGCAGTTCATCTCCCATACCGGTTTCTCTGGGGTAGTTCAAGATAACTTGGGTGAAGGGGAGCAATTTAGAACATGACAGGTCTTGCAGAACAAGCTGAACTACTACAAAAAACAACATTTAGAGAACTATATAGCTCATCTCATTTTTCTGGGAAGGGTTTATGCTTGATGCCTTTTGGCGCTAGGCAGACCTTGGGCCAAAGATCCCTGTTGCATTCTGCTTGTGCAACCTGAAGAGCACAGCCGTAAAAATGCGTGGCACCTTTCTGCCTTACCATCTTATAACTGGTGCAACAGCATCGTTTTTGCTGTATTAAACAGGGCTAAATTTCCCAGTATAGTCACACTCCAGAAGTTATTTGACCTTTCACTTAATGCCCAACAATTAATGGAAAAGCACAAAGATGCCAAATATATGTGTCAGAATGGGCAATTCTGTCAGCAGTGGTAGCAAGATGAGAAGAGCTGTGGCTTTCTTTTGTGAAGAGATGAGGAAGGGCTTTTATTACAATGGCTAGTAAACAAGCTATTGATGGCAAGATCCAGTTATCTGATTTTTTTTTTCTATTAGTTGCTCTTCAATCAGTAAATTGATTAAAGTTCTAAACATAAAAAAAAAAAGATATGTAGCAATCCTTTAACAGGTATTAGAAGTTAGTTTCTGGCTTGATAGGATATTGTACATATGGAGTTAATTCTTAAATGATTATTGTCTCATTGATGGGGCACAAGGTGGCTCTGAGGAATAGGAACGGGACAGTCTTTTACTGCAAGTTACCAGCTCACATCCAGCCTGAGGTTTTTAGTGATAAAGTTGTTAGCAAGTTAATGGATTTCTGGCAGGCTCTGTGAAATGTGGTTGTTGGTCTCAGTCCAGTTTAGACCCTGGTGAATACAACAGAAACATATTTGCAAAGTAAATTTCGCAGCCTCTTTTGTTTGCTAACAGCCTGATGAATGAGGTTTTTTTTTATTTGCATGAATGTGCATAAAAAGAAAAAAGCTTCATGGGACAGTGTTTTGGGAAACTTTTTATTACAGGTGCAAAAGATTTATCTAGTAGCTACCAATATTTACCAGTGATTTACAAGCCAGAAGAGGGTGCTCCTGTTTATAATGCTTAAGTCACCCAACCAGACAACAGAAACAGTACCACATGACTTATATGACCAGTCATACAGTCAGTTTTAAAAGAAACTCACAAACTGATGGAAAGCATGCTGGGAAAATAGGTCCTTGAGGTGACGCTTGCTACTGCTAACAGACACTATTCAATATATTGAGTGGTGTCGTCTAAGGAAGAGGATGGTGAGAGAGGAATGTCTGTTTGTGTCCTGATCTGGGATCCTATTGTGATTTGGGGAAATTTTCTTACTTTGTTTAAGTTTCCTCATCTCATTGGTGGACATAAAGAAAGTTGTTAAAGATCAATAGCTAATGTCTATCTATAGTGATTGGAGGATTGAAAGTGCTTTGTAATTGTGACATATGCTACGTGAGCAATTCTGTAAATGCGTCTTGCCATATTAGTATAGTAAACTGCTTTGAGGAATTACAAGGTATTGCATGGTATAAGTAAAAAAGTATACATATACTGAGGATGTTTGTTCATTTCCCATAGTGCTGCAATGCAAGAGGCAAGTCCATCACAGTGGAATTACAGACTTAGCAGTCCTGGATCCTAGTGTCCATGGGTGCTTAGATAAGAAGCAGGGAACTCAATGTTGCGTGTACTCCTGAAAATATAGCATTAGAAAGGCAATCTGAATAAAACCATTTGCTCAGACTTTTGCATGTGGAATGCATGTGTGAGAAAAGTTCTGAAAAGCAACATTTTGTATTAAAACAAAAAATAAACTGGACTTGCAATAACTTTCACTGCAGCTTTCAAAGTGGTTTACAAATATTTATTGAACACATGTTCTCACATGTCTGGGGACTGCTACAACTGTGGGTGTGATTGGATTTGGACAACAGAAGTTAAAAAGAGTGTGTGCATATAAAAGGTAGGCAACTCTTTAACATTAGTGCTTTTACCACTGTATATGTATAAGGTATTGTGTGCTAGGTAGATATACAGACAAATAAATAACAGAGGTCTAGTTCCATTGTACAGCACATAATGTGCTGGCAGGACTAATAAATAAAGAAAATACAAAAGAATGAAAATATCCAAGAATACTCACTAAACTCCAAAGCATAGATAGTATCACCATGACTTACACCTTTAAAGACCAATTGATCCTGCAGCCCTTCCTCATGCATTTGAAGTCAATCAATAGATTATTCATATGAGTAAGAATTAGAGCTGGTCAGCGTTTTCCAAATTGATTATTTTAATCAAAACTCCACATTGATTTAAAAAAAAAGAGGATTTTTTTTGCAGTTCCTCCCCAAAACAGTTTTGCCGACTATTAAGCTAGTCAAAATTTTTCTAATTTTGAAATACTGATAAATGCTTGAAATTTTGAATGTTGACAAAAAGGGGCTTTCATTAACAGTTTTGCAAATTTTCCCCCATTTATGCATCAGTGAGTATGCCAGGACTGAACAATTGGGAAAGCAAATGTCAGGGAGCTCTAAATATTATAGATATGAATATGATGGATTCCATATCCAGGAGGAGCTGTCAATTTATTAATGCCCCAGGAAAGTATTAAAAATTAAATTTGCTTTAATGAAAATGCATTTCAAGCACTTTGGTAAAAGCTATTGACGTGATACATCATAGCTGGTTAAATCTCCTGTGCTGCATTTGTGGGTGGAGGACTATCAGATGAAAGCATAAGCTGATGATTAGGTAAAAATACCTGTTAATTATAGAGTATGTTTTCCATTCATATACATGATAGATTCCTTTTCTTTGAGCAGTGAAGTACCTATTATGTTATGAGCTCCCTTCCCCCTGCACCACTAAGAGTTAGATTCATTAGCTCATTGGTGTCTCTGGGTTACCAGAACACAAAGTGGGATTTTTCTCCCATGAAAGCTCATGCAATAAATGAATTTTTTAGTCTTTAAAAGTGCCACCAGACTCCTTGTTTGTTTTGCTGGACTACACTAACACAGCTACCCCTTTGGAACCGAACACAACTGAAAAGGACACATATATTTCAAAGGTAATTTCCTACTTAAAAGAAATGAAAGCAAATGGAATCAAAAAGCTACAGACAACACCCTATAATAAGTCTCCTTCCCAAGCTTTCATTCTCTTTTCTGATGTGCATATACAGTAGCCTTTTACTTGGACAGAGTCAGCTAAAGCTTACACTTCTCTAATGACTCTGAATGACAAGAATTGGAACTGAACCACAAAGATCATTTCCAGATCTGGAAGCTAACTGCCTCTGAGATAAGGGATGCAAGGAGTGATGTTGGTTTGGCCTTTTATATAACTATGGCCGTTAGCAATGAAATTCAGATTGTTTCTGACCTTTCTGTTATTTACATGTGTTTCATGGAAGTGTTTCCACTTTACAAGCAGAGCCAGTCATCAGTGTTCATGGTAATAAATAGTAATAAATCAAAACCTAATAAAAGCACTAATTTGAGCAATAAAATTTCAAAAAAGGACACTGACTTGGAAATTCCAATCAAGCAACCTATAAAGCAAACCACCTGAAATAACTATTGCCACATGGGATTAGAACTCTTTGGTGGCCTTTTTAAAATTTGGTCTATCTTGAAATTTACAAATTTGGAAAAACAAGGAGCCTTGTGGCACTTTTAAGACTAACATATCTATTAATTGCATGAGTTTTCATGACAGAAAATCCCACTTCATCAAGGTGTCTGACAAAGTAGGATTTCCTCTCATGAAAGTTCATGCAGTACATAAATTGGTTTGTCTTTAAAAGTGCCACCAGACTCCTTGTTTGTTTTGCTGAACTAGACTAACCTGGCTACCCCTTTGGAACAAATTTAGAATGAAACTGGTGATTAATCCACAATCTGGCACCTGTTTAATGAACACTCTTAACAATGTAGTGTTCTATACCAGTGGTGTTACACCCTGTATAATTATTGTATGTTACAGTTACTTAGATTGCAATAGCATCCAAATTGTATCTGGTGCCTTCTAAAGGATGCAAGATGGTCCTCACTTCAGCCTACAGTGTTTACAATGTGTTGAAGAGAAAATTCTGAGATATAGTATACAGTACAATAAATCATAGCAAATAGAAAATTTCCATACATAAATAGTGTCTCAAGATCACCTTAGATTTAAAAAGATCTAAACAAGTCCTTCAGGGAACATCCTAACACCAGGTCTCACCATGCTGTGCAGGATGAATTTTCTTTTTTCTTTTTCCCTTTGATAGCTTCTGGAAGCACCTGCTCTTAGTGCAAACTGAGCCTATAACCCTATGAGCTGAACATGTAAGAGTCAAAGGCAACTGATAAAATCTCAGTTACAAGAAAGACAATGCTGTGGAGAATCTGGTTCTCTTATGTTTTAGATTCTATAGCAAAACCCTGACTGGTTCACATTGGAACATCCGTATTGGTAATCTTTCTAGGAAAAATCAGTGTAGTTGTTCCTATGTAGGCATTTTGAGATGTAAACTGGAGGAATACAAATATCTGTCCAATGGACTCATCACATCCATGTGTAATTTTGTCCTTATTTTGCCCATCAGCCTTTAAATATATTATTTAAAAAGGTAAACACCTAATAACTCTAGGTACACTAAAAAAGCAATACAATACCTAGTAGAATTCAGTGGCATTACTTTAAACAGAAAGTGAATGATTGCAGAATTGCAATGCAAATCAACTCTCCTAATTTGCTATGTACATGTGTGATGTGAAGTGTACCATGTGACAGGCTATTGTGATGTCAGAGGTGACTCTTTGGGAGCAATTGGTTGAGTCACCTATGACATCACAATGGCCTAGGAGTCTTCACATGGCACAGACATATACCTTATTGTAGCTGCATACCTCATTGTAATTCATAAAGGTGAAATGGCTGAGGATTTAAACATTGGACAGTAACAGCCAGTGAAACCCAGGGATGGTTCACTCTGGTGACACAGCTGCCCCTTTGGAACTTGTCAAAATTATAGAGCTCTCAGCTATGCTTTCAGCTGTTTCCAATATTTCACACTGACTTTTCAGACAATTGTATGTGGCGCTCACTTGGGGAGGAAACCATGAAAAACTGAAAGTTTACATGAAAGATATAAATTACCAATGAAAAGTTTCAGCTGAGCAAAAAATGCAAAAAATGTTGTAATTAAAGAGCTATTAATCGATTACAATAAATAAGTATTTCATAAATTTCCTCTTGATTTCCCCCCATCATTTCTGATGGGTTACAGCTAGTATTGATATAATTCAGGAAAATTGGGGCTCTCTTTTGTGACCTTCCAGCTCTGTCTTGGTTTTGCTTCATCCTCCTTCAGAAATGATGGATAAACATTCATACCAGTACTTTTGTAATATTAGTAGGAGGCTCATTGTATTGTATTGAATATGCTGAAATAGTCATAGCAAAGCTTTATTGTTCAGAATAATTGTTATGATCAGTCACAGGGTACAAATGACAAGTCATGAAATAGGTAAAGGAATGATTTGTATGACTTTCTGAAAAATTATGCAAATACAATTCATATGAGCAGAGGAGTGACAAACCATACACCTATGCAGCATGACTGAATTTACAGCTGTAGGTAACAGTTTTTTATTGGTACTGGTAGAAAACTATCCATCAAATCACTTTGGTGATAGAAAAAAATTGGATTTTCTGACTCATTTTCATGATAAGTGTCTGCTTCTAATAGAGAAATAGAACTTTTTGCTGAAAAACAAAGAGTCTTCAAAAATTCAGTTTTCAGCCAGAAGTTTTGTGGTTTGCATGCGGCCCCTAGAGCTATTTCCTGCAGCCCGCAATGACACAATCGTTACTGATATTTGCAATATCATTGTATGGAAAGGTTTCAGTGGTGTGGCCCTTGGGCTACTGTACTAATCCTCATGCAGCCCTCTACTAGTCCTCATGCGGCCCTCATGGTGATTTGGGTCTGGGACCCCTGCTCAAGGGTAATAGTCTTTTTGGTATCATTTAATCAAATCTTTCCATAATAGCTCTCAAATGTGGGTAGAGATGGGGGAACTGAAATTCAAAGTTGTTAGGTGAATTGCCCAGGCTCCATTGTGAGTAAGGAACACAGTTAAGAACGGAATCCTGGTCTTTTAACTCTTTATCCTTTATCACCAGATGTGGTTGCCTCCCCTTCAGTCTTTGAGATGTTTATAACAAGTAGCTGATAAGGCTTTCTTTGATCTTCCCCATTGTCCTTCCTGTTTAGGGTTCCTGAGATGCTTTAGAAAGATAAATGAGTGATGAATGTAATCCAGAAGGTCCAGGAATTCAATTTTAACGCAACTCAAAGTTCAGTACTATACACATTACATGAATTTCCAAAAGTAGATAGAAATGTTTCCAGAACAGTATATTTTGGTATTTCAGGATTTTTGTGACAGAACAAATAGGTGAATATTTGGTCCTAGTGCCAGCCAATGTTTTTCAATAAAAAAATTGTTTAAAATTTTATCAAAAGGTAATTTATAGAAGAGTTGTGACTTTTTACCCAGTTCTATCAGCATCTTATATAGAGGCTGTTTTTTTTTTTGATGTCAAAATGCTTAGCAATCATTAATGTAGCTCTCACATCACCCTCTTAGTTAGCTATCATAGTCCTCATTTTGCAGATGGGGAAAACTACAGCAGAGAGGTTAAGTAATTTGTCCCTAATAAAGAGTCCCATGTCAAATGCAGAAGTAGAACTCAAATTTCTAGCCCCCTAGTCCTGTGCCCAGAGCATTAAACTACATTAAAAAAAAAAAAAAAAGAAAACTGGTAAAAAATATTAACCAAGCTTTATTCAGCGTCAGTCTCTATTCAGATTTGGTTTGAACTGGGGATCTTTATTTTATGTTTTGTACTGTCTCATTCTCCCCTTCAGTTCCACAGGGAACATTTCAGTGAGCTTTGTCCTGAACAAAACATGTGCTGCTGCTAACTTGAAGTGTTTAGTCGATGTGCTTCTTCCTCTCTGTCTGACTATAGCACTAACTCTAGTTCATCTATTGCACATCAAAATAAAGTTCACTCAATCCCATCTCAGCATCTTGTTCTGTCTCCCTTTAAATGACTGTTAGGGGAAATCACAACTCCACGGAAGTCAATTCCCATTAATTTTATTGGGGGCTGGGGTTTCACTCCACATGGGTGGCACTGCTATTGAGTCCTGTTTCCAAAGGTTTGTATTTAACTCTTGATGTGTTTTTGGAGTGTTCAAACTCATGATGAAGGGTGACTCCACTAAGATCAAGTACTGACAAGAACTTGCTTTAGGGTTTACAGTGTGATTTGAGGCAGGGGTCTCAAACATGCGGCCCTAAAGCTATTTCCTGCGGCCTGCAATGACACGATCTTTACTGATATTTGCAATATCGTTGTATCGAAAGGTTTCAGTGGTGCAGACCTTGGATTACCATACTATTCCTCATGCGGCCCTTTACTAGTTCTCATGTGGCCCTCATGGTGATTTGAGTTTGAGACTTCTGATTTAAGGGCTTAATCCTAAACCCACTGAAGTAAGTGGTGTGATTGCTCTTTTGCATTAGGCCCTTATAGGAGTGGAGTATAACAGGTGGTTTTCATCTTCATATTTTACTGGATTAATTGTCATTTTCTCTGCCCACAAAGGAAGCCATCATTTATGTTATCTTGAATAAAATCATCAGACAATGTGTTTTGGTCGAGGATCAAGACGTATTTTAATAAAAAAAGATATAGTGTTTTTTGAAAAAAGGGAAATGCGTATGCTAAGGTCAGAGATTATAGTTAAAACCAAGCAAACTGTTACCCTGGAATAACAAAACAAATATTAACTTTTTTGGGGGGAGGGGATTGCAAATCCCCATTAAATGCTATGCAGAAACAGGGTCGGATTTTCCTGAAAACTCACAGAGAGTCAACCCGACAACTTACGGAAGAGAAGTGACTTCTAAATAGCACTTGAACGAAGCAAGGGTTGCCACGTGGAGAGCCAGATTTGGGTTCCCACATGGAGAGCCAGATTCTGCACTGGTGCCCACAGTGGCAGACAGGCTACCTGGCAGAGAGACTGTGGCAGTTTCTCTGCATTGGGGGCGAGGGGTCCCAGAGCAGCCCTCAAAGTGAACAGCATGCTGCAGTGCACCTGGGGCATGGCGCTCAGGAGGGTGTTATTCCTTATAAAAAATTTCGTTCAATTCCTTAACATGATTTAGAACCAAGTTCCCAAACCTCCTTTACACAGGATCTTATTCTCTATTAAATTCTTGACTATCCTAAAGTAAATGATTAGGAGTGCTCTCAGAATTTAGACACAGAGGTTTAATCCTTATTAAACCAGGTAGAATTTTGACAGGGGATGGCTGGCTCCAGTGTAGACTGAACCTGCCCTCCCAGCAGACATTTCTCCCCACCTATTTCTACACTTGGGATTGTGGCCATGGAAGCTTTCTCTGGTGATTCCTCGCTAAGTAGCTGGTTCTAGGAGAAAGATTTTGAACCTCCTTGGACCACCAGAGGTGTACAGAGCCCACAGACCATGAGAGACACAGGCTATTGATTCTTTAGTGTACCATCAAGCAAAAACAGTGCCAGAGGGAAGAAAGGAATAGTCACTAGGTGCCTAGAGGGCTTTGCAGATGGGACAAACCAACAAGCACTTTTGGAATCTTCAAAGGTAATGAAAAGAGGGAAAGAAGGAGCCATTGTTCAGCTGTGGAACAGCAGCTAATTCAATTACTTCTTTTTTCAAAAGAAGCTGAGTTTTGCAGTGGGTGACACAACTGTGCTGAGTGTAAAAGATTTTGATCATTATTTCTGGGGTGATAAGACAAGACTAATGCTTTCTGTACTGTGAACATTGTGAGTCAACAGTAGCAGCAGGAGATGAAATAGAGGATTTAGAGAGATGAGGTCCTAAGGAAGACGAGTGAACATAAGATACTTATATATGAAATAGGATTAACTTTAAAGCCAGAGGAAGCAACAGCAGAGAGGCAGTGGGCCAGCTGTGAATGTTATATGAGAAGTCCATTGAACACAGTGCACAGGAAAGCGTGCTTAATCTAGAACAGGGGTCTGCAGCCTGCGAGTCCAGAGCCACATGAGGCTCATTAGCTTCCCCTTGTGGCTCCAGGCCCCCCGCCCTGCCACCAGGGGACCCTGCAGGCAGCCTACTCCTGACTCCGGGTCCCTGCCACGAGGGGAACCTGTGGGCGTACACTCCCCACTGCTGCTGGAGGACTCTGGGGGGCCCACTCCTGTTTCTGGGCTCATCCTCCCCACACCAGCAGACGCTGCTGCATCAGGCAACCTAGCCCAGCTCTCCCTACCATGAAGTTACACCCATTGCAGCTCTCAAAACACTTGGTTATTGAAGGAATTTTTAAAAATGGCTCTTCCTACCTTTTGGGTTGCCAACCCCATTCTAGAAAGATTGTGAGTCAGCTTTTGATCTTGGTTATTCTGGGTCAACCAGGAGCAGCTCCAACATCACTGGAGTTGCTCCAAATTAACACTACTGTACCTGAGATCAGAACACCCAGAAAAGCCATAGTAACATATCAACAGTAGGCTCAAAATAAGGGACAGATTTTTGCTGGTGTAACACAACATAGCTCCTCTGGAGACTTACTTCAGCTAACAATCTCGCTCAAAGGGACTGAAATCATTTGGAGTCTTTCTGTCAATTTCAGGGAGGTGGCTTGTGCAAATAGAGATGATTCAGGCCTCATTAATGTTTCCCTTGAAGCAAGACTCTGACCAAGTTCAAGTAAAGTATGACTGGATCCCCCATATAGTAGTTATGTGATAAGGGGCATATGATATTTAAGATCATACTCTATCTGTAAAATACACACTATTTACTTTAAATACATGTACAGGAAAAAAGCTGACTGAGTTCTATCTATAGCTGCTTACATTACAAAACAAATAAGGAGTCTAGTGGTGCTTTTACAGACTAACCAATTTATTTATCATATGAGGTTTTGTGGGAGAAAATCCCACCTCGTTGAAGTGTCTGATAAAGTGGGATTTTCTCCCACGAAAGGCCATGCGATAAATAAATTGGTTGGTCTTTAAAATTGCCACCGGACTCCTTGTTTGTCTTGTTGAACTAGACTAATGTGGCTGCCCCTTTGGAAATTGCTTACATTACAGCAGCTCTCACCATTTACAATTTTCAGTCAGGGAAGACAGTCCATGCTGTTACAGACAAAGCCGGTGAAGAGGGAGGGGAAAGGATACAACAGATAAACCTGAGTCAAAGCCCACTGGAGTCAATGGGAGTCTTCCAGAGATCAGTGTGGTGATTAGCACAAGCTGTATTAGTTTCACATTTGGTTTTTTGTTGTTATTGTTGTTGTTGTTGTTGTTTTTAAAAACAAGCCATCTTGGGCTGCTCTTAATTCAAAGAAAAAATTCTACCTCTTAGTGAGCAGGTCATTAAGTTATATTCTTTGTTCTTTAACTGCAGTAAGTCTTGAATTCATGTGTTTTAGGAAGAGAGCTATTTAAGCCCTGCAAATAGTGTAGTGGCTAGCACCTCTGCTTACTATGCAGAAGGTCCTGGGTTCAAGCCCTGGGGGGTTGGACTTGATGATCTCATGAGGTCTCTTCCAACCCTATGATTTGATTCTATTCTAAGTCCTATAACTGACTCCAATGCAATGAATGCCCTTTTAGTTTGGAACAAGCCAAATATTTGGTCTGAAGAGGACCCAGGTCATAGAAATAAAAGGAGTAATATTTTCACTTTTGAGAAGGAATTAACATATATGGTAAAGAGCAAGATTTCCATAGAAACAATCAAATGTTGCTGAGACCCATTTCCAACTATCTATATCTCAAAACCTGAAGCAGAGGTAAATCTAAAAATAAAATGACAAAATAGATTAGCGTCACAGTGACAGGACTAGCTACCCAAAGTTAAACCTTTGTCGCTGCTAGTCCCACAGTTCAGTCAGTTCAAGCAGTGGTTTCTTGCTCTTACCTGTGTCTCAGGTTGGAATCATCAATTATTTCATTTTTAGACCAGGACCTGGTTGCAGTACCTCATGTCTATCAACCACTCATGACCTGCAAGTACTACTGAATTCTGAGTACCCACATTTCCTTTCAGAAGCTTCTAGTCAAAGATAGCAACCAACAGCCTTCTTAGAACAACACCTTTTTACTTAGCAGCAGTAAGCAGTGGTGATGTTTGTCCCGCGGAGAGCCCCTACAAAGCTCAGTTCCAGAGCCCTTCATAATGACTTTGCATGTACAGTACATGTGAGGTCATCTTGGGCTGAGGAGGCCATTTTGAGCCCTGGGAAGCACCAAACAGAACAAGCAGTTGAGGCATGGTTGGCCAAATTGGGCTTTCAGGGGCTGCTTACGGCCACAGGGCTTGCTGTGATCTAGGGGTTGCATGTGCCTAATCCCACCACTGTTTAGCAGTCAGAAGAAAACATTAGCGAAGAATTTTAAAGGCAAACAGCCTAAATACTTGTCCATTTTATCTAAAGCCCTTCCATACCATACTCACCATGATAGATCTAGCTCCATCAGACACTCCCTCTCCCCCACCCCCCTGTGAAAAGACCTAAATGTAGTTCCTTTAATAGAGTATACTTTTAAACACAGATAGCCTTCTTCATTCCAGAGAAAGATTATTCAAGTCTTCTTTGTGTTTTTTTCCTTTCCTGCTTAGACCTGTAGTGTGCAGGAGTATTTTCCCTTTAATGCCTCCTATATCAGCAGCAGCTACAAAGCTTCAACTGGGCCAGTCTGTTTGCAAATTCATTATAGGCTTATGTTACTCAGCCTTTGTGTAGTCACTAAAAAAGTAATTGACTATATTCCATTAAGTTTTGTGAGCCTATTTTCATCACATTGCACAAAGACAGTTAGGAATTAGCTAGGAAGCTCTTAGATATCATAGTGCAGGCTGCTTTGCAAACAATCTGAAGATTGTTGACTCGTATCAGAAATTAAAAGCATGTGTTTATGTGTCCAAGATGAAGCAGGCTGCCTTCATATTTCCACGCCCAGGTGACCCTCAAATAAGATGTGGAAAATATGTAGTATTGAATAGCAGCCTTCATAAAACAGTAATGGCTTGCATTAGTTAGTGTTGCATACTGAGACAGCCCCGATTCTCTCACACTCTTTTTGCAGATGCTCTGGGGTTGCATCCAGTCAACATAAATACATATTATTACTTTCATAGGGACAGTCTCATTCCAGTGTACCCTTCTGACAGTGTC
Organism: Podocnemis expansa; assembly: GCA_007922195.1. Classification (NCBI taxonomy): domain Eukaryota; kingdom Metazoa; phylum Chordata; order Testudines; family Podocnemididae; genus Podocnemis; species Podocnemis expansa. The sequence goes on along the minus strand of ML682007.1, from coordinate 20,348,999 downwards.
TCCTCAGTGCGTCTTGGACAGATGAAGAATCTAATGTGCACCTAGGGTTTTATTTCAAATACTTCCCTGGGTGGCTTTACTTTGGGTATGTCTATATGCTGCAGTTGTATCAGGATGTGAAATTTTGTACAGCCCTGAATGACCTACCTATCTCAACCTAAATTTCAGATATAGACTAAGGCATAGTGTGCTACCTGCTCTCTGTAGTGCATGTTGTAGGATTTGCTGAGAGAGCATACCTTTAACGATGGATTTTAAAAACTCTCAGATATAATGTTTATTGGATGCAGTTGAGAAAGCAAGCTGATGCAAAGTAAAAGATGAAATTAGTGATGGGATCCACAGCAAAAATACTGACATTTTTAACACCTTGATGTTTGAGGGTGTTCAACTCTAGGGTTAGAGGCTGGTCTCTCACAGAGTCATGGCCCAGCTCAGGTACAGATGCAGAGGCAGGTTACTGGTGTTTCCAAAGTTTTTCAAAATATTCCTAGAAAATATGTTCTGTGTTTTCAAACCACCTTTAGTTTTCACAATTGATCAACTGTTGACCTTCAACAGCCTGACTTCTATACCAGATACGAACATTTGCTTAGTATAAAACCAAAAATGTCATGCAATGATTTTATGGAAACTATTGCTGCCAAGAACTCAAATTATTCTTGATTATCCATGTACAGAACAACAGCTACATTACATGAATGCCTTATGAACAATGAGCTAGTGTCACATTTACCATTCTCCTTTTCACATGCCCATCTGGCTCATTGGCAATACACCGGGTTACACAAAGCCTAGGAAAATTTGCACATGTAGCAAGACCAGAAGGTAATGTGACAGAACCTCGAGAAAAATAATTAGACCCTCGGGGGAAACAAAGATGGAAGAGATTCTCTGCTATAATCCTTTTGGGTCTTTATGTAGACCTGAGTCCCACAGCCTGTGTGATCGTATCACTTTACAAGCCTCTCTCTGATGCCTACTCAGAGACCCCGCTCGCCCACGGCCTAGACATGCAGCCTGTGCCCAAACAGTGAAACATCCACAAACAGGCCAAATGCACCACTCACCAAATGCTGCTGCTGCCAACCACAGAGTCCCCATCTATGCCCTTCAGATTTCAGTATCCAAATTCTGGATATGGATTAGCCTGCTTTAAAAACTGGATCACCTGAACAGATACATTGTCTCCTTAGTAATTCTGTTTACAAAACCCAGTTTGCTGTTGTCCTGCACAGTAGGTGGTGCAAAAAAGGTCTAAATTCCTACCAAGTGAGAGTATTTTACACTTACAAAGTAAGTGATTATCTAAATACAAGAAAGTAGGGAATCACGCCCACAGCATTCAGGAGTCCTGTGCACCTCTCCTTTCTTCATCTAGGTTCAAGTGACTGACACATTTGCTTAATTAGAGAGACTTATCAAACACCCCAAGCAGGAAAATGTGAATAATTTTCTGAAAAAGGACAGATTAAAGATTTCTCAGAAATCTCTGTTTTGTTGGCAAGAGTTTCTTAGAAAAAGTTATTTGCCGGTGTTTTTCTTTCCCCATCCCTGCTTTCTCTCTCTCTCTCTCTCTCTCTCTATATATTTACAAAAGCATGCTGTAAACAGACATGCAGACACTTTTAGTTCTGCTTCATGCATTCTGCTGTAGTCTTCTGACTGGCAAATGCTTTTTATTTTCCACACTTATTATTATTCATATGTCTAATTTGGAACCTTGACTCAAAAAACATTCAAGATTTCAGAGGACGGGGAAAGGCTGCAGATTCTAGATCTGAGTTGACATCCCCCCCATCCAGTTTTTAGTTGTTTCAGTACTGGAATGGGCCTGTTTGCTGGTGTCCATGCAGATACCCACAAAATTGGGCAAGAACATACCAAGAAATACAGTTCTTCCATTTAGCTTCACTGGATTTAATGAGAAAATTTTGAGGCTATGTCTACACTTTGTTAAATTGATTTAACTGAAATTGATCTAATTGAATTGAAATAAAAATCATTAAATCAATGTAAGTTAAATTAATTTAACACGTCCCCACTAGAAACCCAAATCAAACTAGCATGTCCATGGACAGGACTTGCCAGTTCGATTTAGGAGAGGGGCACCATGGGACGTGTGGCAAGATGGCCCCCACCCAATATATAGAAAGAGGAAGGCACCCTGGGAGGGAGAAGGGCAAAAAGTGTTAAATTGAAATAACAGTTAAATCGAAATAATACAGCCACACTGTGTTATTTCAAAATAATAATTTTGATTTAACCGTCATTTCAATATAAAGCGAGGTTTTATTATTTCAAAATAACCATTCCTTATTTCAGAATGATGGAGCTCTTCATTTTGAAATAAAAAAAGCTAGTGTAGACATTCACTATTTTAAATCGAAACAATCATCATTATTTCTATTTAAAGTGTAAGTGCAGACATACCCGCAGAGATTTCATTGCTGCTGAGCACCCTCCAAAAATTCATTAGACTTGTAATCTGAGTTTACCTATGTTTGACTTACATGCATATATTACTTTATTATTACACTTAGGATAAGTTGATAAGTTAGCCCAACTTTTATATTGGTAGCTGGAATGCAAGGTGCCTACAGGCTGGCATAAGAAATAAGAAACAGCCTGTATGTAAGAGTTCTGCTAAAAGATGTAGTTATAAGTTATTTTGAGGTTTAAAAATATAGACAGGATGGGTCTGTTTGTTTATCAGTTTTAGATGGAAAACACCTGGTATGTTATTTTGCATTATGATACATAGGCCAGCAGGCAGGGCTGGCGCTACATAGTAAGCAGCCCCTGTGTTGCAGCGGGGCGCTGGCATTTGAGGGGCGCCAAAAGGGGACAGTGCTGTTGTGCTCCCCTGATGACGTTACTCGTATGCGCTGGCATCACTCTGCTGCGGGGAGGCACCACAATCCCCATCACCGTTCCTGTCAGCAGTGAACAACAACTGTAGGTAGGACCTTTGACATTTCATAAAACACCACAAAACCCACAAAAATTCAAATGAAGGCACTGGGTGTCTTTCTTGATTTTAGGTTGTAAGTATAGCAACTTTAAGTTTTAACAGGAAACACAGGCTTTTTCAATTATAAACTTCATAAGACTTCCTAAATGTATTCTGTATATGTAAGCTAATTATTTCATTGTACATTTATTAATTGACATTATGGTTTAATTATGGTGTTAATTGACATTATGGCCTTATGGTTTTTGCAAAAAATTTTATGAATACCTTAAGAATCTGTATGACAACTCTTGGCTGTTCCTTGGGGGTCGATGGTAACTGTTTGTCTGTGGGCAAATTTGGGTAAGAACTCAGATTCCCTGCAAGAGTTTTAACAACCGCAGTCCAAATTCATAGAGAATCAGGCTACAGACTTAAACCTGACCGTTAGGGTAAGACTAATTTACTTCTAATTCCAGATGCTGTTCGCACTCCCTTTAGGAAGGCCATGGAGTACCAGGGAAAGTTCTGAGGTGGCCATTTTGACTAGACCCTCTGTGAGAAGAGTAAATGGGGTAGGGAAAGAAATGTCTCTAGTCCCATTACCTACCCTTCTTGCACATCTATGCAATGGCTGAGCTCCACCTGGGCCCAGTTGTGCATACTTTGCTACTACTTTGTCTTTACTGTAAAAGAAAGAACAGAGGAAGGATCCCATGTACAGTATTAGAGGCACTGCAGCTTCCTATCAGTGTAGATTTATTTCATTTGAAGATGGCATAGAAGTGCAGCTATAGTTTTCCATATTTTTCCAGCTATTAACAGCTTACTTGTTCTCAAGAAGTTGCTTTTCTGCATGTCATTTTTCACTGTGAGTAGGGGAACAGTGTCATATGCTCCAGTTATATGCAGTCCAATCCATTCTGTTTATGGCCCATCCCTCATTCCCACTATCAAATAGTGGTCTGAAGAGACTGCCAGTTGCAGGCCAAAGAAGAAGAGATGAACTCCAAATTCTATGCAAAACAAACAAGGAGTTGTGGCACTTTTAAAGACTTAACAAATTTATTTACTGTTAGTCTTTAAAAGTGCTACAGGACTTCTTGTTTGTTTTTGCTGAACTAGACTAACACAGATACCCCTTTGGAACAAATTCTTCTCAGTTAATGGTGAAAACAGGCAAAAGCAATTAGACAACATAGATTGCACATGAATGAAACTTAATGAGTTGCATTCAAAGACAAGCTTTTTCTTAACATTATTATCCAGAGGTATCATAGAAAACACTATTGAATACTGATTTCCCCCACCCTCTAGTAATGAAAGACTGATCTAGTAACATTGTCTTTGACATGCTACTTCAATACTGAGATTCAGTAGCAGTGCAAAGTCCTCAGTAATGGAAAAAGACATTAACAATAAATTAGATGTTGCAGTGATGTAGTACAGGACACTCATTAAAATTATAATTGAAAGAGCACTTCATTGAACAGGATTATGTTTGAGAAAGAGAGGGTGAGTGTTACTGCCTGAAGTCTAATCAAATGGGCCTAATTAAGATCTTTAGCTTAATAATGCTATTATGCATTACAAAGTTTGATCAAATTGGTTTGATTCACTTTGAGGACAGATGCTGTTTACAGATGAGGAAGCAGATTGCTTGTCAGGGCTGTGGTAGCTTGAGCTGTGAATTATCACAGTGCTGCATTTTTAAAGGAGCAAACTTCTGAATATAGGACAGCTGGTCCAGAAAAAGATTACACCCCTCCCTCCACCAACTTCCAGAGAAGTTGAAGGATTATTTTGAAGCCTTCCCTATGTTGGCAGTCTTGTATATAGAATGATCTGAATATGGATTCATGAGTGCAGCCATCCTCTGGTCGATACTGTGCTTAAAGGGCCACGGAGCAAAAATTATGCCCCATGTGTCATGTGTAGAATAGAGCAACCATGGCATTGCTTTAAAATTTTGCTCAGTTGAGAACCTCTAAGAGGCCTTTTGGTAACTAAAAATAGCTAGCGTAGAGCAGCACTTAGGCCGTGCTTCCTCTGTGTAGCCATGTTCCCAGCATATTGTGTCCACAGGCCAAAGTAAAACTTTTGTGCTATCCAGAGAACCCTTATGCTGCTGGTATTCCTCAGTGGGGCGTTCCTGTCAGGTTGCAGCCCCTTTGTACTTCTGGAGTGATTCAAAAAAGCTCAGGCAAGGGTATGAACCAAGGTCCTTCACTAACCAATTAACGTAGGATACTCTCATCCATTTCCTAAAAATGAGCCTCATGCTTCTTTCTGCTGTGTGGCAGAGAAAGAATGGAAAGAGGGAGGAATGAATTAAAGGTCAATAAAAGCCTCATCGATGTGGCATACTGCCTTCTCCCCTAATCCTGAAAACATCCCTCCAACATGGGCACAAGGAGAGGACTTAGTGATTTTGCTGGCCAGGACAGAAACCATTTTCTGTCCATCTACTCCAAAGAGCAGGGAAGCAAACAGAGCAAACTCTCAGACAGCCAATCAATGAAGCGAAACCAGACAGCCAATCAGAGCAGAGAGAAAAAGACGGGGGCCCGGTGGTACAATGCGCCCAGGGCACACCACCTTGCTTGCCTGTTCAGGGAACCAGCCATGATAAGCACAATGCTGACGTTTGAGCTACCAGAGCTGCTGCAGCAGGACTTGCACCACTGTCTGAAAGGGCAGACAAAAATACCACCCTCTTTTTATTCTAAGTCTAGTTACAAAAGGAAAAGCTTATCCTAAGAGAAATGTCCTTTTCTGTTTCTTTGTTGCCTGTCCTTATGAAAGCACAGATGGGTGGGATTGCTAGCAATTTAATTTCCCTCTTTCCTTATTTCTTTAAGAGCTTTTCTCATTGATTTTTCAGCCAAACACAAGGCAAGCGCAGGCCAGCTGTCTCCACACCATGCACAGGCAACTTTAAGTTTGTATTTTTCAGCGCCATGTTTAGAGGGCCACACAACATAGCCAGCTGCCTTCCCTCTAACCCTGTCGCCCCAATGCAATTTGTGGGTATGTGAGGTCTAAAAGTCTAAGGCAATTTTGCAGCAAGGATTTTAAGTCTTATGGCAGGGTTTCTGGCTGTATTTCACTACAGAGCTTTTGACCTAAAATTCTGGGAACTAGTAATGAATTTGAATGGCAAATATTAAATGGCACAGCTTAATTGACTCTGATACCATTTTTAACTATCCAAGCATGTTTCACAACTGCAGCAGAAATGGTATTTCGCTGACTAGCTAATCATTTTCAAGCACTTAATCTCAAACTTGGTACACTTTGTCTCTGTTATGCTCAGTTTTCCCCCCTGCTATCCCCCGTTCAGTCTGTGGGATAACAAAATTAAAATACAATTATAAATTGTGTTATGAAGAAACTAATGCAAGTTCATTTGAAAAGAAGCAGCAAGCCATTTTGACAATGTATTAGGATTTTTATGACAGGAAAAAAATCCATCCATTTCTCTCAGATCTGACTCACTGAGTGCAGGAGGGGTTTTGTTCCTGACAGTGAGTTTTAGAGAAGCACAGGCCATGTACTGACCTTTCATAGAGCTATTTACGTGAATATTATCCTGTGTGTAGGAAGGTGAGGGTGTGGGGGAGCTGAATTCCCATTAGTTCTGTAGTCGTCCAAGTCATGTGAAATGGGGAAGGTGGCTCAGAACAATCTGGGTGTGTTTGCCATGTGAACCTATTCATTGTTCTTTAAGGTGAGCTGTGTGTTGATCCTCTTCCTAGCTGGCCAAGCCTCCTTGGTGTTTGTTGGAGATGTTTGGACAGAGAAATCTCAGGTCTAGACAGCACAGAGGCAATTTCAGCATGGATCTCCTGCTTCTATTCAGCATGGGAATGGTGGTTACGCTCCCTATGCAGCACTGTCCCTCTGGCTTACACCCTGCTGAGCTTTTTCCATGAGGCTGGGGGCAGGCCACAGGTTTGCCTCCCCTTTCCTGCATGACCAATGTGGCAAAAAGATGATGTGACTTAGTTTTTCTGCAGCCCGTTCCTCTAAGAGCACCTCCATTTTGGAGGATGGTTGCCGAGACGATGGCAGTCATTTCAGGACTTCCCTGGCAGTACAGTTTCGATAAAGTCATGCTACAAGAAGAAAAGGAGGACTGAAAGAGGCCCTAGAAGCAGTCTGGTAAGAAAGACCTTTTGCAAACACACTGAGACCTGCAAGGTTTGGGGGACAGAACCATTCATTTCTCAAGCAGGGTGATAAACTCTGTGCTCAAAGGAATGGTTGGCAAAAAATTCTTCAAGGTAATCCTGGTGGAGTTCTTTCCCAGGCCCGCCCTGCTGATAGGTATGTCTGAAGGGGGTATAGTAAGGGGGTAAAGTGAACTCAAATATGAACATTTCTAATTATTTAAACTTATTTTTCCATCATTATCCAGACACTTGGGGTCAGCTTTTCAGCCCCCCCTAAGTTCAGGCAAAGGACTTCATCGCTCAGCGCTACTTGATGGAAAGGGAGGGGTTTACCCTCCTGATATTTTAGTTTCTTGCTTTCAGTTCTTCACTGAACTATCATTTAATTCTGGCTACACTAAGCACTTTGAGCTAGGCTAAAGGAACTCATTTTTTCCAGACATACCTGGCACATTATTACTAATGAAAAAATCAAGCTGAAGATTTGCCTGATTTTTGAAGCATTTTGTAAAGCTCAGAAATAACAGAGTCATCTCACTAGGCTGGTGGGAAAAGTGCTATGAATAAACTCCCTGGCTGAGTTTTAAAATTAAAATATTCCAGTGAAAATTCTACTATGATCTAATTCTGTAGTCTTTACTTAGGCCATGATCCCAATGCCATCAGTGGGAGCTTCGTCTGAGTAAGGACTGCAAAGTAAGTCCAGTGAGTGGTAACCTGCCATATTTTATTTTGACAGCTTGCAACACAAAGCTTTTTTGCTGTCTCTCATGTTGAGCTGGCAAAACTGTTCACTTACACATGAGTGCATTCCTCCTCAATAAAACAGGATGTTAACAAACAAACAAACAGGGGCAGAACTCAAGTGATAAAATATGCTGGAACTCCAAATGTCTCTCCAGATTTCTTGAAACATCATTACTACTCCCTGAAGCTGACTGCAGTCACGTCTCTGGAACAAATAGAGTGATGTTAACAGAAATATAATTTAGCTCTTAATTAGTCAGTAGGTGGAGGTTACAAAAGGCATGGAGAGACACTGTCTCCCCTGATTGGCTGGTCTCTGCCTCCCTGCTTCGCTGCTGAGCCAGGAGGCAATGCCAGCTGGGAGCCAGGTCTGGTGGGATCTGGCCCAGGGCCACTGCTGACAGCAGGATCTTGCCCCAGCTGGGGACTCAGGGCCAGCAGTGGTGGCAGGATCTGGCCTTGGCCAGGACCAGGGACCTTTGCTGGTGGCATGGTCCAGCCCTGGCCAGGGATCCAGGACTGCTGGGGGTGGCTGGGTCCAGCCCCATCCAGGGACCAAGAGCTGCGGGTGGCAGAAGCCAACCCTGATCAGGGATCCAGGGCTGCTGCCAGTGGTAGGAGCCAGATCCAGCCCCAGCCAGGACCTGAGGCTGCTGCCAGCAGCAGGATCCATCCCCAGCCCTTGCTGGGGACCTAGGACCACTACTGGTAGCAGGATCTGGCCACAGACCCAGTGGTGGGAACTAGATCGGCCCAGGCTGTGAAACTGGCTTCCCCAGGACATGCTTAAAAATCCACCCAGGTCAGGAGGACCAAGTCATTTCTTAAAGTTAGCAAGAATTTCCATACTTAGCTGCATACAGAATTCTAACCAAGTCCACTCGCCACAAGGTGGCCTTTCATGGCAAGGCAGACGTCACAGCTGCCACTGGATTAACAGCCCCTGCTGTTGTCATCGATGTTGTCATCGTTTCTCTGCTGCTAACTCAGGCCACCAGCCAGGTCATCATCTCTATTTTATACCTAAGAGTCCACAGCCGTCTTTAACAGAAACAAGAGCCTTCCATGCTCCCTGGGCTCTTCTGCGGCCAGGCTTCAGTTCAGCCTCCTGCAGCATTGCTAGGCTTCATCACCATTGTGAAGGCTTGGGCACAGCCTCCTCAGAGTCAGTAGGGGAACTCAGTCCCAATCTTTAGTCTGGGCTTCCACCCAGGACTTGTATTGCACAGCTATCTGCTCCTTCACCCATGTTGCAGTTTTCTGCCCCACTGGATCTCCCAGGCCACACTGGCTGGAGAACTTTTCGATTCCTTCCCCACTTAATCAGTGTATCTCCTAGGATTCTCTCCCTGGAGAGCTTGCCTTACTCAATCTCTTTCTTAGAGTTTCCTTTCCTGCTTTGAGCTGTTCCCAACACTCAGGACTCCACAAGAGCCTTCTTTCTCCTTGACCACTTCCCCACCTCCTCCAGCTCTTTCAAAACTGTCAACACTTGACCCTGGATCCTTTTATGCAGGAGTCACATGATGTCTAGCAAATGGGTCCCAGGTCTGTAGTGAAGGCTGGCTTTAGCCCTGGGCTGTACAACCAGAGGGCAGGCCACTCTGTTAAAAGAATCATAATGTTTATTGTAGTTACGGGTAAAAGATGTGTTAATGAGAATTGAGATCCATACCTGCTTCCAGTAAGTTCAGTTCATAGCACAGAATATGTGAGGTCCAGTTTTCTATTAGTTTATATGAAAGGAATATTTTAGTTCTGTCAAACTAAAAGCTACCATATCTACAAACAGAAGAACTGATCCAAAACCTAATGAAGTCAGTGGAAAGATTTCTTTTAACGTCAATGGGCTTTGGATAAGACCCAAAGAGAATTACATTCTAACAGTGAAGCATGGTCTCTTTTCTCTCTTTCTTTTAATATGTGGAAGACCATCGTAGGGAGGTTCAGAAGATCCTGGAAATTGAAGGGTGGAGCTTTTTGTTTTGCTTTTAAGTATAATTTCTTGCTTACTGTGTAACAAATATTTTTATATTAAGGAATGTGAATTGGCCAAAGCTTCATGTCTGACTTCAGAATTCAGTTCCCATGGAATGAACTTTCACTAATGTTACTTTGGGGAAAACTAGCCCTGTCATGCTCTAACTCAATGAGCTCGCACTAGCTGCTCTTGGGTGTATTACCATTACACAAGAAATATGGGAAAAGAGAAACAAAGAGTTGTTGCTCAGGAAATGTGCTGGGAGTGACTGCTATTTTACTGGCCAGTAAAATTGAAGAATTATGTAAATATCCTCATGAGAGGTACTGCATTTCTGTGTGACTTCCCATCTTAGGCTGCTCCAGCACTTTACAAACATTAATGAATTAAAGCTCACTACACCCTTGTTAGATAACTTTTTGCATACAGATGTCTTGACCTGGGAAGACATCTCTGTACAAAAATTTCCATGGGGTACATAAGATTTCCTTAGACGGTGTTTACGGCACTGTATCTGTAATCTCAGGTTTAAGGAGGGTGACCTTGCCAGCAGGTTCAGAACTTTGAGGACCTTGGGCGGCAATCACTGCACCTGTCGGGTATGGGGTAGATTCGGGGTAAACTTTATTAAAACACGTATGGGAGTGGGGTGAGTGGTGGGGTGTATACGTGGTGCTTGTCACAGTGGGTTTTTTGTAAAGTGTTGGGGGGGTACCTAACTTTGGGGAGTGGGGGCAGGTTGGGGAACAATGGGAATCTTCAATTAACCTAACTTACAACTATAGCCCTACTCACTATAACCTAAAAGGTGCTCTACTACCCTATGGGGGGGGTGTAGCATGAAATTAGCATGTGGCAGTGATCGAGAGGAGAGGAAAGCAATGGGGAAGCAGGGACCTAAGAAGAAGGAAGGCAAGTGGGAGGGGGTTAGAAGCAGCGGGATGGGAAGACACGTGGGGACTTGGGGCAACAGGGGAAGCAAGGGGGGGGGTTGAGCAGCAGGTCGGGGGTTTGAGGGAGAGGCTGAGAAGGGGGGTTGAGTGTGGCGGGACCGGTGGGGGAGCCGGCAGGAGCCGCAGGAAAGCGGCGGCGGTAACGGGGGCTCGGGAAGCCGGGGTCACGGAAAGTGGTGGTCGCAGGAGGGTTGCCCCAAGAAGTGGGGAGCGGATAGGGGGTAGGTGAAGGAGCCATAGGGAAGTGGCAAAAGGGGGAGGGCCACAGGGATGGGAGCCGTGGAAAAGCAGCAGTCAGGGGGAATGGAGGGGTAGAAGGCAAGTGGCGGCCACGGGAAAGGGGGCGCAGCAAGAAAGGGGTGAGCTGGGGGGAACTGAAGGGTAGAGGGCAAGCGGCGGATGAGGGAAAGCGGGTGCCGCAGGAAAGCGGCGAGCTAGGGGGAACTGAAGGGTAGAAGGCAAGCGGTGGACGAGGGAAGGGGGCGCCACAGGAAAGCGGCGAGCCAGGAGGAATGGAGGGGTAGAGGGCAAGCAGCAGACGAGGGAAAGGGGGCGCTGCAAGAAGGCGGCAAGCTGGGGGGAATGGAGGGGTAGAGGGCAAGTGGCGGAAGTAGTGGAGCTGAGGAAAAACGGCGAAATCCCAGGGCAGAGTTGGGGCATGGCAGGAGGGGAAATACAGAAAATAAAGAGGGGACAAAGAGAGTTTAAATAGAAAAAGTTTATTTAAGTTGGGGAAGTTACAGAGGGGAGGGCAAAAGCAACTTAACAAAACAATTCTAAAGGCTACAAACTAAAGGAAACAATCTTATCACCTACCTAACTTAATACTACTAAGGCTACCACTTATACAATATTGCAACACAATGACACTCTTAAAGCAAGTTCAAACAGCCCAGAAGGAAAAGGGATACACTGAGTGAAACAAAGTAGCAACAGGCAATTACAGACACGGGAGCTCCTAACACAAACTGGAGCAGCAGATAAACAGAAAGACACACACACAAGTCTGTAAAGCTGGGGAGAACAGTTTCAAAGCAGCAGTAAAGAAATAGAATAACTTTATTCTTTAGAGAAAGATTGCAGGGCAGACTCTTACCACTCCTATTAGCAGCAGCGGCAGCAGCATTACAGGTGGGAGAAGGAGACTCGTAATCGGCCGGCAGTTGTACTCATAGAGGTAACTCGTGGATACGCTCTGGGGGAAACTCATGGGCGGAAGAGGTCGGCGTCTGGGTGATCAGGCCAGGCGAGATGTTGAAAACCGTCCTGCCTGAGCACTCCAGATCCTCAGCTTTTAAACTGTGTTTCCTGCCTTTCCCTGATTACAGGGAATGCAGAAAACAATGGTGGTATGAGTCATGCCCTGCAGGACCTTGCAGTCAGGCAGAGCCCACCTACACCAAGCCCTGCAAAGACAATGTGCACTCAGGGTGGGTAACGGCCATCCAGTTAAGTTCAAGGGGGCCATCTAGTTAAGGTGAAGGGGCCATCTGTTCCCTTCACACATTCTCTATACTTTAGTGATTGCCCAGGAGGGGCGGCCATCAAGGTAAATGCTATGAGTCACAGACGGAGGGGAGGACCGAGGCACAAAGGGTCAAATACTGGTCCCATTTTGATCAACAGCGAAGGTCACATTGACTCAAGGGTGACCTGAATCCAGCTCAGAGAGATGAAAGTCAACATTTTCAAGTGCTTAAGTTAATTTTGGGTGGCTCTGTGTTTTTGGTGCCTAAATTGAAGCATCTATAGCCTAACTCCCAAAGGTGCTGAGCATGTACAGCTTGCATTTTCTTTATTTGGGGAGGAGGGTACCAAGGACTGCTAAAAATCAGGCCCAAGTGCCTCAATTTGGAACTCAAATGCCATTTTTACCAAAATCACACTCAGCAGAGAATAGAATTCAGCTCTGACTCTCGGACCTGTGGCTGAATTACAGACCATTCTGCATTCCATTTTTATAGAGTAACTACAATGATTGGAGGAAGGAAGGGGACAGAATTCCATAGAAGATGACACATGAACGCATATTGGCCTTTTGTTACAGAGCACAATTGCAGCTAGTATGAAGAAGGCCAGATAGGCATGCCTATTTGTACGGTCCCAGTACAGAACAGCAAGAGAAATTAATCAATGGAATTAAAAGGGATTTAGAAAAGAACAAAGGACATGCCTGTTATGCAACATGCAATTAACTTCTGGAACCCACAGTCAAAAATAATAGATACACACTGTCTTAATAAGAGGTATATTTGATCTGTAACAATGACATCAGCAACAACAATAGTTAATTATAAATTGTTATAATTATTGCTGGAAGACACTAAAATCAATGTGGGTGGAGAAAGTGTGCTCAGGCCATTATCAGTTCATATAGAACACGCAAACACTATATATGCAGTGGTTAAAGTATAATTTGACAGACCCCAAAATCCTCCTAATCTCTGGGCCCCCTTCCCATATTGTCTGGGCCCCCTTCATGCATGTATGGGCCCCAGCCCAGGTAGGCATTTGCAACCACTTTTTAGTACCATATGTGTCGCTTATCACTCCACAAAAATATGGTTATCACTCCATAAAAATACTAGCCTTGACCCCAGCCTCACAAGCTGCCCTCTCCACCTCTCTGCACCTCCCTGATCTGAATCCCAGCCTCACACCACCTCCGCTGCCCTCCTGGCCCTGATCCTGGCTTCACACACTGCCCCCTCCACCCCTCACCCCCATCCTGGCCTCACACGCTGCCCCCTCCACCCCCCATCCTCCTTCTGATCTCACATGCTGCCCTTTCTACCCCCTGTTATCATCACAGGGAAAGGATTCCCAGCCTTGCATTTTGGTTTTTACTGACATGAAGAGCTGAAGCTGAATTTTCTTTAACTAATATGGTAAACCTTTTACTGACATCACTAAAAATACCATAAACACCATACAATAATATCACAAAAGTGGTACTCACTCACGATAGTCTGTGCAGAGGAATTTCAAATTCTGCCACTGTTTTAGCAGCAGTTAATTGACGGTTTACCAATCGTTGGGCATGCAAAGGGGTGGCTGTGTTAGTCTATTTCAGCAAAACAAACAGGGAGTCTGGTGTCACTTTTAAAGACAAATGAATTTATTTGTTGCATGAACTTTCGTGGGAGAAAATCCCACGTTGTCAGAAACTTTCTTCAATCATCTGATGAAGCTGAACTTTCTCACATGAAAGCTCACATGATAAATAAACTTGTTAGTCTTTAAAAGTGACACCAAACTCCTTGTAGGAAATTGACAGCATCACAGCCAGTGTAATTTTGTGATACAAGAATTGATTCTGAATGAGGACAAAACAAACAAGGTAGCTGTGGCACTTTTAACGTCTAACAAAGATCATGGAATAAACACATTTGTTAGGGTTTAACAGTGCCATAGGACTCCTTGTTCGTTTTTATGAATTAGATTAACGTGACTACCCCTCTGGAACATGATTGAAGTAGGTGATGTCAGAATCCAGTATGTTTTATTTCTACCCTTCTTCACAGCCATTTTTATTTATTTACAGGGTGTTAGAGTTGATTTTTTTTGTTTTTTTTTTTAAATTCTGGGTCTGTAAATTTATGGTGAATGGCAGCCCTCCACTGCAGCCTAGTTTGTCCTAAACCCTATTTGCCTCCATCCCTCTTCAAACACCCCTTCCCAAAGCAGAATGAGGATCAAAGGTGGGGCCCAGCCTTGCAAAGTGGTCAACTCCACTCCCCTTTTCCGGCCCTTCTCCCCTTCGGCAAACTCCCAAGAAGCAGGAGAGTGAGAGAGAGAATACCCTGCTGCTTGCCTGTCTCTGTGCAATTGTTTATGCAGCTGCCATGTTCCTCAACCCTCTTCCTGGTCTGAATCGCATGCACCCGACTTCCCGCCAGCTCCCTGAGCCTCCTGCTCCCCATCAGCTGGTTTCCTGACCCCCTAGGGAGCCTATTCTACCTGGCTGGAGCTGAAGGGGGGGTTGCCACAAGTTGCCCCCTAGCCAGGCTGCTCCTGCCCTGTGCATGCATCTGAGCATGCTCAGGATGGGAGATTTGAAAATTCCCCAGCCTGACTGGAGCGGCAGCGCACAGCAGGTGGGGCTATTTTTAGGGGCCCTAGAACATTGACCCCTCAAATTTATGGGCCCCAGAACAGCTTTCTGGCTTACTTTAACCCCTGATTACATGCATTTTTCAAAGGCGTAACCGTGTTAGTCTACTTCAGTGGAAGGTTGGAGGCCACTGATGCTGGGCAAGCAGTTTTCTGTTGAGCACTTATATAGAGTGCTTCCTTGAATTTGCCCTATTTGCTAAAATAATGAATAGATTTGTCAGATATTGTTTCTTTCATGGGAAGCTAACCAGAGTCATCGCTTTGGAACTGGAGCTGTTCTGTAAGCATTTATGAATACAGTGTGTTGATCTGGTTTTTGGGATGTTTATAGTATGAGTTTTTTGGTTTAGTAGGTGCTGTAATGGAAAACAACCAGAAGGGAAGAAAATGACTCAAGATAAGCCACTTTTCTGCAGCCACTTTAATGTTGTGAAGAAACAATGCCAAGACAGGAAAAGGCTCAGGAACACTCAAGATCAAAAAACTATAGTGGTTTAAAAAAGGATTCTTTCTCAAGAGAGGAGTGGTGTTTGGCAGAGCTGATTGGAGGAAGCACACTGAAAGACAGGCACCCATTGGGATATTTGGAGAAATTAGGCCTATCTAGCTTACCATCAAAGCTGGCTTGCTTTTAGATACAACAGATGAGTGTAGGCTGTTTGGGAGACAGAATAAGTGAGGTGATCTTTTTTTGGACCAACTTCTGAAAGCTCTATCAGCTGGGAACCCACACAGCTCCAACAACATTATAAACAATAATGAAAGCTGTTTGTTATTTTAAAATCCTTCTTTCTCTTATGCTTTGCTCCTATTGTAAAATAAATAATACTTAGGTTTAATAAAGCTGCCTGGACACTATAATCACCATTGGTCAGAGAGTCTCAAAAGGAAAGAACTGCAGACACCAAACCCAGTTGGACATGCTGGGTAAGCATGGGTGATACACTGGGTGCTCGAGCCCAGAGTCTAGTCTAAGAATGGGAGAACCATGGAATTCCACCCCAGGAGAGGTAAAGGCATGAACTCAAACACAGCAGGAGGAGCACTCAGTTCAGGACAGAGGTGTAGTTTGTTCTGTATTTGTGATGATCTCATAGCCAAGGGCTCATGCCTTGTATCATTTCACCAATTCCTTTCATGCTTTTATGCAACAATATTACCTGTTGCTGAGGTTTACCTAAAATATCTTGACAGGAAACAAATTCTTTTTGGTATCTTGCAGAATAACATAAGCTTAGTCCAGAAGGATGACACAGTCTACCCCCAACCCCCACCTTTGCTGCACTCTGTTGGCTGGAGCAGGCACCGATAGATATCCAAGTTCTAAAATTCAAAGATTGGGATGAAAGACTACTGGACAGAAATTTCCCCATGGAAAGTGTGCATATAGTGGTAATGAATCTTGTCATTTGATTTGGGAAGGCTAAAGATAAAAATTTCTGAGAAAATCACTGAAAGATGCTAAAAATAAAACTCACTGAACACCTCCAATCTGGTAAGGGCCTGGAGACAAGTGCTTAAGAAGAAAACAAAATGGTCAGAAAGGCTCTTGTCCATATGTGATGCTGACATGTTCAGAGGTCCAACTCTTCAAACGTCTGCCTCATTGTCAGAGTTTCTCCAGCTCTGGTCTGCTTTCAAATCAGTTTGCAATTGGTTATCTTGAATGCAGAGTTATAGTTGAAAGCCACATTTTCATGTAGACATTCACTCTCCTGTGCTAAACTAGCTAAAGAAAGGAAGTTGGACCAATGGTCCATGTGTTGTTGACCTGAGGGATTATCTACAGTTGTCCAATGGTTGACAAAAGAGTGTTTTTTAGTAATCTACAGCAGTGGTTCTCAACTTTTTGTGGGTCACGACATGCTTGGCGATGTGCACAACCCTCCAGGACACACCAGCCCATCTACGCCCCAGGTTGAAACCAGTCCCCCCCCACCTCTCTGTGACATCCTTACTGCTGTGTGGCAACACTGCAACGTGTCCAGACACAGTGCACAGTGGTTGAGAACTACTGAACTACAGCAGTATTTCCAAACCAGTGTGCCATAGCACACAGGTGTGCCATCAGGTCGGAGCAGGTGTGCCACAAAATATTTTGAAAAACTATTCAAATAGCTCTGGATTGGCTCACTGGCTCATGAATATTCTTGAGTTCATTTGGAAACTATATGGTGGTGTGCCTCAAATTAATTAAAAGTAGCAAGGCATGCCATGGCAGAGGAAACATAGGGAACCACTGAACTACAGTATGAAGATGTCTAGGGGGTTGAACAGGAGAGATGAAAAATTCTTCTCTGCTCCATCCCAGAACTGCTTCTGGGAAATGTTTATCACACAGTAAAGCATAGTGTTCAAAAAAACTACAGATTTCTTCAGAAACCTAGAAGGTAGATATTTTTTTACAAGTTCATATGGGATACTGAGGTCCAGAGGTTGTGATGGTGGGGCTGTAGAGAGGATTCCATCTTCTACTCCTTGCTTTGCCACTCCTGGCTGTGAATGGTGTGTCTGTTCCCCTGCAAAATACTACTGGGGAAAATAAAGCAAGCAAAGGCACAGTCTATGGCAGCCTGCACACTCCCAGGGGCTGCAATTTCCCTATAATCATGCTATAGGAACATAAAGATCATATCTGATCCCTTCCTGCACTGGAGCCTGCCCAATCACAGGGATGCATCTGGCTCAGGATTTGAAATTTGGGTTTTATAGGTACCAATAGCCTGCACTGCCTGACACAATTATTATTTATTGCTTTTTCTGCAACCTGTACAAAAGACCTTTTTTCTTTTTAAAAATATTACTTCAGTGAAAAGTAGAATCAGCCACCAAATTCACTCAGCAGATGAATCAGGTACACCTGATCAGATTCAGAACTAACAAGGCATCTTGTGGCACTTTTAAAGACTAACAAATTTATTTATTGCATGAGCTTTTGTGGGAGAATATCGCACTTTGCCAGATGCTTTCAAGATGGGGGAACTTACAGAATGGGAAGAAAAGAAATGCAGGGAAGTGTAAGTCATAGAATCAGATCAGACTGTTTCAGCAAATCAAAGCAGTTGTTTAGAGTCAAACAGTATGGAACAGCATATTAGAAGAAGGGGAGGTAGAGAGAAGACAAAACCACTTTTTGTTCAGGACTGTTTTTTTGCTTTCATAGATCAAATTTTTCCTTAAAAATATCTTCAGGTATTAATTGTATAGAAACATATTTGTGAAAATAAATATGCTTGGGGAGTAGGAATTTCATATCTTATTATTATTATTATTCAAAACATGTCTTAGCATATATGTTATAAACACTGATGGGAATGAAGAATAAATGAGGGAAAAGAAAAAAGGGGAGAATGACCATACTGACAGCCATTTATCATCTCTTTTCAGTGTGCTAAATGGATATTTTCCTGGCATGTTGCATGTTCTCTTTGCCTTTTGAAAAAAGCACCAAATACGGTAAAGCTGCAAAGACAAAGAACACAAATTCTCAAGGGGAAAATACTAAGAGAGCAACTCTCCTGTAATGTTTCCCAGCACATATTATGAATGTATTACACTGGTCATTGCACTTTCAATATGTGACGTTTGGTGCCCAAATGCTGAGATCAGTCAAAAGAAACTCCCGGATGTTTCATCACTGGAAGTGATCTCTAGAACAAACAAGGAAGAGAATGTAACACATGTTGCTTCCAGGCAGCCAGATGATGTATCACTCTGCACACAACCAGTCCGTTGTTTAAGAACTTGGCTGGGCCATGAAAGCCTTTTAACCATAGACACAAGTCTGACTGTAGAAAGTGACTCAGCAGTGCAAGTTTGATGGAAATGAATCTCTCACCTTCAGCCACCATTCACCTGGCCATCCTTCTTCCTGGTTCATTAAGGCAAAACATGGTTTTCTCTGACATGACCCATGAAAGAATTATGAAATGTTAAGGTTCTCCCTTGTTGGATTAACTGTTCCAAGAGAAGAGGGAGCATTGGCATGCTCGGAGGGCTGCTTATGGATAATTGAGCTTTTCTCTGTAAATACATGGGTTCAGATCCAGACCAAGTCAAGAGACTGAGAAGATGTTACAATTCTGTGGAAGCAAGTGAATCTCTCACCTTGCTGAGGAGTCTTCGTGCACTTTCCATTGAACAGGTGCCAACCTATCAAACACTACCAGCATGTTTGGCACTAACTGGCCCTTATTTTGGTATCATCAGCCGAGAGTGAAACTTTCCCAGCATTGTCTCACTTCCAGACCTGGGCTGGGTTGTGTTAGGGTAATATAACCTGTCTGCCTGTATTTTTTCCATGGATAAATAGAGGAGTTCAAGCTCCAGCACATTTGATCCATCACTTCACATTGCCACATAATTACTGTGTTTGAACTGGTTCAGAGGGCACAGATGTCTATTCCGGTCCCTGTGCTCAGTCCAAATTATCTATCTCTGCTTAGAGGACATCTTGCCAGTACCTCAGAATTGCTCTCAACCATTCCTTCAAACTGCATTTCCTTTTTTTCAGTAGATAGATATTCAGTCTTCTTTTTTTAATACTTTGAAAGCACTTTAAGATCATCAGATGAAAGATACTTTACAAATGCAACAAGTATTGTTAAACCCTGAGTTCCTTGGAATTCAACAGGCCTGAATCGCAACTAGGCTTTATCAATATGTACTTCCAGCTAAGGTGCAAAGCCCTTATTTTCTCAGCTTTATAAGCTGAATCAATCTTTTTTGAATCTTGCTGATGACAAAGGAAGTTGCAAGAATGGCTGATCTTCTGGAATTCACCATTTCACCTCAGAGCTTGTCAGCAACTTCAAACCTGACCCTTAGCCTGGATTTGGATCAGATTTGAATTCTGAAAACTCAAGGTGCTATCCCTAATCCTGATCTGTCTTGATCAGCCCATCTTTGTTTAAACTGATATTGTGCAGCAACTACATTCTGAACTGGATCTTAAAAGGGACAGATCATATGCTGCAATAGTCTATAATTAAACTAGATGCCATTTAATTTCCACAGGAATGCCTGACTGTGGGAAAGAATATTTGCCCCTTAAATGGATGATGTTAGATTAATAACATCAAGCTGTACGTGCTAACTCAACATGCCTGAACTCTTTTTTGGAAGTCATCATTGCTTTTATATGGCCAATGTGAGACATAAAAAAACGCACAGGCCTTGCTCTGACTGTAGAGACTATCTGAGCAATGGAAAGACACTGCAAAACGTGCGAAAACATGAACACATTGTTTTTCATAAAACAGCACCATTATTAATTATGACAACTAGCAAACTCTGGGTGGGAACTAGTTTTTTTTGGCAGTTCTCTGTGTAAAAAAGAAAATAAACACCACCCAAAACCAACCAACCAAAAAGATATGTGTGAGGGTTTGATGAAAAATGGAAAAGAGTTGGTCTGACACACACTTTGTAGCCTTGAAAATGAAAAATCAAGTGGAAGTGTTTCAGTTGTGTGAAACATCAACTGCTAGGTATCTCTTCTTGTCCTGTTTTGGAGCAGAGTTGTAAAATTTCTCATATTCACTGGTTTCAAGGCATGCTGCTGTCTTTTCAGACACAGATTGATTGGTATGTGCAACTAAATCTGAGTACATGCTGTTTGAATGCTGGCCCAATTTACTTCCAAGAGACTGGCTTTTCAATCTTGAACAAATTAGGACTCAGTTAACTTTCATGCTGTAGCAAATCCAAGTTTTCTGGTGAAGGATATTGGAAGGGTAGTTTACTCACAGCTGCAACACCAGCCAATCTGCTCACTCACCTGCCCCCTACAGCATCTAAACAGTCTGCAGGAAAAAGTTTTGCTTTGGATATTGACTAAGCTATTAACATTCACTGAGATTGCTTTCCTAGTGATCCCTTGTAATGCACTGAGAGCAGCAGCTGTAAGTGTTAGCTGATCCATTTACTTCACTTGTTTGCCTGACTGATGACCATATTGGTTGCTTAATTAGTCCTAAATTCAGGAAAGGAACAGGAACAAACAAGGAAGAGAATGTAATAATTTTCCAGACATAAAAAGTAGTAATAAATGGAGATGAAGAAACAGCTAAGACATGGAGGAAACTTGGATGGAGCATCTGATTGGCAGAGTTTCTCTTCTACATTTTGTAGACAGCTTTACCATATGGAGATAGATTTAGACTGTAGCAGTCATGCTGGATACAAAGATGAGCACATCGAGGAAAGGCTTCTAGATGAGTAGTGAAAGAACAATTTATGGTGTAAGTGCCAGAAAGCAAAAGCTGAAACTGAAGTTTGAACATGGTAGCACAGTTAACCAGGTACCTGGACAGTCACTGCTGGACCCTTTGAAAAGTATTTTACAGAACTGTTGGGGAAAAGAAAATAAAGGGGCATTATTTTTCAAAGAGCAAGCAAGGCCCAGAAAGTGGCTCCTCATGAAGTATGGGGACTTATTCATGGGAGATCAAGGGGTGGTTTCAACTTTCTCCTTTTTATACTATTTGATTAGGTAAGCTCATCTAATTCTATTCTTACCCATCTCTCATTTTTCCTTTTCTTCTCTTTCATTCCATTTTTTCTTCTTGTATTCTCCAAAAGTCATTTAAATTCTATGGTTATCAGTTAATATAGAAGAATAAACTAGTCATTTGAGGCATGGCCTGCATGTAGCAATGTCAACAGTCTTTGTGCTTATTCTTGAAACACTTTACCAACATTAATCAATCCTCACAACACTTGTGTGAGCTAATTAAATATTATCCTTATTTTACAAATTGAGAAATGAAGGTATAGAGCTTAACTGACTTATGCAAAGCTTTGTTTGCTCCTGTTGCATTTGCTGAGGGAACTGGGTTCCTGGCTCCAGTCCGGCACTCAGCCTTGTTCTCATTTGAAAGTTAACAGCCCTATCTGCCAAGTGTCAGATGAAGGAAAAATGCACAAAATAATCACCGCAGATACTTCAAATTAAATGAGATTAGTTTCTTTACCACAAATATGATTTCTGTAACTTCTGTTTTTGTATGTCCAATATAAATAATTTGCAAGAGATTAAGTGAGATAGAACCAGGTCTTTATGAGCTCTATTTCTTCTCTTTATTTCTCATCAGAAGAAGAAATCCATGTAATTTACAAGTGAAAGCAAAAATTGTGAAGGGAAACATTTTTGCAATTAGAGTATAGACACAATGTTTCCAGCCCCAATATCTATGATTAAATCTCTGCTCATTCCTGAATTTTCTCTGCTTTTATTTTACTTGATGCAAATAAGTGATTTCTTATTTCTTCTCATTATTTGGCAGCAGAAATGAACATAAAATCAAGTGGTCATCTAAAAATTAAGCAATGTGGGCTGATGGAAATAGCAGAAATAATAAAAACAGGGAATGGTGGCCAAAACCAAATAAGCTATGCAATAAGTCATTGGGTTCACACCCCACTGAAGTCAAATCATCACCAGAAATGGGAATGAAGCAAATAATATAGCAGAAATTCACATATAAGTCAGCTCAATATAATTGTTTCTCAGTGTCTTAACATATTCAGGAATCCTTTTGGTTTTGTTTATTCACCATTTAGAAAGAAGTTTTGATCTTTTACATTTCAGCTGATACAAGACACAGAAGTGTCAAAATGCCAGAAGACAACTTGTTCTGGAAATGGTTATGACTCACTAGCAAGTAGAAAATGCCAAAACTCACTCAAAGAGAACCTATGAGATTTCCTTCTCAATTTTACATATCAACCATCAAACCTTAGAGTAGCACCCTAACTCAGGTGTTTCTGCAATGTCTGACTTTTGAAGGTCATCCAGTGACTGCTAACAAAGGCTGGAAGATGGTCAAGAAAATATAAATGGAAATAGAGCAGGGTACAAGATCTAAGAGATCATCTGATGTGCCCAAGTGGACTGTTTGCTTCTGTTTCCCTTTGCAGTTTCTTCTGCATCTTATGTTGGGGACTTCATAGCAATGGTTTTCAAATTTAGGGTCGGGACCCAGTACTGGGTCGCAGACCCTCAGGTACTGGGTTGCGTCACCTACTGCTGTGGCCAAAAGACTGGAATTCATTGCTCAGTGATGTAATTGTTGGGTCATAGGCATAAAAGATATTTTTTCGACTGAGTCCTGAGAAAAAAAGTTTAAAAACCACTGCTTTAGAGTGTACTCATGAACCTTCTATGTATCATATTTTTCAAAAATTTCTTTGTCACTAATTTTGAGGAAAAAGTTAGAACTGGGTTCTGCTCTTCCAAAACTGAAAGCCTAAATCAGACACCAGTGATGCAAAGACATAATTTCTGGACAAATTACTTCTGACTATTCAATTGAAAATATCAGGCTCTGTTTCATTATCTAAAGTGACAGTGGCTACCCAGTTTAAGAAAAAGTGTATTCATTGATCAGATGGGACTGTCTCTTCAAAAGAAAGAACAGGTACAAATCGAACATCCAAAACCAGTAGGGGAACATTTCAGTCTCCCTGGGTGTGCTGTAAAAAACATGTTCTTGGGAGGGTGGGTCTTTAAAAACAGATTGGAACGTGAAACTGTGGAATTGGAATTCATATGCAAACCAGATACTTTCACACTAGGTTTCAATACAGATCTTGAATGGTTAAGTCATTACAGAAGATGATTGCTCTTATCACCCTACTCAGCTCTTGCTTTCAGCTCCTCCTCCCTATTCCACAATTTGAATCCTAACAGCTTATTTACTTTAAAGAGCCAGGCTAGCAGTCTAACCTTCTAGATCTGTTTGAATTAACCTTATGACAAAATGGGCAATGACTGCATAGGAAGGAGTAATGCAGAAAGGGATCTGGGTGTCATAATGGACCACAACCTAAATATGAGTCAAAAGTATAACACTGTTGCAAAAAAAAAGCAAACAAAATTCTGGGATGTATTAACAGGACACAAAAAGTAATTTTTCCAATTTACTCAGCCCTGATTAGGCCTCAACTGGAGTACTGTGTCCAGTTCCGGGCACCTCATTTCAAGAAAGATGTGGACAAATTGGAGAAAGTCCAGAGAAGAGCAACATGAATGATTAGGGGTCTGGAACACTTAACTTATGAGGGAAGATCAAAAGAGCTGGATTTGTTCAGTCTGGAAAAGAGTAGACTTGAGAGGGGACATGATAACAGTTTTCAATACCTTAGAGATTGTCACGCGGAAGAGGGAAAAAAATTGTTCTCCTTAACTGCCGATGAAAAGACAAGAAGCAATGGGCTTAAATTACAGCAAGGAAGGTTTAGGTTGGACATTAGGAAAAAAATCCTGACTGTCACGGTGGTTAGCCACTGGAGTAAATAGCCTAGGCAAGTTGTGGAATCTCCATCATTGTAAAGTTTTCAAGAGCAGGTTAGACAAGCACCTGTCAGGGATGGTTTAAGAGGGTACTTTGTCCTGCCATGAGTGAAGGGGACTGGTCTCAATGTTGTCTCATGGTCCCTTCCAGTTTCTATGATCCACCCTTCTTTGTATCTTTATATTTATAACTAGCATGCTATATTTTCCATTTCATGCATCTGACGAAGTGGGATCGGGCCCACAAAAGATCATGTGATAAATAAATTAGTTAGTCTTTAAAAGTGCATAGAAGTCCTTTGTTCTTCTGGGCTAAGGTCACTTAACGTCACATCACCCAAGTTAGCACCTTATAGCATCCAGCCCGTCTGGCTGGTCTGGTGACAAGATGCCAGATTTCATAATTATAGCTGTCTAGGACAGAGGGGTCTAAGTGTCCTTTGGAGGTGACACATAGGCTAACAGATGGCAGACGGAAGAAATAACAACTGTTTTGAATCACAATTTCTGTTCCCATTTGTCATCATCTCTGTCAGCCAGCCAGGCAGCCAACCAGCCAGTCTGTCCTGGACAGGCTGTCTCTGTAAATCAGCATGTTGAGTTATATACCATGTTATCTATCATACATATTTTAATGAGATCACATATCATTGTGACACAGTATAATGCCACAGAAGAGAAATCAGCCTCTGAAATAACATTGTCTTTATTCACATTTTTCTTTAGAATACTTAGAGAAGTGTAATAGTATCACAATTGCATATAAAATATTGAAAAACAAACAAACAAGGAGTCCTATGGCACTTAAAGACTAACAGAAGCATTTATTGCATGAACTTTTGTGGGAGAAAATCCCACTTCGTCAGATGCTTTGAAGATGGGTGAACTTACAGAATGGAAGGAAAATAAATGCAGGGTAGTGTAAGTCATGGGAACAGGTCATGCTGTAACAGAAGATCAAAACAGTTGTAATGATTCAAATACTGGTGATATTTATATAAACATGCTGTCTTCTTCCATAATAAGGAATAATTTTAAATCACAGATATAAATTCTGATGTTCTGTTTGGTGAAACTTCTTCTACCGTGATATTTTTCTCCTTATCACTAAATACAATAAACAAATAAGCTGTTTGATTACTTGACCCACAATCTGCTGCAGTATTTCCAAGAAGCATTGTGACAGGCACCAAACCAACCAAATATTATTATACTTCAATCTTGTCGTCCAGTCCCTCTAATAAAAGATGAACAACATTGAGAAAGAAGATCCCATCTGAACAATTTTAACATACATAAAGCTTAATTTTTTTATGGAACTCCTTGTCTTTGACTGGAGACATTCAGCAGTGTTTTACTTAAGCACCACCTCTTTAGAAATTTTTCTTGAGTGTCACAATTTGGAACTACTGAATTACATCTCCTGGATTTCTTGACATTGTCATAAGTACCAATAAAGATTATAGGTATTGTTATTATCTTAGATAGACATCTTACTTTAGAATCAATCCATTCTGCAGTATTGTCTTGTAAAATGCAATAAAAATTGTTTTTATATTACATTGGACCTGAACTATATATTACACTTAAGCCAGTTAACATCTTCTGAATTTTATATTTGTATAGAAATTTTTTTTATTTTTAAGCCAGCCCCATATTTTATGTAATCTGGTGATTTTCAGTACAAATCCAACTTTTGAAATGCCCAGAATATGTCTAAGTAATTTTTGTCTGACTATCTTATCTATAACAAGGATTTGAACAATTAAGTATCTTCTCTTTAGAATTACAAAGGTATAGAAAAAATAGATGATCATTTCCTTGAAATTTCTCCCAGGAAGAAGTTATGTTGTAGTCATATGTACTTAGGCTACTATATTTGACTCAATCTCACTTTCAGTATTCTCCTCATTTTGCTTTCTCAATTTCTTTTGAAATAACTTTTTTAAAAATGTTGATTTCTACTGCTGTAACATTCTGGCTACTGAAACATTCTACCTCCAGGCTGCAGAATCCTGTTAAATTGCATGAATGACTAGGAGAGTCATTATGAATTACTGAAATTTGCCAATTAACAAGAAAGGAAAAGAACACAATTGAAAGGTAAGAGAAAGCATGACAAAATATATGTGGTTAATTTATTTTGACAAACTGCAGTTTATTTTCAATAAATTAGATTAATAATTCATAATGTACTGCAACCTATTTAGTAAATGTAATGAATCCCATTAATACTGCACAAGCTCGCACTGTTAATAACATTGTGATAGATGAGGGGAGAGCATTTTTGGGGAGGCAAATAAAGTGGGCCATCGGTGTTTGTCTCTGTGTTTACAGCATAGTTATCAGATGATTTAATGAAGCATTGAGCTCTTTCAATATCGTTGAAGTCAATGAGAATGGAAGGTGCTCAGCACTTAGTAGGATAGAGCTCTGGATTACCTGAACAATTTGAATCACTTGTGTCTGCAAAACTGTGTTGTAAGAGTCACCGAAATAGGCTACTACAGTACAGTATGTCAGTGCTTCTGCTTCACATTCAGGGGCTTGCAACGTCTGGCTCTGGAGACACATGCACCTCTTTGGCTGCCCCCAGAACTGGGCAATGCTGAGTGTGGCAAATACAGAATATAACAAGGATCAAGTGTTACCAAAACATTTCCAATCTTTAGGGTGTTGGTTGGAGTTTTCGGTCAGCAGTTATTTTCTTCAGAGTGGTTGTTCCATCGCATGAGCTTAAGTTCCAGTTGTACCTTGAAGACATAGCCATGAGTACGAGCAGCATGGAAAACCTCCTGTCCATTCAGGGGGAGAGCTAAGAAGGATGCAGAATTCCTCCTAGAACTCCCAGGCATGCAGCTGATGTGTATAATCCCAACCATTCTGTAACTTGGCTTATTAGGGTGTGAATTAGCCATTTACCCACCTCTTCTCTACCCCGTTAGACAGTGTCTGGTGCCCAAGGCATGTTTTGAGAGACCAGTTCCTAAGTTTCCCCAAGCATAGAAAGTGACTGTCCCTGGCTCTTGTGCAGATTGCTTTGCATACTCCCATTGCAAGCACCCATGAAAAGACCAGGCATAATCTGTCAGTGTGTGTGTGTGTGTGTGTGTGTGTGTGTGTGTGTGTGTGTGTGTGTACCTATCTATATCTATACATATATGTATCCTTATTAATGCTTGTTTAACAAATGACTGCTTTCTAACTAAAGAAGCATTGATCCAAATATTTTATCTTTATTTCTTCTGACTGCATTCAGACATCTCAACCAGCTCCTTTTTTTTTTTTTTTTTGTGATGGATTGAATCCAAATTTGTAATTCGAATATTCCTGAATTTTGGGAAAATTCTAATCCAAATGTGTTCTCTAGTTTTCACACACTGCAGAACTGTGAGCAAATAAACCCCACACTTTTGATTTTTAGTTAACTTCTTCTTAAGAAAGTCATATCCAATTAAAACTCCTTCATTCCCTCTTCCTGGCAACCTTTATTTTCTCTGGCATGTTAATCAAACTCTGTGAATAAATATTAATTTCCATTCTGTTCCCATTTCTGAGTTATTCTTGAGCTTTTGTGAGAATATCTGGTAATACAGAATGTCTTCATAAGGCCATATTGCATAATTTGTATTTCCTTTATCTGCATATGGAGCTATAATAGCAACTAATTCCTAAGGAAAATGAATGTTAAATGTATGCTACTCATGTCTTGCATAGTGTGTGTGTGAGTAAGTCCTATTAGAATGATTATATTACCTCTATTTTAGCATATAAATTGGCATTCATAGATGAAATAGGTCACACAGACAGTTTTCTAAGCTCCTGTCTCTTTGGCAATCAGAAACTAAAAAAGAGGTAAGATTAGAAAAGTTTGATCTGGTTTGACTTTTATGGGCAGGATTATTCAGTGCTTTCATTTATACCATTCCATAGTTTTGCGTGGCACTACGCCAACAAATAGGATGAGTGCTCCAACAAGTTTATTCTTTAATATTCTGATTGTCACTATCCTTTCTCTCTTTAAGTAGTCCTTCCTCACAGATACATAACAAGGGCATCATTTGTAATAAAGGTGAGACTTCCCATTAGTATGTAGATTGTGAGTTCTCTGAGGCAAAAGCCATTTCTATTTATTTGCATAGTAAACACAGCATACTTTAGGTTGCTGTAAACATAAGAAAAGAAAGAAATTAAATGTGCATTAAAATTGAAAAATTAATTTTTTGAGTGCTACGTGTGTAGATTGATTGTGTGCATGTGCTCACAATGTAACAGGAATACTAACCCATGACCATTTATAATGTTAACTCTCACACTCCCATAACTCTCACCTATTGCTTATTGTCAGCCCCTTATATGTTATATCTCACATAGGGTCTGATTCTGCAAACCCTTACTCCTTTAAATAACCTTTATTTACCCAGATTTCCCTATACTGCTGATCTGAAGACTCTAAGGGAAAACTTCCGATACAACTCATAAGTTGATAAGTCATTTTAGCACATATTATTAACATGATTTATTACTATTTTTGCAGGACCCAAAGAGTGTGTAGTTTGTTTGATAGTAGAAATAAAAAATACATTGTTCTCACTCTGAAGAGCTTACAACGTAAGGTCTAGATTCTGCAAACTCATAGGCGTGATCCAAAGCCCATGACAATCTTTCCACTAAAAAGCTTTCAACTGACTTGAGTGAATTTTGGATTAAGTCCTTATTAAAGAAAATGATGCGTCCTAGGACGAAGTGTTTGGAGCACTGCATCCTAGTTTTAGGGATGGTTTAATGTGAGGAGGTAAAAAGGAAGTACGGAAGGGAAGAGATGAAGACAAAGGTTACAGTTGCTGTGATATATGTAAGCACATATTAAAAAACTGAGGCATTTCTTCTTTATGGGGAGGAAGTGGGTGTATTTTTAAGGACATACAGTACATTTTTATACTATGGGAGGTGATGGATCTTAAATGGACATTTCTTGTCTTCTCTTGTTGCACGGTCATGTCTTTCTTGCTTCCAGAATATCATGGAGCTGTTTCTCATTTGTACTGAAGGTCATATGACTTATTATTAAATTTCAGAATTTAAACCCACCTTGAGGCCCTTTTATTTTACCATAGTAGTAGTGTAAAGGTGAATCATAATTCTTATATTTCAGCAGCTGATCCCAAAGTGGAGTTTCTGTTCATTTTGATGGACTTTTTGGATGTACAGCACCAGGTATGATGGTTTGTTCTAGAGATCTCTGTTTTGTGCACACTGTGAAGTGGGTTCGAGACCACAAAAGCGTATGCCCAAAGAAATCTGTTTGTTAGTCTTCAAAGTGCCATAGGACTCTCGTTTTTCTGTACACAGACTAACACAGCTACCACTCTTGAAATCTACTCAAGATTAAAGATTTAAAAATATATCTCTAGCTAATATTTATTTATTATATTTATTTCAGTGTAAAATATCTATCATTCTTGTTCAAGAGGCACAAACCTTTGTGTTGACCTTTTAAACCAATTAAAATGTACAAACTCAGACTAATATCCTATCAAATAAAAACCTGCTCAATGTGGCATAAATACATACCTCAGTACCCTAGACAGCCAATAAAAAGTGGTCTTTCTTCAGGCAATCACCACCCAAATGTCTGGGAGGAAGAATTGCTTTTGCAGATTAGATTTGGTAGTTAATATTGCTAACCCTGAAATTTAATATGGGGTCCAACAAGCATTGAAATGAAGGGAAGACTTACATTGACTTTGTTGGTGTTCTGAAGTGTTGTATCTTGAATAAAAGATATCCACAGAGATGCCAGTGATCTGACAATTGTCTCATATTAGACAGTCTACCAAAAAAGTAAACATTATTCTCGTACCAGAAGTCTTGTGGACAGCTCTTCACCATTTATCTGATATAAGCACGATGAACAAATTATTTTCCTTAGTTGCCAATGATAGGACAAGCAGCAATGGGTTTATTGCAGAAAGGAAGGTTTAGGTTAGACTTTAGGAAAAAATTTCCAGCTGTCATGGTGATTAACCACTGGAATAAGTTGCCTAGGGAGGTAGTGGAATCTCCATCATTGGAAACTTTGAAGAGCAGGTTAGACAAATACCTTTCAGAGATAGTTTAAGTTGGTACTTTGGTCCTGCCATGAGTGCAGGGGACTGGACCTGATGACCTCTCATGGTCTCTTCGAATTTCTATGGTTCTGTGATTATATGATTGTAGTAGAGAGTGAGAGCCTGAAAAATAAGGCCTAACATAACAGACCAATGGTCAAGTCTGTTATAAAGAGAAGTTAGCAGAAGCCATGCTGTGAAAGCTGATAGACTCACAGTAACGAGCAACAACAGACCTGATATAACAAACATGCGTTCCAAAAAAGTACTCGGCACAAGCATATTCCAGAAAGGTATCAAGAAATCCTAATACCCCAGAGATAATGAGGACTCACTAACTTCCTCAAATAATATTATAAAGGATACAAATGTCTTGTTAATGTGATGAATGGAGCTGTCTGACTGAACCATCTAGTGCAAGGTAATAGGTGGTACCTTACCACGTCAAAGGGTAGTAGCTCCCCCATCAGGAGGCTGCAATTCTACATTTCAGAGGGGTAATGTGAAACTTATTTGTATCAATGTATAACAGAGGGTCTTAAAGGAAACTTCTTTGTTTGGCTGAGTGGAGACAGGAAAGTCCCACCATTTACTGAGCTGGTCCCTTGTCAGGGGCACACAATATGAAGTATAGTTGTAGCGCATATAGAGCACTTTTGGCTGTGTTCATTTGGCAATAAACTTGGCCAGGTGCCTTTGTTGCTCAGTGGATCTGTGGTCGTGTTGAGTTATTCAGTCTTGGAGCGATGACTCCATTATCTTTGCAGAGCTGGGACAGCATACACACAGGGAACATGCACATGCAGCCAACAACTGACAAGGATATTGACCTGTAGCTCTCCTAACAATCTTTATTGGCTAGTAAAGTATTTGGTTACGCTTGCCCTTAGCAGAAGGAGCTGGGATTCAACAGTCCATTCAACAGGTGTCAGAGCTGGATGCTTGAAGCAAAACCATCTTTTAAAACATCAGTGTTATAGCTGATACAGCTGGTTCATGGCTGAAATGCACAGTGGAAATCATGAGGAAATGAACTAGTGAAATGCAAAGCTTGTGACTAATCTATTGAGATTTTAATATAATGAAAGTGGGTAGGAGCCAACTGTGTAGCTTGGTGCTTTTGGCCTGTCATATGGGAAACCCAAATTTGGATTTATCGTCAAGGTTACAATTGCCAATAGCAACTTAGTGCAGGGATAAAATGCTCGATCTCCAGGGAGGGAAGGGAACTCACATATGGTCCTTGAATAATCTGTACCAGCCTGCCTCTAATGTACTGTAGCACTAACTGCACAATCAGGCTGCCCTGTACTTGCCCTGTGAACAGAAGGTACCATTTTGAACCTGATTCTATGAGCAACTGAGTATGTCTCACAAGAAGCTGGGCATCCTCAGCCTCCAGTGACCTTGCTAAGAGTTCAGAGCACTCAGTACCTTACAGGAGGTACTCAGCTGGCTTTAAAGGGACAACTTGAAAAATTCTTTTATATAATACTAATTTTTCAAGTTCCAAGGGGACAGCCATATTAGTCTATTTCAGTAAAACAGACCAGGAGTCCTGTGGCACTTAAAGACTAACAAATTTATTTATTGCATGAGCTTTCATGGGAGAAAATTCCACTTTGTCAGATGCTTTTGAAGCATCTGACGAAGTGGGATATTCTTCCATGAAAGCTCATGCAATAAATAAATTTGTTAGTCTTTAAGTGCCACAGGACTCCGTGTTTGATTTACTAACTTTCCATTCACTCTACACATTTCTCAATTCATTATTGAGGTCTGATCAGTGCTTTATAGTATAGCTTTCTGTTCTGTCCATATAATTTAGCAAAGCTGGTGAGGTAAAGAAAAGAGGGTATTCATCATGTTTTAAAAAAACATCTAGAATAGTGGTTCTGAACCTGGGGCCTGGGGACCCCCAGGGGTCTGCGGACATGGTGCAGGGGGTCTGCAGAGCCTCTCCCTACCGGGACTGGAATCCAGCTGTAGCCCTGATGCTCCCCACCAGGGCTGCCCTGCCTTGCCTGTGGCCGGATCCTGGCAGGATGATGGGGCCACAGTGGCTCCCTGGCAAGGGCAAGGGCAGGGGGCCATAGTCGCCGTGGCTCAGCTCCCCCAATGCGCAGGCCATGGTGGTGGCAGCACCATTCACCAGCTGTCCCAGCAGCACCGCCAGAGTGGTGCGGGCCAGAGACTGCCTGCGTGGACCAGATTACATAATCAGCCGGGAGGCTGCAAAAATTTTTTTTGTTAAAAAGGGGTCCCCAGACTGGAAAAGGTTGGGAACCACTGGTCTAGAACATTTACAAAATAATCACTACACAAATCAGGTGGTAAATCTATAGCACTTACATGAGATTGACTAGCACCTCTCTGGAGGGCAACATATTCATAACTGAAAAACATGTACAACAAGGGAGAGCTTGTGACATTCAGACTGAATTCTCTCTATATATTTGTCTATCTTAGGTCTCTATTTGGCAATCTTTAATATACTATAATGTACCTCACAATTTTTAATGTATTTGTCTTCACGACATCTTTGTAGGGCAGGCAGTACAATTCTCTCTGTTAACAGATGAGGAACTGAGGAACAGAGAGACTAAGGCCTAAATACCTCTGAGAGTCTGGGACTAAGTGACTTGGACAGGAGCACAAAGAAAGTCTGTGACAGAGTGGAGAAACAAACACAGCTCTTTAGCATCCCAGGCTAATAGTTTAAGTGTTAGACCATGCTTTCCTGTAGGCTGATAAGGGTGGGCAGATATGTTGTGGAGAAAGAAGAGGAACAATGGTACTAACCCCCCCATCTGAGTAACATCTGTGTAAATAAAGTGAAATGAGAGTGGGGTGGGGCATTAGTGAACATGACTACTGGGGCCCAAAATGTGTCTCAAAAGGCTGTGCTGTTCTTATGCAATATGTTTATGAAGGACCTCAAATTCAATGTTGAATATGAGAAATACCCTGGGAACAGGATATTTATGATTTGTTTAAAGGCATCCTATTAAAATTGCCTCAACAAGCCATCCCCTCCCCATCCTGCAATCGAGGAACATGAAACTGAGAGAGAACTTTGAAAGTTCCCATTTAATTGTTTCATCCCTGTGCATGAAAAGTGCAGACTACCAACAATTTTACTTTATCCATTACAGTTGCATTTAGCAGGCTGCAGTTCAAAATTCGCTATGAGGTGGGGAGAAAGATGAGGAATCGTAAGGCTTTCAAACATTACCTCCTACGATAAAAGAATATGGATTAGAAGCGAAAAAATTATGACTGACTCACTTCTTAGTCATTACTTAGCCGCTTCTGTAGTAGGGTATTATTTATAAAGAGCTCTTTGAGCATCCTTTCCTCATTCTCTTAATATTGGTATAGAGTTCTGTTGCTTAAAAAGGAGAATTAATTATTTTTTCCAATACCTGCAACACTTCAGCTTTGAATGCCATAAACCTTTCTTTCACTATGACATATATTTGTTCTATATCTCCTCTACTTCAATGAAGTCCTTTTATACATCCAAAGCAGCTCAGCAATGATGTACCCTCCCTGCTTCGGCCAAGTACAGTGTGCAAATAAGCCTTTGGTGCTGGGTTATCTCACAGTTTAGAATAACAGCCATCCCTTTTGATTAAGAAATAATGTCTGTATTCTGTCTGGAATGTGTGCTTGTGCAGTGATGGGCTTTGGTTGCTTAGTGTCATGGGCTGACAGAAGAAAACGTCTTCTCAGTAAACTAGAGGGAAGATGCTTGTTTTACTTAGGAAAGCAGTGCTAGAAGATAGGTTTTGTTTAATAAATATTTAAAATGTAACTTATGACTTGCCAACATTTAATTTATAACTCAGTTGCTACTCAAATTCCCTCATATCTTTTAATGTCTTCCTGCATCTCCTGCCTGCTATCTTGAATGCTTAAACTACTGAAGCCTAAATGAGCCTTGGCTGACTGACTGGGCAGCTGACCAAAGATCTTGGCTTCCTTTATTTAGCTGCCCTGTAGACATTATGTGTCAAGACAGTGTGAGACATTATTCTCTTCTGCCCTTAAGAATCAGCTGCAACAGGCTGCAGGCCAAAAATATTAATGGAGCAGAAGAGCAGGTAAAGAAAACTAAAATGAAGGGAGAAGCCAAGTGAGAAATAAAAAGGTGTATTAAGACTGCTTAACCGTCCTATAAAAGATCAGACTATGAAAAATGTGTTCTTTCATTTCCATGATGTAAGCTGTCACTGATCCTGGAAAAAACTGTGAACAATGGGAACTAGAGGGCTAGTATTCATTAGGATTTAGAGTTTTACTATAACCAGTGTCTGCTGGCTATTGATGGTAGAGATGTATACGGTAGGAAACACAAATATTTGCTGGTCCCTGTGTGGTGTGCATGTGTATGAAGGTTGTGTACAATTCTATTTTTTCTGCTGTTGGTTTGCAAACTTTTCTCCTCCCTTTTGCTGTAATCTGGGATAACCTTGACGATACTATTAGATAGGCAAAAGGGGATGACTGTAACACACTGTCAGACCACAAATCTCAGCATCTCCAGAACAAAGTTCATCTGCTATTGTTCTCCTGTGAGAGTTACATAAATAAAGGTATATGGGGTTCGGGGGGGGGGGGTAAGGGAAGAAATGTCAGATTAAAAAAGGGTGTAAAATAATTTCCAAATTTGTTTTTTGATGTCTGTGCAATGGGGACAAGATATATATAGTAGGTGGATCAGTCAGATGGAAGAATAATGGAATGCTTCTGAAAGCTGCCAGTGTAAAATCACTAGAGACTGAAATCCACAACAGCTACACCAAAGGATACAGCAGTTAGTTTAGTGTACATTTTCCCACACCACTCTGCTAATGCACCTTACTTCTGCTTTGGGGTGACCTCAAAGAGGAAAGAATAAATAATTCTCTGCTGAGGTTGCAAGAGAGCTAATATAATGTGTGTAGGTGGGCTGGGGGGAGAGTGCTATATTAACTGGGAAATCAGTTCCCCAGCAACTGAATTGAGCTCAGCGTGTCACTTCACATGGGATATTTCTCCTCCAGTTGTTTAAAAGCACCTTGCAAAAATCCACAATGTGCAGGACAAACAGTCCCAAAGAGCAGTTTACTGGCAAATTCATGACTGGTGAGCAGTTTCATTGGAACTTGCAAGCCCAGGGCCACATTGCCCCAGTAATCCTGCAGTGGACAAAGACACTGAGTTATTGGTGTAACTGGTTCAGTTTTGCTAGAACAAGATGTGTTCATCTAAGTGCCCTTGTTTATCTAGACCCTTCTCCTGGTCAGCAGGAGGTTCTTCTGTGCTGTTAGGGATCTCTGGTTCAGAAGGCACATGGCTCATCTGACCAGCAAGTTGCTCACTACAGTGTTAACTTGTGTGGTGGGAATGTCACAGTGTAAGATAATGCAGTCCCTGAGTCAGCCTTGTCACTATAGAGTCACTACCATTTGGTAGTCTGGGAAGAAGAAAATTTGGAAAATATTGTATTTTATTTCCCCAGAGGAGAGGCTGACATTGATTTCTTTTTGCATTGTACAGCCCTTGACATGGGTTAAGATTGCTGTGGAATGACCACTTTATAATCTTCTGTGCTTTGCAGACAGGGTGCAACACCTAGCATGATACAATTGTTTATGATCTTTACAGAAGTAGGCCAAGCCTCTCATCATTACATAGTGCAGGCCTGTGACATCCTACATGAACTGCATTGCTAGGATCACTGTCATGCTATGTGATTTATATTAAATTCATGATCAAATGTTCCTGTGTGTTCTCAGGCAAGACTTGAAATGGAAGAGTTTATCCCCCTTTGTAATATTGCAACAGGCTTCTCCTTTTTTTTTTTATTATTTTTTTTCTTTTTCCTTGGAATGATAAATCACAATGTATAAAACACTATGGCCTGTTGGGAAGTCAATACATATTGTAGCACAGATTCTAAGGGATTGGAATCTCAGTAGTTAGAGAATATTGTTTCCAAATACCTTCACTCAGCAGTAGAGCTGGGCAGCGGATCAAAGTTCCATTTCACAGAAGACTTTGAGATTTTCACCTTTTTGGTTTTTAACTTTTTTTTTTTTTGACCTTTTTGGTTTTGTATCGAACTGGAATAAAACCTGAAAATTTCCAAATTCTCCACTAAGTAAAATCTTCTAAAAATTTTTGTTCTGGGTCATTTGCAACATTTTGTAACAGCAAAAAACAAAATGCTCTGTTTTAAGAGCAGGTTAGGCAGGTCCCTGTCAGGGATCTTTAAAAGGGTATTTTGCCCTGCCGTGAGTGCAGGGGACTAGACTCAATGACCTCTCATGGTCCCTTCCAGTTTCTATGATTCTATGAATTTGGACTCTTTAATTTTGTATTATATTATGATAAAAACTATTAACATAAAATAAAAATTCAAAACAAAAAATTGTTTCAAAATAATTGAACATTCATTCAAAAATGCCAAATTGGGACAATTCAAAACTGTCAGAACTGTTTTTTCTTAAACCAAATTCCAGCAAAATTAATCTGGTTTTGTGAAGCATTTCAATTTCAAGCATACCACATATTTCTACAGAATATGGTTGCAGCTGGGTTTCTCCAGCCAGCTCTACTTCGCAGCCATTTACCACATATAAACTCACATTTCTATTACAAGTGGACTTCTCAAAATACTGCCCAAACTGCAGCTCATGTTCACACTAATAATTTTTTGGCACAGGGTCAATATGGTCATCCACATGGAAATACCCCAACTTTATAAAATGAATTTTCTTTCTAGCAATGTACATGTATATGCTCCACAAAACCTGCAGGCAGCAGCCATGGTCCTGTTTATAGCAGAAGGGGTAACTCTTGAATTCTGCTTCCTCTTGGTGAGAAAAGACTAGTTCTTCCATGAATAAAGCTAGGTCTATGCTACACACTTACATTGGTATAACTTCTTTGCTCAGGGTGCAAAAAATCCACACCCCTGGGTGGTGTAGTAATACTGAAATTGCCGCCCCCCCCCCGGTATAGACAGTGCTAGGTCAAGGAGAGGTGTCTTCCATTAACATAGCTACCCCCTTTCACTGACATGGATTAATTATGCCAAAACACTCCCATTGGTGCAATAGCTTCTTCACTAAAGCACTGTACTAGTGCAGTTTCTTAAATGTAGACCTGTCTGAAGGTTGTTGAGCAAAGTGATGGATATGGCCAGACAGATGTGAGTGAAGGAAGTGTATAGATATGCATGCACACATGAGCCAGCCTGGACTGAGCAATGAAGTCTGCATGGCCAACTGCACTGATTATTACTGTTCTTAGCACTAATAGAATGCCTCGGGAAGTTGGGCTTTGGGCTGTTCTCCAGAAAAATACACAACCAATTAACTCTTTTAATAGCAAGTATATGCTAAGAGTGCAGTCAGAGAGGAGAAAAGATAGAAGGCAGCAGTGAAAGCCCTATGTTCCACAGGGTATGAGAGGCATAGGAGAAGAAAGCAGAGAATAACATGCATATGTCCCTGGACTGTTTGAGTGGATGTACTGTCCTTTCTCTGCACAAACCAGAATTTAGTTCTATACATGTCACTCTCTCAGGCCTTGGGAGACAGACCTCTCCTCGCCTACAGACAGCCACCTAACCGTAAACAGATACTCACCAGCAACCACAGAGTTACTAACAGAAACATTAAAACAGGTACATACACCTGCAACAAATGACGTTGCCAACTTTGCCCACATATCTGTACTAAAGATACCATCACAGGCCCTAATCAAACCAGTTACTGCATCAAAGACGCATTTACCTGCTCATCTACTAATGTGATCTATGCCATCATATGCCAGAAAAGCCCCAACACCCTATACATTGGACAAACAGGATGATCCCTGCACAAAAGAATAAATGAACACAAAACTGACATCAGAAAACAGAAAAAGCAGTTGCTGAGCACTTCCATTTTTCTAAGCACTCTATAAATGATTTGTTAATGAACGTACTCAGGGATGTCAGTGGGACTTCAAGACTTCAAAGTGTAATAGCTGAGTTGGAATTAATATGCAAATTAGATTGTGTGAAAGTAGGATTAAATCGAGACTATGGGTTCTTTTCCCATTACAACAGGTAATTTGACTTCAGCCTTCCCAGGGTTTGAACCTTAACAACTGCTCTGATTTGCTGTTACTGTATGACCTGATCCCATGTTTTACACTTCCTTGGATTTATTTTCATTCCATTCTGTACGTTCCCCCATCTTCGAAGCATCTGATGAAGTGGGATCTTCTCCCACGAAAGCTCATGCAAAAAATAAATCTGTTAGTCTTTAACTGCCACAGGACTCCTAATTTATAGAGGGCAATTATCAAAGCGCTGGGACTTGTGCTTCTATACAATGTGGCTGTAGTTGGAAATCTCCCCCATGATTAATGTATTACAATGGTGATCACTTTTAGATTTAAAATATATGGAATTAAATTCATGGGGCCTGCTTTTGATCTCGTTTACACCAGAGTAAATGGGGAGGAACTCAGTTGAAATCAATGACATAAAAGAGATACAAAATGTGTGTATGCAAGATAAGAATCAGGCTGAGTATAGCTAAATGTATTATAATGTATTGGAAATGATGCAATAGATCATTGCACTGGAAAATATATGACATTTTGGTTATTTTATGTTAAGATATATGTAATAATTAATTACATACATCAGTCATGATTTTTTGCACACTATTGAATACCAAACTAGAATATGTTAGCAATGTGTAACATTTTGTAAAAAAACAAAATGAGCTATGGAGACAATCTAAAGAGACTAGGGAAATCACTAAGAGTTCTGAGTGAGCAAGAACTGCAGGAAACTAAGGACCAGATTGTGGCAGACCCTTACAGAAGCTTTCTGCCTTGTCCATCTGGTGCAAACTACAATCTTACTCCCAGTCTTTATGCAAACAGATTAGGTGCAAAAGAGGTGGAAGAGCACAACACTTCCAGCCTCCCTAAAAGGAAGAGGGTGAGGCCATGACACCACATCCCTTCTGCACAAGATTTTAAACTGAAGCCAGCATGGGAGGAAAGTACCTTTTAAGGGACGTAGCATCTACCGCTCTGACATTGTTTCCCTGTGAGTCTTGTGGGAGCATCCTGGATGCCTTAAAATTGATGCAACCATGGGGCCTCAGTGACCTGCTGCTGGTACAGACTTCTGTCTAGGATCCACCCACATAGGACTCTGTGGGTGGGCAGAAAACCCCAGCTGAAAAGTGTTCACTGACAGGGTACTGAGCATGTAGATTTGGCAGCTAAGCAATGCCACTGAATTGACCAGATATGAATGCAGTCAGTGGATATAGCAGACAGCAAGCCATTTAAACGAGGAGAGGGGGTATTGAAGGATACAGTGAAAAAGCAGGAGAAAAAATAGCTTGAAGAGATCAGTCTTGTCAGAGAAATTAGCTTTGCTCTGTGCTGACATTACTGTCTTACCAGTTCCATTTCTGTGAATAAATATTACTGAAAATAAATACACTGGTAAAAACAGAGGATTATGACTGTATTTCTGCACTAAATTCATGCAGACATTTAAGTGCCCTTCAGACTCAGAATATTCAGTTTAATTTAGATATCATCTGGGGGATTCCTCTTGTATTGTGCATTTGCCTCTTCCACCACCAGATCTCCTGCCTTGCTATGCAGTGGTATTTTCTAAGAAAGCCTTGTTTGATTTTAGTGATGGGGAAACTCAAATGGTTCCAATTAGAGAAGCATCTACAAGTTCAGATGCACAGACAACTTTGAAGCGAATTGTCAGCTGGGCCCTGCCTCATGTTATCCTGGCAAATCATAAACAGGCGTCTCACTAAGAGCCAAACTGGAGGGTGACAAAATAACTCTGTGCAAGATTCCTATCCTCTTTCTAGCAGTGGCACCAAAATCCAAGGCAGCTAGTTACTTGATTTCCTCCCCTCCTTGGTTTCCAGCAGCTTGAGGCTATACAGATTGAGAGGACAGTCCTGCTGAGATGTCAGTAGGGCAGGGATCTGCAACTTGCAGCTCGTTGACTGCCCCCTTGCAGCTCCAGTTTCCAGGCCCATCACCACCACCAGGGGCTTTGTGGGTGGCCTGAGCAGTGGCTTCAGGCCTCCCTTGCCACTGGGGGACCCCATGGGCATCTCATGCCAGGCTTCAGGCTACCCACCACCACTGGAAGACCCTGTGGGGGGCCTGCTCCTGGTTCCTGGTTTCCCCCTCTGCCACCAGGGGACCCAGCAGCCGGCACCCTGGCCTAGCTCCCCCTACCCTACCCCTGGAGGGTACACCGATTGAGGCTCTCAAAATACTTGGTTATTGAAGGAATTTTTTAAAAATGGCTCTTCTTATCTTTTGGGTTGCTGATCCCCGTACTAGGGCTTCAACGCTTGTCTTCTTGTGAGATTCCTAAAATGGTCTATTTTTGGTCTGGATCAAAAACATCATGCAAACAATCCCTTTCTCTCATTTCTGTAAGTTCCTCTTCCAGTCCCAGCTGCAGCCAGGAAATGCAAAGGTATAGGAACTTTTAAGAAGCCCTGTTTTTGAGCCCAGTCTTACAGAAGATTTGAGTTTTAGGCAGAGGCTTGGCCATTCTCTGTAACATGCCTTAGGGTTCACTGCTTCCACCCCTGTTCAGTAGAAAACCTGCACCACCATCCCTGCAAGATTCACCACGGCAGTCCTACAGGGGGAGGTGAGGGAGTAGGTAATGTGCCTAGAACTAAGTCTCCCACGTCTCCTGGTCCGGCAGAGCAGCTTGTGATAGAGGTGGGGACAGGAGAAGGTTGCACACTGAATCTTAATCTTTGCAGCTGATAGGAGTTGGGCAATGAAAACAGTTTCAGGAAGGGACCCAGATTTGGCTGAACCTCACCAGACTGCACATGCATTATATTAACTGGAATTTACAGCCTTAGTATTTTGGCTTTAGCTGTCCAGTCTTTCAAGAATCCTGGCAAATCATCACTTCCAATTCTGTCAAACATCTGTACCTCTGTTACTAATCTGGTCTCCTATAAATCCCTCCACATTTAGGAGGTCACTTTAACCTGTCTCAGAGTTGGGTTGCTGTGTATCTGGAAATCAGAATGGCAATGGGTTGGTATTTTATTTATACCATTATCCCGTTACTCTAATTTGTTCTCTGACTGAACATAGAGGTAGTGAGTTTGTTCTCTTTATTATCCCATTACTCCATAAAAGGATGTTGTAGGCATTTCTGTGTAATATTAAAATGACACAGTCAAGACTTTAAGACCTCTCCTGTTGTTTATATGACTCTGTTGAAAGACAGAAGCCAAAATTTTCTTCCTTACCAAAGGCTTTATAAGCAACTGTTGCTGTGGTAGGATGTGGAGGGGAGCAAAACTCTATCAATCACATGAAAACAGGCTCCAAGGTGTGGCAGGAGAAAGGGCAGTAGTTAGTGGGTTCCCCTGAACACCTGAGCAACAGGAACTCCATTATTGACGCTCCATGGTGTTTGGGTGCAGAGTCAAGCAACAGAAGGATCTGAGATGGGAAACAGCCTGTTTTTATGAAATGATGTTTTCCTACACAAATTCCACTTCCTTTCTTTTTGGAAGTTAGCGCTGCTGTGAGTGAATGCACCCTGTATTCACATCTTTCACACTGCAGTAATAATCTTTGTAGAAAATAATACCTTCTGAGATATCATTTGAAAACGAAAAGAAGCAGGGAGTCCTGTGGCTCTTAAAGACTAGCAAAATTTATTTATCACATGAACTTTCATGGGAGAATCTCCCACTTTGTCATTCACTTTGAAAACTAATAACTCATTAGTCACTAATATCAAGGTAACAGTATCTAGCAATATTATATGGAAAGTTATGAACAGAAGCTGAAGTTTTGATGGCAGTGTGTTTGCCAGGCAAGTCTGGGGAGTGGGTAAACCAGTTTCTGAATGAAAAAGGACAAGCTGGAGTCACTCTGCAAACAGTAACCAGAGCTGGGGAGAGCCAGAGTGTGGCTGATGTTTGGCTGGCAGGCTGCAGCTAGACACAGATGCCCAGAGTGTGGCTTGCATGCTAGAAAGCAGTCTGTGAGCAGTCTAAGGGGAGTTACCTACCATCATAGCAAAGCATGGCAAACCACCCAAGGTGGCAGGGCATGTGGTGACACAACCCCTCAATGGTCTGAGTTGCACCTTGGAGTGTGGCAGCTGCTTCTTGAATTTTGATGCTTCCCAGAAGATCAATGGGGGCACAGATCTAGCTATGTTGCCGGGTTGGTATGGGAGCCTCCTATATTTCATGGAGAGGAACACACATTGAGCGGACATCCTGAGCACCTGGCACTCCAGGCAGTTGGATAGCCTGTCCCCTCCATGCCGGCACTAATCCCTTCCAACTGAAGGGATAATCTGTTTCTCTATTCACTGCAATGAGAGTTGCCATTTTGCCTGAAAGTAGATGACATCCCATTCATTTCCCTTTCCACTGTTCTCTCTCTCTCTCTCTCTCTCTCTCTCTCTCTCTCTCTCTCTCTCTCACACACACACACACACACCTGTCTGCGGTTGCTTTTTTCATAAGAAGAGATGAAAACATTTTTAACTATCACTCAGATATAGATAATTGCACTGATTTTGCAAAGAACTGGTTAAAAATCAGGTTGTTTAAAGTACAGTCTAATTAATTAAATCTGTGCCTATCAGAGTCCATAACACAGAGGAATACACAAAAGGTTGTGAACCACATTTTGGCAGTTATCTTTTCATTACTCTTACCTCATTCTGTTGTCTTCTGTTTCCGTTTTACTGGGATGACTGGTAATTTACTCCTGGCAAGTGTAAGGATGAAATATTCATTGCTGGTTCAATATTGTCTAATTTGTATGGCTGTGTTGACCTGTGAGAATACTTTGCAGCAGTCTGAATTGCCGGTAATTATGAATTAACATGCAGAACTAGCTCTTTAATTCAAAACTGAGAACCAGTAGCTAAAAAACAGCATATAAATTGGCAGAATCACCATAAATTGCTTTAAGATTGTGGTTATTTGAAAATAAAATTACAGGGTGAATTTTCAAAATTACCTGCACACAAAAACTCCAGTGTGCACATGTAAATCCTGATCTGCATGTATATATAGGTTTTTCATAACACATCACTTCCTCTCACAAGATTGATGATTCCTGTTCCTACTCTCTTTTCTGTTGTCCTGTATCGTAAGTAGTTCTATCTTCATCTGAGTTTGAAATCATTATATTCAGGAAGAACTCTAAAACAGTTTCATAACAAGCCTGACCACTGTGAACAAACCTTTTGTATTATTACTCTCTTTCTAATTCGCAAGTTCATTGCATTTTGCCCTGATGTATTTGTTCTCATCTCAGCTAGACTGCTTTTGAATGTGTCAGTACAATTTCTTATATTTTCTTGTGCATTCTTTAGCCTCTAAGTCATTCTCTTTCACTCCATATTGGGTTTTTTTCACAAGCGCAAACATGTTCTCTGTTATCCGGGTGCTGGCTTTTAGGAGCGTGTCCTTTGGAGGTTTTGACCATGATTATTTTCATTTTATTCCAAAATTTGTTCAGGTTCTTCTCCTCATTCACCTGTACAGAAGTCATGTACTCATGCATCAGAGATAGATGAAGTACCAGCTCTATTACCATAAATGTTTGAGGACCACAGTACTGATCTCACATGGAAAATTTTTAATGAAGGATTTGTGACTAGAAAATAGCCAGACAACTGGATGAAAGCAATCTTTCTACCCTTACCCAAGAGAGGAGATATAACAGTGTGCAGTAATTATTATACCATCTCCTTGATATTGCACATGAATAAAGTACTACTCTATGTAATTCAGGATCTAATGAAGTGAGTGATAAAAGCAGAACTAATACCGTGACAAGCTGGTTGTAGGGAGGGTGAGGCAAATGTGATCAAATCACAAATATCCATCATAATATTGAAATTCAAGGAGTATAATCACCCATTGATTATATTGACTACTCCAAAGAGTTTGACACCTGGAGGATGTTTCTGGAGGATACTGATGGACACAAGGGTTTCAAAATATGTCACTGAACTCTTCATAAGTTTCTGCTGTCAACAACAGACCACAGTGTGAACAGCAGAGGGTGAGAAGTGCGCAGTTTTCCAGTTGGC
The DNA here is from genome assembly GCA_007922195.1 of Podocnemis expansa. Lineage (NCBI taxonomy): Eukaryota > Metazoa > Chordata > Testudines > Podocnemididae > Podocnemis > Podocnemis expansa. The sequence continues at coordinate 20,304,520 of ML682007.1, read as the reverse complement.
AGGATGACCAAAAAAACTGGAGAAGTGGTAAATATTGAGTAGGACATGTCATTGATTCAGAACCATCTGGATTACTTCGTAAATAGGCATGAGCAAACAATATGGCTACATCTACACTTAAGAAGTTAGTTCAAATTAACTTAGTTTGAATAAATTAATTCAAACTAATAATGTTTAATGCAAACTAAGTTAATTTGAACTAATATGGCTCTACTAGAAACCCAAATCAAACTAGCATGTCCATGGAAAGGACTTGCTAGTTCGATTTAGGAGAGGGGCACCATGGGAAGTGTGGCATCATGGACCCCAAGAAGGGCCATGCTCCCACTCAATACATAGAAAGAGGAAGGCACCCTGGTATGACAAAGGTCAAATTGTGTTAATTTGAACTAACAGTTAGTTTGAATTAAGGTGGCTCCACTGGGTTAATTCGAACTAATAAGCTCAAATTAACCACTACTTTGAAGTTAAGCAAGCTTTTATAACTTTGAAGTAAATGTTCATTATTTCAAACAAAATAATCCTCATTAATTCAAACTAAATTGTAAGTGTGGACATCCCTACGTGTTTTAATATGACTCAATGTAAATGTCTATACCTAGAAACAAAGAATATAGCCCTTACTTATAGGATGGAGTTTTCTATTTCGGGAACCAGTGACTATGGAAAAGATTTGGTGTCAGAAAGATGATCAGGTCAGCATGAGCTTCCAGCGTGGCACTGTGGTCAAAAGAACTAATTCAGATCCCCACAATCAGCAGATGCATAAACAGAGGAATCTTGAGTGGGTTCTGTAAGTGGCACTGGTGCGCCTGCAGCTGGAATACTATGTTCAGTTCTTATGTCTACAATTCAAGAAGGTTGTTGATGGATTGGAGGTGGTTCAGAAATGAGCCCCAAGGATGATTAAAGGATTAGAAAACATGACTTACAGTGATAAAGTCAAGAAAAGGCTAATGTGTGACATGATTGCAGTCTATAAGCTTCTATGTGGGGAACAAATGTTTAATAATGGGCTCTTCAATGTAGCAGAGAAAGGTACAATACAATCCAGTGGATGGAAGTTAAAGTTAGACAAATTTAGATTGCAAATAAGGCACACATTTTTAACAATGAGAGTACTTAAACATTCAAACAATTTACCAAGTATCATGGTGGATTCTCCATGACTGACAATTTTAAAATCAAGCTTGGATGTTTTTTAAGCCACTTGCTCTGGGATTCATTTTGGGGCAGTTCTATGGCCTTTGTTACACAATAGACCAAGGCTATGTCTACACTACAAAATTGTGCCCCAATAAGTCTTAGCAGTATAATAAATGCAGTTTAGTAATTTCGCAATTGTGCACCCACATTGTGGTCCTTATAACGGAATGGTGTTTCCACACTGTTCTTTGCATTTTCATCAGAAAGTGCATTGAATTGTGGAAAGCTGTCCCACTGTGCCACTCATCAGCTTCCAGCGCTCGGACCCCTATGAGAAGGAGAGGAATGCTGAGCATCGTGGGTAACTTTACAAGTTCCTGTGGTACTTGTAGTTCCTTTATACCATTCACTGTAGCTGCTAGCAACTCATGCCCTTTTATTCTGCCTGGAATTTTACTCTGCCTAGATTATTATTCCTGCTGCTGCTGCATAACTGTTCTTGCACAGTTGACTCTCCCCCGATGCTACTCAGGTCCAGCACCTCAACTGTGCTCCAGGCAGGTGCATGTCTACCGCATTCAGCTGGCACTGTTCCCTGCAAACACGCTGGCCCTGTAAGCACCAGGAACAGCAAATGACTACAAAGGGAAAATTTAAAAGTTCCCAAGCTTCACAGGAGGAAGGGGGCAGTCACATTGGAGCAGCAGAAATGAAGAGGAACACCAGACTGATCACAATTGGAATTATGGGACACTTCTGGTGGCTTGTAAATGTACCCTAAATTTTCTGCTCTGTACACGCAGTCAGGGCTGTGACTACAAATTTTGGCGCCCGGGGCAAGCAGCCCAAAATGCGCCCTCCCCTGATCCGGGGCCTGTTCCATCTTTGGGCCCGGTCCATCCACAGAGGTGGTAGGGAGCCAGCTCCACCCCTGCCACCACCAGAAGGCGGTGGGGAGCTGGATCCTGCCCCTGCCACTGCCCCAACCTCCTGCCCTGCTGCTGGCTCCCTGTGATCAACCAAGTCACCCCGACCCCTCCCTAACCCCCCAGCCCTGCTGCTGGCTCCCCCAGCCTCCACTGCCCACCTCCATCTGTTCAGAGACACCCACCCCAGCCTCCTCTGCCCACTCCAAGCCTCTGATTCACCCATTGCGGCCCCTCCACCAACCCTATTCCCTCTGCCACCCACTCCCATCTGCCCAGAGGTACCCACCGCAGCCTCCTGCATCAACCTCCCATGCCCAGTCCCATCCACCTGAGCCTTCCCACCCACTCCAATACCACTAAAGACTCCCACCCCAGCCCCTCTCACCCATCCCCATTCCCCACAGAGACTCCCAGCCCAGCCTCCCCCATTTACCCCACCACTGCAGAGACACAAACCCCAGCCCTCCAGTCATCCCAGAATCATTCACCACAGACTTCCCTAGCAAACCCCATGTCCCCAAAATACTGATCCTTGCCTCCCCCATTCACCCCATCCATATACTCTAAAAGCTCCCACCCTCCCCATCCAGTAAATACGCACACCTTCCCCCTGCCAGCTTCACCCCTCCCCTCTATACCCACAACCTTCTCCAGCCCACTCCATTCCCCAAATACTCCCCGTCTCCGCATCCCTTAAATACACCCAGCCTCCCCCCACTGGCCTAAACCCCTCTTCTCTACACCCCCAGCCTCCCTGTCCTCCTCTATGAGCAGATCACTGGTCTCCCCAGCTCCCCTTCACCTGCTTTAAGCTCCTTGGGCTCTGGAGCAGTGGCTGGGGGCTGCAGCTCATCTGGTCAGGTACCCTCTGATGGCAAGGCTGGAGCTGCTCCTGCTGCCCCAGTTTTGGCTGGCTCATCTTCTGGGGTTGTTGAGGCCGGCTCGGGGTTTTGTTTGCTAGTCATGGTGCAAGGTCTGAATGCTTCGCTCTAGGGGCCACAGGGTCTCTGCTCCAGACCTGGGGACTCCGCTCCATGTGGGGCCAGTCCTGAGAGTCTCTGGAGGCTCGGGAATTTTTGGCTGCCACTTGTCACCTCTCTGCGGCTTCCTGTTGCGGGCAGGGGCTGCTGCTAAGAATAGTTGCCCAGGACGTGTGTTCCCATCCCAAACCCCCCAGCCAGGGACCCCTTACCTGGCTACTGGAGCAGCCACACTGCATGCTGCTGCTCCCACCCTGAGTGTGGAGCAAGAGATATAAAAACTCCCAGGCCCAACCTGAGGCAGCTCCCTGATGGCCAGAAGACTGTCTTCTGGCTGGGTAGGGTCTGTGGCTGCCAGCTGTGTGCGGCTCAGTGGTGCTCTCTAAAATAGGATGCCCGGGGCTTTGCCACGCCTGCCCCACTCTAGTTACAGCCCTGTACACAGTCATTACTGTGCAAGAATTGTTCTGGAATAGCTGTTACTCCTCTCACTCATGTGATTTTATTACTCTGGAATAAGGGAACTTAGAGTGCGACAAGGGGGATTCTCGTGTAGACAGTGGGCCTGTTAATCTGCAATAAGACAGCTTATTGTGTTATAACTCTTGAGTGTAGGCAAGCACTAAGTGCTCGTGTCTAGCCTTGAAATTTGTTCCAACTTTTGCCAGTCGTGGGGCCCTGGATTGATTCACTTGCATTTGCTGTTATTCACTGAACAAAGTCCATTGTATTGTATTGTAACATGGCCTAAAGCTCTGAAATACTCTTTTTTTAACATTGGTGTTTTATTCTGATATTTGTAGTGTAGGTTTTTCCATAAGGGTACACGTGGGGAGATAGAAAGATCAGTGCTGGTAAGGCTCTTGATATACTGAAGGACACACTATTAAAAGAAACAAACAAGGCACCTTGCCTCAGGGTTAAACAGGGATTTTGGTTTCTTTTCTTATTATAACAGGTGATTTTACCTTACCGCCCCTCTAATATGCTGTTCTCCACTGTTTGAATCTAAACAACTGTTTTGATTTGCTGTTACAGTCTGACCTGATCCTATGTCTTACACTCCCCTGCATTTATTTTCCTTCCATTCTGTAAATTCTCCCTTCTTCAAGCATCTAACAAAGTAGGATTTTCTCCCATGAAAGCTCATGTGATAAATGTGTCAGTCTTTAAAAGTGCCACAAGACTTCTTGGCTACGTCTACACTGGCAAATTAGTCCAGATTAAGGAGGCTTAGTTCAGACTAATAGCCCATGGCTCCACTAGGCGTTCCTTGGTTTGAACTAAGAAATTTCTACGTTTGAACCAAGGAAAGCATAGTTTGAACTTGTATGTACTGGCACTTAGTCGGGACTTACATGCTTAGTTTGAACTTTAGTTTGAAGTAGGCGCAGGCAAGACTCGAACTAAGCCTTAATATGAATTTAAGAAGTTCAAACTAAGCCGTTTAGTTCGAACTAACAGCACATTCTAGTTTGAAACAAGCATTAGTTCGAACTAGAACGCATGGTTAGTTCCAGCTAACCAGCTTGAGGTTAGTTCAAACTAACCTCAAACTTCTTAGTTCAGATCAAGAAGTCCGAACTAACTACATAGTGTAAATGTAGCCCTTGTTTGTTTTGCTGAACTAGACTGACACAGCTACGCCTTTGGGACTATTGAGGGATGAAGACTAGGTCCCTCCTTATAGGAGCAGGAAGACATGGTAGCAAGAAAAGGCATGGGAGGAATGTTCCAAAAGGAAGCTGTGAGCTTATCAGTTTTAAAACCAGAGTCATAACGAGGCGTTTTGGCGCCTGGGGTACGTTCTGCTAGGAACGCGCCCCTTACAATGAGCAGCGCCTGGAGCAAACAGCATGGAACAAACCCTTTGATAGGGCAGCTCAATGGAGCTGCTCCAGGGCACCCGGGGCAAAGCCCTGTTCTCCCCACCCTATTTATGGCCCTGTTTAAAACAACCCAGAATGTAGGCTGAGAGATAAAGGGTGAACAGTTTATAACTGGACAAATCTGAAAGACCAGAAAGCAGCATATAGATCTGCTAGTCTTATCTGATCAGTACATCATGATCTTTCTAAAGGTACATGTGGCAGTCATACAAAGCGTTTTCCCCCTCACATTGAGAGTTTTGTTCAGATGTCTAAACAGTGAGGTCACCATTGCTACAGAAAGTAACCCCAATATGGAATTGTTTCTGGAGCGGATTTGCCTATTTCTATTCTGGTCAGAAAGATAAGAGAAGATATGCAAACCCTTGCTAGATACCTTATGGTACATGCAGAGCTAAGGGAGACATGTTAGCTGGAAATGGGCAGTGTTTACAGCCTCACTTCAGGCACAGCCCTGAACAAAGTGTGGTGTGGAAACAGCACCACCCCAGGAGGTGCAGTGAGTCACAGTTTCCTTCTTAATCCAAGAGCTAGCTGCTGTTAGTAATTTGCTGCTGGCCTACAGCAGCATTAAATTAGGATACCCTATGTTCATGGCTAGTGGCACTAGCCAGAGAGTAGCAGAGCAGAGCCAAGGATCTGCCCGTTCCCAGCCCACTTGCTTCACACTGTTGTTCTTGCATGCTGAGACCAAAGTGCAGGTAGCCAATGCAGGGAGATAAGGTTGGGACAGGACAGCGATTTAGTCCATGTTACCATGTAGTCTTAGGAAGGAATTTGCTTCTTTGGAGCTATTGGTTTGCCAGCTGTCTGTAAATTTATGGACAGTCAGTAAAAAATGTGCAATTTTACTACTGTCCATAAATCCATTAAAAAAAAAAATAAAAATGTCAGTAAAAATAGCCTGTCTGCAGGGAGGTCTGCCAGGGAAGTGGAAAGTGCCTCACGAAGTCTCTTGTGGGATCTCAACTCCTCTGAGCACCAGGCAGCATGCAGGAGCAGCAATTCTGCTCTCCCAGCTACTAGCTGCCCCTAGCTGCCCGGCTCTCCACACCTTCGGCTGCTGCGCCACCTCCTCTGGCTGCAACTGAGACTCCTGTCACCTGGCCGCACCGCACGGCCCACTTCCCTGCCCTGCTGCTGGCCTGGACTAATCTTGTTCCGGTGCAGTCACTGCAACTACAAGTTGACTGAGGTGAGAGGACTCAGGCAGCTTTGGCAGAGCCACACCGGCCTCATCCTCTCTAGCCCTGAGCTGGGACCAGCCCTCCCACTAACCTTTATCCCACCTGGGAACAGCCCTGAGAACCCATGTCTCCTGTCCCAGCATTTACTCAGCACACAGCTGCATCAGCTCCCCCTCTCTCCATCAGCCTGGTGCCTGTCCCTGGACCCGCCTTAGATCTCCCAGTCTTGCTCACCGGCTGGCTGACCCCAGCTGCCAGCTAGCTCTGCTGCCACCACCTCTGGCCACCACTCAGCACTGGTGGAACAACTGGGGAGTGTGAGGAGAGGGGGCCATGAAAGTATCAGTGTTTGTAACTATTAGTGGTAGGTGGGGGAGCACCTCAATGGTGAAGGAGAGAGGAAAGGGTAAATTTCACCCCGTTTTCTATTAAGATTTAACTAGGTTCACCTCAGCTAGTAAGAAATACAGGGAAACTTACAATGTGAATTGCAATTGGGGAGGAAGGAGGGGTGATCTGGGACAATTCCCTTTGAAGTTCTCAATCAGCATTATCCTTCGCAGCATTTTACAGGTGGGAAAACTGAGCCAAAGTGACCTGGAGAGATTCAGCTGCAGTCACAGATCTAGTCAGTGGAAGGGGTAGGAGCAGACCATGGGAGTCCTGGCTCTGTGCTCTACTCACTGGGAAAGACTGGCTCCCTTTTATCACTTTAAAGCTCAGTATTTTTCTTAATGCAGACCTCAGAGGCAGTGAAGTCATCCCAAGGAAACCCTGAAAGCAATTGCTGGTGGCAGGTGTCAGCACAAAACCAAAGCTGTGATGGCAGGAAAGCTGCTGTATGGATGCAAATGAGTTGAATAACCTATAATAAATCGTTAAGATGACCATGGCTCTAATGGATTATGAAATCATGGCTCTAGCAGTAGTGTGGTCCAGACCTTAAACTGGTGGTGGAAGGAAGGGAAAAAAGATAACAAAACCCCATAGAACTATTGTCTTTCACTGATTCAGACCAAAGCATGATTTTTATATAATATCCACAAGCCTGCTAAGACTTAAGAACCACAGGCACTATCTGTATTTCCAAAGATTTATTATTTATTATTATTTTGCTTGTATATGGCTTGAATAAATATTATTTTACAGCTTAAGTTAAATATGTTTTATTTTTATTTATTTATTTCACATTTGTAGTTTTTTTCTCCAAGGGGCAGGACCAAACAGGAAAGGTTTGTGTGAAATAAACAGCCTGCTGAGACTGTAAGCTCATTGGGACATGGCCTTTAGCCCTCCTTAGACTGTAAGCTAGTTGTGGTATGGTCTGTCCTTTTATTATTTATTTTATTCTGTGCTTGTACAGCACCTAGTACAATGGGTCCCTGATGCAGAACTAGGCACCACGGTAATACAAATAGTCCATAATAACAAATATTCTAAGGGTGAAATCCTGGTTCCATTAACTTTATCGTAGCCAATCTCCTCTTCACTCTTTTATCACACTAATGGGTTTAGGACTCCTAATTTCCAAATGAGAATTTTATATTTTAATTTTGTTTAAAAATTTGCCTTCAATTAGCAAAAAAAACTTCCTTACATCTCAAAATTATTTGAGAAAAAGAATGGATTCTGGCTCTGACATGGTCAGCCTGAAAGGCTGCATCACAGCCATAGATTGTGGAAACCATGAGATCATTGGTTCTGGGATAGTCCACCAGAGCAACAGATCCTGAGTTGCTCACATACCCAATTGGTGGGCTGCAGAGTAGCCGCACGGGTGAGCCGACAGGAAGCCAGGCAGGATTTCACCAGAATTTTGGTGAAATCGACTTATCTCCACATGATGTTATGATTTCACTGAACTGACATTTCTAGTAGGTCATTGGAGTTCACTCTGCAGCAAAGACGTGCTATAAAAAGTTAGCTGTTTGGCTGGGTTTCCCTTGTACTGCACTACAGTGTCATCAAACTCATTAACAGCATTGTCACATCCCTTATCTTAATCCAAAGGAAAGGAGAAAAGTCAGTCGTGTAAGCCACTGGGGCACAGCCTTCCTTTTGATGCAGCATCACAATGGTATCAACTGCAAGTCTTCAGAACAGGCAATCAAGGGACAAAGTTGGGGGAATTTTCTATGTATGAAGTTTCAGGAAAACACTAATTTTTACCAAACTGGCATCCACTTCAGATTCTGAAGGCAGATTCAAAATGAGTCAGCAGCTATAACCAGTAAAGCAGGGTTAAGAGCACCTTTGAGGTACATCCACTGTCCACACAGCGAAGGAAAACCTGCAGCTGGCCCTCGCTAGCCAACTTGGGCTCGAGCTGTGGGGCTGTTTCAGTGCTGTGTAGACTTCCAGGTTCAGGCTGGAGCCTGAGCTCTGGGACACTACAGCACTGCAGTGTCCTATGTCCCAGGGTCCAGCCTGAGCCTGGACATCTATAAAATAATGAAATGGTCTTCCCAGTCTGAGCCCGTGAACTTGAGTAGGCTGGAATGGGCTGTCTGCAGGCATCTTGCTGCTTTGTAGCCATTCTCTTAGGCACTGTGGCAGTGGCTCAGGAATGGGAAAGTTACCCATCTGTAGTGCACTATCTATATTTTCAGTTCATTAATATCCCATTGCTGGCAATGAGAACCACAATAGCTTGGTTGGAGAGACAAGGGCCTGAGGTAATAGCTTTTACTAGCCCAGCTTCTGTTGGTGAGAGAGGCCACTTTTTGAGCTTACACAGGAGCTCTTCTTCAGTTTGACTGTCACCAGCAGAAACAGGTCCAATAAAAATATTACTTTGCCCACCTTGTCTCTTTAGTATCCTGGGCCCAAAACGTCTGCAACAAAAATGCAAACAAATATCTTGGTCATTTCTTAAAAATTAGAATTGGTTTTCCAGAGGGGGAAAAAATGAAGATCTTGCACAGATGTACAGTCCCAAGCTTCCTCAGGGCCTGCTCTGTGTTATCTCAAAATAGATTGTATGGGATAGCCTAAGTGTTCTCTCTTTGCAAACAATATAAGCTGATTACACAAACAGTTTTTGTGGGAACATGCAGTATTTTCAGGCTTTGTTTACAAAGGACTCTAAAGGCTGGGCAGGCTTAAGCCCTGTAATAAGAGCCAAAGGAACAGATGTTCCTTCTCCATCCTCAAGGCAGAAGCCTGTGGAAGAACCATGGATTCTTCATTGACTAGCAATGCTTTGTTTGCTCTGGTAAAGGTAAAACACTTAGTTGTTTGAAACAATTTTGGAGAAGCATAAACATGTAAAATTGCAGTGAGGATAATGCCCATTTCCCCATCTGGTGCTTTGTTTCTTACCATGACATAAAGAATACATCAGCCATTGCCATATACTCACATGCCTCCCATTGGATATATGGCTCCCTGGTCTCTTGCTTATTTTCTGTTGCATTCTGACCGCTAACCTTTCAACTCCATTATATTGGATTCAGGGAGTGTTGGTGTGGGTGAAGAGACACATTTTGCTGACTCCTGTATTCACTGCAACAGGATTTATATTCAGCCAGGTAGCAAACCAATCCAAATTTATGTTAAGGAAACAAGATCCCCAAAAAAGAAAGAATGAGGATTAAATGTGTGGGCCAGATCCTCAGATGATGTAAATCAGGGGAGCTCCATTAAAGTCAAAATGTGCAGAGCCCTGCAAATCCGCGGATATCCGTGGATATCTGCCTTATATCCGCATCCGCGGATACAACACGGATATCCGCGGACCATTTCTTGTGGATGCAGGTCAGATACGGATCCACTTATTTGTATCCGTGCAGGCCTCTAAAAATGTGAGTGTAATTTTTCTGGTCCTAATATTATCAAAACTTTGTGATTAATCTAGTGCACAATTTCAGACTTCTTCACAATTTCTCCTGTCCTGCTCTTTGGAGGGTTCAATACAACAGAGAGTCAGACCTCTGCCCTTGCATTGTTTCTGGTATTCTACTAACATTTCAGGTTATTTGGACTATAAAGTTGGGTGTCCTCCCGTTTTGTTTCTTAAAGAAATGAAGCTTCCTGTAATAAAAACAACCAACCATGTATGGCGCCTTTCATCCAAGAATCTCAAAACACCTCAATCTGTCAGGATTTCAGTGTGCCCGTAATGTAGGTAATCAGTGTTATATTAATTTTGCAGGTGGGCAACCTGACTGCTCAGAAATGTTAAAGCTCTGATCCCACAAAGGAATCTACCTAGTACCAACACTGTCCTGAAGGTAGGGCAGAAGACAAGAGTGTCCCAGAGTGCATTCCCGCTGCCCAACCCACATTACTGGAAACAAGTCCTTCAGTCCGGATGAGCTCTAGATCAGTTTGGAAAAACAAAACAAAAATCATTGTTTAACTGGTCTGACTAGAGACACTCTGATGGATATGTCAGGTAGCAGGGTTTCCAGCTCCAGACAGGAGAAATCACAAGCATTCTTGTTTATTTTAACTAACCTAAGAAAACACTGAGCCAGAAGAGAACTGTAGCTGCTTAATAAAATATGTGGAGTTGGAGGAGAGTTTGCTTATCGTGAACTTGTCTTTGATTATTAGACAGTGGCTGGTTTCTCATTCTGGTTTGGGAATGTACATTTCCCCCTCTCCCACTGATGATTGTGGCTGTTCATTGGCCTGTTGGCCATATAAAAGAAAGGTATGGTTTAGAAAATAAAAGTAAAGGTGGCCAGGGGTTTTATTAATTTCAGATAGAGAAAGAAATCTTCCAAGAGATATGCAGTCATTATGCTTAAAGGCCTCTCTTTTTAGCATGGTCCAATGCCCATTGAAATTGGTGGAGGGTATTCTGACTGACTTCCATAGGGGCTGGATCATGCACTTTCTAAGGAATAATAAAATGGGATCTATTCTCCCATTATTTGTTGTCATCTCCCAGAAAATGCTTGCAGGATTCTTGTAATTTCACAACTGTTCCTCCCTCTTCCAAATTCTTACCAGTCAGAAAATTTTTGATGGGATGTTTATCCAATGGAAAATGCCAGTTTGTCAAAATCAAAACGTTCTATAAATCCAGGAGGGCTTCTAGTGGGTTTCTTGCCCTGCCCATTCACCCACCTCTCTGGTTGCTTTGGGGGTAGGGAAGGTGGCGCTGAGGAGTCAGGGCTTTTACTGCCCCAGCTCCTTGTTCTTTAGCCTCCCACCTGAGTGATATATGTAGAAGTTGGGCACCTTGCTTCCTGGCCGCCTCGATCCCTGTGCTGGCCAGCTCCCTGATTGCCTTGCTGGCTGGGTATCCAGTAACTAGGTGGAATGTTTAAACGATTCCATTTTGTGACTTCTGAAATTAACTCTATCAATCACTTCCATTCTGCAGGAAATTTTGCATTTCTGCCTTTTTGTTCTGATCTAAAATGATTTTGAGGGGAGGGGTGAGGAGGAGGGTGTTTGAAATTTCCTGCGGGACATATTCTGATTCTTGCACAGCCATAATTATCACATTTCTCCTTGCCCAATTTTGTCATGCCTCACATACTTTAGCAATGGATTTGAGAGTTCAGGAAAACAGAATTGTTCCTTGGCAATAAGGGTATCTATTTTTCAGGAATATGTGACCAGAATGGTAAAGGGACTATTTCATGCATAGCTGGCAATAAAGACACTGCAAATAACACAGATCACCAAATACAAGGGCATGAAGGAGAAATTAGAAAAACTTTGTTGATCTAATTGAGCCTTGAACTGTAAAATTCAGCCCATAAATCACAGTGTAATCTCTCTTTTTGAATAATCATGTAATTAACAAGAGGCTTTTATACTGAGGAAAGTGTCTCTCATCTATATTGCTTTTCATAGGCCAGATCTTCAACTGTTATAATCAGCAAAGCTCCATCAATTTCAATGGAGATACACCTATTTACACCAGATAAGGGTATCGTTCATATGTTTTTAATCATCTTTCCTGCTATTTTTGCTAGTTAGCAAATAACATTTTTGTTTATACAAAAGTTTGTCTCATAGCCATTCTCCACCTCTGTTTCGCTCCCTCTAGGATGTTCGTTTCAATCTGTATTCCTGTTACAGACATTTTCATGATAACAAACTCTTTTGTCATAGATTCAAAAGTGTGACTTCCCATCAAGATCTAGCAAGTGACGAAGAGAGAGAAAGCTCTCATTCAAACCAAACTGAAAGTGCAGCAGCAGGAGAAACAGACAAAAGACCTGGAATTGGAATTAACTGCCTTTTGATTAGTGCTCTCTTTATGAGCCTATCCCAATATGAAAAACCCACCTCTTCAAACAACCTGCTCTTAACGTTGCCGCTTCTCTCTCTCGGTTGTGTCATATGTCGCTGGTCCTTCCTCCAAAATGTTTCTCAGATCAGTCCTTTACTTTCTGCCCAGATACTCTAAGGGAATGTCTACACTATGAAATTATTCTCTCACCCAGGCTCTCATCATATACTAACTTGATTATTTTCAAAGGGGCAGCCATGTTAGTCTAGTTCAGCAAAACAAGCAAGGAGTCCTGTTGCACTTTTCAAGACTAACAAAGTTATTTATTGCATGAGATCTTGTGGGAGAAAATCCCACTTCATCAGATGCTTTGAAGATGAGGAACTTATCCAATGGGAAGAAAATAAATGCAGGGAAGTGTAAATCATAGGATCAGATAAGACTGTACCAGCAAATCAAAGCAGTTGTTAAGATTCAAACACTGGGGAACAGCATATAGAAGAAGGTGAGATCAAATCACCTTTTGTAGTGAGAAGAAAGTCAGTAGACCCTATTTAACGCTGACACAATAGTGTCAAATCTGCACATGAATTCCAGTTCTGTAGTTTCTCTTTGAAGCTTTAATTTGTTATCCATTTGTTTGAGCACAGCTATTAACAAATCATCAATAGAGTGAGCAGGGAGATTGAAGCATTCCCCTATTTTTTTCAGGTTATTTCTGATGGTAGTCTTGTGTCATTTATTCTTTTGCCAGAGGCTGTCCAGTTTGTCCAATGCAGGCATGGCCAAACTGTGGCTCATGAGCCTCATGCCACTCTTCAAAGAAAAAGCGAGGCTCACAGAAGAGCACGGGAGTGAAGGGTGGAACAGACAGAGACGGGGAGAAGCCTAGCATGGTTGGGGGCAGCAGAGAAGCAGAGAAATGGTCAGAGCCAGCAGGGAAGTGGCAGCATGGTCAGAGACGGGAGGGAAGTGGCAGCATGGTTGGGGCCAGCAGAAAAGCAGCGGCATGGTTGGTCGGGGCCAGCAGAGAAGCATGACAAGGTCAGGCGGGTTGGAGGGGGTGCAGCAAGGTCGAAGCCAGCAGGGAAGCAGCAGCATGGTCGGGGACTGGGAGAAGAAGTGTGGCATCATCGGGGACAGCAGAAAAGCAGCCGCATAGTAAGAGATGGCAGAGAAGCAGTGGCATGGTCAGAGACAGTGGGGGGGGGGGCGCAGCATGGTCAGAAAAGCCACAGCATGTTTAGATTTTGATTTGCTCATAGGCCCTAATGCAGTTTACCCCTTGTTAAAATAAAATCATGCTTTACAAGTCTTAAACTTGACATGGAATAATAAGAAACAAAAATACAGAGGAGAAAAGTTTAAAACCGAATGTAGATTACTCTCAATTTTTGGCACAACTCACTGCTGTGAAGCATTGTATTCCACAATGAAATTTGTTAAAATCGAAACATGGTGCAATACTTATGGATCAGGATTGACAAGTTAATGCCCAGATTTTAAAAAACTTGCCACTAGCCTGCAGTGTTCTACATCCAGCAACAGCTAAGTTTTTACTGAATAGGCCTAGTTTTAATGGTAGCCTTAAATAATTATTACAATCTGACATTAGTAGGACCAATATTTGCCCTGTTTTTACAATAATATTAAAGTGCACAATGAATTTTAAGCTTAGTAATTTTGGAGTGGGTAAAGAGCCAGATGGGTAGCCAGAAGTCAACTGCTACAGGAGAAACTCACGAAAGAAAACAACAGAACACTACTGGTCATCAGCTACAGCCCCCAAGTCAGACTCCTACAGCATACGATCGAGGATCCACAACCTGTTCTGAAAGATGACCCCTCACTCTCTCAAGCCGTTGGAGACAGACCTCTCCTCACTTAGGAACAGCCCCCCAGTCTTAAGCAGGGATTGTTTTCCCTTTAACAGGGTTTTCTTCCAGCCACAGTGTTTTCAAGAAGAAAGAGTTTAAAAGTATCCTGTAGCAGAGTCCATGATACCTAATCTATAGTTTGTTGATCTTAAGAACTTTGTGACATATTTCACATCATTCTCTAGCAGACTGTGCATTCATAACTGTGCTGTGTAACTGAGTTGCGTTGCAATTACAGACCAAATTACAGAAACATTAAAGCAGGCACATTTCTGCAACAAACCACATTACCGAGTTTGCCCACATATCTGCACAAAAGACATCATCACAGGACCTAAACAAGCCAACTGCTCCATCAAGGGCTCATTCACCTGCTCCTCCCCCAATGTGATTTATGGCATCATGTGTGAGAAATGCCCACCCACATTATATACTAGACAAATAGGACAGTCTCTATGCAAAAAAATAAATGGTCACAGGTATGACATCAGAAATAACGACATTAAAAAACCAGAAGGGGAATGCTTCAATTTCCCTGCTCATGCCATTGATGATTTGTTAATAAGTGTGCTCAAACAACTGGATAACAAAAATCAAAGCTTCAAAGAGAAGCTACAGAGCTGGAATTCATATGCAGATTTGACACCACTGCCTCAGGGTTAAATAGAGACTACATACTTTCTTTCTCATTACAAAAGGTGATTTGACTTTACCTTCCTCTATATCAGTGGTTTTCTAACATTTTTTCTCTGGTCCGAGCTGAAAAGAAAAATCATTTATGCCTGGAACTTAACAATCACATCTTTCAGCAATGCATTCCAGTCTTTCGGTGGTGGCAGCAGGGGGTGCCACGACTCAGTACCTCATTTGGAAACTACTGCTCTATAGGCTGTTCTTCAGTATTTGCATCTAAACAACTGCTTTGATTTGCTAGAACAGTCTGACTTGATCCTATTACTTACACCTCCTCGCATTTATTTTCTTCCCATTCTGTAAGTATCCCCATCTCCAAAGCCTCTGACAAAGTGGGATTTTTCTCCCATGAAAACTCATGCAATAAATAGATTTGTTAGTCTTTAAAAGTGCCACAGGGCTCCTTACTTGTTCAACTTGATTATTGCAACCTCTTCCTGGCTGGACCCCCTAACATTCTGCCCACCTCCTATTCATAATATGCAACTGCTAAGATCAACCTCCTTGCTTATTGTTCTGACCATGTTACCTCTTCTCTTTGAAAGCCGCCACTGCATTATAATGGGAACTTGGTCATAACCCTAACTACAGATTAGTTACTGGTGGTTTCCTAAGAAAATGCTGAAGAATGCACTTTTCAGAAGTATGTGAGCAACATGGGTATGTCTACACTTGCAAGTTAGTTTGACTTAAGGAACTAACTAACTTAGTACCTGTCTACCCTAGGCTTTCGTTAGTTTGAATTAAGGAATGAAAGCTTAGTTTGAATTAGTAAGACCTGCCAGTTTGTTCTCACTATGCCCTTACTTTCATCTTTAGTTCGAACTAATGATGGTGAAGACTAGGATTAATCCTTAGTTTGAACTTAATAAATTTGAATTAAGGGCAATTAGTTTGAATTAACAAAGTGGACTAATTCAAGTTAATGTTAAGTCGAATTAGTCTACTTCGTTAATTCAAACTAATAAGTTCAAGTATAGTTCAAACTAAACTTGAATTTATTAGTTTAAATTAACAAATTCAAACTAACTTTTCCTCGTGTAGACATAACCCAAGATACTTAAATGAACTCAGCCCATAAATGAGAGCAGGAAGAAGCAGGGTCACTCAGAGCACAATGTAGTGTCACAATAGCTGCATTGGATGCAGCATTTGAAAAAGGTTTACATTATTTGCCAGGCACTTGAAACTACATCCTAATATTTTCTTTTATAGAAAGCGAAGGCTCTCTTGGAAATGTCTGGCACCTGTTTCATTATCATCAGTGAAAGATTTAAGTACCATAACAAATTAAATACAAAAACAAGAATTCATAAAATAATAAGTAACCACCCATGTTAGGCTAGTGTTCCATGCTGAACTCAATACTTTTTGTCTGTAGATCTCCAACACTTGACCAAGGAGAGAGGAAGTACTATCATCCTCATCCTACTGATGGAGAGGATATGGAGAAATTTAGTGTCAATTTTGGTTGCATATATTCTGGGATGTTTCATAATGCCACCATCTTTCATCTGCATATCTCCTGTCGACTTAGTTACCCTCACTTATCTTTACCGAAGTGTCCTTACTTGGCTGTGTTGACCGTCAGCACTCTCCCTTCGATGCAGAGTTACTCCACTTGGAGGGGTGGAGTTACTGAGTTGATGGGAGACCACTTCCAAGATCAGTTGAGCAGGTCTACACTGGCCACTGAATCGATCCTGCTGGTTCAATTCATGGGGATCAATACAGGAATTTCAGTGTCTATAAGCCCTCGGTGACTTATTTAAAGTGCTCACAGCAGCTAAGGACACAGCAGCTACTATATGGGCTGCACAGTAATTTCAAATAAATTAAAAATAATATATTTTGTTCTTTCCTTTTCCCTCTTTCCTGAAGAGTAAGCATGATGGCTAATGCAAGTGACATTCAGTACTTTTCCATATCATTAACAGTGCAGTTTGGAGAAACTGCTGTATCCCATTGTCACGATTGGCCTCCTTTTCTCTTTCATTCCTTTCAATTACAGATGGACCTGAACCAAAAGCCCAGATTTGAACTATGCAGGAATTCTGGGCTGTTCAAAATCTAAGCCTGGATTTGGGCTGTTCATCTCAAGCCCGTCCTTAATACTCATAGGAACAGACTGAGCTGCTGTCTTTGTCCTCCATCAGCGGGTACTGCTGAGATCATTGGCACTAGTTTCAAAGAGAGTGGTACAGAAATGTTGTTATAATTTAAACTTCCATTTTCCTCTCACAAGCCATAAATTAATGTGATTCTGTGGGGAAAAAAAATAAGTCAATTTAAATTTGGACCTGGGCTGTTGATTTTAACTGACAAGAAATGGTTCTTTATCTTGGTTTCTGCTTGCCCAGGTGTGTTTAAATCAATCCACATCTCTCACTGAAATGGCCCTCCGACCCAAGATGGTTTAATTTCATGCCCCAGTACACAGCCACAACTTCACTGTACATACACCTTTGTTCACAAAGCTAACTCTTCTGTGAAATGTATAAAGTGTATCACCCTCTGCGACTGCATTAAATTATGCAACACAGAAACCTCGTGGAGCATTCTTGCCCAGTGTTTCACAGAGATCCTTTCAAAGTTAACATAGGAGATCGCTAACTGATGGCCAGATTGCACCTCACTAAGGGTGCATGTGCAATAACTCTCCACCCCCCAGCTTGTGCAACTTCACCCATTAATGATGTTCATCTGGGTTTATCAAAAGAGTAGAATTGAACCCAAAACAAAGATGGATTTTCCGTCCAGGTACTGTGTTAATGCTCTAGTTGGTGTTAGGGTTACTGTGGTGTAAAGGCCTTCATTAGCTGAGATGTAAGATCCAAGTGCAAGCTACTTCTGGTCATTAAAGGACACATAAAATTTTCGCTTGAGGAGAAAATGATAATCTTTGTGTTTTTGTTAAATATGAGTTTGGGTTACTACAGCACTTTATGTTAGCTAAATTACCCTTGAAGGTTAAATTGGAAATGTTTTCCCCTAACTGTCCTAAACTATTGTGTTGATGTGAACTGCTGGGTAGTTGCTGTATTTTCAACTAAAGAGGCCACCTTTCAGCAATGGTATCATAGGGTATGTCTTCACTAGCCAATTAGTCCATGTCTACACTCAGCTTTGCCTACTTCGAACTCAGAGATTTCTTAGTTCTAACTAAGCAAAGCTTAGTTAGAACTAATAAATTTGACTGGTTAGTCTGGATTAAGTGCTTATTTTGAACTGTAAATTTGAACTAACGCAATGGAGACACAGCCAAGGGTAATGTAGACACAAACTAATGGCTTAGTTTGAACTAAAAAGGGTTTGAACTAAGTTATTAGTTCAAACTAGCCATGCTTACTAGTTTGAACTAAAATGTTAATTTGAATTAGGATGCACAGGTAGTTCAAACAAAAAAGCCGTGGTTAGTCCAAACTAGCCTAGCCTAGTTACTAACCTTGGACATTTTTAGTTCAGACTAGCAAGTCTGAACTAAAAAAGTAGATGTAGACATAACCATAGAGTCTGCTTACTGCCAGCACACTATCTCCTGTTCAGTCTGATTCTAAGTCAGAAGCCCCCTTTCCATTTCTTGCTCATTCCCTGTCTTGTCTTCTTGATTCTCAGCAAGGCAAGATACCCTGTGGTCATGACTTAGCCTCTGACCAAGTCACATGTCCTCACCTTTTGGGGTATCAAAGGCTTTTCTTACAAATAGCTCAGGCACTCATCCCATTCACTGCCCAACTCATGCCACTTCCTCACTGGCTCATGGTGTGGGAAGGGCAGTGGCACAGCCTACTTTTTAGATAGCTATGGTTAAAGCAGCCCTCAGTGCCTCAGAATCTGTTCTCACAGGGGCCAAATTCTCAAGGGCCCCTCATTTCAAGCAGCGTTTGAGAGTGTTTTGGTTTGTTTTGCCCCAACTTTTTGCAGGTGCACGGCCCTGATCTTGGGCACGCTCTGTATATTAAGTTTATGCTCTTAAGGTTTCAGTGAACAGAACGAGTTTCTGGTATAATGCCGGGGTCCACCTTAGGGTGAGGAATACATACTGCTCAGTTACTGCCTCCCAATAGCCAGAGCAACTCCCTAACTGTGTCTGATAATGCAAAGAGGAGAAGAGATGCCCAGCACAAACAGAGAGAAAAGTGAGTGAAACAAATGGAGTGGACTGAAGGAACACTAGGCTGTTCTAGTGGTGAAATCTGCAGCGGTGCATTTTGCAGTTGAGACACTTTACTAATTTATTGGCACAAGTGGAAAACAATAAGAATTGCCTCAGTTTCAATTCTTTTAATAAAGAGATATTTCAGGATAACGAGGAGCCTGAACTTTCACATTCTTCTCCAACCCTAATAGAGTCTCCACTAAAGTATTATGGCAGCAACCATTTTGCTAATGCCATAAGTTATGCCTTACTAACTGCAGTCATGACAAATTGCAGTAGGAAAAATGTTAGCACAGTCAACTCTTTCCATTTCCACTCTGCTTCCCATGCCCCTCCATCCCTACTTAAATGACAGCATGCAATAGATGCTGGGCCACAGAGCAAACTATTAAACCAGCCTGCACAGCTAGGGCTAATTTCTGCAGACCCCTGGCTCCGAGTCCATCATCCTTCCCCTGTGCCACAATTAACAGTCCTGCCAAATGAGGTTCTGTCTTCATGTGCAGAATGAGCTCTCTGCACTACATGCTTGTCCCCATTGTTTTGCTAATGGGACTCAGCCCTTTCTAGGATTTTCTCCCAGGACAGCTCATGCAAAAAATGAATTTGTTAGTCTTTAAGTCCTACAGGACTCCTTGTTTGTTTGTTTTACTGGCCTAGACTAACATGACTGACCCTTTGGATCTATGGGACACAGTTAGTTCAGTCTTCCTGCTTAGGAGTTTGTTGTCTGCTCACTGCGGTGGCTCTTCTGGTGATGTGTCTGCATCATGCCTAGCAAATGGGGCCTGAAGTATCTGACTAGCTACGACTATCATCGCCATTATAACAATTCTGGACACACCATCACGGTTCCTTTGAATTCAGTGGCACTGAGTCAGTTTATACCAAATGAAGTTCTGGCACGTGATGTCTTTACTAAGGTCAAATGGAGATCTCCAAGATAGGCCTGATTCTGTATTTTTATTCTGGTAAAACTCTGATTGACTGCAGACAGAGTAACCTGACTTGAACGTTGGCAACATCAGAACCAATGTACTAAACGTCACTAACATGCAAGCCAACAGGGGCTTTGTTTTATGTAGACCCACTTCAAATAATTATCTCTTAGGCCAGTAGTTGGCAACCCCCAGCACCCATGCCAAAAATGGCACGGGGGCCGAGCCTGAGCGGCACACGGTGACGGTCAGGTTTCCCTGCTGGCCCCACGCCCCCAATGCTGCATTGGCTGCCACAGGTCCAGGTCCCCGCTGGCCGTGCCCCCCTCCTGGGCAGGGCTGGAAGGGCGTGGGGTGGGTCAGCCCCCCCCTGCTTCTGGCTCTGACCGCAGAGCCAGAAGCCACCCGCTGGCGGGGGCAAGGTGGCTCTGGCTGGACCCAGAGGCCACAGGGAGAGAGGCAGTCCTGGTCGGGACCCAGTGGCCTCCCACCGGCAAGGGCAGGAGCCAAACTGGAGGCCTGGCCCTGCCCCCTTTTGACCCCACCCCTGGCACCCACTGAAGGTGTGGTGGGTAGGGCTGGCACAGGAGTCGGCAAAGATTGCCAACCCCTGTCTTAAGCTATGACTATACTGGCAAATTAGTCCGAACCAAGGGGGCATAATCCTGACTAATTTAGCCCATGGCCACATTAGGCTTACCCTAATTCAAACTAAGAAATATCTTAGTTCAAACTAAGGAATGCTTAGTTTGAACTAACAAGTAGCGGCACTTAGTTCGGACTTAAACGCTTAGTTCAAACTTTAGTTCGAACGAGGCGTGATGTGGACCATGACTAAGGCTTAGTTCAAACTAAGCTGGTTAATTTGAACTAACCTCAAACTTCTTAGTTTTGACTAACAAGTCTGAACTTCCTGTAGCTAGTGGAGACATAGCTTTAGAATCCAAGTGACAGTATGATTTATTGTTACAGTATGACGGGAACGTCGCTGGCCCCAGAAAAGACCCGGGCCATGTCCCCTGGGCCCAGGCCACGCCCCCTTGGCCACGTTCCAGCACCCGGGCCTGATAATTCATTGGGCTCCTGCCACCTCCAGCCTGGCCCCAGATCCCCGGCTGGTTTTGGGGCCAGAAGAGGCAGACGCCACTGTGGGTTTCCCGGCCTCAATGCCTGGCCAGGGCCGGGACCGGGAGAGGCAGGTGCTGCAGAGGGTGCCCCGGCCAACATCCCCAGTCTGGGACAGGGCCCGCCTGGACACTCAGGGCACTAGCGCCGAGACTCGGGTTACGTGCCCCGTGTGCCAGGTCCCAGCGACGCCCTTACAGTATGGTTCTATGACTCACACTTCCCTGCATTTATTTCCCTCCCGTTCTGTAAGTTCCCCATCACCAACCCATCTGATGAAGTGGGATGTCTCCCACGAAACCTCATGCAATAAATAGATTTGTTAGTCTTTAAAAGTGCCACCGGACTCCTTTGTTTGTAGTGTTCTTTGTCTGCCTCTCTCTTTACAGTTCACACACACATTATTCAGAATCCAGGCTTCACTAAAAGTCAGATTTTGCTTCCCTCCTTCATGATAGACTGTTTACAACATTAGAGAGTTGCTCTGTTCATTGGGAGGCAGTAACTGTTACTTCCCTGTAGTAACACAGTCAGGGCTGGTCCTTCCAAAGTGGCGACCTCGGTGGTTGCCTAGTGTGCCAACAATTGGGGGGCACCAACGGCTGGGCTAGGGGGACCAGCAACCCTATCCCACTCTGCTCTGCTCCCTGCCTGTGGCCAGACCCCTGCCTCCGGCACCACTCCCCGTCTGGGTCCAGAGCCCTGCCCATGGCCAGACCCTGGCAGCGGTGCTGATCCCTGGCTTGGGCCAGATCCCCGCAGGAGGCCCAGGGGGGGGCCCTCAAAATCAACGTTGGCCTAGGGCACCAAAAAACCTTAGGCTGGCACTCAACACAGTATAAAAATAGAGGCAGAATCAGGGCCTGACTGATATCTTTGTCTTTCTCTTCTATAAACATTACACTTTGTGCTAACATCAATTCTCCCTGGAGAAATGAACTGACTAGCTGCAATTTAATTACAGTTCTCACAACACAGTGCTGGGGATGGAAGGTCAGGCTGTCTGGATTTCATTCTGTACTCAGAAATATCATGGAGAAAGGGTCTTAATAAACACTGCTATACACCCAAGCTGTCTGTTGGGAGTAGACCTTTGAACAGGGGCAGTCCTTGGATCATGGCGAATGGAAGGACCCCAATGAATGAGAAAGCAGGAGTCATCGAGTGAACCTTCTCAAAGCAGCGAGCCTGTCATGTTTGTGCAGACAAAACAAACCAAAGAGCAGTTGTCAGGCTGTTACATTATTTTCTGTGACATGGGAATGATTGTGGTGCGTGGGGAGCAGAAAACACCAGGAAAAAACTCCATTCTGAGCTGCTTACTGTGAAAACCAAACTGTTGTCTTGACTCACAAAATTACTGGGCAAGGCTCATGCACTTTTCAGCTGAGAGTGATGATAGGTTTCAAGTGGTGAAAGAAAGTGGCAAAAACAGCTCTGATGATATGACACCACAAGTGAGATAGTTGTTATCAGAGTTTGTCTCTTTTTGATGTGTTCTCCGAGGTGCTGCGAGTTTGGGTTGCTTGGTGTGCTGTGGTATACATTCTGTGGAAAGCTCTGTGAACTTAAAAATTCATACTTACCAATGCCTAGACAGTATGTTATTGAAGAATACAGAAACATATACTTTGTGATTGTACCAGTCAACTGCATTACTGGTGGGGATGTCTGCTTGCTTTTCTTACGGCTTCCTATCAGATACAATACTTCCCCAACTCCTCTTTCCATTATGCACATCTCCTGAGTTAAAGCAATGTTGATTACCAGCCAGAGTCCTCTTTGGAGATCCCTTCTGATAAAATTACAGCCTGTAAACATGAAGAGCTGCTGGGACAGGCAACACCACTGTAAGTCTTTAACTCACAGCCAGTAAGTGAGACAGCACAGAATTCCTGTGGCATTTGCTGAAGTCCTAGGACCTAGCATTTCTATGAATCCAGTTTCCCTGACTTTATATGAAAAACAATTGAGACCTGTTTCTAATTTCCAGTCGGTGCATAAGCGGTTTCCAGAATGTTCAAACATAATCTTACTCATAGCCAGACCTCTGTGAAATTATAAAAATGAAAAATAATAGGATTTTTTAAAAATGGAAATAATGAATGTTGCCAATCACATCTGTAAAATTGAGAGTGGAATATAATTTTTCTGCAGCATGAGAATGTTTTCATGTAGCATTATATGCAGACATTTTTTTCTGGGGCTTCAGTGGTTGTTTCTGGAGTGAAAAATCTTCACTTTCTACTTTTTATTGTTTTTATTATGGCAGCTTTTATAAGATTGTCAGTCCAGATCTGGGCCCCTTTATATTATGCACTGCACATGTATATTATAAGAGAGAAAGTCTTACCACAAATAGCTGCCAAACTAAACAAATAAGACAGACAGAGAGTGGGAGAAAGGAAGTATTAATATTCCCACTTTGCAGATAGGAAATCGAAGGTCAGAGAAATTAATGGACTTGCCAAAGGTTATGCAAGAAATCAGTGACAAAATGGGGAGCTGAAGCCAGATTTCCAGAGTCGTAGTCTAGAACTTTAACCCCAAAACCAACTTCCTAGGTAGTGTTTATTTTCATGATTTAGGCAAATTTATCAACTATTTATCAGATGTAGACTTATTTATGAAATATTCCTAATACAACTGATTTTTTAAGTTATTATACAAATTTGTGTATTGTGTCTGCAGGAACCAGACACCAGACACTGAGACTACAAGGAACCCTTCGGTCAAGTTTTACAGAAAAAAATAACAGACTCCGTTTTTATGAAGTAATCCCTTTTATTGGTAACAGAGTACAGCTCAAACAACAAAGGGATGAGAAAAAAGCCACTGTAGAAAAGTAGAGCGTGAGATCTGTTACTCCTGGGTGGAAGTTTCAGGGAAAGGATGGACAAGCAATGTTAGTTTGTTGAATAGATTAAGGTACATAGTTCAAGTTTATTTTGTTTCTTAAACTATTTAGAACAGCTGAAGTGGATAAATATTTTGCACCCTCCTCCCCCCCCAGTTCACTGTCCTCTTTAGAGCTTGGTGGAAAATGTTGAGGAAAAAGCAGTGTCAGTGAAAAATTCACACTTTATTTCACAACCATTGTTATGCCTTATCCCCCCTTGTTTTCCAACTAGCTCAAGCCAGTAAGTCCAGAAATTACTGGATATTAAAACACAATCATGGGCCCCATTTTTAAAAAGTAGCTAGTGATTTTAGATGCCCACCCTGAAGTGCATTATAAAGTCCTAATTTTCAGTAGTTGGATGCTCTCTGCATTTTCTCAGGGTCAGGTCCCAAAATAAAATGTCTTAATTTGGGTCCCCAGAAACAGAGGCATCTAAAATCAGCAGTCATTTCTGAAAAGAGAGACATGGCTTTTTATAATTGCGTGTGCATAATTGTGTATGCAAAAACATATGCATATATTTTGCATTAGCAATTATCATGTTTGTGCAACTGCGACAACTAGCCACGGAAATGATAAGTTTGTACATATAGGTCTGTAGTGAAGTGATGGAAGCCGGAGTCCCTCCAAGCCCTTCTCCCCAGAGCAGCCTATGCTGGGGAGTAGTAAGCCAGGCAGGCCTCACAGATGCAGAGCTAATTAGGGCCAGACAGAGCCCTGCCTAATTAAGCAATGGGGAGTAGCTGGTGCCTGAAGCTGCCTGGTATATAAGAGTACCGAAGCAGGCAAGCAGGGAATGTGGGAGGGTGAGGTGTTTGTGGGGATATGGGTAGGAAACTCTACAAGCAATTGGGCTGAGGGGTAGGCTGCCTGCTTGCCTTGTGCTTCAGGGCTGGATTTGTGACAGGGAAATTGGGAGTGTATAACTAAATAAAGGAGTATGGGTGCTGAACTAGGAAAAGGTGGCTGTTTGAAGGAGAGGGTGTGAACTGTATGACTATAAAGCCCCAACTTAGAACAGCACTTAGACACAGCATAGTGCTCCAGCATGGAATAACCATAAGTGTGTGTTTCTATGTGATCTAGAAAATAGCTTCTCTCCTGAACAGAGGTGCCATAATTGCACATACACCTTCATACAATGTTTGATATTGTAAAATTCTGGTTCATTCAATCTTTTCTAAGTACTGGTTTGTGTTTGTTTCAAATCAGCAGAAAAATATTTCCATCTGAAGGTTGTTTAATGGGTTATATGAAATGAGCTGGTATTTCCAATTTGGAGGATGGTGGCACAATTTCTAGCTTAATGGTGGCCTTGTTTGGAGGATGGTGGCACAATTTCTAGCTTAATGGTGGCCTTGTTTGGAGGATGGTGGCACAATTTCTAGCTTAATGGCAATATCACCAGAGATCCCTAATGTTGAATGGAAATGGAGACTGAGCTCCTTATGACTTGGAGAAGGCTTGAGCTATGCTGACATGGCAAATGCAATAAGATTACTAATGCCCATTTTGTACTTAGGTGTTAAAGTCAGCAGGAATGCTCTGCAAGACAGTTCTGGGACCCACAAATTTGAGGGGCCAGAGCTCCAGGCCATGAAAAAACAGAAAAACCAGGCAGAATGCATGTTCTAGCCCAGGAGCTGTGGTCAGGCTGGGGGAGTTTTCAAATCTTTGACCCGGTGCATGCTCAGATGTGTGTTCAGGTTGGGAGTAGCCTAGCCAGGGACCATGAGAGGTCACTGAGTCCAGTCCTCTGCATTCATGCCAGGGCCAATTACCATCTAGGGGAGTGCAGGGGGCAGCATGATCAGGGCCACTATTTTTATGAAGCAATAACTGATGAGTATGGTACTGAGAAGTGGTTGCAAATGCCCACCTGGGCTGGGGCCTGCACATGCATGAAGGGGGCCCAGAGATTAGGAGGGTTCTGGGGCCTGTCAAATTAGACTTCAACCACTGTTTGTACCTGTGGTGCTGACACAGTACTTCAGTCTTGAGGGCTGTCATTTACTTTCACTAAATCCATTCTATAACAAGAAAACTTCATGGTAAAATAAAATCTGTATGTGAAAGGATAAGCAACCTAAAGTCAGAAAAGCAAATGTAACTTGCCCTATCAAACTGGACTTTGTCCTTCTCATTCAAGGTCCATCTACACTGCAAATGAAGGTTTGACAGTAATACAGACATGACTACCCACTGCTGGCTCTGGTAACAACTCTAGTGAATATGTGGCAACATGGGCTAGCTAGTCTTGTACAAACCCAAAAGAAGCCTTGAGTACTTACTTGGGTTGCTTGCCCATGCCTCCCTGTCTTCAATCCTATTGTTACCTGTTCTTGCTTGCTTAAAGCTGGGATGGATATGCTTACCTATGCTGCAGTCCCACCTTAATTTGCATGGTTAAGTAGAAAAAGCTGCAAAACTCCCCTGAATGAATTGCAGTTGTATAAGAGTCATGCATCATATGAAGATTATGCCTCACTACAATGGAAGATAATGTATATTTACTCCTTGCTATTTTTTAGGGAAAAAAGCCCCACACAAACAAAAATGTATCATTTTTAGCCAGCACAAACTATTGACAAAGTGTGAGAACAGAGAACTGCCATAAAGACCTACTGACTCCTGTGTTTTGAGAAGGGAAACGATTCTACTGTTGACCCTTCCATAACAGTGTCATTTTACAGTGGGAATCAATTATGGACCCACCAACTGCAAGACAAGAGGGTCACTCCTTCTCCTCATGTCTGTTACTCTGAACTATTGAGCCATGACTCATGGCACATACACACCAACAAGTGGACTCGCCAGGGTTTCAGTGAGGAAGAAAATGGAGAGGAGAAAAGTTTTCCCACCAGCAGGCATGTATTTGGTGCCCTAGTGTCAGAACCTTCACATGCGGTAACTCCAATGGTCTGCTACTTCCTGAAGTGCTCTTCATTTCAAAGCTGTATTTGCAATGAGAAAAAAGCCTATGGGGACAGCCCAGAGGGGGTGGAGGTTGAGGATCAACATCCTTCATCTTGATTTGTCATACTGTAGATCATAAAGTTTTTGCTGTTGGGCACCCGCTCACATCCTGCATTTTTCATAAAAATGTTCCTCTTAAATGGAAAAAACATACAGCTGTGTATAAAGACACACAAAAGATTCAAGCAGGGAGATGTGGCAGGTCATGGCTCATGTTCTATATTGTAACTTTTCAAAGGACTGTGGGAAGAGTTGGTGGTGACAATTAGGAGGTTTACATGGTAAAAATGATACACCTATATAGATTCTGATTTAGCAAAATATCATGTATGTGCTTAACTTTAAACATTCAGTGTGCTTAACTGTTACACAATAGAAATGTGATCATTCATGTCTTTGAAGTTACCCATAGCTGAATCAGCACCATAATGACTAAGGTGCAAAAATAAATAAGTAAATAAATTGTGGGGCTAATTTATTCATTAAGGGGCAAGTTGCGATGCCCTTATTTATGTTGGTGAAGTCAATGAGACTGCTCCCATGATTAACTGTTGATTGACTAGAGTCCACAGTCTGGTCCGCAGTAATTTACAGTATTACCCAAAGAAAGAGAGAGGTGGTTATCAGATAACAGAGTTTAGCTTCCAGAGTAGCCTCAGCTTCCATGAACTTAAACTGAAGCTAGTGTTGATCAGCATATTTAAAAGTGAAGTCCCAAACACTTAGCACTTTAAATCTTAAAGGCACTTTTTACATCCTGACAACAACATCCTGCAAGGGAGCCATGGAACATGATCAAAGATGGAAAATGGAGAAGAAAAACCAAGTGAGGAGGGATGTCCACAGTGGGATCGGTATTGAGCAATTTTATTCCATGAAAATAATAATGAATTGACCAAGTGCCTGATAAAGGAATAAAAATTAACAGTTCACTTCCACACTCAAGCCTGATGCAGAACATGTGCCAAAACTGCAGTCAAACTGGAAATTGCATGGCTGCAAGTATGCAGTGTTATTGTAGCTTGTTGGTCCCAGGATGTTAGCGAGACAAGGTGGGTGAGATAATATTTTTCTTGGACTACTTCTGCTGAAAACTTGTCTGTTTCTCCAAAAGAAGCTAGTCGAGCAAAAAATATAATCTCGCCCATCTCTATGCTCTCTCCTGGAGTTTGAATCCTTACAAATGCTCTGATTTGCTGTTGCAATACAATTTGATCCCATGTCTTACACTCCCCTGCATTTATTTTCATCCAGTTCTGTAAGTTCTCCCTCTTCAAAGCATCTGACGAAGTGGGATATTCTCCCACGAAAGCTCATGTGATAAATAAATCTGTTAGTCTTTAAGTGCTACAAGACTCCTTGCTTTTCTTGTCTCTCTAATAGCTGCAAGTTGCAGCCAAAATAGTGAGGCATCCACTAAAACAATCCATTGGAGAATTCCCACCAGCAAAGTTCAGTATATTTTTTTCTTACTTCTTTTAAAAATCACTGTCCCCACTCCAAAAATCCCACCAGTAATATCTAATTATGTAAGATACACAAAATAGCAGAGTATTCTGTCCTAAAATACTGGAATTGTATCTAATGATCCAAGAAAACACAGGTGTTTGTTTTTTTAATTCTCTCCCTCTAAAATACACGTTGCTCAATTCACAAAAGCAAGAGAGAATCTTACAGCACCCTGTCAAATAGCTTGCAGTCACTCAGATAAGAGCATCGAATTTGCTATACTGGGCCGGCTCATTGGTACAGTCCCATCTTCAGTGCTGGATTTAGGCACAACCAAGTAAGCCATGGCTTAGGGCCTCACATTATGAGGGGCCTCTAAATATGTCAGCAATAACAAAGAAGATTTATCATAACTGAAATCAATAGTGCAAATAAGACTTTTTGCACAATGTATATTTTATTTTGTTTATTTAGTTTAGTTCTTTGCCTATGTATATATGCAAATATAATGGTTTATCATTTATTTTTCATTACCCTTCTTGTTATAATGTCATACATTTTTTTCTCTTTATTTTTATGGTATGGGGACCCCTCAATCTTGAAATAGTTTAGGGCCTCAGCATGTCTTAATCTGGCCCCGTCTGCAAAAGCAGCAATGTTAACTTTTTTTATGCTGAAGCCTCTAACTGTGGACTCATGAGCTGAAATCTTGAAAAACAGCAAAAACAAATACGATTGTAGAATACACTAGCTCCTTACTCTGCTGTTTTATGGGCTCTCAGCTCTAGATTCAGGGTGATTATAGTGCTGCCTGCTACCTCTCTCCCCTCTTTATTGCCTCCAGTGGATAGGTATTTCCTAGCAGCCTCTGGCACTGATGGTGAGGCATCTGGAGCAGAAATTGATCTGCTGTTTTAAGTTATATATGTATTTATTTAAATGTGTTATTTTTAATAGCTGATTTGAGGAGAGTTGGAGCCATTTTCGAGACTAGGAAGATATCTTCTGCTAATATTTGCATAGTGGAGGAACAGCTCCTGGGGTTGAGAGTTATAGTAGGGTGTCCAGGGACTTCCCTGATGCAACTGTCTGTTCTCCCAATGAAGAAAGTCTAAAGTGCAACATGGGAGATGTAGCCCAACCAGAAGCCCAGCCTGTAAAGGAGAATTGGCGTATGATGCACAAAAATGACAACTGTCTGGAGCACAATGGGGATATTTAAGAATAGAAATATTTTAGTTTTTGAGCAAATTTTAATTCTTTAGCTGAAGAAGTAACCTATTTAATTCTTTTGCTGAAGAAGGAAACTATTCTGTGGTTAGAGATTTTTTCCACCCATTTTTGTCAACAATTTTTTGTTGGCAAAAAAATTCTGACCAGTGCTAGGTATAATTCAAGGGTGTCTGAAATCAGTGGGCATCTTTTACATGGGTTTGATGGACTATGTATGAGGCTCAGTCCCTCTCACACTTAGTCCTAATGAGTGCTAGAATTATGTTTAGAGGTGGACAGGAAATGGTTTTCCTGTCCCACAAAAATTTCAGTTTTTCCCCATTCCAAATCAGGATGAAGAGCTGAAATAGCAAGAAAAAAAAATCCCTAACTGAAAATCTGAAAAAAAAAAATCTCTTCAGGTCAGTTGAAACATTTTATTTGCCAGTTTGTGAAATATTTTAAAATATTTTATTTTAACCATTTTTAATTTAAAAATATGAATCTCATTCAGGTTTTTTTAAGTCATTTTGAACCAATGACTTGATTTTTTTTTTCATTTTGGAAATGTCAGAAAGGGAGATCTTTTCACAATTTTGAAAATGTTTTTTAAAAAATATTTGAGTTAAGAAATTAATGCAATCCAGCTGCTTCCTCAGAAAATCCACCTGTCCTTCCCAAGCGTGATCCTACTTTGCTTCTATACATAGTGTATTTTCATAGTGAGCTGAGCAATCACAGCCCGTACTGGTGTTATAGGCGTTTCTATTTAATTGCAGTAAGGTCTTTGACAATGTTAACAGAATCATGCTGCTCAGAGCCAGTCACCCAGAGTCATAGACCCTTTTATTTATAGCACTGCTCTGCCTAAAACTATATTTATAAATTTTTGAAAATAATTTGTACATAATCTCAGTCAGTCAAAAAAGAAAAAAAAAAGAGAGAGAAAGAAATGTCTTGATGCTGAGTGAGCCTGGGAAAATTGCAGAGCAGTCTTT
Organism: Podocnemis expansa; assembly: GCA_007922195.1. Classification (NCBI taxonomy): domain Eukaryota; kingdom Metazoa; phylum Chordata; order Testudines; family Podocnemididae; genus Podocnemis; species Podocnemis expansa. The sequence continues at coordinate 20,273,864 of ML682007.1, read as the reverse complement.
GCTTTTTTAGGGGAATTCAACTCTCTGATTTGCCCAACTAAGGATTCTGCGTCTGGAGTTGATGAAGGGAAAAAAGAAGCATGTGAAAGTGCTAGCCTGAGATGCACCAAGTAGAAAGAACTTCAAATGTGAAGTATTTAACCATCTTGGCTCGAGATGCCAGCTATTCCAAGCTACCTTAGGAAAGAATCTCTCCTGTAGACATCACAAGCAACATGTGGGAAGGAGCAGTGGCAAATAAATCAGATTGTTGGGCCAAAATAATCTCTGCTACACAAAATTTGCAACCATGTGTTAGCTCAGTGTTTTCCACCCTGTGGTCCGTGGACTGCTGGTGGTCGGTGAGGGCACTGCAGGTGGTCGGAGGATAATTACTGCAGGTAAATCTACTTCAGATAAATGTATTGTGATGAGTGCAATATGTTTGTGAGTGAGCATAGGAAATTATTAGACATAGCTGCATTTTTAAATACCCCTTGATATACAAGTTTGATTCCCATCTGCCACAGGCTACTTTAAAAAAGTTTAAACTGGTTTGCTCACATGGTGGTCTGCAAAAGCTTTCGAAAATGATATAGTGGTCCACATAAAGAAAAAGGTTGGGAACTTCTGTGTTAGCTGATAATAAGAGAGACAGTGCTTGGTAAACACACAGAACTGCAAAAACAGCTAGCAAATGTGATAGCTCTGGGCCAGACTGGTGAAAAGATCTGCCAGTTAAAACATGTCATCTCTTGCGCTACCTGTCAGAGCACAAAATCTCTTATTCTATATATTATCTTTGAAACAAACAATGACTACTGCTCCTGGATTTGTAAACAATCTGCACTCCCGCTTCTGTTCCTCTTCACCTTTCTCCACCTTTCATAGACCTTAAGATCGGAAGGGAACTCATGGTCAGTTGTCTGATGTTGTTAGAAGGAAAGAGTTCCCAAAAAGGGGTGTTCTCAATTTCCTTTGCTTAATGGATGTTTCATCATTCTCCTCCTTTCATCTGGTCACTGATACTTAGCACCCAGAGCATCGCACAGTGCAATCAGCCTACCACACCAAATCTACTCACAGTCAGAGGCAAATTAACAAACTGTGAGCTTAGTCTAAGCCTTCTCTTGACCCAAGAGTCACCCCATTAACTCCAGCTCGGTCGAGAGGTGCTGGATGGCAAGAGTTTTGTCTTTTTAAAATGCTCCTCTTTTAAGACTTGTGATTTGATGTAGTTCCCATTTCCTCTCTCTGGTGATGGAGCTGGAAATTTGGTAATAATCAAGGAGTCATTGTCTGGGAAACTAAAATGAGACAGCAAGAGTGGCTACAGATCTCCACTGAGACTGCTGAGAAAGAAATGAAAGGAAGTGAATCTTTACTCCAGCATGGACCTTTTCACTAGGGCCTTTTGGTCTCTCATGGAGGGAGCTTTTCTGGTGAAAGTCACAGAGGTCAAGAGAACCCCAGTTACCACCCAAACATTTGCTAGAGTTCTCAGCTGTTTGCTGTGATTTGTGCTTGACAGGATGAAAGTCTTGTTCCTTCCATTCATTGTGCCCTAAGTCATGGGAAATTTTTCAATTACTGCAAATACAAGTAATCAGCAAACCCTGTTGCTGACAACCTTACCACTTGGAATGGATGTTCTCAGTCAATAACCCATTATGGTAAATAAGCTTTAGAGGACAGGGCCTCAGATGGTGTAGATCAGCAAAGCATCAGTGGAATTAATCATATCTGCTGAGGATCTGGCTCTCAGTGAATCAAGTATGCCCACCCAGAGAAGATCACCAGTCTGCACTGAAACAGACATTTTTCAAGCCACCACAGAAAAAGAAAGAAATGATTAAAATGGGAGTGCATAAGGTGGGAAAGAGACAAAAAGCCAGCAACCACTCTATGACTCTTCCATGAGCCTATGGGACAGAAGAGTGATCAAAAATGAAAGTAATTTTCTTTTCTAAAGTCCAAAATATTAAGAAGAGTCAGAAAGCAAGGAAGAAAACATTATGGATGACTCTGTGAAAAAGGAGAATGTTATCAGGAAAAGTATCATATCATGTAATATTCAGCCCCAAATCAGAAATGGGACATGATAGATGTGTACATAGATGAAACCCTAGGACACTGTAGAACAGAGGTCTCAAACTCAAATCACCATGAGGGCCACATGAAGACGAGTACATTAGTCAGAGGGCTGTACCACTGACACCCTTTCATACAACTATATTGCAAATATTGGTAACAATAGCGTCATTGCAGGCTGCAGGAAATAGCTTTAGGGGCCACATGCAGTCCGGGGCGTGGGCCATGTGTGTGAGGCCCCTGCTGTAGAGCTATGTGCAAGTAGCTGCTTTACATACTGTATCCGCCTGTGACAAGTACTATTTTATACTCTTTGTAACTTGTCCTGCCATGAAAGCATTTTTAAAGATGAATTTGTGTTAGGGAGAAATGATAATGCAAATAAATGGAAGTATTTTTGCAATCCTGAAGCTGGCAAAAAAACAAGGCAGGTTAAAAAAAAAGGCAAATTAAGTTAACACAAAGAGAGCAAAAAGAACAACTCATCATAGAACCCCATTTTCACATTTTTTCCCTAAAGCAAAATGCATGGGGAGGGGAGAGACGAAAGAAACAACACAAAAAATGCTTTTCACAGAGAAGAGAAGGCAACTTCTGTGTCTCACTGAAGTCCCAAGTGCCCATGTGACGCCAGAGTTCGTCTTTGTGCTCCGTGCTCTCTCTCTCCAACCACTTTCAGTTTTGCTAAATGGCACTGAGTCAAAAGTAATTTTCCTCCTTGGCACAAACCCCCTAAGCAAGAAGCATTCCAACGGTTCTGTCCTTTGAGGAGGGAAGCCACAGAACTTTTTTAACGGTGCTGAGTTTATGCATCTTGTCAAGAAAGGGGAAGCTCTAAGCGACTGTTTCCTCTTTTCTATGTCCCACCCTTCTCTCATAGGAACAGCTGCTGAACTAGTTTTCTCCTGGCTTTAGTACTTTCAGTGAAAAAAATTTTCAGAAAAGAGAGCACCTGATGCATGGAAAACACAAAACTCCATCAGACTGATAAGGAATCTCTCGAGGGCTAGATGTGCTCCCTAAGAAATGGAATCATTTATTTTTGAGAGAGAAATCAACACAAAGTCACATTATTAATCAAACAAACATTTTCCGTAGAGCCTTCTACATTTATTTATCAAAGATAAATCAGGAAAAAATATATTAGTTTTACAAACCCTGGGTCTGATCTACTGTTCCATCCAGGCCCCTTTACACCATTCTGACATAATAAATAGGCCATAAACCAGATGAAAATTGCCCTTATGGGCTATTTCAGCAAAAGAGGACTTTCTGGCCATCACAGAGATACTGGAATAGCTTGCTTATAATCCACTCCTCAACCCATGACATGCAGGGAATTCTGGGGGCAAGGCCAGACTACACCACATCCTGACTGTTCTTGGCTAACAGAAGACCACTACTCATTCATTGTTACCAGAAGAGAAATTGGGGCAGATATAAAGTTGTTCTACCTTACACTGGGAGCCAAATTATGGGAGGGACAAAGGTGACTTAAACCCTTTCTTTCCTTTTTCTGCCTCAAACACAGAAATGGACCCTACTGGGATAGGCTAGGGCAAAAAGCTTTCTGGGCAACCATCCACTGCAGCACGCACACACCTACATAGGAATGGATGAGAGAAGCGCTCAAAGAAGAAGCAAAGATCTCTGTGGAGAGCCCTTTGTCTATCTTTTTGGCTCCCCCTGGCTTGTGTCATCTTCTGCGTGGCACAGGTCTTTCAGGACCTGTGCTTCCAAGGGCTCAACCCCTATCACGCTGCCCTCAGAGCACTTCCCAATTAGGGCTCCACATCATGGAAAGAAAAGCTGAATAAATGAATGAAGCCCGAGACTATTAAATTGCACTGCTTTTTCTGCAGGCTGGGGGCAAATCCAGAGGAGCCAGATTGGTCCTGTCCCATGCAGCTTGAATCTTGGAGTGTAGAGCTAACATAGATTTCCTCAGGGTGATCTGAAGGGGTCCACTTGCCATAAAATCAGATCTGTTCCCTTCCGAAAACTGTAATACACCAGGGATTAAAGCGACACTTCTTGGATTCACCCTTTGCACTTTGACATTTCAGCGCATTGCAAGAGCCTCAAGCAGAGATGATTCTTGCAGAAAAAGAGTTCAGTCTGTCTTGTGCAAATCCTGGACAAATAGTAAAAAAGATGCATAGCCAAGTAAAGGTAAAACAGGTCAACATGCTCCACTTCTAGTATCCAAAAGTGTTATATGGACAGTGAAGTGCTGAGGGAAGAAAATGAAAGTGCTTATATGAGGTGTTTCATAAGTACAAGCAGATTAAAGTTTAAGCTTTATTTACTTCAGAGGAGGTTAAGATTTTGGCACTTCAGTGAGGCATAGAAGTGTGATCCCTCACCCCCAATGCACACACCTTTTCCCTTTTGAGAAGTATTGAACCATGCAACCATATTACCACTGGACTGCCTAAGTGATTTATGAACAGAGATGGAGATGTCACTGAGAGAATGAGTTCTTGCTTTCAAATAAAGCAGAAAGTTAAATGCCAACCTCAGAGCAGCTTCAGTTTCTTGCCGGTTGGTTTATCCCTTCCTGGTGACTGTTAATTTTGCAGTTTGCCATTATAGTCCTTCTGGGGGCAGTTGAGCCCATGGAGCCAATGCATGATTAGCAGGCTGCCAGTTTTCCTGGTTTTTTTGGAATTCTGTTAATCGTTTCAGCTCCTCTGTAATCTTTGAGTTATAGTATTTGCTGTTATTTAGGAAGTTAATTGCTGGTGGAAAAATGAGGTGGCATGTCTGATTCCTGCTCTCCTCTGAGATTACTGAGAGACAGCCAAAAGGAAGAGAGTCTTAACAGCAATCCAACACGAGCCATTTCCTTAGGCCTTCAATTTCTTACTGAAGTTGTTTTAGTATTATTATTATTACTAAATGAAAACCACCCGAGGGGTCAAGAGTTTCCTAACTGGCACCCACATGCGGTGTTATGCATTCAGCAGTAATCCCAACTATCTGCTGCATTAGAGGCTTTCTTAGCAAAACCTGTTTTGGGGGAGAACAAACGAGGAGTCCTGTGGCACTTTAAGGACTAACAGATTTATTTGGGCATACACTTTCATGGGCTGCTACCCACTTCTTCAGATGCTTGAAGAGGGAACTTCAGTTTGTTAGGTATATGTCCACATGCAAAGAAGGGAGAGTCACATTGTTATGTGGAAGACTAGTGCTGAAGAGGTCAGTTCATTGTAAAAGAATGCCAGTGTCTGTTTTAAGGCCTGGTTCAACCCTAAAACAGCCCTTTTATTGAAGGTCCTCCATGAATTACCATCCAGTTGTGCCTCTCAGGAAAGAGGATTAAAAGGAATGAAGAAATACCATTTTAGGATGGGGAGGTACAGAGTGGAGGAAGGGATTTCCTGTGAGAGGTCTGCACCGCATCCCAACACATATGCAAGTGTTTCCCAGCATACCCATAATATATCTGTCACTGCAGGCTGATGGTGGAGGGGATGATGGATTCAGGAAGGTCAGCCAGAAAGCAGGCTTTTGCTGGAGTCTGAACAGTACAGCTGCTGAAAGGGTCCCGTCACATATTTTGTTAAACGCATTGGACACAACAACACCAATCAAAGATAGAGGGATTCTGACACTAGGACTGGATTAAGACAATCTTTGGTGGGGCATGGCAAGGGGCAAGCCCTTTCCCCACAGAAGTAGAGGCAGCTAGATGGGCATTCCTCCCTTAGATGCAGGAGAAGCAACTTCAGGCCTCACTTCTCCCAACCACAGAGAGGCAGGGGCATCAGCAGGAAGACCCAAAGTAATTACACCAGAACTTGAGGTGTCTCTTCTGGGCTGGATGGGCTGCTCTTCAATTCGTGCCACTCACAGGGTCCTTGGTGTGGGCTCCAGAATAGTGACTTTTGGTGTTAGCACGCTAGTAATAACTGGGGCAGTTCACACAAAAATTAAGGTTCTGACACAGCCACGTGACCCAGGAGCCAGCACCCTAGGCAGGAGCCATTAGTGTCTGTTGCCTTCATTTGGCTCTGATTGACTTCAGCTCTGGCTGAGGAGCACACAAAGCAGTTCTGAAGCCATTTTTGCACTCCTCTGGTCCTGGGCTGGCTGTGGGCTGGCCAGTCTCCCTGGCTATGTCTACACGCACAGTTTTATTTCGAAATCAGTCCTTTCGAAATGGCTTATTTCGAAATAAAACCCTTATTTTGAAAGGGCTCATTTCGAAATAAGGAAAACCGCGCAATCGAAACGGCCGTTATTTTGAAAGGGATATTTCGAAATAACGCCAATTGGACCGCTGTTTTGAACAGTTGTTTTGGAACAGCAGGTCTAATGGCGTTATTTCGAAATATCCCTTTTGAAATAACGGCCATTTTGGGGGGGGGGCAGGTTTTACTTTTTTGAAACGACGATTCTTATTTTGAAAGGACGGGGTCCGTCCTTTCGAAATAAGAGAACATCGTGTAAACCTAATTTCTTTTATTTTGAAATAACAAGTGTTATTTCGAAATAAAAGTGCCGTGTAGATGTAGCCCCTGTGTCATTTAAAGCTATAAACACTTCTAAATTTCATAAACCAAGGGACTGATAAAGTAGCTGGAGGTTGCTGGGGTGCCAGCACACCCCAACCATGTCCTCTTTTATCTCTATCCCTTATGCTTGTTGCATAAAGGAGGTTAGTGGGATGTGAGCCATTACACCATCTTTATACAAGCTGAGAATCCTCTTCTGCAGAAGTGCAGCTCCAGGGCTGAATAAGCCAGTTTGAATATTGTGTGCCTGTCTCTATTTTTCTCTGTCCTCTGAAATGATTAATGGTCCTTGAAATAAATTACCCACTGCAGCCATTTTTGAGCACTGAGTTTATCCAGACTACTATGCTAAAGGCTATGAGAACTTTTGGCTAATTAAACAAACAGACTTTGTCTTCCAGAAAACTAGAATAGTGGGCGACTCTGAAATGCAGAATTACAGCAAACAGCATCTGCAGGCAGTGGGTGAAATTTTGCTAAGAGTGAAAATCTGTATGGAATTCACAACTAAGCTAATTTTATCAAATGCAGTTGTCTTACTGAAGTCCTCAAACATAGAGGGTGGGATGTGGAAGAGATCTGTAGATCTAAAACTACACTTATATGTGAACACTCCCAACTTATTGTTTTGGAGGTAGAAGTCTGGGAAAATATTGGTCTTACACTACTTACTGCATGTAGAAAGAGCTTTAAAAGAACAGTTCCCTTTTTGAGCTTAGTTATGCATTATGTTCTCATGTTGGAGAAAGCCAGGGAGGCAGTGTTCCTTGACAAGGAGTAAAAGGGACACAAGAGGGAGTTGTTAAACTGTACAAACCACAGTATAGGAATGATTCAAAGGCGTTAAATGGAAGAAAAGCTTTTTAAAAACTAATTAACAAAAGAAAGAAGCATATTAAGTACATGTCTGCATCTTCAGGCACTGATCTGGTCTCTGCTACACAAAAGTGCAGAAAGACATGCATGACCAAGGCTAATACCATGGAGAATGCAAGCCCACCAAGACACTAGCAGATGAATACTAGGCCCAATCCAAAGCCCATTGAAATCAGTGGGAGTCTTTCCACTGATGTAGTAGGTTTTGCATCAGGCCCCATTGTAGGCGATAATCCAAGTCAAGTTCAGGATAGTAGCAAGTGAGTTGTGTTGCGTCTGAAATAAGTGGCCATAGCAAACACTACTGAGAGCTCTCCGCCAATCTGACATATCAACCCCTCCCAAGATTACTACTGCAATGCAACCTTCTGAGAACATATTCTGTCAGTGCTCTGGCGGCCTTGGGATGCTGCTTTGCTTTTTAGCCCTCTGGCTCATATAATATGATCCAGAAAGTGGTCTGCTCTTCCCAGTGGAATGATGACCATGGTGGAGGCATTTGGGAGAGGGAACAAAGAAGGGCCTAAAGGTTGAGATGGCACTGGAGATCAGGGAAGATATAGGCCGAAAGAGGTTCCCAAGTGTAATTTAATCTAATGCTGTAACTTAAAAGCCTTCTCCTACCTCTAGGATGGCCAGAATCTTCTGCTTTGGCACCTGTGAGAACAAAGTATTAACAGTCTTTTTTTTTAATTAAGTGGGTATCATATGCAGTTAGCTTTTCAGTACATTTCAAAATGGCAGACAGCCTCAGTGATCAAGACTGGAGAAGAGCTATTATAATGTAAACAGGGCTGAAACTAAGCATCAATTCTGAATGTTCCTTTTGTGGGGAAGAAGGGTGAATTCAAGATCAAATCGGTAGCTGAGTTCTTGGCAGAGATCTGTAGGCATGAAACTATAGCTTTTGGCCTTAAGCCCTTAGAACTAGAGTTCTTGGTCTTGAATCCCTGTCTCTTTTATCCTGCCCATGTCCCCAGGTGTGCTTTACACAGGTTTGGAACCAAACAGGTCATCGTGCAATATACAGAATTGTGTTTAAAGCAGAAAACAGAGGCATGTTCCAACGCATCTTCTCCCATTGAGGAAAGCTAATCTTTATAATTCTGTTGGTCCCAGCTAAGCAATCGAGGGGAATGGTATTTGAAGGAAATTTTGCTGTGGGCTTGCATCAGGGGTTAAAGTGGGCCGGAACAGCCCGGAACGCCATTCTGGGGCCTACTATTTTGAGGGGCTGAGCGTTCCAGGTCCCTTACAAATAGAAGATGGTGCTGGAATGCTGTGTTCCTGGGCCCACCACTGAAAAATAGTGGGACCCGGAAGACAGCGTTCTGGCACCATTTTCTATTTTTAGGGGCCTGAACACTGGGCCCCTAAAAACAGCAGCCCCAGAACAGCACTCCCTTGCATTCTGGCAGGCAGGGGAGGAGGTGGGCTCCCCTGCACATGTGCAGGCTGCACCATTTCTTAGCCCAGCACTCTGCACATTGGGGTGCCTGGCTTGTGCTGGCGGGGGTATTAGGGGCATCTGAGGTGGAGGTGGATATTCGGGGCAGGGGGTGTATTTTGGGGGGCTGGGGTGGATTTTAGAGACAGGGGAGTGAGTATTGGGTGGGTATTGGGGGTTGGAGTGGATTTTGGAGACAGAAGAGTGAGTATTGGGGGTGGGTATTGGGGGGCTGGGGTGGATTTTGGGGACAGGGGAATGGATATTGGGAGAAGTAATGGGGGTGAGGGCAGGAGCTGGGATGGGGGGGCTGGCGTTCGGGGGGCAGGAGCTGGGGTGCGGGAGAGGAGCCCGGATGTACAGGAGGGGGGCCCACCCATGCGAAAAGGGTGCCCACCCGATTAGGAGGATTCCAGGGCCAACCAAATTATACTTTAACCCCTGGTTTTCAGGAAACTGTGACTACCTGCAGAGAAATGGCATGTTACAGGAGTAAATAACTGCAAGACAGGTGTATATCTCCCTTTATCAGGAGGCCAGGGAGGGTGGTGAGGGTATATGTAAAGGCAAAGGAACAGAAGGGCTAGTTGTATCAGAAAATACATCTTTGTCAGATTTTGCTCCTAGGTGCACATTTTGACACGATACATAGCAATTTATGTTCATTCTGTATTACAAGAACAGGAAGCAATTTCTGTTCTTTTCTCACTCTCTTATTTTTTTAGAAACTAAATCCCCATAACAGCAATGAGAAGAAGAAGGGGTGCACCTTCTGAAGAATGACAGACAGAAGGAATTCAGAAATTGCTTTCTCTCTTCTGTCGATCCCTAATCCAGGAGAATAAAGGTGTGGAAATTACCCACCCTGCCCCTAACCATTGGTTATTAATTTGTAAGCACTTCATGTATTCACTATTATTTACCCATTTGATATGTAAAAATACTTAGCAAGTAATTACTCTAACTGCTTTGGTCCTTGTTTAAATGTACAGCGAATTACAAATTCCTATAGTCCCTCTTTTTTCATGTAAACACCTACCACTTTACAATCAGTGTTTTCCAAAGGGCCAAATCTCAGACTATTTGACCCAGCTACTAAGCCTTGCTCGCTCAAATAGGAGAGTGCCAGACAATGGGATTATTTGTTTCAGTAATTGAAATGATTAGTGACATGCAGTAGTGCTTCAAGATCAGACATCAGCTCCCAGTATGTAAGGCACGACATATTTCCTGTAACATCAAGTTTCAGAATTTATCTTTAGGGTAGAAGTAAATGCACCACTTACAAACTGATCTTATCAGTATCTCATCAGCCTTAAGCAGGGTGTGGAGAGGAACCTTTCCACTTGTAATATTTTTAGAACTGTTGTCTGCTAGGAAAATCTAATGAAGGGAGCTGATACGAAATCTCTTGATCGGACTCAAAGGGTAGGTTTACATCAGCTGGCAACAGCAAGCCTCCCAGCCCAGGCTGATAGCTTTGTGCTTGCAGAGCTTGCCCAAGCACTCTAAAAATAGCGGTGTAAATTTAGTGCTTTGAAGTTGCAGCTTGGGCTCCAAACTCCTCTTCCTTCCTTAGGTTTCAGAGCCTGAGGTCCAGGTGAGGTGCAATGTCTACATAGCAATCCCAAATCTGTTTACTCAGGCTTGCAGACTCATTGCCACTGACTGTGTAGACACACTTGAAATTGAATATCTCAGGAGACCTATCGAGTCAGCAAGCGCTTTGTCAGGAGTCCATGCAATCTGCTAGCTTGCGTTCCAATGTTAACTGAGCACTGTAAGTAGAGGCCCTGTTTGAGTGAAATACATAAGCATATGATTAACCTAAAACATCTTTTAAGTCCCTCCCTATTCAGCAAACCACATAAGCATGCCTTTAACTTAAAAGCTTGCTGCTGTGGCAAAATGTCTGTGGTTTGTATATTTGCTCATTATTTATAAAGCATTTTCACAGTATAAACATTCAAAATCAAGTTCACTAATTTTTATCATTTCATCTTGTTTGTTTCATGTGAAAAAAGAGCAGCAACAATATCGGTGATTGCTGTGGAAAATGCATCATGAGGTGACGGAAGGAAATCGGAGAGAAGAGAGGTGAGGGAGAGGTGCTGCAAATAATGAGGGTAAGAAGAGGTAATCTTCTCTTCCCAAGTCCATTCCTCAGCTCTTACAAATAACACTCCTCCATAAACTTGCAGCTGCAGAACAGCTCCCTGCGATAACAGACAACATCCTCAGTTCCCACTAAGGTTGCCTTGTGCTCCAGGGGATCTTAGCTGATCCTAGATAGGCCAGTGGAATTCCTCCATATTGGCTTTACACCATTTGCTCCCTTGCATCCATTGTACAGGGTGGATAGAAGGCACATCATTGGCCAGATGGGACAGAGGGAAAACCCAATGCACTTTGGCAACAGTGCCTATGGACCACTCCAACCACTGTAAATGACAACATCTCTATGGTTGCTGTGACTTGTGCCAGAAGCTGAACTGGCCTCCAACAAGCCTCCAGTATGAGGGGAAGTGGAAAAGTGGCTCTGATGCAGCTTAGCCTCCCCATGACCAGCTACAGCAAGCTTGAGCTTGGCATAGCTGAGGATTCAGCCTTCGTAAACACAATATCTTTCTTTTGTGATTTTAAATGGAACTTGTGTAAACTTCCAACACAAAGGGGAGAATAAAAATTTCATGCTCCATAAAATTTAAGCAAGACAGAGACTTCAGACAATCAGATACTGCAGTGGTAAGCACCACAGGGAAATAAATATTGCTGTGTTTAGTACAGGGTTTGAATAGTTTACAGGAAATAAGGCATCAGGCCACCTATGGGGATCTAACAAAACATTGAATAGCTGCTCATTGTAACAGATAGAACATGGGGAAAAAAATCCCTTTTCATTTTGATATATTGTTGCCTCTCATTTTTGATTAGCAGGCAAAAGGACATCCCATTTTCTATCTGTTGTAGTATGTATCCATTTAAAGTAGATACTGTAATGCCCTCTCAAAAAGCCCAAACCAGTGAAAGGATTAGAGGTGTCTGAGAAGAGGAGCATTACTTCTGATGAAGTAATCCTCATGGAGGGATCTCCATCATCTCTGCTCATTGAACGTTGGATCCACTGACTCAGCAGTTTCAGCCTATGAAATGCTAGCTTTGAGGACTTAGTTTGCAGGGAGGGTCCATTAAGGTGTCTGGATGTAGTGTGTTTGAGCCAAAAATTAAAGTGATATTGGTTGGAGACATTGTGAGAAACAGAAGGAGGTGGGAATGAGAACCTGTGATGTGCCACTTCTAAAGCTGTGGTTAAAGGGGTGGGTTTCCTGAGTCCCTAGGAGACTCAGGCTATTTTCACCAAAAGATTCACTCAACATGAAGCCCTTCCTGTTCTTTCTCTACCAGAGTACATGCGAGTGCTAGTCTTAGCCCTCATGACTTGTGGCTGCTGTGCTGCTGCAGGACTGGCAATGTTGGCCCTGCTGAGTGCAGAATTTGGCACAATTCTTGTGGTTCTTTCACGCGATCACACCCTGCTTCATTCCCATCAACTTGTCCACCGCAGTATTGAATCTGCTGGAAATAGAATAGCTGGGTTTTCATCAAATACAGTGAGTTTGTAGTGTCAGTGTTAATATAGGAGCCTGTAAACGTTTTTTACCTCCCTTATATTTTTGTTTCATGCATTCAGAAAGGTTCTACATTTCTAGTTCCATGTGATGGTGGATCTAAGTTTAATTTTCTCATTCAAGATTTTCCCCATGAGCACTGCTACTATCACAACAGGTCTCTGCTACAGTTGTGCAATTAAAGGGAAAACAATCTCTCAGATACGAAGATAGTGAAATAACAAAGATGAGACATGCCATGGCATAAAAGTTCAATGGCTTAAAAAGAGAGGGAAAGGAAAGCTGTAGGGAGCCATATAGTACAATAAAACACACTTAAGCAATTTATTTTCTTTCTTGTTTGTTTAAAGAGGAAAAAGAAGAAGGAGAAAAAAATTTTATGCAGACAAACCCCAAATTTTGATAAGGCCTAAAAGATCTGCACAGACACAGCTTATTATAGCACTGATGAAAGCAAAACTCTTTTAAAGAGCTAACAAATTAACTTCCATGAAAGAATTCAAGGATCTGATGAAATCGGATTCTCTCCCATGAAAGCTCATGCGATAAATAATTTGTTAGTCTTTCAAAGTGCCACAGCACTCCTTGTTTGTCATACCAGCAGAAGGAACCAAATGAATTTTCATTGCTGGCCCCGGCCCCCCCAAAAGCAGAAGAGTGTTATTTTTAAATCCTGTAACTTAATTTTATGAGAAAATGTGTCTGGTATACTTTTTAGACACAAGAAATCAACCCAAAGAGAGTTATTAATTGCCTAGGCCTAGATTCAGCCAGATACTTAAGCACATGTATAACTTTAGACACTTGAGTAGTCGCACTAAGGTTATATATACACTTAAAACAAGGTGTGTGCATTGCTGAATTTGGTCCCTATTAACAGGGCAGCAGGTTGTTGTTATTCGTAGGAAAGAACAGAAGCATAACCCTGGAAGAGATCATAGTGCTACTTCACTTCCTGTTCATACCCTTTGTCAGAAACTAGGCTAGAAGTGGTTCCTGTTTATTGTCCTTGGTAATCATGCACAGCCAAGAGTGCCTGCACAACAAATTCTTTCAAGACAAAATCTTCCTTCATAAAGCTATCTCTGGTTCAACCCCCTGGGCTTTGATGGAGTTACTCTAGCAATAACTTTGACCTAATGTGTATAATGCAGAGTAGAAAGAGGAGAACTAGTAAAATAGAGCTGTATAAATACATGCCTCTCTGCAAGATGTGGCTAGAATGAAGACTTTGCAGAAATGTTACCCTTTGTGTAGACACATTGACAGGCAGTGAGGTCTGATTTTTATTTTTTGCTTGGAAAATTGATTTACAAAAGTTTTCAGTCTTACCTTCATTCCATTCTTTAATTTACAATTTCCTAAGCTCTGTAATATGTTGAAAATATACAGCTTTAGGTAACAAGACAGTATAAACAATAACATAAGTCTTCATTGAAAGGCTGAATTTTTGTTTTTGCTTTCATGATTTCTATAAGAACAAGATTGTTTTCAACCTAACTCTCTTCACTCAGAGAGGATACCCGTTTGGTTGATAAGGTATTTGCCCAAGAAATACTAGCAAGATTTGTCATCAGGGTCCCAAAATAACTCACATCAAAACCAGTGGACAGCCTCCCATTGCTTTTAATGGAGGTTGGAGCAAGTTTTTTATGATTTGCTTGCTTGGTTCAGGTTATTGTGGTGATATGGAACAAAGAAACTCACTCTTGGCTAACAAGGTGCAGCTCAAACAGTGATGTATTTTGTTTGGTTGCATTTTTTTGGTTTAGAAATGCCTTTTTTTGAGTCTCTGAACATGCATGTAGGCTAATATTGGTTAAAATCAATCCTTACAACTGCTTGATGCAATACCTTATTTTTCTTTCTCACCTTCTCTCTCTCACACACAAAAGCTGCAACTTATTGGCTAGCAACTGCACCACGTTTTCAGATAATATACCCATACTGCTCCTTTTTAGAGGATGATTTTAAAATGCTTTGCTCCCCAGGATGGACACATAAAGAACATGAAGTGTCTGTCATGTGTAGTACAGAGAAGTGTTCCAGCTTAAGGAGGCAACAGATATGGTAAACTGTCAGCTGTTAGATAAACTAGTGCTGGTTGTAAGCAGCAGCAAATAATGGATGCCTTTCACATACCAGATCCTCCAGAGGCCCAAGCAGTGGAATTTTCCTTGGATTTACTGGATGGAAAATGATTTCTTGACTTCTGTAACATGTTGAAAATAAACAACCTTAGGTAGCATGACAGTGATCAGACATGATGGAAAAGTATTTATTGACAGGCCGAATTTGGTTTTGCTTTCATGGTTTCCATAATAATAAATCGAGGACACCTTTCACATACCAGATCTCCCAGAGGCCCACGCAGTGGAATTTTCTTTGGATTTACTGGATGGAAAGCTAAATCAGTGTTTATGCACAGTGTACAGTTTTAAAAAGATTACAAGAAATCGGCTAATACTTTCTAAGCATGAATTTGAAATTAGCACTGCATGCATCCCAGAGGTTGTGAAAATAACAAGTCATTCCAGTATTTTTTTTAAAGAAAGCTGTTACTTCTTGTCACTGCAAATATGCAATGAATTCCTGAGATCTGCATGATCTAGAAAAGGGGTCTCAAACACACGGCCCGTGGGCCGCATGTGGCCCCTAAAACTATTTCCTGCAGCCCGTAACAACACTATTCTTACCAGTATTTGCAATATTGTTGTATTAAAAGGTTTCAGTGATGTGGCCCTCAGGCTAACATACTAGTCCTCATGCGGCCCTCTACTAGTCCTCATGCGGCCCTCGTGGTGGTTTGAGTTTGAGACCCCTGAGATAGAGCAATTAGTCCTATAAACCAAACACTGCATCCTTGGCTCATAATGTGGGTCATTATTATCAAATCACACACCAAAGAGGATAGATGGAGGATGAATGGTAAGAAAGAGTAGGCCTTTGGAAGTTCATGGGCCACTACAGATGCTTTCCATACTTCTGCTTATGCAGAGCAACTCTAGAGCAAGTTTAGCTGGCTACACCTGGATCACCACTGTGCATAGGAATCTTCCAATAATGTAAGGTAAATTGACTGCCCTATCTGTGCCAGCGCAGAGCAAATATCTGGGCTTCCCTTTGCTCCAGTGATCCCTAGTTCCTGTATCAGCACGTCTGGTTATTAGCAGCCAGTGTAACTTAGAGTAGCCTTTGATCAGTTAGCCCTCATTCCTGAGTTCACAGTGAGCTCCTTGCTGTTAGACAAAAATATGTGCCTCCATCTGGAGTTACACACCACATGTTTTTCTTGAGCTACGTGCTTTTAGAAAAAGGTTATAAAATGCTACAAGTAGAAGGATCTTCTGTGCATCTTAATGACCTCCATTTACAAGTATAGATTGTCTTTTCTTCTTGTCTGATTTCCATATAGCATGGAACATTGTGGTTTTGAGCCTATGTAACTCCAAGAGAGGCTGGCTCATTACAGTACACCCATTCACTCCTGGTTGGCTCCTGTCACTGAATGCTGCTCTTGGCCTGTTGATAGGTGAAACCTCCGTAAATAAATTTACATGGACTAGGGTAATTTCTGAGACTTCCCATTCCCTGTAGGGTGCCAATAATGTACCATGAGCTTCATCATACAAGCCACTTGGTCATACAAAGACCACCCATACAGAGGCAAGCACTGCAGGTGTTTCAGCTGGTAGGCCTTGTGTTTTCCCAGTAACCATTCAGACACATGACTTATCCCTAGTCTACATTTGGGGCTTTTTTGGCGGCAAGTCGACTGCCGGTTATGCATAACTGGTGGTGTTTTCATAGCTGCTGTTACACATTATGAGAAAGCCAACCGCAAATCGCTTGTGGTTGGCTTTCTCCTATGCCCCCAGGCCCCCAGGACTTCCAGGGCTGACTTCTGGGAGCAGCATGGCGAGTTTATACTCACTGCAAACCGCTCCTGGAACGCCGAGCTGATAGCGACAATCTTGGTGCCATCAGTGAAGACATACCCTAAGTGAAAAGGTATTTTATTAGCAAAGGCAGGAAAAGGAAAGATTGCAGATGCTCTAAGTACAGTGGCTTAAACACTTACAGTTCACATTGAGTCATCCTGGTTCTTATTTGGACTCTTGGGAGGCAGAATTAGGGGATTATCATGGGTAGATCCAGTGTGCTCTTTCCAGTCCAGTCTCTGTTCCAGTTCACAGACCAAGCTCAGTTAGTGTCTCTCCATGGGGTCCTTCAGTGCTGAATCTCTGCCTACTTGCTGCTTTTCCCACCCACAGATCTCCACCCAACCATATGATCCAGCAGTGACGGCCTGCTGCATTCTTGGCTCTATCCACAGTTCCTGGGGCTTCTCTGCAATTCCCTACTGCCATGCAGCTCCCCCAGGCAAACAGCACCTGGGTGCTTCCTGCTCCAGGACCTTTTTTCTTGCATGGCCAGGGGAAAAGGATGTGCAGTGGGAGGCTGCTGATAGAAATCTTGCTTTGCAGATTTGTTGGACTAGGTGCAAATCAATTCACAGCAAATATTTCCAGGTCTACAGTATAATACAACAGTTACTTAGTAATGGTTTGTATGATTTGTGTATAGATTCCTGAGAATAGAACAATTGCATTTCATTCAAAAATTATTTGCTGTGTATGAGTTGGAGAGGCAATACTGATCCCAGGGGAAGTGGTGAAACTCCCATTGGTTGATTCATTTAAAAATGGATAGCCGTGTTAGTCTAGTCCAGCAAAAAAAACCCAAGGAGTCGTGTGGCACTTTAAGACTAACAGATTTATTTTTCTCATGAAATAAATCTGTTAGTCTTAAAGTGCCATACGACTCCTTGTTTTTTTTTTTCATTTAAAAATGGACTGGACAAGGTATTTGAGTCTGTAAATCAATAGTCCTGCTATGGCATTGGGGTGTGGGTAGAAAGATTAAAGTACCTGTTGAAATCAATGGAAAGAGTCCTCCTAGCTTTGATGAACATTTGATTAGGCCTTAATGGGTGGTCTTTTCCATCTCATGCTCATATGACTTTTATTAAAACCTCTCTTTTTACACACCCAGGGCCAAATTTCACCCTGAAAAATGGATGCACAACTCCCATGGTCTTCAGTGGGATTTTTTTCTATGTATGACTTGTGCCCATTAAAAGTAAATTGTATGGAATTGTCTATAAGTCTTGTTCAGCTTGCAGGACTATTAGAAACTTCATGACATTAGCTTTTTAAAAGAGTGTCGGTGTACCAAATGAACATGTGGACATACATACATAATTGTCTTTTTTATAGTGATACAGTGCCTAACAATAGGCACTATGATTTGTGGGAGTCCCATGGTGCTATCTTACTATAAGTAACAAGCAATTATGATAATATACACCTACATCGTAATGAAGTAGTGTTAGGAAATATTCATTCTTTTAATTTATACTTGAATACATGTAAACCCACAAGAGACTCCCTATTCTTTTCAGTTCCAAGCTCCAAGATCATGGATTTTCTTTTAAGATCATTCAGTTCAAGCAGTGCCCAATGCTTTTAATTAAAGAACAGCCAAGCAATATGTCAAGTGCCAGTTTAAAGAATAAAATAGCTTAAGGTGGTTTTAGAATTTGTTATGCACTTAGCATTAGAACCCGTGGGAAACTGGAACACACAACCACAGTGTAAGAGTCGACTCCTTTTGCCCTGTTTAAATAAACATTGGCACTAAAATCTGAGATTTTTCTCATATTATGAGGAAGGAAGAGGCTGCAGCTGCTGAGTTTGCAGAGCCAAAAGAATTTCTCCCTTTCCTTGTCTCATATCTCCCTCTAGTGGCTATAACAAACAAGGAGTCCTGTGGCATTTTTAAAGGCTAAAACATTTATTTATCATATGAGCTTTCGTGGGGGAAAATCCGACTTTGTCAGAGGAAAGCGCATATGATAAATAAATGTTTTAGTCTTTAAAAGTGCCACCAGACTCCTTGTTTGTTTTGCTGAACTAGACTAGCATGGCTACCCCTTTGGATCTAGTGGCTATGTTACCTTGCTGAGACATCACACTGTAAAGCAACAATTTGACTGATGGTTTGCATGTGTCATCTTTTAACTGGAGGTCAAATCAAGTGATAAAACATCAGCTTTTGACCTCCAAACTTCCATCATGGGCTGGATTTTATTCTTTATATGTTGCTCTGAAACAACTCCTGGGTAATTTATCTGGCAAAATTCACTTTTTATTCTTTGTATACACACAGTGATATTTTCAGCTGTATTTTTTATACAAAACAATTCATCAATTTATTTATGAACTACAGCACAATCACTTGATAGCTCATAAATTTTGAATATTGAATACACAAAATTTGCAATTTTTACCATCTTTGTTAATTGTGAATTGTAATATGGTTTCTTTGAATAACTGATTGCACTAATTTATAACTGTAACAGTCACACCTGAATGTGTAATTCAAACTTCATACTATTTTAGTTAGTTAGGTAAGCCATGCACTCTTATAGAAACAACTCTATCAGATTTATATAGCTAACCAATACTGTAAATTTCATATTGTATATCTGGTAGTGTTATTCTCCTTTCACAAATTATTCTGTATTTCTTATGTAACTAATTGACACAGCAGGAATTCTTAGTGGAGATTTTTTTACAACTGGATAAACAGTTTGGAATTTACTTTTGACATCTGTTAGAGCTTACATCTTGAGCACTTGATTATTTTCAGGAAGCAAATGAGTTCTGAATGTTCTCAGATCAACACTTGCTTTTGAATTTGAACAAATCTCCATGTCCCCCCATTGCCACCATCACTATTTGCTCATACTAGAATATAATACTGTGCAAATCCTTCACATTTCCAAGATGTCAGTTTGTTTCTGCATCTTTCAATAAGCGGATGCCCCCCACACAAGTTTCATTTCAAGGATCCTCTTTGACTTTGAAGTTTCATTGCCACAGAGCAATCTAATGATACTGAAATCTTTCTGAATAAAACTCTGTCATCACTGATGAAGATAATTGTTAGTTTCTAGGAGTCCCCAAGGTCCTGAGTGCTATACAAACTCAAAAAAAGGCACAAGCTCTTCTTCAACAGGCATATCACATTCATACATCAGCATGCACTTATACTGAGCATGCTCATTCTTTTCCCCAAAAAGGCTCCCTGCTGTGGTAATGTAACTTCAGATGTAGTAATACGCAAAATGATAATTGGGGACTTTTTGGTATCTTTGTAACTTGACAAACAGAACAGGAGGTGGTTATTCTCCTTTCTTCCCTACAAAGACACTGTAGTTGCCTCACTTGTTGTTGCAGTTTCTACCAATATGATAGGAAGCCAATACAGTCACTGTGGGTGACAGTTCGTTCCACAGACTGTAGTACTCTGCAACCACAGGGGGAATTTCCAATATTCTCTACTGTACTATAGCAGATCATCTGCTTCCATTGGCAGTAACCTTGTCTACCCTGTCACTTTATGTACCCTTTGTCAACAATGGTCACACGTGCCAACAGTGGTTTAAGCGCTGGTGCAGACAAAGGAAAAGTACTCTCAGCATTGTGCCAAGAAGCTCTGAGCAGGAATGCAAGGGGATGCATCACAAGACATCCAGTCTGACTTACAATTTATGCTTCTTTTTGGGTTGTGACCAGAGCCCAAAGAGAGGTCCAGCACATAAGGGACTAGAGAGAGATCCACCTCAGGTTTGAGGCATATCAGTGAGAAACAAGTAGAGCGAGGAGGAAGGACTGTGCCATCCTCAGGCTGCGAATAAGGTTGAGATGGGGCAGAAGTTCAGGTTGTTCTTATTTTATCTAAATTGGTTTGCCCTTATTAGTGACCACTTTAATGATGGGCCAGAGGTTGTACTCTTGAGTTATAGTGGATATTACAGCCCTTACCCTCATTTCACTATCTCTTCTTAACTTTAAACTTAAATTAAATTGCTTTTCTGGTACCCTTCCCTTCTATCAACAC
Organism: Podocnemis expansa; assembly: GCA_007922195.1. Taxonomy (NCBI): domain Eukaryota; kingdom Metazoa; phylum Chordata; order Testudines; family Podocnemididae; genus Podocnemis; species Podocnemis expansa. The sequence continues at coordinate 20,253,351 of ML682007.1, read as the reverse complement.
AGGGAATGAGTGAACAGGATGGAAATTAAACAAAACTGTTACACACTACAGTGCATCAGGGCCTAATCATTATGCAATTGGCTTCTTCCAAAATGCCATTTGGCTTATAAATAATTAGATCTGAACATGTGTGGCTCTTTGTTTTGTTTTCTTTTTTGCTGGAGATTCCTATTTGACAGGCAACCTCCCCCAGCCCCACCCCAGCCCCATCACCATGTGTCTTTCAGTGCTGAAAACCCAGGCCACTTCATTCAGTTTCTCTGTGTGAAGATAAATGAAGTTACGACAGGTATCAACCTGATGAAGTCAGTGTGGAGTTTCTCTCAGCCTTTGTCAACGCTTCCCCTGACATTAGAAAGATGAGAGGCTGTGTCAATCAAATGTGGGTTCCAGCCACGCGTAAGATTACTTCCTCTCAGTGGTTATAGCACTGTATAAAAACAATGCGTCTAATAGTCATGTCTTGACTTTCTTTGGCTTTGAAGGGATTTTGCTTGGACAAAATGATATTTCTCCATGTAAATTTCTCCAGTTCATTGAGGAGAGGCTTCATGACTTTCCAAGAAATTATGGGATTTCTAAAGCAAATGAAAAACACAGAACAAAGTCCCAGTATTACAGAACGTCTTGCATAAACAAACTTCCCTGAATATCTCGACAGTTAAGCATGCTTGTGTTTTTCTCATTACTGTCAGAGGAGCTGTCACTTGCCCAAAACAGACAACATGTTTATTTTAGATCAGTCATGTGTAAGAGGGACATTAGAAAAGCAGAATGATCCCCGAACACACCCCATTACTTGACATTTAAGGATGCAGCATTTTTTAGGAATATGGGATGGAATTTCAGAATTCTCTTTACACACAGTATCTGAAATTTCTTATTCAAGAGACTGATCCTGCAAGGACCATCTCCCATACATAGGGCTTATTGCTGTGGTCACCCTGTGGAACTCAGAAGGCATGGAACTTATTACTCGAACTCTTCCATTGCCGTCAATGCACTACTGTTGGTGCTGAGCACTATAGCCTTGATTCATCAAGGTACTTAAGCATATGCCTGATTTTAAGCAAGAAAGAGTCCCATTGATCCTAGTTAGACATGCTTTTAAGTAACCTGGTGGATCAAGAAAGTGTGGCATCTTTAAAAAAAATAGCAGGCATTTATAACAGACATTAAAATCGACTGTCATATAATAGTAACAGAGGAAAAAAAGCAGAATTATCAAAAATGACTATTTCGTTATGGAATTTCTACAGTGAATGAGAAAAAAAGAGAGGTCAGGATCTGAATTGAAGCTCAGAGCAGTCTGCAGATGGGAATTAGAAGAAAAAAAAAGCATTGCCTTTGTCCTGTTGTAGGCTGGTCTAAGACCTCTCTTAGTTCACATCAAAAAAGCACGAAAAAAATAACGTGGAATAAAAATTGTGGCAAGCAGACATTGTAACACTTTGCTATTTCACTGCACCCTTTTTTTCCTGTTCTTTAGCTATATTGTGTGTGTTCAGACTCAGTCCTACGGTTTGATCTATGTGGGTGGATCCCTGCCCACACAGAGCTCCTGTGACATCAGTGGAACTCCATCTTGGCAAAAGGGTCCACCCACATGGGTCAAGTTGCAGATTGTGGTCCTCCACCATCTGCTTAGTCCCACTTCAAATGACGAAGCTGGCAGAAATGCTAGTCACAGGATGTGGTACAACACAGCTGTGCACCCACAGTCAAAACATACATTCCGTAAGAGCCATTTCTACCGCAATATGTCTCCTTTGGAAGAGAACAGAAACTGTCCAGTCTTTTGAAGAGTCAGAATTAGTTGATGGTGAGGTTATCATCAGCTACTAGAGTGGACTACAGGTGACTATACACTGTTGTTGGTCTCAGCTTAGAGTCATCAAGTCCAGAGTCTTTCTGGCAACCATGAATTTCCACTGTGGTGCTCTTATAATTTCCATTTCATTACTAAGAATGCATTTTCTTTTTATATTTCCCCTTGCTCTGTAATTAATCATTTGAGGAAAAGAAAAAACCCTATAGGGAATGAAACGCTAAAATATTTGATTATCTCATACAGAGATTTGCTCATTCTATTGAAAATTATTATGTCTGTGAAATAAAATAGGGTCTATACCCACTTGAACTTTAATTTTAATTCTTTCTATAGGTTTAAAGGAAGCAAGTACACAAATAGATTTTTAAAAATTGACCTTCACCGAGAACGAGATGTTGTGGATAGAACAGAAAATTACAGTAGGTTAGTAGCACCAACACATGAATGAGAGTGGAGGAATCTGCTACATTGTAGATGTTCATACACAGAGACAAGGTGCATGGGGAATAAACAGGAAGAATTGGAAGTACCAGTACATAAGCTAAATTGTGACTTAATTGACATCACGGACACTTGGTGGGATAAATGTCCCATTGGTATAGAGACATAGGCTATGTCCACACATACATCATTATTTCGAAATAAGTTATTTTGAAATGAGTTATTTCAAAATCAAGTCCTTATTTCGAAATAAGTTCATTCGAATTGAGGGAAAGCCTGCTTTTGAAACGGCTGTTATTTTGAAATAAGGCCATTCGGACATGTTGTTTTGAAACAGTTGTTTCAAAACAATGGTGTTGTTTCGAAACAACATGTCCAAACAGCGTTGTTTCACAATAACCATTTCGAAATAACAGCCGTTTCAAAATGAATGGAGTTTAAGCTGTTTCAAAATGACGGTTCTTATTTCAAAATGACAGAGCCTATCATTTCGAAATAAGAAAACATTGTGTGGACATTCAGTTTTTCATTTCAAAGCAACCAGTGTTGTTTTGAAATAAAAGACTTGTGTGGACATACCCATACAGCTTTTTTAGGAAGGACAGGCAGCGGAAAAAAGATCTATGCAATCAAATTTCCTGTGACAATCCCTACAGAACATGATGGCTATTGAACAAGCATCAATAGGTAGTTACATTAGTTTTATATGGACAGTTGTTTCAGTAATCAATACTTATTGTTCTAGAATCTAGCTGTTAGGTTATAATGTGGACAATCTTAATCTAAATGTCCAGGCCTATTGAAATAATACAAAGAACTACAGTTATAGGGCTATGAAAATTAATAGCACTATTTTGATAAAGTCAAATTGTTTTTTGTTTCAGTACTAAAATCAGGCATAACTGAAAGGCTGTTTCATGCTGCACCATGAACAAATTTATTGTAGCTGTTCCTAGGGAAGAATATATTAAATCAATTCCAGTTATGAACTTATATAATTGGAAAGATAATTCTAGCAAAAATTCTTATTTAAACTCTTCTGATCATCCTCAGAAAATAGAATTTTGACATCAAACTCTTCATACCAAAACCAAGCACTAACTGGCTTCAAGTTAAGTACAGTATTAACCCATAAGGGTGGAAAACTCAGACACAATTTTTGTTGTGGGTTCTTTAGTTCTTCAATTTGAGGCTGGGATTTCCCCTCCTGGCAGCAGATTCTCACTGCAGTCTGGCAGCTTTCGGCCTTTCATCTCTCATTATCAGAAAGGGTAGAGCCTCTAGTCTAGCTCAATTACAAAGGGATAGCCGTGTTAGTCTAGTGCAGCAAAATGAGGAAGGAGTCCTGGGGCACTTAAAGAATATCAAATTTATTTATTGCATGAGCTTTCATAGGAGAAAATACCACTTCTTCAAAGCATCTGACGAAGTGGGATTTTCTCCCACAAAAGCTCATGTGATAAATAAATTCGTTAGTCTTTAAGTGAACGGGACTCCTTTGCCGTAGTCTAGCTCAACATTTCTTAAATGTTGCTGTTGTGGCCACATGCAGCCACTAGAGCATTTTCCTGTGGCCATGACAGCCTCCTGGGCGGAGATGGAGAGAAGGTAGAGCAGAAGTCCCTCCCTGAACAGCTCTGGGGGTTGAGGGAAAGACATCAGTCTTTCTTCCCTGATTCAGCCAGAAGGTCCAGCAATGGGCTGAATCTCCATCCGTTTTAGCCATAGGGCTCTGGGGTCAGGTGCCAGCCCCTACACCTCCTTCAGCAGGCTCTGTGCTTCAGCCTCTCCCTCCCTCTCAAGCCAAGGGGCCAGATCCTCAGCTCGTGTAGGTTAGTGCAGGGGCACTCCCACCGATTTTTGTCTGATACACGTGGTTACACTCACTGGACAGCGATGGCCCCTAGACCTGACTTTTCACTCCAGATGATGTGACCTAGTACACAGGACTGAGCCACTATGCTTATTCAGCCCAGCCCCCTTCTGTCATCATGGAGAGGATATGTAGAGTCAAATTTCAGTAAGTGGCCCCGCAACTCAGTGTCCAGGACTGTAGCACTTTCAGCCCCCTGGCCCCTTTGACACAGTGTTGTGACAGAGGAGCCCCCAGGCCAAACTTCAATGGCACTGTGATCCCCTCTGCCACATTACAACACCACTCAAATTGCCCTCTCCAACAGGAGGTCTGGCAAACTGTCCCTTCCTGCTCCTATCTCTGGGCAGCCTTGCATCTCAATAGTACACACTGTGCCTATGCCTCCAGATACCATTGCATTAACGTAGTGTCGCTGCAGTCAGGGGAGTGAGGAGGATTCACACAGGCCAAGAATCTGCCTTATAAATTCAATTCAGCTGTCTCTTCTAGCTACAGAGTCTTGAGTAGAAAAGCCAGTGGATGCTGTTCTCTGAAACTGTGACAGTTCAGTGATGGACTTTCAGTGCACATAAAACAATTCAAACTTGGTACCTAGCAAGTATCAAGTGGGCACTGAAGTTTTCAGATACCAATTTTTAGGCTGATCTGAGACTCTAAGGTCCTGAGTCTGATATCATGCTGGTTTTATAGCTTGGTAGTCTGACAGATAACAATGGAGTTTCTGCAGATTTACCAGAGTGTGAGTGAGAGCACGATCAGCTCTCGAATGGTCATAAAAAAATGGAACCTCAGAATCACTTCTTTTTCTTTTTGCTATGAGGACACACAACAGCAGTCATGATATAAAGCAGGGGTCTCAAACTTGCAGCCCAAGGGCTGCATGCAGCCCTTAAAGTTATTTCTTTTGGCCTGCAATGACACTATCGCTATCAATATTTGCAATACGCTTGTATGAAAAGGTTTCAGTGGTGCAGCCCTTGGGCTACTGTACTAGTCCTCATGCAGCCCTTGTGGTGATTTCAGTTTGAGACCGCTGATATAAACACTCACGAAGGGAGGTGAAGGAGGTGGCTACCATAGGCCCCAGGCTAGCAAAGCACATCAGTGCATGGTTCATATGAAGTACATTACCAGTCTTGTTGCCAGGGGCATCGCTACACATAAATATTGGGGGGGTCCCAGCCCCCACCAGCTGCCAGGGCCCCGATCCGTTCCCTTCCTCCCCACTGGTTTCCTGAGCCCTTCCCAACCTCCCCCAGTGCCCCCCCAAACCCTTCCCTAACCCTCCCCAGTCCCACCGCTCGTCCCCGTTGCCCCAGGCTGACCCCCCCTTCCCTGCACCCTTTCTCTGCCGGGCTGGCGTGCCTGTCCCTGGCCTCCCACCCCCAGCTCCCTTACCTGGCTACCGGAGGGAGAGCACGGCCGTGGCATAACCTGAGGCTCCTGGCATGACCCTGCTTGGGAAATGCTTAGAGCAGGGTCACGCCAGGGTGGGAGTTTTAAAAACTCCCAGGCCAAGCCTGGGGCAGTTCCCTACCGGCTGGAAGACTGCGTCTTCCGGCTGGGTAGCGGCCACGGCTGCAGGCTGCCCGCTGGCCAGGCAGTGTTCCCTGCGGAGGGGCATGACAGTGCTCCCCCACACAGTTTGGTGACTTGCTACTTAGGGGCTGGCCCAGAGTTTACGAGGGGGCTGAGGCCCCCGGGCCCTCCCCAGAGATGCCATTGCCTGTTGACTTCACTGATTTCGTGTTTAAAGGTAAGCACATGTTCATGTATAAGGTAATATCCCTTTAAATAGCTTGCAAGCCCTCTACTGATGCACGCTGTGTTCTCTGCTTTAAATTGAAAGCCACCAGAAACCCGATAGAGCGGGAAGGATGTATGTAGGCTTGGCCTGTTGATGTATATTTAATAAACACTGTCATTTTGGACCTGGCTTTATCCATGTGATTTCCTCATATTGTCCATTGTTTTACAAAGAATAAAAGATCCAGCAATTTACTTAAGCATCTTCTGGATAAGGGTGATTACCAGGATTTTATACTGACCGTTTGTAACATCTTCTTATTACACGTATTTTCAGATCACTGTGCAAATGGATAAATGTTCTAATATAAATACCAGCAAAATGCTGTCCAAGTACTTCAGCAAGCAATCTTGATGTGTTTAGGTCTGGTCTACACTGCTGGCAAAATTCGGTGGCAGTCAATGGGAGTTACGTACGCAACACAAAAGTAGCTTACATAACTCCCATCAACTTCATAATTCTCGTTTAGCGCACCATTTTCACTGCACTGTGTCAACGGGAATGCATTCCCGTTGACACAGTGCTACACCACTTGAGAGGGTGGTTTTATTGCCATTGTCAGTGGACATACCTAGGCCATAAGCAGAGAATTTAGGGGTGGGGTGGGAGTGGAGATTTGGGCAGTTTAATATTGTATAGAGCTTTGTGTTGTTTTAATCAAATAATACTTGTACATATGCCTCAAGTATGGACAGGGTGTTTTTAAGACATTAAAATTAATTATTTAAAGTTTCAAGTGAAAGCACATTTAACCAATGTTTATATGTTATCTGACCATCCCCTACAAAAAAAAAAAAGAAAAAAAAGAAGGGAGAACTTAAAGTAAGGGAGTCTCATAGACTCACAGACTCTAAGGTCAGAAGGGACCAATAAGATCATCTAGTTTGACCTCCAGCAAGTGACCCATGCCCCATGCTACAGAGGAAGGTGAAACCCCACCCAGAGCTTTAGCAGCTATGCTCCACAGGAAAATTTCCTCCCAACCCCAGATATGATGATCAGTTAAACCCTGAGCATGTGAGCAAGTCTCACCAGCCAGTCACCCAAGAAGAAATTCTCTGTAACAACTTTGAACCCAGCCCATCTAACCTCCCTTCTCAGGCCACTGGCATGTCCCCCACCAGCAGTCAAAACCGTCTGTTTCCGAAGTAGGCTGTCCCATCAGGGAGACAGGGAGTCCACTTGTAGTGTTGAGGGGTTTTTTTGCAAGGCCATTATTAATCAAAAACACCTAAAGATAGATTAGGAAATCTCTAAATACATCTAGCGTTGACAACCTGGATCTGAGTTTCTAGCAACTCATCTCTTGCTCTCTTTAGATGCATGTGTACCCCAAATGAAGCACAATGGTAGCACTGCATGGGCATGCCTACCTCTACTAATTTTCACCTTGCTCAGCTAATAAAAGTAGTGAAACATGGCAGCACTCAGACTTCAGCACAAGTTACCCATTCCAACACACCAGATAGACCTGGGTATGTATTTGGGCTACACATGTTCTCTAGTCTTGTTACCTGTGCTAGTTAGATGAAAACTAGGGCAAGTATGTCACCTGTGCACTAATCACACCTTTATTGATGGCATACTTGTACAATCTGTCTCTCCTTGCTTTCTGTGCTTCTCAAAAAGGCAACAGTGAATTCTTTTCCATTGCTTTTCTATCCCTGTCCCCAACTTCCACCCCCAGCAGCAATGACTTTTTGATGCAATGGAGGGTTTTGTGGCGTTGGGGGAAGTAATTTTCATAAAAACTTTTTAGGATTTTTTTTAAAAAAAAGTAGGAAATGGTTTGGTTTTCAGCAAAGAAATTAATCTGCTTTGAGTTCAAATTTTTTTGTTTACCAAACTCTCCCCCCACCCTCCCATTACACATAATGAGCCATATCAAGAAGCCCACCAGAAAGTTCTACCAAACAAGCCTTTTCCTCCAAACCCACTCACGGGGAACGAGCATGGTACAAAAATCAGTAAAAAGAGCTGCAAGCTAAACCCAGCAAACAAGGAGTCTTCAAAGTATCTGATGAAGTGAGATTTTCTCCCATGAAAGCTCATGCAATAAATAAATTTGTTAGTCTTTAAAAGTGCCACAGGACTCCTTGTTTATTTTGCTGAACTAGACTAACACAGCTACCCCTTTGGAACTTATAAAAAAGTAAAAAGATTTCTAGCTTCCCTCTGAGATCAGTTTGAAAAAGGCTTTAGGGTTCTAACTTTCTATACTCTAGTCTAAAAACTTTGACCTCACCTTGGGCAAGGTCCTCTATAGCCGATTAATTATCTAGAGACATACAAGCAGCTCCAGACAAAACACCTCTGCGGTTTCATTTACATATTAGTCAGAAGAGGAGTTCTTCTTATTATATAATCAAACAGGAACCCCTTCGAAGCAGATAAGACTTCACATACACTGTAGTACTTCCCCTAAAGCTGTCTGCAAGGCTTACTGCCTGACCACAAAACGCAGCAGAAGCCTGAAACTGCCTGGTTATTGTCACAGGAAGGTGAGCAGTCATAACAGTCATATGAGTATTAATTGCAGCACATTTGTTGTGTACCTCAGTGAAGTGGTGGCTGCTGGCAAAAAAGAAATCCCCCCAAAAAAACTCTGATAACAGTTATCTAATGAAACCTCCACAGCTGAATAAAGAACTCAAAGAAGCTTGGGAATTTTTACATTGAATTGTTGTTGTCCTTCCTGTTAGAAGAGCATGCTGTTAAGTCTAGTCTTCCAAATCCTGTTCAGGTCCTTAATGAAAATATAATTGGTACTAATGTTACAATATTGGCTGTTCCATTAGGTCTTCATTTGCATAAGAATTAGAGTGATTAATGGATGTAGGGGAGGGGAGTTCAGGAACTGGGATAGGGTTGGTATGCTTTCACTCCTGGTTCAGGATGTAGGCACATTAGTGGGAGTGGGAGTCAGGAGATAGGTATTGCTTCTGTCTGTGCTGTGTGTGTTCTCAGAGGGCTTCAGTTTCCAGGGCTTACCATCTGGTCCCTCACACAAACACTAAATTCCCTTTGAGTTTGGACTAAAAGTGACACAAGAGCTGAGAAACTCTGGAAGAAATGTCATACGGTGCATTCACGTTCTATTGGGTTAGTTTTTTTCATGTCCTCTAGGATTAGTGACAACATAAATTGGTATGTTTGGGTTTGGTCTTTTTGTTGTTGTTGTTGGTTTTTTATTTTTGTAAAAAAAAAAAAAGAAGTTAGGAAATGCCAGAAGAGATGCAAACTTTTGAGTCCTTGCTTTTACAACCCTGATAACATCTTTTTAACATCAGTTTGTGTGTGTAATTTCCTGGGCTTTTAAAAAAGCAAACTTAAAAAACAGCAATTACATCATGCGGCATCGTATTGACACCAATGAGTCACCAGAAAAGTTAGAACCTTCAGATCTACCACATGATCGCAGACGCTTGAGTTAATGAAAGAAATGATAGCAGTAGTTGGTTGCATCCTATACATGGACCAACACTAGAGGAGGAGGAGACACACTCTTTACCAGTATGTTTCACAGATATTTGCTGGCAGCAGAGAAATGACTCCATTCCAGGCTCCGGAGGCAAGTGTTCTCTAATGGTTAAAAAATGTTATTTCTTGGTAGCCCCACTGCACCCCCCAAACTTGACTCCTTCTGCCCCATTCCCTTCAACATGTTCCAAGCCCAGGCCTGTACCTTCCACATCCTGGCTCTTTGTCCAGTCCTATTTACCTTGCTTACACAGTCCCAGTTACAGTTCTCAGGCATCAAATCCCAGTCCCAGCTTCCTTACCCAGACAGTCTTAGTCCACCTATCTGGGCTTGCTGCTCCCATCTCTGTTTTTTCCCCACCACTCTTACTATCTCTCCTTCCCAACATCCAATCCCAGTTTATTTGTCCAGCCAACTACCTTTATGAGTCCTCTTCTCTCCCACCCCTCTGCAACCTTCAAGTCCCAGTCTCATGGGCTTCCTTGGCTTAATTCTTTCTCTTCCCCAACCCTCAGCCTCGGTCTGGCTTTTTGTTTCCTTTACATGCAAATCAGATGGTTTCCTCTTCCATGCTGTCTGGGTGTCAAGAGGGAAGGGGTCACTGAGAGGACAGGAGAGACATATTCTCTGCTCTCAGTTCTGGTGCCTAAGGTGGCCTCACACGTATATGGAGCCCTTGGGAGCAACAATGATGAAGTCTGCCCAGCTTCATTGCTTTAGTCCTAGGCAAGTACATGAAGAGTTATTCCGTGGAGCTGGGGCATGTGCAGTCATTACACAGAGGAACTGTAAGTGCATGGAAAAGATGCTCGTTTGCTTTGTGAAGTGACACATCCCCAGTCTGGTTATCATTAGGAGCTGTAAGAGTCCCCAGCAAGCAAAGTGAGACTGGAATCTTCAGAGATTTTTAGCTGCTAAAAATTGATGTCTTTACAAAGCATAACAAACTGCACTTTTTCAAAATTTTCTAACTTGCCTGCATTTGAACAGATTTCCATGGGGATGGCCAAAGGCACATTTCTGAGCCCGAAGTCACCTCTTGTCAAATTTCAACTCCCCATTTCAAAAAATGGGGATAGTAGGGGTTTTTTAAAGAACAGGCCGACAATTTTTCAACATGAACAAAATAATGTATTTCTCCCTAGCCTCATGACTGGAAACAGCTGAACTATTTTGATGGAATTTTTTCAAAAACACTCCAACTGAGACAGACACCCAGCATGGAAAAAAATTTAGTCCAAACAATTGAAGTTTGACAAAGGTAGCAAGACTGAAAACAGAGTCTTACAAAGGGAGTTGTAAGGGACGCTAAATAGGCAGAGCCACCACACCTGCCTATAATACAGGCAGGGGTTAAAATATAATTTGGCAGGGCCTGGAACGCTACTAAATTTCTGGGCCCTCTTCATGCAGGTCCAGGTGCCCTTCACACACCCCAGCTACTTGCCCCCAAAACGCCTGCCCCCCATCAGACCCCTCCCTCCCCATATCTTCCTCAGCCCCAGTCCTCATTCCCTAAGCTCCCTGTCCCCATGTCCCCACTCCAACCCTCCTAACCTCCCACCCCCAGCTCCCCCCTCTAGACTCCACCCCCTTAAGTCCCCAACCCCCTCCACACCTTCCCATCCCCCTTCAGTCCCCTTGTCCCCCTACCCCAGTCCACCCTCATCAGCCCCCCAACCCTCTCCACACATTCCCAGCACACTATCCCAACCCCTTCTTCCTTCCCCCCCACGCTTTTCCTGCCTGCTGCCTGCCTGTCCCCAGCATCCCCCTGGCACCCTTACCTGTGTCGTTGATGTAGCCAAGGAGCTGGGCTGAGGGGAAGGAGGTTGCGGCGTTGGCCGGCCAGTGAGAGGAGACACAGGTCCATGACTGGGTCCAGGCCACGTGCACTGCCCGGACCCAGCAGGAAAGAGCAAGGCCGGTGCAGGTGCTGGGAAAGTGGGAGAGTGATGGCCGGGCTTGCCCCAGCCCACAGCCCCTTCCCTGAGCTGGCACTGGGAGGAGCATGGCAGAATGCTGCATTCCAGCATCTTCCTCTATTTTTAGGGGGCCCCGGAACGCAGCATTCTGGTGTGTTCCCTTATTTTTAGGGATCCCCGGGACACTGCCCCCCTCCAAAATAGGGGGCATTCTGGGGCACTCTGGCGTACTTTAACACAGATTATGGCAAGCAAGATGTTCTTCCGATGATCTGTATTCAGGGGTTAATCTCCCATGCCCTTTGATGAAATAGCTCATACTTAGATACAGTAAGAAGTGACTCTTCTTGCTCATGTGTGTTTCCTCTCATCAGTATATTTTAATCATCTCCCTGCTTCTTCTTCTTCTTCTGCTTCTTGTGGCAGAACTCCTAAATGTAAAAGAGTTAGGGCTTATGCTTCAGTGAAGACTCAAGCTATGTTGATGGGACAGCTTATCCTGTTAGCACAGGTGATCTACTTTCCCAAAAGCTGGTAGCTATGTGGATGGGAGAAGTCCTCCCATCGGTGTAGCATTATTTACTCGGGGAGTTATGTCAGTATAACCATATTGCTCAGGGGTTTGGATTTTCCAGTTATATGACATCACTTGCTACCGTAAAACAAGCAAAGCGTAGGTCAAACTTCCACTCACCATTACCCTCTGCTTCTTATCAGCTTTTATTTCTGCTGGTACCATTTTTCCTCTCTATGCACTTCCTCACAGCCTCTCTCTTGCTGTGAAGGGTATAATAAAGGTGAACTTGTATCCAGATCTGCCCTTTCCCAAAGTTTGGCTGTGTTTGAATCAAAGGTTTTCATTCATATCCTTATATAAACAGAAATCAGCTACAATGTTCAGCACTGGATCCAAAAACTTTTCCAAAGCTCGGGGGTTATCAGATCTGTGGTTTTTTTGGAGTTTAGTGGTTGTTGCTGTTGTTCTGCCTCGTGTCCAGCACAGATTGAACCACAGGAGAAGTTCATTAGAACTATTTTTATGCACATTTTTACTTCATCTGGCTATCTATTAAAATTTGGGGGCTTCAACTAACTGTAGAATTTGACATTTGAACTTATTTATGGGAAATATTCACACTGGGTAATTAACACATTTTCCAAATCTGGCTACAAGTCTCAGGTCTGGTGACTCAGCAGATCACACATGAACCTGTGTGAATATGCGTGGATTTACAAGATCACATCAAAAGTCAATTTTGCCAAATCCCATCAAACCTGTATCGTTGCAATAAGATCTAATGAGAGGAAATGTAGACTTCCTGAAGGCCAAATATTTTACTTTTGAGAACTGAAGTGCCAAAGTTAATCACTTCCAATATCAAAAAATCAGACATCTGCTTTGAACTGTACTTCAAAGAGTTCATACAAATCTACACTAAAATCTGTGCTTATTCACTATGCATTCACCATGTTTCAGAGCTGTTTTCTCTACTGTGCTTGCTGTTAGGCAAATGAGAATGAGGTAGATAATCAGTTACTTGCATATTTTTTCTGGTGGAGGTAAATAAAGACATAATCATAAGATTATAACTAACCATTTAGATTGTGGCCTGTAGTGTCTAAGTGTGGATTACTGTGACATTTGAGTTCTGTTTGCAAATGAGAGAATTTATACACAGAATTGCACAGGAAACCTGTGGCAGACAGAAGAATCGAGCCAATTTCCAAAGGGGTAGCCGTGTTAGTCTAGTCCAGCAAAAAAACCCTGAAAAACAAAAAAAACAAAAAAACAAAACAAAAAAAAACCCCAGAACAAAAAAACAACACAACAAGGAGTTGTGTGGCACTTAAAGACTAACAGATTTATTTTTTGCATGAGCTTTCGTGAGAGAAAATCCCACTTCATCAGATACTAGTTCACCCATCTTCGAAGTATCTGACGAAGTGGGATTTTCTCCCACGAAAGCACATACGAAGAAGAATCGAGATCTTCCAGTTCTGTCCTGTGCTTTAAATCACTAGACGATCTGTCTTCTCAGTTTATGAAAAACAATAAAATTTCACAAAAGAACCTGGAAAAGACCAGCTTGAGACAGATGACTGGCAGTGGTGTAGGTCCAGGTCAAATCTGAGGTAACTGATGGTCATTGCCATTTGAAGGCTAGTTCATGCATTGCTAAAATGAGTGATCTCACTCCAGTTCCTAGCAGGCACCATCACCTCTCAGAAAGGAGTCCTCATGACTGGAACTAACTGGAACCTCAGTGGCAGCCTCAGTCAAGAGGCCAAGGCATGCAGTGCACCCTTTAACATATCAAATACATGAAACAGTCCCAAAAGTATGCAGCCAATTTTTCAATTTTTCCGAGAAATATGAACAACTATTGCTGTGAGTGAAACCTTAAGACACAGAGGGCCTAACCTTCAACTGGAACTCAGGAGCTTCACAGGAATTCTTGCTCATGAGTTGGCAAATGACTATGAAAACCTACCTCTTCGCTCTTCAGACTTTCCAAAAGGCAGTAACGGATGGCTGACAGTGGGAGCTTCTTTGTCCTATAGTGGAACCCGGCTGGCTCTGTGGTTCAGGGCCATTCTAATCCCCATTGGCATTATTGCTCTGGTTTGTTCTCTGACGGAGACCAGCTGTATAGGTTGATGACGTCTCTGGAATTCTATCTCCATGGTTCAATGCAAGTGATATTTGGAGAGGTGCAGGCCGAGGCCTCTACAAATATGGAACCATCCTTACCTCTCTAGAGCTGGCTCCCCAAAGATGGGAATAAGACACAGAATGCTGTGAAGTAACTTGTGATACCACTATTTATGCTGTATCTCTTCTGCGAAGACTTGTCATGTTGGCTGTTTGTCTCTCTACGTAAGTCACAAAACAGCTACTTCAATAACAAAACGTAAGGACAGAAGACATTAGAGACGGGAAAGTTTCATGTAAGAAAGAAACTCAGCCCTCACACATTCTTTGCCTTCCTTGGGTGGGTGTACAGTGAACCAGGAAGGCTTCAATCAGGTGACAGTGACACAGCCAGAGCAGAGGGTTCAAAAGGTCTTCAAGTTTAATGTAAGTTCTAGCCAGGCAAAATCACTGGGATAATCATCTTTTCTTCCTCTTTCTAGTTCCACTTGTGTATGTGAATGCAATGACTTGTCTAGAGACAGCAGGGCATATAGCGATAGGGAAGTTAATGAATTTCTATGTTGGTCAAATTCCAAAGGGATAGCCATGTTAGTCTAGCTCAGCAAAACAAACAAGGAGCCCTGTGGCACTTAAAGACTAGATAATTTATTTATCACATGAGCTTTCATGGGAGAAAAATCCCATCAGCCCATCTTTCTGCAGCAAGAAACTTTGAAAACTCCAAAAAGATTTAGCAAATTAATTTTTCTTCCCACCTCTCTGTATGATCCTTTGGAAACAACAGGGTACGTGTGAAAAGGTAATCCTCCTCTGTTTGAATTAAACCTGCAGTCTATCAGTTTCATCAGATCAGTCCTGGTTTTTGTTTTGTGGGAAAGGTACCTAACCTTTATTCACTTTATTCAAAGGTATTTTCTTTCTTTATTTTTTCTAAAATGTTTGTCATTTTATAGACTGCTATCATAACCCAGTCTTAACTGTCTATTTTTCTAAGCTGAACAGCCCTAAAATTTTTAGTCTCTCCTCATATGGAAGATGTTTTGTTGCCCTTCTCTGAAAGTTTTCCAGGCCTCCTATTTCTTTTATGAGATGGCGAGACTAGAAATGGACAAAGTATTCAAGGTGGGAGAGCACTGTATGTGTGTAGAAGGGTTCCACCGTATATAGTGGGCTTATGATATTTTCAGGTATTTTGTTTCCCAGTAGTTCCAAACATTTTTGATAGCTGCAGTGCATTAAACTGAAATTTTCAGAGAACTATCCACGATGACTGCACAATCTCTTTCTTGAGAGGCAACAGCTAATTTAGAGCCAATCATTATTTTTGTGAAGTTGGGGTTCCTTTTTCCAATATGCATCACTTTGCACTTATCCATGCTGAATTTCATCTGCCATTTTTTGCCCAAGTCACATAGTGCTGTGAAATTCTCCTGTAACAGATCACTTTGAGTAATTTTGTATCATATACAAACTTTGCCGTTTCACTATTCATTCCCTTTTCCAAATCATTAATGTATATGTTGAACAACACTGATCCCAACACAGGCCCTTGCAGCACCTTACCATGTTTTTCTATCTTTCAATCACTTACAGACCCAGGAGATCTTCCCTTTTATCTCAGCACAGCTTAATTTCTTTTGGAGTGTTTGGTAATGGACCTTGTCAAAGGTTTCCTGAAAATTCAAGTAAACTACATGGAGTGGATCATTCTCATCCACATGCTTGTCAACA
Source organism: Podocnemis expansa (assembly GCA_007922195.1). Taxonomy (NCBI): domain Eukaryota; kingdom Metazoa; phylum Chordata; order Testudines; family Podocnemididae; genus Podocnemis; species Podocnemis expansa. The sequence goes on along the minus strand of ML682007.1, from coordinate 20,237,603 downwards.
GTGTCAAAAATTCTAGCCTGTGGAGAGACATGACTTCCTTTTACAAAAGCCATCTTCAGTCTTCCCCAACAAATCATGTTCATGTGGGCATCTGATAATTTCTCTTCTTGACCATAGTTTAGCCCAGTTTGACTACTATTGTAGTATTGTATAGGCTTGCTGGCCTACAATTTTCAAGATCACCTCTGGAAACCTTTTTAAAAATTGACATTACATTAGCTGCCTTCCATTCATCTGATACAGAGATGTGTTCCAGTGACAGGAAGATACTCCTGTGGTATGTAACCTTCAAACTTTTGGCATGTTTTAAGTCCTTTGATCATTCTCACAGCCCTTCTCTGAACCCTCTCCAATTTCCTCCTTGAATTCTGGGCACTGGAACTGGACACAGTATTCCAGTGATAATTGTACCAGTGCTAGATAGAGAGGTAAACAATGTCTTTACTCCGACTCAAGATTCCCTTGTTCAGGCATTCAAAGATCACATTAACTCTTTTGACCACAGAGTCACACTGAGATAGCATCTTCAGCTGATTAGGCATCATGACCCCCAAATGTTTTCTAGAGTTACTGCTTCCCAGGACAGAGTTCCCTGTGCTGTAAGTGTGGCCTACATTCTTTATTCCTAGATGTGAACATTTACATTTAGTTGCATTAAAACACATAGTGCTTGCTAAAGCTTAGTTTACTATATGATTCAGATTACACTGAATCAGTGACCTGCTCTCTTCATTATCAGTCTTTCAATTTTTGGGTCATTTACATAATTTATCAGCGATAATTTATATTTACTTCCCTATTCAAATAAACATGGGCAATCATTTTTCTGACATGTACAGGGTTAAGACTGAGTTTATGCAGTAGAAAAAGAATCAGTGAAACATAGATTGAACAGTATGTTAGGGATCTTTAGAATTGGAAGTGTCAAACATGAACAATGTATTTAAAAAATAAAATAAATTTTAAAAAATTACTAATAGCACTAATGTCACATACAAATTAGTTACCAGAAAGAAACAAAATGTTTTATCTGAATGATCTAATTAGCATCTGTCGTATATGGGGAGGTGAACAACTTCCTGTTCAGGGCCTTTGAGTAAATGCAGGTTGATTCCAGATTGCATCAAAGGAGAAAAAGTCCTGTAATGTGCAGTATGAAATTCTGTATGAGACATCACATTGAGTACAATGAAGCCGGTATGTGAGAGGAGACAAGCCTGGACAGGAAATGCTTGCGGATCATGCAATCTCTTAAAATGATGGAATAGTTTCCAGTTGGACACCACACTGAGTAAAAAAGGTTTGAACTTGTAATTTATGGATACCTCCATCCATCAGTGATGGACACATCTAGAAATGTGGCCTCAATTATAAATATCCCTCATCTCAATCCCCAGTTTTAAGTTCCTAGGCACTTAAATTAGGACAACCAAAAATGGTAGCATGCAAAGTTAGAAGTTACTGTTCAAAATGTGGCAACTACAGCTCAGCTCCTCAAAGATTTAGGAGCCTCACTCCCTCTTAGTGTTACCAACTTTGCCCACCGACTCGGGGTATGCTCATTTATTAGGGTTGCTTTCTCTATGGGGAAGATAGTACTTCTATTAGTGTGCCGCGTGTGTCACTTGTGTTTCTATAGAGGTGCGTCTGAGCGGACCGGGTCTATCAGCACTCTCAGCTGACCCCTTATGTGTCCCTGAACTCAGTAGGCTGGGTCACACAGCACTTCTCTGCTGCTACCCTTATGTGCCCCTGTACCACACCAAACTAGGCTTGATTATGGATCTTGAGCAGGCTGGGTCAAAACAGCACTTCTCAGCTGCTACCCTTATATGCCCCTGGACTCAATCAGGCTGGGTCAAAACAGCACTTGTCATCTGTCACCCTTATATGCCCCTGGAGTCAATCAGGCTACTATCCCTATCAATGAGCAAACCTTACAGGGTTGTGGGCATTACAGGGATCTTTGGCTAGGTAATAGAAGCGTTGCTGCAAAGTGATATAAAGAAACCAAGACCACAAAGGAGAGGGAATGATGTCTTAAAAGAGTCTGGAAACTGGCTTAATAACAAAAGTCATTTTATTGCTAGGTATCTAAAACTTGTACTACTACTAATAATTACAAAGGAGAGAAGAATACCCCAAAATACCCAGGTACAGCATTGATAAACATACAAGGAAAGAAGAACACCCAGCTACAATATTACCTAGATTCTACTGTATCAGGCCTAGAGAGAGAGAGAGAGAGAGAGAGAGAAGGGGGGGGGGTCTCACCACTCTGTGTAGCAGAAAGGTTTCCAGGTTGTGCAGATCAGGGTCAGAGGCTGGATGGAAACAAAGCTCCCACAGCAGTCAGCAAAGAAGGGGAAAAGCCAAATCCCAGTGGAAATGATACAGCTTTAGATCCAAGCATCAGGACTCAGGACTCAATCCAGACTCACACAGGATTCAGAAAGGATCCAGTCAGGACTTGCACAGGACACACACACTACACTACACACCACTGCACTACTGTTGGATGTGGGTAAAGGTTTTTTATAAGGACTTGTTTACGTGGCCAATACACATTCCTGGCTGGGTGTAATGGTTCAGAGAAGCTCACAATACAGTCAGGCAGGCTCAGTATTTTGGGTATCAAGTATCACATCTGTGACTAGAATGGTCTGATAATTGCTGAGTTTGTTCGTTCTGGTGTGAGATCCCCCATCAGGCAATGCTTCCCTGCTTCTTCAATCCCAGAGTTCAGTACGGCTCTTGCTTCTTCAATCCCAGAGTTCAGTGCAGCTTCTGCTTTGGAGTCTGGTTCTCCATAGTCAATGCAAATAAAGCTCCATGGTGCTGATGGCTTTTGGATATGGGTAGATTAGGAAAAGGATGTCTCCCATTTCCTACTGTTTTTGGTATTCAGTTCAAGCAGAGGTTGGGGGATGTGTGGGGGGGGAGGCACAGGCTAGATACTATGCTCTGATTCCTCAAGAACACAGAGCTAACACGTAACATTAGGAGCTGGACTTAGATACGCAAAGAACAAAAGCAAGTTATTGCCTAAACCCAGGGATATATTTGAGCAATTGCAAAGACATTTGATTCAGATTATGAGGAGAAAGTCCCAGAAAATATACCAGTAACTGCAAGCAAGGAGCATTTGTCCCTCTAAAATAATCCTATAAATGATGGAAATCTGGTTTTTCATGTTCCAAAGGAGTAGCCATGTTAGTCTAGTTCAGCAAAACAAACAAGGCGTCTGGTGGCTGCCACCAGATGCCTTGTTTGTTTTGCTGAAGTAGATTAAATAGATTAGTCCTGTGGCACTTTTAAAGACTAACAAATTTATTTATCGCTTGAGCTTTCATAGGAGAAAATCCCACTTCATCAGATGCTTGAAGACGAGGAATTCATAGAATGGAAGGAAAATAAATGCAGGGAAGTGTAAGTGTAAGTCATAGGATCAGGTCAGACTGTTATAGCAAATAAATTCAGTTGTTTAGATTCAAACACTGGGGAGCAACACACGGAGGAAGGTAAAGTCAAATCACCTGTTGTAATAAGAAAGTAATCCATTGTCTTTATTTAACTCTAAGACAATGGTGTTAAATCTGTATATGAATTGCTATTCCTCAGTTTCTGTCTGAAGCTTTGATTTGTTATCCATCTGTTTGAACACAGCTATTAACAAATCATCGATGGAGTGAGCAGGGAGATGGAAGTGTTCCCCTACTGCTTTTTTTGAATGCTATTTCTGTTGTCAGATTTGTGTCCATTATACTGGGGAGGGGGGCATTTCTTGCCCATAATGGCATAAATTACACTGGGGGAGGAGCAGATGAATGGAGTAGCTGGTTTGCTTAGTTCCTGTGATGGGATCTTTTGTGCAGATGTGTGAGCAAAGTTGGCAGCGTGGTTTGTTGCAGGGATATGGTTCTGTTGTTTGGTTTGTAGTTGCTGGTTAAGGTTGGGGGGTTGTCTATAAGCAAGGAGAGGTCTGTCTTGTAAGGACTGAGAGGGTAAGGAATTGTCATGTAGAATAGGCTGTGGATCCCTGATGATGTGCTATAGTGGGCTGACTGGGGAGCTGTAGGTGATGACCAGTGGCTTTCTGTTGTTGTCTTTCTTGGGTTTCTCCTGTAGTAGTTTACTTCTGGGTACCCGTGTGGCTCTTTCAATCTGTTTCATCAATTCCACAGATGTGTATTATAGATTTAAGAATGCCTGACAGAGAACCTGAAGGTGTCTATTGCTGTCTGAGGGATCGGAGCAAATGCGGTTATATCTTAGGGCTTGGCTGTAAACAATGGACCGTGTGGTGTGTCTTGGATGAAAGCTTGAGGGATGTAGGAAACTATAGTGATCTGTAGGTTTTCAGTATAGAGAAATGCTTATGTGTCCATCCCCAATTTTTACTGTAATGTCCACAAAGTGGATCTCCTGGGTGGAGTGTTCCAGGCTAAGTTTGATTGAGGGGTGGAAATTGTTGAAATCTCTGTGGAAATCTTCAAGGGCATCCTTACCATAGATCCAGATGATGAAGATATCATCAATGTTGCATAAGTAGAGGAGAGATGCTTTGGGATGTAACTTGAGGAAGCATTTTTCTAAGTTGGCCATAAAAAGACTGGCGTATTGTGGGGCCATGAGGGTACCCGTAACAGTGCTGCCGACTTGAAGGTATAAATTATCTTTAAATCTGAAATGGTTATAGGTGAGTACAGACTCTCAAAGTTCAGCCAGAAGGCATGCCATGGCATCATCTGGGATACTTCTTATAAAGGCTGGTAATCCATCTTTGTATGGGATGTTGGTGTAAACAAATTCTACATCCTCATTGGCCAGGATGATGTTTTCTGGAAGCTCACCAATGGATTGGATTTTTCTCAGGAAGTCAGTGGTATCTTAAAGGTAGTTACGAGTGTTGATAGCATAGGATCTGAAGAGAGAATCCACATATCCAGATAAGCCTTTTGTAAGAGTGGCAATTCCTGTGATGATGGGGAATCCAGGGTTTTCATTTTTATGGATTTTTGGTAGTAGATAAAATATCCCTGGCTGGCATTCTTGTGGTGTGTCTGTCTTGATTTCTGTAATAGTCTGACTTGAGCGTATGACCTACACTTCACTTAATTTATTTTCATCCCATTCTGTAAATTCCATATTTTCAAGTGTCTGACAAAGTGGGATTTCTCCCACAAAAGCTCATCCAATAAATAAATTTGTTAGTCTTTAAAAGTGCCAGAGGACACCTTGTTTGTTTGACTTTTTGTGATGGCTCACATATTCCCACATGGGAGACACCTTCAGAGATTCCTCTGCTGTCACTGTCACAACTATGGCACACAGTAAAATCCAGTCAGTTGGTGCTTGGCTACATTATGGGAAGTTTCTCTTTCACAAGTAACATTAATTTTAGATCAGTGTAAACTACAAAGAAAAGAACAAACATAAAGTCTCTATGACAGAGCACTGTGTGAGGCTTAATACATAACGATAGCCATATTGAATAGATATATAAGTCATTGGGTATGGAGACAGAGAGAAAGAATATGAAAAAGTAGGGAGGAAGCTGAGAAAAAAAATTAGTTAAGAGAATGAAACTAGGTTAATTGGAAACAAAATTAAATAAAAAATTAGAATTAAATAGTTACAGTAAGTGAGGGGGACATAAAATTAGTGAAAAAAAGAGAATTCCAAATGAAAAACATTTACAACAGAAAAGGGTAAATTTAAAAAAATGATATGTTTAGGCAAAAATAGAACACAATTTTTTAAAAAAAGTCTTCATAAAGGGGGTTAAGGAAAGAAAATAGGGGGAAAAACAGAAATCAAGAATTATGACAAGTCCCCTGGTCCCGCTTCAAATTATTTTATTGACAGGAGTAACCATGTTAATATTTCTGTAAAAAGAGGCACCTGTTCACTTGATCTGAATAAGCAGTATAACATTTTGAATATTTTCCCAGATTTTGTCATTTGCTACTTGATTGGGACAGTAAGAGGTTGTTTGGTTCCTCAGGAAAGAAAAATGCAAATGGGGACTGTGTGGAAATAAATCATGTTGTATTTGATGAGAGAAGTGAATTATGGCACACTTGGTATAGAAGGTTGACTTGTTACTCTTTGGCTACGATAAGCGGAAAGGAATCATTTTTACTCTACTTCCTGATTCTGTTCCCATCTGAGCCTAAAAATAATCCTCTTTGCAGTGAAGAAAAGCAGAAATTAGTGTGAATTATGCCCTTCGGCATTTAACACTGAGGTTAAGCGAGGGTGTGATCGTATAAATAAAAGAACGTAAGGGCAGTTTGTGTGATGCTTCTGGGCAGAGACATGTAGGTGATGAAAACACATAGTTTTGTTTTTGTTTCTTTTATCCTTTCACACAAGATTGTTTGGCAGTTGCTGATTCACAAGAAATAAAACACCACAGGTCAAATGCTCTTCTCAATTACAGTGCTTTAAAACCTGGTGTGACTCCACTACATTCAGTACCTTTATACCAATACAGTTGAGTGCAACACCCAGTTCCGATACTTTAAAAAAGTAGGCCAGCATGGTACAGAGTGGGCAAATTCTCCTTGGTAACTAGTCTGAACATGGCCCGGGTCAACAGCTGTTTGGTCCCTATGTAGAAGGGTCTCAGTCTTGCTCATAGACAACACACATCCTCATCACAGAAAATGGCCAGCAAAGTGGTACTTTTGCTGGCAGTCTTAGCAGAAACTGAGGCTATAGTTACACTAGAGTGCTTATACTGCACAGAGGTAGCTTTACCATTGTAAGCTCATTGTCTAGCCATTCGAAGTGATGGGAGCAAGCTTTACTTCAACCAAATTAATCTGCTCCCAATGAGCAATGGCAGTTTTGCTGGTGGAAGAAGTTTTCCTGCTGACATAGCGTTTTCCATTCCGGTGTTTAAATCCGCATAAATTACATCATTCTGGGAGGTGGCTAATTCATATCCCTAAGCAACATAATTTATGACAATTTAAGCTGCAGTGTTGCCATAGTCTTAGAGACTGGAAGTTCCACAATTCACTCACCTCTAGTGTTGCCTCCTGCAGATCAGGATGTTGATGTCTGGTACGTGACATAAGAAATGGTGAAAACACAATAGCTGGACATAATCTCCCATTTAACCTGGCGATCGAGGACCTTTCACAAACACTGAGTTTGCCTAAAACTTTAGGAAGAGAAAGAAGGTTCCTGCAACAGGATTCAGCTTTAGATGCATTTAGCTGTCTACTAAATCAGAAAATGGCCATTTTGACTTTCAGCTTAACTGACGTGAAATTTTGCATGGAAGCTCAAGCTCATAACAGATTTAATTAAACATCCACAAGTCATCATTAATTTTGCTCTGCTTTTGAATGATCAGAGGCCTTTGGAATACCAGTCAGGCATTCTAAAATTCGCTCTGAAGTCCAATTTAAAGAACATTCCACAGGGTGTAGGAACACCGAAGTGTGACACTCATGTTAACTCAGTAACACCTCATGAAACATCTAAAAAAAATCTATATAGTGATAATTCTGCACATATATATTTTTTTCAGATGGGTGGACATTTCTTTTCTCATTCTTTGTGCCAAATTCTGCAGTCCTTCAGTGAAGAAAAATTGTACTGGAAATCAATGGGATTTTAGCTTGATTGAGTACAGCAAAATTGGAGCCCTTTGTATTATGGGTATTTTTGTGAAAACAGAAACTTAGTTAAAATCTTTCTGATCTTACTTCTTATTCCAATCCTCAAGGGAGAATTTTTGTTTGACACCTTGATTTGCTGTAGTGACAAGTGCTGCAGTATGACATCATAGCAGGAAGACTGGAGGGCCGGTAGCTGAAGCAGGTGAATTCCCATGAAACAAAGATCTACTTCCTTAATTATTTGGAAAATGAGGACAGAGGAAATATGTAAAATATTGACTATAATACAGAAGTGGAATATACCTTTTCCATAAGGGACCAGCAGATCTTTATGTGTAGCTTCTGAAGATAAAACTGCCTAGTTTCATCAGCTTGTCTTTGCCTAGTCATGAAACTTGGCTAAAAAGAGACCCAGTAAATAGTTTCCCTCGTTTTAGCTTTTTCCACAGATTCTGATTTTATTTTTACATTTTCTGATTAACACTGATATAGAATCAGGCATGGCTTTTCTAGTTGTTAGACCAGAGGACTGCATATCAAAAAGCCTGGATTCTATTCCCATTCTGACTCAGTTTCCCAATTTGTAAGACATAGATAATGCACTACTTATGTATTCCAAAATCCCTGGAAGAATGGAATTTTCTCTATGATAGGTCAGGTTGTTACTGGTTTGTTGTCCAGTCATGGATCTGACCCTCACTTCTGCAAGTCGACATATCAGAGCCAGAAATTGAGATTCATTTGCGATGAGAGTTGGATGTCTAAATCCCATAAATGATTTTGAAAAATCTTAACCAGACCATCCCACAGGGCTTTTCAGAAAATTGTCACTGAAAGAAAGTTTTGACACAAATGGGAGGAGGACCATGAAAAAAGTTATGCAAAAAATTCCTTAAAGAGCTTCTACTTCTGCCAACAGTTAGAAGTTTTGGTTTTGGCAACCACACATCATCTGTTTCATAATCATAATCGGGACAAGGAGTCTCTTCTTCCTAGGAACATTCTGACCTGAGTCATCTAAGCATATGCTCAAATCAGATAACTACCAACCTCCAGCCACGTCTGCCTATGGCTGATCTTCAACAGACCAGTTGCATCTGAGTGAACAGTGTAGGGCTGAAGAGGGGCACAATAAATTAATAGTTCTTATTTCGGATTTTAAGCAAAAACTCCTGCTAGAATGCAGGAGAAATCAACCGAGCAAAATTTGTTCTCTTTATACTAGTAGCCTAATCAGTATGCTTCTTTTGCAAGAAGTATTTTGCGGAAGTTCCCATGCACAAGGCTCCTCTCTTGGCTCTGGCAGTTGATTTGTTTGCTTCTCTGGTGAGAAGCTACTGACCCATTGGGTTAGGCTGGCATCTCGCAGTCTGGACTGAATAAAAGCAGAGTGTGGGTACGCTGTCTCAGGAATGAAGCAAGCGCAGAATGGTAACTCAGACACCAACAGTTTAATAATCCATTTCGACTTTGCTCTGGAGGGAAGTAAACTGCATCAGGCCCTTGCCTGGCATGCTTCCAACTGTAGGAGAGGGAGAGACTGAGGCCCGGTTTCACTGATGGTGGCAAAATCGTCACCATCTTCCCAATTGACTGACTGGGTCTGTGAAGACCCACTCAGTTGATCAGGATGTGTCAGTCTATTAAGACCACCCCAGCAACTGGAGTAGCGCTGAGTTGAAGGGTGGCCCCTCCCTTTGACTGAGCATAGGGCAGTTGAACTGTAGTGTGCACAGGTATAATTTGGGGAGCCCCAGAATGCTCCCACACGGGTGGGCCCCCCTCCATGCCAGTGGGCCCCCCAGACCTCAGCTCCTGCGTCCCCATGCCACCACACCACCCCCTGCCCCCAATACCACCCCAGTGGAAGTCCACAGCCCAGGCTCACTAGCAGCATGGCTGGAGAGGTGGGGGCGCAGTTGTGGCACCGCTGTAGGGCAGGGCATAGAAGGGGAAGGGGTTGGGGTGGGGCTTGAGCCCCCTCGTAACACCCCTGGTCCATGCCCCGGTCCCTTGCCCACCGGAAAGCACCAGAATGCCGCTCCAGGGCCTGCTATTTTTAGGGGTCCAGCATTCAGGCCTCTAAAAATAGAACGTGGAACCAGAATGCAGCGTTCCGGGGCCTGAAGTTTTCAATGGCGGGCCCCGGAATGCAGCGTTCTGGCTCCACGTTCTATTTTTAGGGGCCCCGGAATGTTGAGCCCCTAAAAATAGTGGGGCCCGGAACGGCATTCCGGTACGTTCCCCCTTACTTTAACCCCTGGGTGTGCAAGTTATTCTAAGTAACTCGTGTAACTCTGTTTGACTGCCACTGAAGATGGTGGGTAGTGGAGACCTGCCTGACTAAGGCTTACAGGACTTAGGCTGTGGGGTTGTAAAGTGCAGGATAGATGTCGAGCTTGGGCTGGAGTCTACTTCCCATATCTTCCCTCCTGAAGAGGTGAAGGAGTAGAGGCTTATCAGTCGATGCTCCCCCGATCAGTCTCTGTAACATGGCAAGTGCAAGCAGGAGGGGATGGGTGAAGATGGGGGTTATACCTCTTTATGGCTTTATCTGAAAATTCCCATGACTGAACCTGTTGAGCTATGACAATCAGAACAAATATATTTTTGCCTCATCCTAATCTCTTTTACTCTCCTAGCCAATGTTCAGTCACTAACATTTTAGATATTCCAGCTAACCAAGCTTTGACAGTGTCACTTTTGCTGTCCCTGGTATCATGGGAAAACACAAAACCACACTGATCTGTACAGTTAGCAACATCCTTCTGGTTGTCTTTCCAAGTGTTTCAGTTCAAGTTAGAATTTTCAGTTCTTTTTCAGGTTTCATAATTAACTATAGAATTGTAGGGTGGGTACTTTTCACATTAGTGTTTTTCAATTACAGCACTAGGCTTTCCAAATGGTCTTTTAATTGTCTTATAGTCTTGGCTTTATTTATTCCCAATGCATTTCACCTAATCACTCTAATACAGGGGTAGTCAATTATTTTGTGTCAAGGTCCAGACACTAGAGAAAATAAACAACACCAAAGTAATAAATCAATAAAAAGATGTTGAGGTCTGTTCAAAAGCATCTGGTGGTCCAGATTTGGCCCAAAGTCCAAATATTGATTACACAAACTCTAAAGCTTGTAGCCTGAATCCTTTCTAGTATGATCCTGTTGGAACTTGCGGGCCAACTGTTGGCTGGGCCTAGTCAGTATTTGTATATGCAGCCCTCATTCAACCCCATGCTCTTTGGGTTATCATATTGCCTTTTGGTTTCTGATTATACAATTCAATTTGATTCTAACCAGTTCAAGATGTATCTTCTTGAGTACTATGATCAGGGCATGGTGGATAGCACATTAATGGTTCCGGTTAACCACTGTTCTGTTTCATCTCCTTTCCTTCAGACAATTCCCTTTTCTTCAGCAGCTTTTATGAGTCTTCTCTGTGATATGCTGCAGCACTCACTGCTTTTGGAGGTCTTTTTTAAATAAAGAGGAAGTATGTATTTTCTGACACACAGAATGTTTTTGACATTTGAATTTCCCCAGAAAACCTCAGATACTATTTCAGGTTTAAAGGTCAATTTAATTTTCACCATCTGGGGTAACAGCAGGACAAGGAAATAGTCTTGAAGCTACATAACAAGTAAGTGGTGTTATATTAAGTGACATGGAAAATATGAGCTAAAAGTCTTATCAGAACTATACAGATCCTTCAGCATTCTTAGTGCTATGGCAAACACATTATTAAAAAGATTAATTTTTTTTTGTTAAAGAAAGAAGAAAAAGAATTAAAGTATTTGAAATGTAAAATAGTAAATCAGGTTTTCATTTTAGTTTTTGTTTCTTCTCTCTTTTCCAGGAGAAAGTTTCTGAAGATTTTTTTCTTTGCTTCTCAAACACGCCATTGGACAATTTCGTAGAAGATAGGGAAAATGAGTGTCCTTTTGGGAAAAAGAGAAGAAATTAGTAGAGATGTGCTGGAGCCGTTCTTGCTGCTGCTACTGCTGTTAAAGCCTTCCCTGTTTCATTTCAGGTGGTTGCTGGAATTCAGCTGGTGCAATGTCATCTGAATCCCAGTTTTGGCCTGGAATTGGTGAGCCATCCTTCAGGATTAGGACAAAGACAGTCTGGGGTGCCAGGAGATAGTGAGAGTGGTAGACAGAAAGGTGATGTTTGCTCCAGTCACCTTTGCCTGTTCTTTCCTCTGCCCTACTATTCCCACCCCCAAACTCTTTCTTTAAGGACCCAGACTGGATTGGTGCATGGAACAGGCCATCCTGTCATTAGTATGTCCACCGTCTAGGCATAATACTCAATAAATCACTTTTTTAAAATTTCCAGATCCACATTTCTTTCTTATCAAACACGTCTACCAATGCAGTTCTTTTACCAACACAATTCTTGAGTTAAATCAATAGGCTTTTTTGTTTGGACTAACTGAATTTTTGTTTGTGTGTATTTTTTTAAGCCATCCCCATTAATATTTATTATTTTAGTTTATCATGAAATGTTATGAACTTGCATTCACTTTTTACAGTTGAACACATAATGAGGGTAAATTAACAGGCCCATTATCACAACAGTGGTACCTAAGTAACTCAGTTACCCCAATGGGTGGGCCTCTGCTCCAACCAAGAGCGCAGTCATGTGGTCCTGATTATTTTGCAGAGTTATTTTTGTAGGGTGGTCAACAAACAGCTTAGAATGAGCTAAGATTTAGAGAAGTCTTTGTGCTGACACAAAATAACAAAGGCTTTATTCAGCTTAGCAAATCATGGAGAAAGATAACTTCTATCCATCTCCAGAAGCTTCCGTAAAGACTTCTTCTTGTATTCATTGCTACCATGATCTGTTACTTGTCAATGGGGATGCGTCAAAGTATGACACAGATTTCCAACAGTTCTGATTGGTTTTGATACAAGTAGTAATTAGTGTATCAACAGCATCCAGAAAGATGACAAAAATGCAGAAAAATACAATCTTCAGACAAATATAGATAACAGCAACAGACATAACAAGCACCATGCACAAATTTGTGGGCCAAAGCTCTAAAACAAATCTTCCCATTCTACCCATTACCTTCCCACTCAGATCCTATCCTGAATGTGAGGCCCTAAGAAGGGGGTACTAAAAATGTAGCAGGTGTCTGGTCCGCTTTGTCTATGGCTTTGCACCCCACTGCTAATTCAAATTTCCAGTAGATAAAACAAAAACAATGTTTTCTAAATTTTTGTTCCTGTAGAAGTTCTCCTGGATGGTGACCTAAGCCCACACATAGCACTAAATTTTGGTATATTAATAAGATATGTCTCTCTGTATTTGTTCTTTACTCCTTTTCATTTATTCTTAACTGTAGGCCAAAGGAGACATAAAAAATGGTAATCATGGGACTGGATGGACAAATAAGATCAAAGGAGAGATTCAGATGTGGAATTGCTGTTTCTATGGTCAGTAACCTAGAATGTCCTCCATCTAGAGAATCATTTGGTTGACAGCAATAATGTGGAGTGTTTTATATAAAGGAGACAATTTATTGTTATTAATTTTATATAATTATATTTTATATCATATGTTAATATTAATATTGTAGCCCAATATTGAATCATATACCTCTTTTATCAGGAGATTTTGGAAAGCACATGCTACAGACATTGTACTGGACACACTGGAAAGGGGAGGTATTATTTACAGATATATAAATTTTTAAGGGCAGAAGAGACCATTAGATCAGCGGTTCTCAACCTTTTGCAGGTCGCGACACACTTGGTGGTATCACAACCCTACAGGACATACTAACCCACTCCTTCCAGGCTGAATCCAGCCATCTTCCCAGCTCTCCATGACATACTTACTGCTGTGTGGTGACATGCTGATGTGTCCCAACACAGTGGATGAGAACCACTGCATTAAATCATCTACTCTGACTTCATGTATAAAACAGATCATAGAATTTCACCTAGTGTCTGCTGGATTGCATCCAAAAACTTGTGTTCAAATTTCATCAGCCAGTTAGAATCACCAACTGAGTAGTCCTTCATTTGTATGCACTGGATACAAAGCACCCATCTACTGAGTGTGAGCAGAAGTGTAGAATTATATAACAGGGAGGCTCAAGAGTGGAGAACTTGAAAAACTAGAATATACAAGACAGGCACACTGTGGACGAAAGAGATACATATTATTCCAATGCTAATACAGCTAATAAACTAATAGTGTTTGGACATGCTAGACGTAAGCTGAACAGGATGCCTTCTGTGCACATTTTAATTAAGGAAAATTTAATGGCTAGAAATGTGGTTACTGTGGTGAAGTATGAACCAGTACGATTTGCACCAGCTGGGTGGCAGTTTGTAGAAAATAAGAGGACACAGCTGTGAACCAGGCAGACAAAAATAAATCATATACAAAAGAAATGTTCATGGATCCTTCTTCAGTTTAATTACTTTGCTTTAAATTTCTTGTGCTATCGAGAGTTTGCGTTAGTAGGAAAGAAGATGCCAAAAATACAGATTTGTGTCTCTTTTCCCTTTTCACTCAGTTATATGATAGGTTTCAATATTTCCCCAGCACAGTGGTTGTTCAACATCTATAAAAATCAGGGAGGAAAAACCTGACATTGCTGGTATTACCAGGCCTAGCTCAAGGGGTTGTGGCACCCCAAGCCAAATTTTGATTCCCTCCCCCCCCCCATCTCATTCATGGAGGCTGAAAACGGTTTTCCAAAGTGCATAAATCTCCAGCATCTGCCTGCAGAGGGATTTAAAGTGCACTCTGCCTACATGACTTAAGCTGCAGGTTGACTAACAGTGCCTGAGCTGCTAGGAAAGAGTTGAAGAGGCAGGAGCCAGCCTGATCTTCAGGGGGGCTGGACGCCCCCAAGAACTGTCACCTGAAGCCACGTCTGTCTCTTGCCTCACAGTAGAGCCAGCCCCGGGTATTACTAAAACACAACATTCCCCAAACACTGATAGATATTTTACCTCCTGTCTTCCTAACTCACAGATATCATTTCCCCAAACATACAATAACCCTATCAAATATAAGAGCACGACATGGGGAAAGATTCTAAGTACTTTTTTCAAGAAAAGTGCACCAACATAATCAATATTATTGGCATGAATAAAACAGATCAAATGTGTTTATACTCTGATAAATGACTCTACAAAAATGGCCTCTCTGGGTTCTATGTCTATAATTTACTAGTAGATGTTTTCAAAATGATCTCCCTGGTGGTTCAGATCTTTACGCTTTTTTGCGTTACTTGCAGGGGTTAAGGTATAATTTGGGAGGCCCTGGAACTCTCCTAAATTGGCGCCCCCGCCCCATGCCCATGTGGGCCCTCCTCACCCACCTGAGCTACTCAGGGCTCCTTCTTACTTTAATCCCTGGTTACTTGGGCAAAGTTAAGGATATTATCAGCCCTGTTAAGAACTTCCTACTTCTGTTGGTGTACGTGAGACCACTACTTGAGTAACTGAATGAAAGCCTGTGACTTGTGTTTCAAAGGAGGTCGGACTGGATGGTCACAATGATCCATTTTTGGCATTGGAATCTATGAAGAATAGAAACAAGGAGTTCACTATCTAGCCCTACATGAATAGTAAAAAAGAACTGATGGAAGAGGTTATTCTCTGAGTGGCACAGATAGCACCCAATCATATCATTCAATTGACCCAAGCTATTTCTTAAAAGAAAAAAAGTATATTAAAATATAAACTAAAGCTAACATATCAACCCAAAGAAGCATGTATGTTGTTTTCTTTATCATACTTTTTACAAAAGCTATGTATGTTTAATTAGCTTTCTTTGCTTTTAATTCTGGTCCAGGAAGTAAAATTTCCTCTTTGTACACAATTCCTTTAGCATTTGTCTTTAAACACAGGTAGAAAGAACTTAATGGAATTATATCCCTGTCCTTTATTCCAATTTCCCTTGTTCCATTTACTGAATACATTTCTTCAAAATGTTTTATATTTATTGAACATTAATGCCTATTGACTTCAGTTGTAAAAAGCCTCTTAATTTAGTAATTTTGAAGGACAGATCAATTTAAAGAAATAATTTAGTAAAAGATTCAACATTCATGCACACACATACATTCATCACTGATGTCCACCCCTTCCCTTTTCCTCAAACAAACATACAGTCGTCAAATTGCATATTAGTTCACAAACCATCTTAGCATATCTTCAAAGAAGTTTTATTCTATAGACAAGTCTCCCTCTCTCTGTCTTGTTCACATACGCTGTTCTCAGTTAAGTTCCAAAGAGGCAGCCGTGTTAGTCTAGTAAAGCAAAAAAGCAAGGAGTCTTGTGGCACTTAAAGACTAACAGATTTATTTATCGCATGAGCTTTCTTGGGAGAATATCCCACTTCGTCAGATGCTTTGAAGAGGGAGAGCTTACAGAATTGAATGAAAATAAATTCATGGGATTAGTTATGATAACTAATAATTAAAACTTGCAGAGCTAGCTCTGTTAGTCTAATTCAGCAAAACAAACAAGGAGTCTGGTGCCACTTTTAAAGCCTAACAAGTTTATTTATCATATGAGCTTTCATGGGCACTTCATCACATGCATGAAATGGAAGGTATAGTATGAAAGGAGATCTGTAAAGGCAGAGAAGGGTAAGTCACAAGGTCAGCTGAGAATTTGTTCTGCAAACCAAGTAAGTTACTTGGATTTAAACAGTCTGGAATACAGTGGTTAAAGTCAGGGCCGGCTCAACCCATAAGCAAATGAGGCCCTGGCTCGGGGCGTCATTTGCTTAAGGGTGGCCTCGGTGCTGCGCCAGGGGCAGGGCAGGCCAGCCGAAAAGCCGGACCCGGCAAGCCCACCCCACCCTGAACCAGTCACTCTGCCCCGGGGGGTGGAGCGGGCCAGCACATGGGTCAGGCTCCACTCTCTCGCCCCCCTCTGGGCTGGCCCTCCCCGCCCCTAGGGAAAAACAGCTGGCGCAGGGGAGGGGCAAGAGACCGGAGCCTGGCCTCTGGGCTGGCCTGCTCCACCTCTGGGCCAGCTGTTCCCTGCCATGGGGGCGGGGCAAGCTAGCCCAGAGGAGAGGCCGGGGTCTGACCCTCGCTGCTCCCCCCATGCAGAAGTGGGGTAGGGCACAAAATCAAAAGCAGGCTCAGGGTGCCAAAGCCCCTTAAGCCAGCCCTGGTTAAAGTATAATTTGACGGGCCCTGGAACCCTCCTAATCTCTGGGTCCCCTTCCCATATTGTCTGGGCACCTTTCATGCATGTGTGGGCCCCAGCCCAGGTAGGCATTTGCAACCACTTCTCAGCACCTTATGCATCAGTTATTGCTCCATAAAAATACTGCTCCTGATCCTGGCCTCACACACTGCTCCCTTCACCCCTCTGCACCTCCCTGACTTCAATCCCGGCCTCACACTCTGCCTCCACCGCCCCCTGGCCCTGATCCTGGCTTTACACGCTGCCCCCTCACCCCGATCCTGGTCTCACAGACTGCCCCCTCTGCCTCCTATTGCCATCCCAGCCTCACACGCTGCTCCCTCAGCCCCCCTACGCCCGATCCTGGCCTTACATGCTGCCCCCTGTGCCCCCCTAGTTGGTACTTGGTCCTGGCATGAATGCAGAGGACTGGACTCAGTGACTTCTCATTGTCCCTAGCCAGGCCGCTCCCACCCTGAGCACGCATCTGAATTGCATTCTGGGGCATTCCGACTTACTTCAATCCCTGCTGGAATAGCAGATAAGAAAATAGGAAAGTGAAAAAGGGAAGACTCACCTTTTCTAGTGACAAGTTCCAAAGGAGTAGCCTTGTTGGTCTAGTTCAGCAAAACATACAAGGAGTCTGGTGCCACTTCTAAAGACTAACCCATTTATTTATTACATGAACTTTTATGGGAGAAAATCCCACTTTGTCAGACACTTCCAGATTTTTTCCCATGAAAGCTCATGTGGTAAATAAATTTGTTAGTTTTTGAAAGTGCCACCAGACTCCTTGTTTGCTTTTCTGATGATTAAGCCAACCTATATCTCTGTTGAAACCCAAGCTGATCATGTCAGATTTGCATATGAATTCTAACGCTGCAGTTTCCCTTTGAATTTTTTTTTGTTGGAGCACTGTAACTGACACGTCTTTCACAGAATGAATGTTACAGCCTTAGCTTAACAAAAAAGGCATATTTTATGAGAAGAAAAAAATAAACTCTTTCACACAAAATAATTTAAACTAGGTCTGCATCATGCCTCCTGCATGATGTGTATTAAGCAAACGTTGTCCTTCAAACAATGAAAAAGGCTTGGTTTATCAATTTTTTTTTTATTTCTTTAAAAAAAACATACCTAGAAATGTATTTGTACAATATTGATAGTCCCTGGAACCTAAACTTCCTGCACAATATACAAATTATAGCCCAATAAACTAGTTTTACAGATTGTCTGTTTGCATTTTTTATTTTGCTTGCTTTTCTATTCTGGGCAAGTCATTTCAGTGAAACTTCATTCAGATTAAAAGGTCTCTTTACAGCTAATGTCAATTATTTCTAATTTCCAAGAAATGTAACAGGTTATGAAGAACTCTACTATTTTGAGTAAATGGAATAAAGAAACTGGAATAAAGGTTAGACACAGAATTCTTTTAGAATCTCTTTACCAGAACAAAAATTGCTTAAAAAATAGTATAGAAAGAGTAATTTTCATCCTTTGGTCCAAATTAAAAACTAATAATGTGAATTACTAAATGTACATAGGCTTTGCAAAAAGCTTAATAACCTACATCTGTGCTCCCTTTGCTTGGTATTTTAGCTTGAATTATATTTTCATTTGTTATGTTGATCGATACCATAAAAAGCCATTACTCTAGAAAACCTTCAGCTTAACTCTGGAAACAGTGATTCACTTCAATATTCTGGGATATTTGATTGTGCAAAAGGAGACATACCATAGTTGAAGAATGCCTTCCAGTTGGCTCTTCCATGGAAGTGTGTTATGTTGCAAGCTCCCAGAACAGCGGGCTCCACCATTTGGTTTGTGACAATCTGTAGGATGAGATGCCCTTTTCTTCTCTGTCTTTTCTCCTTTCAGTGCTTTTTTTTAGCATTTACCTTGGTAAGGTGGCTGTAGGCTAACTGTTCTTTATACAAATTGACTAATTATATTTTCTCTAGCCATCATCCAGTATTCTTTGCACCTTAATTAACTTCACTTAGAATTTCCCTAATCCATAAATTTTTTTTCCAAAAATGGATGTTTATATTAACACTTTTTACTCCTCTGTCATTAATACTTAAATAATCACTTCATTTAAAATTGTATTAACTGCATAAAAAGTATGAATATATATGTTAATATATATACCTCCTTTATTTCTGTCATTGAGATTTTGTACATTACTTCATTTGAAAAATGTACTACATGCATAAAGAGTATGTTTTCCTTAAAAAATTAGAAACATTCATAATATATGAACACTTTTGTTCTTCTGTCGCTAAAATTTTGCATGTGTCATTTATTTAGAATTGTACTATGAGTTTTGTATAATTATGAATGACTTTTTTAAACAGATTTACTAACTGCACGTTTCCTTCTAAAAATGGGAGAAAAGCATGAAACAGCTATGTAGTTGAATATTCTTGTAACAGGCAGCATAGAGGGCTGACCTGTCTAGTGGTTGAATCATTTGACTTCCTGCCTGTTCAGCAGTCAGCCCTCAACGGAGCCAGGTTCTCTCTTTTTTCTTCCCCCTCCAAGCTTGGCCCTGGTTCTGGTAATAACAGGGTGCAATTAACTGGGTCCCAGGCTTCTCTTTAATTCCTTCCTTGTCAGTTGGTAGTTTCACCATGTCATCATAATTCCAATAAGATTAAATAAAACATTTTTTAAAAAATTCCATATTTTTCCTCAAAATGGCTGACAGCACAAATTCCTCATGCCCAAGAATAAGATGCAAAGCAGAAAGAAGGTGTGGAAATCTATCCAAAAATATATGTAATGAGTAAGGGAATGTGGTGTACAATTACGATTGTTTTTCCTAAAGCCCCTGTGACAGTTAGGGACCAGATGTCCCAGAAGCAGAACAGGTTGACTGAACCCAAAAGAATAAGTGATTGAATCAGTTGATTTATACAATATCATCGTTTTGTAAAAGTGTACGGAGTAAGATCTTATGAAAGCCAGTGACATATTGGTAATTAATATCATTGAATGCTGTATAAACAAGATGTGCATAAAGCTGTATGTATGTATGTGGATAATATGTTTTTAAAAGATGTGGTGGAGAGAGGGGAATCAAGAAGTTTGTCCTAAGCAAAGGAATGATGTTTTGCCTGTCTTCGTTATGAATAAACAAAGTGATGACAGAGGCACTGGAAGTTCATTTGCATGTGAGTCCAGAGAAGTGACAAATTAAGAGAAAGGTTAGGGAGACAGGATGACGACAGCTTCCTGGAGTATAAGCTGCTTAAGCAAAGGCTGTAATATGCTAAATTTCAGTTTCAATCACTGGGAAGCAGGTTACTTTTGTTTTATTTGTGACTGTTCCAGCGTCTGTTATTCTTGCTTAATATCGCTTGAATCTATATTTATTTCCTACTTTTAGTTTTACTATAGACCATCTCCGTGCCGTTAAATTGCATTACAGTGTGAATCCTCAGCTAAACTACCAGGCTGGTGTGTTCATTGTCTCTCTGGGCACAACAAATTTAATAATTTCTGTGACTACAGTGAGAGGGATTGCAGAGAGAGGGGAACTTGGGGTTTACTGAACATTGTTTTCAATGCAAGGAGACAACTGGCAGAGTCTCCAGGACTTAGCTAATGAAGTGAACAAACTGGTGTAGTAAGGTTGATGCTCAGCTTCAGCTCCACCAAAGTTCACCTTTGCTGAGGCAGAGGGGTAGCAGAGTGGCTTACAGATCTGGATACCCTCAAGAGAACATCACAGCTAGATTCCTAGAAGTAAGTACGAGTCTCAGCTTTCATTTTAAAAATATAAACTTTTAGTCCTGACGGTTGCAGAGAAAATCTTAGAAATGTGACCCAAGTACATCCTAAAGGCTACAAACAAAAACAGAAGATAAACAACACCAAACCAGTTTTAAAGAAAATCTCATGATTTCCGAGGTAATCTCTCAATTTTTAGCCCTGCCCCACGAGTTTTGCCTACTTGTAGTTGGCAACACTCTAACCCCATTCATTACAACACAGCTTTAACAAAACAAATATTCAAAGCATTTACACAAGTCATATCATTTCAGAAATTACAGTCTCTGGAATGCTCTCTAGTGGTTTGCATGTAACAGCTTGGCTTGCAAAATAGACTTTGCATCACTGTACTCATTGTAAGGTACCCTGGGTGTAAACATTATTACACAGCAGAACATGCCTTTAGCATTTTACATACCATTGGAATTTTCTGGCTGCTTATTAATGATGCAATCCATTGCCTAGACAAATCAGTAAACTGTGTTTTTTTTCAGGCCATGGACTAGTATCACAGTTCAAGGCAATTGCACCTATATTGCACCTCCTCCCACAGGGGCACCCACTTTAGGATCAGCTGTCACGTCTTCCGGGATGAGAGCTCTGTTTCTCTCCCTCCTTAATAGGTTTTTTCCAGGTTGCGTAGTTCCCTCGACTATGGTATCCCTAGCAAGCCAGACTGCCTAAAAAGGCCAACACCTGCAGTTTGCATTTTCTTCAAAGGCAATGAAAACATAATTACCAGCAGTTATAAATTACCACAAAGCTCTTTATAAGCAGGCATATTCATTTTTAAATTGAAAGCATTCCAGAGAAAACACACTGAAAACAATAAAAGAACCTACATGACTCCTAAAAGCTTGCCAGAGATCACCCGCCAGCATTATATAGCCGCAGTAGGCCAGAGTCCTTCCAACTCTCCTCAGGAAGGACTGAGGCCCTCTTGGGCGCAAGATCCTCTCTGCTTGATCAGAAAGAAGACCCTGGGTCAGTTTAAAGTCCAGCTATTTATCTAAAAGTCCTTTTTCTGTCAGATAGAACCAGCATATGTCAGGCTTTCTACGCGGCGGTACTGCTCTGGACATGTTACAGCCTGAGTGAATTTTCCTAATCACTCTTCTTAAATCTTGGTACAAATGTAGTCATCCTCCCCCAGGGAATAATATGCAGTCCCTGTCCCAAAGTGGTATTTCATACAAAACGATCTCACGAAGATACTACAGGAATTTTGCATATCTGTCACAATTACTATGGATTTGTACAGCCCCTAGAACAGTGATGCCTTTATCTTGGCTAGGACTTCTAGACCCCATGCAATAAAAACAATAATTATAGTAAATTGCATGTACCCTCTCCCCCATTCTTTCTGTTTTATCTTGGATTTTCTTATTTCCAGGTTCATATTCAGTTTCAAAATACCAATAAGATGCACAACAGCTGGTCATTTCAAAGTGACTTGTGCCTTTCCGAGACCCAATCTTACATGCTTGCTTTGTAACAACCCCTCCAAAACGATCATTATGCTTTGCATTGCAAGCCATGCCTCACCCAATGGTACCACCTGCAGTCATAAGCACCATGTGTTATTGTTTTCAGGATGCCACCCTAATTGCTTAGTCATCAGGTGATGTGAAGAAATTGGCTACCATTCTTGTGGTTTTGGCATTAGACAATTAAAGTGTTTCAACATTTTTAAATGCTGAAGGCTTCCAGTCAATCAGTTTGTAAGGAACTGGAAGGTAATAGGGTTATAAGGAAAAGCCAGCATGAATTTGAAAAGAACTCATCTTGCCAAGACAACTCAATTTCCTTCCTTAACAGAGTTACTGGCCTAGTGAATAAGGGAGGGGTGGAAAGCATGACATATGTTGATTTTAGTAAAGCTTTTGACACAATACCAAATGATTTTCTCGTAAGTAACCTAGAGCAATGTGGTCTACATGAAATTACTATAAGGTGGGTGTACAACTGGTTGAAAGACCATACTCAAAGAGTACAAGCAATGTTTTGCCATCAGTCTGGAAGGGTCCATCCTCAGTTTGGTTATTTGCACAAAAGACTTGGCTAATGAAGTAGAGAGTACACTTAAAGACTTTAGGGGTGACACCCAGCAAGGAGGGGTTGCAAGCACTGTGAAGGCCAGGGTTAGAATTCAAACCAACATTGAAAAACTGGAGAAATGATCTGAAATAAATAGGTAATTTTCAAGAAAGACCAGAGCTGAGGACCAACCTTAGGATGAAAGACCCCACAACTACAAAAATAGGGAGTGACTGGGCAGGATCTGGGGGTTATCATGGATCACAGATGCAATGTGACTCAGTGTGATGGAGCTGTGAAAATGGCTAATATCATTCTGGGGTATATTCACAGGGACTGTAATTTGTTAGACAAAGGAGAGTTATTGTGCTGCTCTATTTGGTGCTGGTAAGGCCTCAGTTTGAGTGCTGCAACCAAGTCTGTGTGCCACACTTTATGAATGATGAGGACAAATTGACGAGTGTGGACAGGGGTGCAACAAAAATGATAAATGGGTTAGAAAATCTGACCCAGAGGAAAGATTGAAAATTGGGCATGTGTAGTCTTGAGAAAAGTTGAGTGAAGAGGGAACGGATAACAGCAGGAGTGCCACTGGCTTGGGAAGAGATCCAGGGCTCGGCATGCTGGTACTTGGGGCTTGAGCCTCGTAAGCCTGGAGCCAGTGATGCCCCTGGATAACAGTCTTTGAGTACATTAAGCCTTGTTATAAAGAGGACTGTGATGAACTGTGCTCCACATCCTCTGAAGGTAGGCAGGGCCATCACTGAGGGGTTGTGAGCGGGGCGACCATCCCAGGTCCCGCAGTTCCATGGACCCCAGCACTTCTCCCCCCAACCCCTGCTGCCTTCAACTACAAACTGAAAGGTTAGGGGTGGGATGGGAGTGCAGACCCTGGCCTCTGGGATGGCTTGCCCCCCCCCAGTGTGGAGTTTGGGGGACGGGGAGGCACTCACAGGCCAGTTAGCCCTGGGCCCTGCTCCCCTAGGGCTGGCTCTAAAGGAAGGAGAAGCAGTAATGGACTTAATCTGCCGGAGCGCTGGAACTAGGTATTTTGGTACCCAGAACGTACCATAGCAAGCAGCATCGAACACAAGCCCCTCAACTGAGTGGTCAAACGGAGACCTCGATATGGTGTCTGGGGCAAAGACCCAGTTGCTCCACTCTAGTTACAGCCCTGATCTGCAGCAAGAGAGATTTAGGTTTGATGTCAAGTAAAGCTTTCTAGCCACAAGGGTACTTAAGCCCTCGAACAGCCTTCAAAGCGAGGTTGTGGCATTCCCACTACTGGAGATTTTTAAAGATGTGTTGGACAAATACTTGTCAGGGATCACCTGTGTTTACTTGATCCTGCCTCAGCTCAGGAGACTGGAGTAGATGACATCTTGAGATCTGTTCATGCCTATGACTATGTATTTTATCCCTCACCGCACCCCCATCTCCTATCCATATAGAAGAGGCAATTTGGGAGCCAATGAAGAGCAGTATCTTTTTGAGTTCTTGCAGCTTCACCTAACCTGCAGGCTACCCTGCTTGTAATAAGACAGCTAGTGTGTAAAAAAACTACTTGACTGAAAAAAAGGGGATTTTGAAATTGCCGAGACGCTTCAAAAAAAGAATTCAAACCACCACATAAATAAAAAAGAGAAAAACTACACTGTGATCTGAAATGTATACAGCAAAGAATAAACTAGTTTCTTCGCCTCTGTAGTTGCATCTTTTAAAAGAAAAACCCTGAACTTTTTAAAAATCACTGTTTCCCATCAATGAATATTCTGCTGTATATAGACCTAATGTGGACACCACCACTGTACCTCAGTGATATGTCTAAGGAAGTCTAAGACTAAGATCCAGTCCAATACCTTAGCTACAAAAATCGCTCTTCCCTTTTGGGGGTCTCATAATGACCCCAATTCAAGAAAACATTCAAGTACGTGCTTTATTTTTAGCATGCAAATATCTCTTGTGATTTCAACGGGACTATCTGTGCTTAAAATTAAGCACTAGTTTTTGTGCTTTCCTGGACTAGGTTGATGTTTTTCCTGCTTCTGCTTTTAGTAATAAGAAATCTTGTGAGATTACCAGCTGAATTTTATAGACCCAAGATATCTAAAAAAGCAAAGAATTTTTTCATGTTTCTTTGAAACTTCCCCATCACTAATTTCATGGCCTTTCTTGCTATTTGCTCATAACACTTATCACATTGTAAAATCAAGCAGCAACCAACACTTGCATGTGGACTACACTTGCATAGCTCTGGCTAAATCTACATGGCAACAGGAAATTCACCACCATCAGTTCTATCTTCTGGGTTTGATTTGAATAGTCAGTCAAGAGCTGCTCAATTAATTTGGAGTTCAACTTAGAAACGCCAGCCCTGTAAGAGTAGTGCTGAGTTGAAGGGACCGCATTTCCCTTTGCTCAGCACAGTGGAGACTCGGAGGTACGTGACTTTTAGAGTCGAAGGAAGCTATGCAATTTTTTTTACATTGCTTGTGTATCTCTGACTGCCGCCAAAAATGGTGGCAAGTGTAGACAAGGCCTTTGTTATTTCAAGGACAATGGCCTCAGGGAGCTACTGATTTCCTTTAAAGATGTGCCTTTTTCGAGTGATGTTCTTGCATGGATCAAAATATTCCTAACTCTTCTGAATGACTATATCTAGAAGTTCACCCTTCCTTTTGTACTCTGATATGTTATAGATTTGACATGGAGGCGTGTGAAGTGCCACTTCTCTTGCTCACGAGAAGCTGTGGAAGCGCCAAAACCATTTTCCTTCCATCCTCTGTCTCATGGTATGATTCTGGGTTTTGAAAGGTGGTGTGGCCATATTACAGGTCAGTGGCTAATACCCACTGATTCCATGGGCTACTACAGGGATGGCCAAAAATACTGATGTCTTCCCCGCTGAGCAGAATCATCTAGCACCATTACGCTACCGCAGGGGAGAAGCCCCAAGCTCCCACTCCAGTTTGGTAGGTGGAGAATGGGATGGGGTGGGTGGAGCATAAAGGGTTCGGTGATCCACACTTCACTATAAAAGAGCAGTTGATGAGCCACTGTTTGGACACCATAGACTACTATTACATACTTCATCTCTTAAAGCTGCTTGAATTCCTTTGCCTCACAGGAAAAAAAAAAAAAGAATAGATGCTGTTTATACAAGAAGTATGGGACCTGATTCCCTGGATGTAGGGCCAGCTGTTAAGTTGTTCTCTAAACCATTTGATCCTGAATAACTCTATCCTAGAGGCATCACTTTCAAAAGAATTTGTACACACTGCTCTCTGGAAGTGAAAACAAATCAAGTGTCAGAAGTTCTTATCCTAAAAAATTTTCTGAGACTCGTGAATTACCATGTGGGCTTTCAATTAAAAGGGTTACTTCTGGGTTTTCCCTCCTGTACTTTCAGTTTGATACTTATTCTTTTCTTTCTTTTTTTTTTTTTTCCACACCCTGGTTTAAACAACTATTATCTGTTGAGTTTTAATGGTTGTCATGTTACACCCCAGAAATGACTGTAGCTCACTGGTGGATGAAATTCCAATGGTGAGCCACACAAGGTTCTCAAAATTCAGAAGCAAGGTGAATAGGGCAATTCAGAATATTTACCAAATGATAAAGCAAACCACAGAAAGATATAGCAGAAAAAAAGCATGCTGTGTCTGGGAAGCCACTAACTTTTGTTTTGATTAAACATGATAAAATGCATACATAAAAGTACCTGACAGGTGAGGAATTTTCATCCTTCCTTCCAACAAAACAATATTAGCGTTGTCGCTAAGGCTTTGCAAAAAATCTGGGTCTAGTTTCCATCTCTGCACATATTGCCTGTGTAGCCTTGGCCAAGTCAATTATGGAAACATTTCTGGAAGTGTTTAAGGTACTTGGAGCCTCAGTCCATTGGCTTTCAATGACATTTATGTTCTCAAGTGCCTAGGTCACCCCTTATTGTCTGTTTACACTATAATTTATTTGGAGCATGGTTTATCTCTTATTGTATGTAGAACCATCAGTTAGCAAAGTGGAGTCTTAATCTTGGTTGAGTCCACCAGAGATACTACCAGTCAGCCTTTGTACTTGCATAGCTTAGCTTTTCATTTGTTCTTAATGAAGCACTTTGGGTTCCTTTGGCAGGAACAGGCCAATGTATATGTAGTATATTCTTATTGTCTTATTCTTTACTCAAATTAGATAATTGTCTGAAGATTAGACTGCAGCTTAATAATACTATGTTTCACTGAAGTTCAGTGATACATTAAGTTAAGCACTGCTTCCAGATGGGATAAATCACCGTTTAATAAATTATATAAAAAGGGCAAGAAGTCTTTCCTCTCCATTGTTACATTGAGAGTAATTTGGTATTATGAGCTGCCTGTGTAATGCAGGCTTAGGAGCTGTGCCTAACAGCTTCTGAAGCGGGGCAACTAATCTGTATGGGTCTTGTATTAGCATGAACACAAAGAGTACAATTAGGTATTAGCATACTGGGTGCACAGCATAGTGGGTAATGGCATTTGGGGTTAATCTGATCACAAATCTATCAATATCTGTAATTCTACTTAAGGGGAAATATAAAATACTGTCTCTTGTGATATGCTATTCTCTGTTTGTTCCAAATCTGTTTGGGTTAGTTAAAGAGTAAAAGCTACCTTCGCTAAAAAGAGATTTGTAAGAGAGACTACTGGCTATTTCAGCCTAAAAAAGTTTAAGATGGGGTGGGGTATTGCATAGCTCCTTTTGGAGCAAAACGCTCAAGTCATTTTGCCTCACCCCACAGCTCCTCTGTCAAATGTTAGATCTGGCTGCGCTTCTTTGAGGTCTCTTTTTAGTTACGGAAGTAGCTGTTTGCTACTTGAGGTTTAAGAGCTGAAATCACTGAGAGAGGCAAACTCTCTCTAAGCTAAAATCACTCGACAGAGGAAACCCCATCTCTCTGAGCTGAAATCTCTGAAAAGGAGCAGCGATGGAGTGACCAGTGGGTGGAGCTGGCAGACGGTGAGAGCAGCAAACTGGGCGGTGCGAGCGACCAGGGGGCAGAGCCCATGGACAGTGGGCGCAGCCAGCGGCCGGTGAAAGCGGCCGGCAGTGAGCTGGGTGGTGAGAGTGACCAGTGGGCAGAGTCCACAGACAGCAGGCAGAGCCAAGGGACGGTGCTAGTGGATGGAGTGAGTGACCAGTGGTTGGCGCTGGCGGATAGCTGGCATGAAAGACACTCCCTGCATACCCTCGGGTTGGTTGGGAGCCTAGTTAGCACTGATTCTCCAGATCAGTGCCGATTTTGCTAGTGAGGTTACATTTGCTGTTATGATATGTGGGATCATGTTGGAAGCCTGATTAGCACTGATTCCTCAGATCAGTGCCGGTTTTGCCATTAAATCTTGTACGTTCTGTTATGTGGTGTGGGTTGTTGGGAACTTTGCTCTGTACTGATTTTCTAGATCAGTGCTGATTTCTGTTATTTGGGCTTTTACCCTCTGTTTTACTACTATTAAAAGTTCTGTTTATTATACTCAGACTCATGCTTGTGAGTGGGGAAGCCTTACCCCTTTGCGGTGCCCAGGGAACAGTGCAGGATTCCCCAGAAATCTGGGTGCGGCTCAAGCCAGTTGGTGGTGTTACATTATTCGGAAACCTCTAGGTATAGAACCCGGCCCTTGATCTGCCAGCCTGCCCTGGCAGAAGGGTAACACCTGCAATGTGCATCTAGCCAGAGACTGAAGGAAATTCCAGAGGAAAATCCTGCTGTTAACACAAGTCACTCAACACATGAATGTAACAGGCAGGGATTGGAAGTGGTGAGGTACAGGTTTGTATGCCACACTTGTGTGCTGCGGGTGGGCAGAGGACTGTTCAGAAAACAGAATTTTCATCATGAGGAAAATTTCCATACACAGACATTTCTGTTTTGAATTGGATGTGTAAGTGAAAATAATCAAAAAGGTAGTGGAATGAAAATTCCAAAAAGTTTTTAATGGAAAAAGTTAAAAACCAAACAAATTGTGGCTTTTTGATCAGAATGAAAGAAAACTGGTTGTTTCAAATTTACATTACTACATAAAATGCTGTTCTGCTTACTTCTCTTAGTTTAAACCAAAAATCTGGAATGAAATGACAGTTCATGACAAAACAAAAACAAAATTGTCATTTCATTTCACAATGTTAACTAAAAAAAAACCCCATATTTTTGGGATGTTTCTTGCTGGAAACTTGAAATTCTTCATCAGAATTCAGATTTTCCTGTCAAATTTTTTTTGTTTGGATGAGGCCATGTTTTTCAGAAGATAAACTTACTGTTTGGAGTATTTTACTGGCTTTCTGTATATGTAGGAGCTTTCTGTATGTGTATGTGTACAAACCTCCTCTTCTACAATAATGATGCCCCTGAGGTCCTAAAAAGGACTGATGTACCTGTTTTCTCAGATATTCTCTCTGCTCTGTCAGCAGTACCCCATTTGTCAATTATTGTCTGCACGTTAAGTGATGGCTGATAGCAGAACAGTGGTTCAAATTTATCTTTTCTTTTAAAATTTTTTTTTTCTTTATGCATCGAACAACTGGGATATCTTTGAAGAATCAGCCAATGGCATCTGCTAAGCAGTCGGATATTAGTGAAATGGGAAATCACATGTAAAGAATTTTAAAGCAACCCACTTCTGTCACAGAGGGAAACTTAACGAAAAAAGAAAAAGCACACAATGCCTTTCAGATGACAACATAAATCTTGTTCCCCTTCACATGGCCCTCTTTCTGGTGTGGTATTTAATCATCTTATTCATGCCACATTAACTTTTTTTCCCCTTTGGGTCTTAGTAAAATGCCTGCTTCACCTCATTAAGGATTAGACTGAAAGAAAAAAATCCTCAAATCTTCCTCCTAAAGAAAATCATTTGCCAATCAGTTATTTTCAACAAAATGGGATGTATATGGAATATTCCTAAATTATGGAATGATCATATTTTTGTAGGGTTTTACATTACTTTACTGGAAAGGAAAACACTGGCTTACAGCTTCCACTTCTTTCCCTCTCTCTTTCAGTGTCAGAGGAAGTGTAATAAAATGATTGGACCAAATGCAGTCCTCTAAATTTCCCCTTAAGACTATATGAGATCATAATGGAAAAACAGACTGTCATCAAGAGATATTTTCACAATAGCTATGCTTTGATATTTAAAAAATTCCACTCTGATGGATCACAGCAAACTATCTAGACATGGAAGTTCCACACAGATATTTGTACTACATGATTGTTATCCAGGATCCTTGGGCCTTGATCACTATATGTTACTGTTTGTTCTGTGTTTGGAATGAATTGAGAGTATCGTGTGTCTGATACACGTTTCTGTCCAGACTGTACATTCTGTAAACGTGCATATTTACTAGTAACCAAAATCCACAATGAGGCTAGGCTCCTGTGTGTTAGGTGCTGTATGTGTAATATTTGACAGCCCTTGCCCCCCCCCCCAAAAGCTTACAATATAAAAGAAGAAAAGACGTAACAAGTGGATGATACAATTAAGTAGGCTAGGATGCGATGAGGTTAAAAAAATTATTATCTGATGTGCCCAGTCATTTTGAGGTTCCTGTATGCATTATGGCAGAAGTGATTTTGAGGAATGATTGGAGTGAGTACAAAATGGTGCATTTATAAATTTTGACTGGGAGCTTTTTCCACTTGTCTGGAAAGGTAAGGAAAAACATGCTAATGTGCTTGTTGGAGAGGTGGGAAATGAGATGATGGTGATTAGTGTCACTCGTGACTTGAGGACTGGAGATGACTTTGCTTAAGGTACAGGCTAGACCAGGGGTCTCAAATCCGCGGCCCGCAGGTCTCATGTGGCCCCTAAAGCTATTTCCTGTGGCCCACAATGACACAATTGTTTCTGATATTTGCAATATCATTGTATGGAAAGGTTTCAGTGGTGCGGCCCTTGGGCTAACGTACCAATCCTCATGCGGCCCTCATGGCAATTTGAGTTTGAGACTCCCAGGCTAGACAAATATGGTTAAGTGTTTGCCATTTGACCAGCTTTGTTAAAATTAATCCACAAAGCCACTAAGTTTCCTTTCTTCAACTCTGTCCTATCATGATGTCTACACAACACATATTGATGAATGGATAACTCACACACGGTGTTCTGAGTGCTGATCTTTCTGTCACTTGTTGTCTCACAGCTAATTTGTGCTCTTCTTGCTGTATTCATTGGTTGTTTTATAATATTTTTGGGCCAGAAACCTGCAACTAATTGCATGTGGGTGCATTGTGCAGCCATATAAAGCCTCACTGACACGTACTGCCAATTGCAGGATCAAGACCATCATTCGTTACAATTTGTGGCAGTTGATATCATTATTATTTTGTTACATGCATCTCCACAATGAGGCCTCAATCTCTTCTTTGGGTCTAAAGGTGTAATAATGAAAAATAATTGTAACACTGACCTTCCATGTGAGTACAGTATATAGAAAAGTTCCAAAGGGGTAGTAGTGTTAGTCTAGTTCATTTGTTAGTCTTTACGTGCAACAAGACTCAGTACATAGATGTCTCACTTATTTCTAATCTGTTTTCTAGTTAACTTTAAAAATAATCCTTTAAATAATATCTGTATTGGTTCCCATGATTTTAAATATTACAATCTTTCATGCTTTGAATTTGTTGTAGTAGTAAGGCTTGTATTTCACATTGTTATCATTCCTCTACTACTTAACAGCTAATAATAGATTAAGTGCCTTAACTTTCTCTTTCTCTTTCATCATATAAAAAAATTCCAGATCAAAGAGCACTGGAAGTTTATTTAGTGTGCATTTTCCCCATTGCAAGAAACAGAGAATGAACAAGAAAGACAGACAGAGAATGAGAGGAGGAAAGGAAATGCCTCTGGGATGGAACAAAGGTCATTGAATAATCCCATTTCCTCTTCAGAGATCACCTGAGAGTCCCAAACTTTTTATTTTCTTGCTTTAACGTTATCACTATGTGAAAAGGAACTTACTCCACATGTTGCAATTCTGTGGTATTGCGGTGAAACAGAGTATCTCTTTACTTTCAGAGTTTACAAATATAAAGGCACTCAGCACCTAGCTGTTGTCAGTTCCAGACTCACCACTTACTGCGGCATCACCTAGCAAGCTCCACCAGAAAAGGTAAGAAATCTTTCTTACTGCTTGATGTTGAAGTATTTACACAGAGAGCCAGTAACAGATGAAGTCAAAGGATGCTAGTTATATAAAATAATACACCAATGCAAGGGAGAAAAAGCCAAAGATCTTTCTGTTTATATTCTCGCTAAAATAAGCTACTAAAGTAAATATATCTAAATAGAACCAGTCATTATTACATTATTCTCAAGATAGGGCAATTTATTGATTTCTGCATAGTGAGATATGTATTCACTGTATAGATTTAAATGTTTACAGTTAATAGAATTGAAATATACATTATATGGTAGCCACATGTATGTTTCGGTATGTGAATTACATGTAGCCATTTGCCTGATATAAATGAAGTCAATGAAGCTATGCCAATTTATATCAATCGGCCTATAAGATATATGTGTTGTTCATAAACCCCTAATCACATTGGGGGTACCCATACAGTAATTAGAGTTTGAAAGAAAATGGGTTTTCTTCCTGATGAAAATGATTCTAATAAAAATGGGGGGGGGGAATGGTTTTCCATGGAAAATCTGGACTTTTCGTTAAAAACACCAAACCCCAAAATCTTCTCTGCTGAAAACAGAGAACTTTAAAGTTTCAGGTTTTGTTTGTTTGATTTTTTTGACCCAAAACAAAACAATAATTTCCACAGAAACTAGTTTCTTGTAATGAAAAGTTCAGTTTAGTTAAATACCTGGTTTATGTTTTTTAAAAAAGGTCCAAAACCAGTTTGGATGGTAAAATTTCAACCAGTCTTAAAAGGCATGGGTACCAATATAAAATCCCAGGGCTTGTCTACACTGCCATCTAGTTCAGGCTAAGGGAGTATGAATAGCAGTGCATACAATATTGCTGTGTTGTAACTCCCCATATGGATGCAAATTTAAAAGTCCCAAGTGGAGGACGACAGTGGTGTATTTGTTTTCCTGAATCTATTACAGATGAAGTACAGAGGAATGTATATGGTATGCATCTATATATTTAAAATGTCTCAAATAGACGCACATGCTCTGGCCACTTTTGCTAATATAGGTATTAATTATGTGCCTTTGACTTCAATTTTGCCTGAGTAAGGGGCAAATAAGATATGGATCTGGCAAAGCACTTTAGGCATGTAAATAGTGTCTTTGGTTTTAAATGGAACTGTTCCTGGACTTAAAGTAAAGAACTGCTTAAACGCTTTCCATGATACAGATTTAAACTGTCAAGGCCAAATCCTATTCATTTTACTCCTGCAAGGAGACCCATGGATTTGAGTGAGGCCTACTGACATGACTCAGCATGTTCAGAATGAGGTCTCTGGATTGGAAAGTGCACAGTCTTTCATACTGTCCAGTGCTGAGTGCACTAATAGGGCTCAATCAAAAATACTAATGATTATCCAAGCAAGCTTACTAATTCTTTTTTTCCCTGCTCCTACACAGATGTCTCATCTACTTTTTGTCCTACTTGCTTTATGTTCCCTTCTGATCCCTGTGGAAGCAAAGTGGAAACTGAGTGAGAACGGTAAGCTGAATTTACTGACAATCTTCACTGGTTGAATAGTTAAAAACAAATACCCTAACAAAGATGTTTATGAATAAAAGCAGAGTTTGGGCAGCTATAATTCATATTCTAATTTTTTTATGATTAGTGAGATAATTGCTGGATGTTTATAAAAAATTCAGGCGTCCCAAAAGTTTCATGAACTTTAACAAAGATTATTCATTTGAGAATTTGCACCAGAAACTGCCTTATTCCCTATTCTCCCATTTCAAGAGTTTCAGTCTTGCAAGCAGGAAGCTGAAACAACATCATCTTGTGACTTAGGTGACACCCCACGAACAAGTAATGGATGGCAAATAGTCAAAGTGAATATTTCAACAAAAAAACCCCAAGACCTGAAAATTATTCATCCAAGAAATTCAGCAAATAACTCTGAATATGAATTAATTCAGAGAAATGCACAATCAGTGAACAAATTATTTACTCACCAGAAAATGGAGCTAAATTCAGGGGATCATGTATGCTCCCCATACTCACATTGACAGGGGTCTCAAACTTGTGGCCCATGGGCAACATGCAGCCCCTTAAGTTATTTCCCGCAGCCCACAATGACATTATCACTATCGAGATTTGCAATATTGTTATATGAAAATGTTTCAGTGGTGCCGCCCTCAGGCTAATGTACTAGTCCTCATGGGGCCCTCATAGTGATTTGAGTTGAGACCCCTGGACTAGGCCCTGGTCCACAAATATTTCATTGACTTAGTGGGACTTCTGAAAGTGCCAGAAAACATTCAACATGAGCAACAGGATAACAGACTTGCCTCTAATTAATATGATTTGTAATGACTATTTCAATCTCTTCTACTAACAGCTTTACATTATAAGACTATTTATACTGTGGTTTCCTTAAATGACATTAGAGATACTTGAAACTACAAGTCTGTCTGCCGCAGCCTGACCGGCTGTTGGAGGTCCTGTACCTCTGCTCTGGGATGCCCCAGCCACTAATAGCTACTTTAGTGGGACTATGCTGTAAGGGCAGCAAGACTATTAGCAAGAAAAATTAATGCAGTATTAGGTTGTGGGGCTATAAGAAGAGAAAAATATGTGCCCCTGCCTTTCCCTCTGCCCACTTGACTCCTCCCCAGCCACAGATCCCTCACAATGCAGAGGTTTCTTTATGGAACCCGGCAGAAAGCAATGCTACTCTATTGCTTCTCCCCTTGTTCTGTCTGCAAAAACTAAGATCCTCATGCAGGGAGGAATGCCTACATCCTCTGTGCCTTCATTTCCCTTTCTGTGAACTGGGGATAATGACATTACCTGATTTGCAGGACTGTGCCTTTGTCGAATTCTCCAAGATCCTGGAATGAAAAATTGCTTCTAAAATGAGAATAACTCTTATTGCTCATGATGTTTCAGATGCATTTTATATTTACATATAAAACCTGAAATCTTAACTATGGTTACCAAGAGACAACTGGGCTGGCCTCTTTTCTTAACCATGCCCATGGGGGTCAGGGAGGGAGGTTGCCAGTGGTTTCAAGGACAGCAGTGCTGGGCCTAAGACACAGTTTGATTTTGCTAGAACTAACAGCCAACATTTGTTTCCCTGCAGTTTATGTCATAGAGTCAGAGTGGACTCAGGACTCACCAGCTGAAGAAGTGGAGCTCACTTGTAATGTATCTGAAGATCAAGCTCAGTTTGTCTACTGGAAGAAGGATGAGACTGAACAAGGAAATGGCAAGACATTGACCATTACAGTCAAGGAATTTCCAGATGCTGGCAACTACACCTGTCACAAAACTGATACTGATGAGATTTTAAATTACTATTTTTTCCTTATTACTAAAAAAGACGCAAGTGGGCACATATCTAAGTCTATTCTAAAAAGTTTTAAAGGTAAGGTAATGGGGCAATGTGATGTTATTTCTATGTACAGTCTGTGGTATAGCAAATGAAAAGGAAGTTCACTGGAAAGTTGCTCTGAGCATGAATATGGAGGTGAATTATAATCTTTAGCACAGTACATCTTCAAAATGCCCTCTCGTATGGTGGTGCAGAACTCTCCACGTGCAGTAGAACTGGGGCAGATCTGATGCCCTATGCTGGAGAAGGATTTGGGGAATCCAGCTGCATACGGGGCTCTTATATTCTGTCACAAAAGATGATCTGGCCAATGACATTACAAGAATCTTCTGAGCCTTCCCATATGAAGCAAAGGATTACTGGGAATGCTAACGTTGCTCAAGTCTCCAGGGTGGAGCAGCGCCCATAGAAGAGCTTCATAGGATGTGGGGGGATGACTGTTCTTCCCCTTTGCCCCTCACAGCTCTCTTCAATGCACAGCGAAGTCATTTCAACTGTGTGCCAAGGAGAGCATCTTCCCCTAATTCATCTTCATAAAGCAGAGGTTACATGCCTTAGCTTAAACCTGTCTGAGCCAGGATTAAAACCATAGTTTGGGCTCCTAGGCTCATGGTTGATAAACTGTACATGGATACATCTCCAAGAGCAAAGCATTATCTTATTTTCTTATTTTTTTTTTTTTGCACCACTTAACATTGTTAGCAGGATGGAATCTCTTCATTACAGAAGTTCATCCAGTCCTGAGGGTGATAAAGTTGTCTTTGAAATGTTTCTCAGAAAGCCCTGTGAGCAATTTGATGGACAGAGATGAAATAATGTGTTGGAGACAATTATTTTCTAATAGCTGGAAAATATGCTAAAAAGCAAAACCTGTAAAAGAAATGAACGCCAGGAAAAACAATGACAATATAATCCTTAAGCGTTACTTTTGGACACCAGTAAAGTTCCAGCATCTGACATGTATTCATTGTGCACTGTTTTTCTGGGAATTGCATTAATACCTGTTAATAGGATTTTGTAGAGTTACCATTTTAACTTACTGGTCAAATTATCATTTTTTTAAAAAATAATCAAATTTTCCTCTCTTTCAATCTAGAGCCAAACAACAAGACGTTTTTAAAATGTGAGGCAAAGAATTACTCAGGGATTTTTATATGCTCATGGAAGACAGAAAATGAGAGTCCAAATGTGAAGTTCACCATCAAAAATCTAGCAGGGTAAGAGCTTGTACTTCCTTAGCCACCTCATTCAGATAATAAGGCCAGAATGTCACTCTTTATCTGCATGTTTAAGGGATACTACAAAGATAGATTGGAAACCTACCATATGTAGTAATCAGGGGAAAGGCCAATTCCATAGTCTGAGGCTATGGACCAGCTCACCCCCACACCTCACCCTGGCCTGCTCCCCAAGAGGAGGCGCAACATAGTCAATGTAAATTGCCAAGGCTGACTGGTTCCCAGAGGTGAGGAGGAGGGATGGGCCTGAGAAGCCAGGCAACTGGACCCTGCTCCTTGGGAGTGAGAAGCCACCGGCAGCTTCCCCCCTTTCTCAGTGTGGAACAAGGAGGCAAGAAGTCCCCGTGGGAATGGAGTTTGTGAGTCTATGGGACAACAAGGCTCCTGACAGGGAGCTGCTGCGGGAGCTGAGAGTCCAGCTCAGTTCCCCACACTGCCCCCTTAGATCGGTGGCAGAGCTCCTGGTGAAGATGCACACCACCAGCCCAGGGAGAGGAGTGTGGCATGAACCACTGCAGTAATTTCTACGGTGGCTGTAAGTTGACTGTTACATTTCTAGTAGACATTACCGCAGGTGGTGGAGCTGGATGCAACCAGGAGAGGTATTTCAACTAGACATAGATGCAAGTGATCTTACAGGGTCCTTCTCCCCAGATCCACTGGCTCTATGGGGTGGGAAGCCAAACTTGGTGTGTTCATGGCATTCTCCATGCCAAAAAAATGCTCTGCAGGACCTGAGGGGGATAGTGTGAGGGGAACCTCTTGAGAATTTTCTACCTGCCACCTTCCTTCCATGACATTTCTCCAAGGCAGGCAATACTCTGGCCCAGGGTTATTTTTATTTGTTAAAAGAGGAAATAAGTGCAAGGCATAATTTGCTGGGTGCCAAAGGACAATCAAATTTAGGCTGGACTATGTAGTGTTATTTCTTATGGAAACATATTAAATTTCACTCATTTCCTCCTCTGCAGAGTGAATTTAGGTATTAGGCCCTTCACACTACTCAGTAAGTTGTGGTGTTAAAGAAGACAATGACATACACTGTCTTCATTCTATGCCCTGAACTCCTGTTGACTTGGGCGTCTCATGTACAGAGATATGCTGTATACAAGATAAACAATATCTTGTCCAATGACATGGTGTCATCGAAGCATGCAGCACTTTATTCAGAGCTCCCCAGCACTTCCATTGTCACTCCCTTGTTTGAATGCAGGACTCAAGGTGATGGTTCTGGAAATGTGATCTGTGGAACCCCTGTGGCTCAACGGTCTAGACGAGAGACAGAGTACACCGTCCATTGTCAGAAAACCAACCACTGCCCATTTGCTGAGGAACACCAGTCCATTGAGATGTTCCTGGAGGTCATTGATGAGACACAATATGATAACTGCACCAGCAGCTTCTTTATCAGAGATATCAGTGAGTAGATCAGAAATCAGCTTCTATTTTTAATTGTATAAAGTCTGAAGTGAATATAGTCATCCTGGGGGAATGGCTGTTTAGGGATGATGGTGCTGATTAACGTGCATAGTGCTCCAACAGTACAGACTTCCCATATTGCCTCTGTTTCACCAGTGTGCCTCAGACCTGCCCTCAGATCACCTCTTGGGCTGAGAAGAAGTAATGGCTAGCCCATTAGAACTATATTCTAGGCCTAGTAGGCTTCCTAGCACTTATAGGAGTGGAGGAGAGCAAAATCTGGCAGAATCCTGGAAGAGGCTGAGGAAGGAGATAAGTAACGTCTCTGCAGCATGTGCTCCTCCCGTAGATCTCACAGGAGCCCCTCAAGTCCTTCCTGTGAACTGAAAGGTCCAGGCAGGGGAAGGCAGAGAACAGGACAGTCCCAGAAAGCAATCATGCTCTGTGGCAGGCTCCCCCGTGAAAAGTGCAGCTTTCCAAGTGGATAGCAGTAGGTGTGCTTGGAGCAGCACTAACCATTGTAACTCCAATTCCCCACCATTGACAAGGAGAGGGGGATTGTGGGTCACATGAGGACCAGCAGACCAAAAGGAAAGTTGCTGTTGCGATCATCATGCTGCCGTGGAGGAAAGGGAGGTTGGCCAGCCCTATGGAGAAGCGGACCCTCTGCTAAATTAACACTTTCCATTCCTGTGCATTTTAAAGGACAGCGGGGTTTGAGGCTGGGTCCTTTTCCTTTGCCCTCTGAAGCTAGCTAAATCCATCCATCCATCCTTGAAGAGGTGTTACAAGGGGAGCTCTGTAAACGTAATCCCTCTTCCACAGGAGGGCAGAATATAGTCCCTAAACCTCAAGCATACTGTTGCCTAATTTACTGTTGGCTCCAACAGAGGTTTAACTTAATAACTGGTACTAATAAAGGCCAAACAGCTGAGCTAATATATGCTCATGGGGTCTTTATTTTCTCTTGCAGTAAAACCTGACGCACCCAAGTGTGAATATGTGGTCAGAAATGGCACAGTGACCTGGAAGTACCCCAGAACATGGAGCACACCAGAGTCCTTTTTCCCTTTGACTTTTAAGGTCACAACTGAAGATTCAAAGTTCCACCAAAACACGGTACTTGAAGCATTTGTAACAGGGGCTCTCATTACTCTTAGTGCATGTAAGATTCTGCTTTTTAAGAACTTGACCCACTTCCCAATTCGTCTACATTCAAGTAGCATGGATCGAAGCACCACGAAAACGTATTAGACTCAGTGGTTCAATGGCAGATTCAAAGATGCAATGATTCCTGTATGTGTCTGAGCCAATCCTGTTGTTCTAACTCAAATTACCTAATGATTTCAATAATGAACTTTGTCTGAGCAGGACTAGAGGGTTGGTAGTGTGGAAAGTGCTTTGGGATCCCCTGCAGTGAAAAGCAACCTGTTAATAAAAGTAGTATTAGAATTTAGTGAGGTATATTCACTGAAACACCACCATGGCCATTAATTACCAATATCAGTCCTGTGCTTGCACCCTCAAAATTTTTTGGCATATAACTCTCTAGGTCATCCTGTTACATCTGTTAAGCTTTCCTCTTTTAACCTCTCTGCCCAACCCAATCATTTGCTTCGCCCAGCTTTTAAATTGTGAGATTTTTGGAGCAAAATGTCATATAAATTATATGACTATGTGATATATCTGGGACTTTGGCCTAACTGAGGTCCCTAAATGCTACCCTAACAGAAATAAATGAGACCACTATTGACAAAATTTCCTGGTAACATCATAAAAGCCGAC
Source organism: Podocnemis expansa (assembly GCA_007922195.1). NCBI lineage: Eukaryota > Metazoa > Chordata > Testudines > Podocnemididae > Podocnemis > Podocnemis expansa. Next base: position 20,198,028 of record ML682007.1, on the reverse strand, counting down.
ACCATAGGTCATCTTTTTACATACCAAAGATAATGATTCGCAGTATCTCTTTGCTATTTGCGCAAACTTTAGATCTCATTGTCAAGAATCTTTCTGACTAAGGAGACACAGTCAAAGCAAGTACTCTGCTTCAGGGTAGTGCCAGGACAATAATACTTACTGTCCAGCACTTGAGAAGAGCAGATCTTTGTAGCAAGAGGGAAGGAGGTGTGTAAAAACAATGTCAAATCCAGCGTTGCACAGCCATGTTAGCAGGAGGGTAAAAAAGCATCTGTTCACTTTGGCGTAGGCTCTGTGGATCTTGAATTGGGAAAAATCCACAAAGTTTAACCATACCAAGGACAAAGGCAGCCTTATTTCTGCCATGCTGAGATGCAGTGCAGATTGTTCGCACATGCACAGTTCAGATTTGCACACCAGGGCTATGGAAAGAATCAATGACTCATGCTGTTACGCTATCCAAGAAGCTGGAGGATACTTTTCCCCTTTACCAACTGCTTGCCAATCACCAGCAGCATGTTATTAAGTAGTAATAATTTTAAAAAGTCCGAAAATAGATTTGTTTCCATTGCTAATGCACATGTGTGGGTGAAAAAACAAGCACTAGACAAACTAGACTAACACAGCTACCCTTTTGGAACTTGCTAACATGTTTTGTCAAGTTAAAAAAAAAATGAAGGAAATGCACACCAGCAGATGGAGCCATCTCCTTATTTATGGTCTTTGGCACCGAGGAAGGGCCTCATTAAAAATATACAGGCTAGCTTTACAAGTGGGTTTGCAGCAGCGGCAGGTCCACCAATAGAAATCACGTGGTATCTTGTAAGGACCTACCAGGGTATTTCAGATCAGTTTGATTTGCTTTCTGAAGAAGTTTCTTTTTTGCTTTGATGCAGCAGTGATAATGTACATGAACACATTTTCATTTTAGTAATAAGATCAGCTAGATTACTTCAACTTGATGTTTAACTTCTGCTTGACTTCCTACCACCCATTTAATGGACTGCATTTTTGTTCATAGTTTTGTACTGACGAACAGTTCGTCCATATTGAAATGAAAAGCAAGAGCAAGATTTACGTCCAAGCTAAAGATCGGTATTACAATTCATCTTGGAGTGACCCGTCAACCTGCAGGTAAAGCTCAAATGCATGATTTAATCACAGTAGCAAAAGTAACTTTTTTGGCTAGGTAGGCGGAAGTGGGGATATGTGAGCTTATTTTTCTCAAATATTAATTTCCTTTGTCCCTTAGTATTGCCCTATTTGCGGTATGGAGTGGAAGAAGTTGTTTCTTGACATAACTTTGAGGGAATGAGAGTCTGTATAAATGTGACCACAATGTCCAACAGAGGGTATCGCTTTCTTCCTCAGAAAACCCTGGAGAAATAATTAGAGTTCATTTACACTAGACAGGAAACATCTATGAGGGTTCACCTGGAATAGTTAATGGTTTAAGGGGCTCTCTGCCTAGCCAGGTATTTTTATTATGTCCTTCAAGGAAGTATGAGTGTGGAACTGCTGCTACAGTAACCCACACTGGCAGAGTGCTGACCTTTCTCTCCGTCTAACGACTGGTCTGTATAAGAGATGTATGAATATGCACTGATGGGCATAGTTGTACTACTATCAATCAATCAATCCATAGGGCTGGAAGGGACCTCATGAGATCATTGAGTCCAACCCCCTGGGAATTGAACCCAGGACCTACTGAAGTGAACTGATCTGAGACAGATCAAAGTTGTCTCAATCTATTTATTTTGGGTTCATCAAGGAGTGCTTTCCAGTAGTAGCTCTTCTATGGAGGCCCTGAAGTAGTTTCTTTCCTGTTCTAAGGAGATCTTAGTCCTAATTATTTCCCCGGATGGTACCATTTGTTGTGCTCAAAATGGAATTCACTGTCGGCCTTTGTGAGGCATGGAAGTAATGGGTCTCTCTGTGGACAAAAACAGAGCAGGCGGGGAAAAAAATGGAAAGGTCATTTACAAAAAATTCTACAGAATTTTTTCCTCCCTGATTTTAATCGAAAAAACACCTGGATTTTAAGGTATAGCATATGAGCACCTGTGCAATTCTGATCACATGCATAAGCCCACTGATATTAAATAAATAAAATTGCACCAATATTTAAGGGCCACATTTTCAAAGTATTTGGCACCTTAAGATGCAGATAAGCATTTCTGAAAATTTCATCAAGCACTTAAGCTTGATGCCTAGCTTTCACTGAAATTAATGGGAGTTAGGTGCCTTACCTACTTAGACACATTGAAAAATCCTATTAGGCCTTTACTTGCATCTTTCATATCCTAAATACCTTTGAAACTCTGGGTTTATGTGTTTTTGCCCAATTGGGACTCTGCTGTTTCAGCAGCAAAGCCAAGCTGGCATAAATTTAATGGGAAGTGGACTGAAAACATGTGCCTGGGGAATGTTACAGTAATTTTGTCTGATTTTCTTTGCAGTAATCACTAAAAGATTTTGAGGAAATGGCAGAAGGAAAGCCCCCAAGAAGAAAATGAAACAGACAAATGGTTAAAAATGAATGGTAGGAAAAACTGCATTTGAAGATTAAGAAGACGGTGCAATTTTTTTGTAATAGATTAATGTGTCAGTGATTGACACAGCTCTTAATATATTGTTCTCAATATTTAAATGATGCCTATGGCACTCACCAGTCAAACTAACATTTTAATCAAAATTTTTGATATACTTAAATGCTGGGGGTTTTTTACATGGTATAGTATTGCACCTATCTATTTATTTATGTATTTATTTATTTATTTATTTGCTTGACATTAAATGTTGCAATGTCAGATGATGTATTTATTAGCTGAATATGTATGTTTGCTAGTTTACATAGAAGGTGACAATGTGAGGACAATTTTTGTTATTCAGTAATTATTATTTATAAAAATCAGTGCATGTCTTTAAAAAATGCACGCGTTTGGAAATCATTGGCTAAATAAAATGTCTGTGTATCATTATATGACATAGCCATATCCAGCAGCCAAACTAATGGCAGATATTTTAGCTGTAGGGAAAAAATAATAAAAGCTTACAGTCTTTGAAAATATTAACTGCTGCGTTTAGTTAGTTGCACTGCATGTTCTCTTACATCATGTTGGTGTTCAGCTGGAGAACATGGTGTATGGTTTTTTTTTTTGCATGATGAAGCTAATGGTGTCAGTGTAGTAACCTGAGGGCCTGATCCAACTCTTACTGGAGGCAATGACTTCATTTTTCACTGGTTCAGGCTCTGAATGATCCATGCCAGGTTATAAAGGGTCCTGCTATTGTCTCTCATGGACAGAAATAGAAGGGGAAGTTTCATAGGCAATACTGCCTGCTCCTGTCATCCCACCTCCACTGAATACAATAATTTTCAATTATCTTTGAAAACATTGGTTAGTGATCTTTATCTGTGACAACTGGGAAGTCAATGCATTGCTTGGAATGGTACTTTTCTGATGGCAGCATCTGCACAGAATTACCACAATGTAGACAAATAATGCACAGGCCATGTGGCTAAGTCTCTGCACCCTAAGTAGATGTCAAAATAGAATATTTTAACATCATGATGTAGCTGCTATTTCAGACACCTACTGCGGATAGATTTTATATGCAGCTGCTAAGTGTATGACTAATATCTAGAGAGTTTCAGAATACTTTTTTACCATATGTTTAATGTTCATCTTGTTAGGACCCTCAAGAGCTCTTAGCTCCTCCACAGAACCCAAGGAAAATCTGGTCTCCATCCCAAATTGCTTACTGTGTAACACCCCAGTTCAGGAATGAATATATGCATGTGTTATGCTTTGGGCCTACACATATGCTTGAGTCCACCCCACTTAAGGCCTCATCCAAAGCCTGTTGAAGCCCAAAGAAAGCACTCCCATTGTGCACGTGCTTAATTTTTTTCTATGTTAGAAATAGGTGATGCTTGAAAATATTTATATCCCATTTTGATGTTTGTCTGATATTTCAGAAATCTATTTCTAACAGTTTCAGGTACAGCTAATATTTACTGATGTTCTGGGTATAAATTTTGCTTTTGTTACTAATAAATGAACTAAAATATTTTTGAAAAAAAAGCCTTGGTTTACTTGTGGTCTTTTACTATGAATGGTTAATACCGCATACTTACTATCTGAATACAAAATACCATTTGTTTAAAATAAACAAAAGGATGTACTGCTTCATACAACACAGTCACCCTGTAGAATATGTTGTGAAGATCAAGACTACTGTGGACTCAAACAGATACGTTCATGGAGGATTGGCCGATCTATGACTATTAGCCAAGTTGGTCAGGGTTGCAACTCCAGGCTCTGCGTGCTCTAAGCTCCTAACTGCCAGTAGCTGAGAATGGACAACAGGGGATTGATCATTTGATAATTGTCTTGTCCAGTGCTGTTTATTCCCTCTGATGCATTAGACCTTGGCCACTGTTTGAAGAAAAGGAGACTCAGTTGGATGGACCATTGGTTTGATGCAGCATAGCTGTTCTTATGTTATATTCACTCATGGCTCGTGCCTCCAAGACAGCTTTTGTTATTTTACTGAGTCAAAGACTGCTTCATTGCTTACAAGACTGAAGTGCACAGCGACAGCTGGTAGTCAGCCATCTATTTCAGAACCCATTCTGCAGATTGAGAAATCCCTTCTGAATACAGTATTTCTCTTCCTCATGGTGCATGAAGTTCATGGGCCTCTGTGGTCAGACTTGTGACTGAAACCAGGCTGATATAGATCTTGAGGTTTCTCCTGTTACACAGCTGTAGTGTTCCAGCTTGATGTGAACTTCTTATTTGTCAGATAACAGGGGTAAAACCCTGACCCTACTGAAGTAATGGGAGTTCTCTGTGGCCAGGATTTCACACACGGAGATTAAGGTCTTGACAAAGATTATGAAAGGGTACTCTGAAGCTTTTGCCCATGCAGTGATATTAGTGTTCTGTGTTTTCTGTTTTTCCCAGTTTTCACCGACAAACTACCATTTTCTTAATTAAAGGAGTTTGGTTTTTACTGATTTATGTCCTTTTATCAATCCACTCATTTTTGGGAGAGGTATATTTATTTTTCTTAAGCTTTAATGCTTTATGTGATTGTTGTGCCTGCACCTCTGACACTGAAGCAGTTCTACAGTGTAAAACATAGTGCATGCATATAATGGAGGCCAGAAAATCCAATAGTAATATCATGCTATGACTGACTCACAAGAAGACACAACCTGTGTATTTCTTTGTGTCTATTTAGTGCGGCACTGAATTTAAACAATCAATCCCATAGAGATAGAAATAAGGAAGAAAGGTAAACATGGGGCAAAATGCAAATCTGTTCCTAAATATCAAGAAAAAAAATTAAGGTTTAAAAATTTTCAAGAAAAATCAAAGCCAGGAATGAAGAAAATGTTTTTCGCTACAAGTGCTGCAGCATTGAGGACAGTGCTCACACTGACACAATAAAGAAGCATGTCAAAAGCAAGTGGCGCACAAAGCTTAAAGAAGAAAGTGAGCTTTGGGATAAAGAGTCAGTAACAGGAGCTTTGCCAGGGCTTTGATGAAAGAGAGGACACAGCACAATTGGGTCAATGACAGTGTATTTGCTTCTTGGTTTCTCCAGTCTATCTCTCATTGTGCTTTTGGATGTAAATAAAAATCCCAAAATGGCTGCTGCAAATTTAATGGACCTTATTTTTCAGAAATAACTGAGTAACCCCACCCTGCTGAAATCACTGGGGATGGTATATATCCACTACCTCTGGATATCAGCTCTATAAATGTCATCATGATTTCTGATACCTCTTTGAAGCTCTTTCCACAGCAAAGATGAGAGTCATTAAGGAAAAATGTCAGAGGATAGATCATCAGTAATACGTAGGATGACCAGATAGCAAGTGTGAAAAATCAGGAACAGGGTGGGCAGGGCAGTAATAGGTGCCACACTAAAAGAAGCCCATATTACAGGGACTGTCTCTAGAAAAATCAGGATATCTGATCATCATAGACTGATGGATTTGGAAGTGCTTTACACCAACATCCCACATAAGGATAGATTACAAGCTATTAGAAGAACCATCCCAGATGATGCCACAGCACACCTCAAGGCTGAACTTTGTGACTTTGTATTTGCCCACGACCATGTCAGCTTTGAGGATAATTTATACCTTCAAGTCAGTGGCACTGCTACGGGCACCTGCATGGCCCCACAATATGCCAATATTTTTACGGCTGACCTAGAACACTGTTTTCTCAAGTCGCATCCCAAACCACCACTCCTCTGCTTATTCTATATTGATGACATCTTCATCATCTGGCCCATGGTAGAGATGCCCTTGAAGATTGCCACAAAGAATTCAACAATTTCCATTCCACTATTAAACTTAGCCTGGAGCACTCCGCACAGGAGATCCACTTTCTGGACACTACAGTCCAAATTAGGGATGGACACACAAGCCCCACCTTACACCGAAAACCTACTGATTGGTATAGTTACCTACATCCCTCGGGCTTTCATCGAAAACACACTACACGATCCATTGTCTACAGCCAAACCCTAAGATATACCTGCATTTGCTCTGATCCCTCAGACAGAGAGAGAGATAGGATCTCTATCGAGCATTCTTAAAACTGCAGTACCCAGCTGCAGACGTGAAGAAACAAATTGACAGAGCCAAGTGGGTACCCCAAAGTCAACTACTACACAAGAAGTCCAAGAAAGAAAACAACAGAACACCACTGGTCATCACATACAACCCCCACGTCAGACTTCTACAGGACACCCTCAGGGGTCTACAGCCTGTTTTACAAGATGATCCCTCACTCTTTGAAACCTTGGGAGACAGACCTCTCTTCACTTACAGACAGCCCCCCAACTTTAAACAGATACTTATCAGCAACTACAGACCTAACAACAGAACCATTAAAGCAAGCACATATCCCTGCAACAAACCACACTGTCAACTTGGCCCACATATCTGCGCAAAAGATGCTATTACAGGACCTAATCAAACCAGCTACTCCATTAAAGGCTCATTCACCTGCTCATCCACCAATGTGATTTATGCCATCATGTGTCAGAAGTGCCTCTCTGCCTTATATATTGGGCAAACAGAACAAAAGAATAAATGGGCACAAATCTGACATCAGAAATCTCAAAACTGTAAAACCAGTGGGTCAGCATTTCAGTCTTTGTGATCACTCCATTAATGATTTGTTAATTGCTGCGCTCACACAGATGCACACTAAAATCAAAGGGAAGCTATTGAACTTGAATTCATTTGTAAATTTGGTTGCATTGCTTCAGGGCTTAATCGGAATGGACACTGGATTTTTTTCTCATTACAAGAGGGGATCTGACCACATTTTCCTCTGTATGCTGTTCCCCAGTGTTGGAATCTTTACAACTGTTTTGCTTTGCTGTTGCAGTGTGACCTGTTCCCATGACTTACATTTCCCTGCATTTATTTCCTACCATTCTGTAAGTTCCCCCATCTTCATAGCATCTGATGAAGTGGGTTTTTCTCCCATGCAAGCTCACACAAAAAATAAATTTGTTAGTCTTTAAGTGCCACAAGTCTCCTTGTTTGTTTGTTTTACTGAACTAGACTAACACAACTACCCCTTTGGATCTTAGTACTTCTAGTTCCACCTGTAACAGTTGGCACCTAGATAGTACCTTTCATCCAAGGTTCATTGTTATTAAAATTAGTATATAGTTTGTATCTACAAGAGGTTGGTGAACTCAAACAAAAGCATAAATAATGTCATGACAAATATATTGAAAGAATTTACATACCAGCTACGCTACATGAAATTATTCACCTAGCATTTTATCCTCAAGAGAATCAGATAACACAAAAGAGAAATCAAAACATCAACCCTTGTTGTTGCAGCTGGGTTTGTTGGTATTGAAGGGCCAGCTAAGTCTGCAATTGATGAAATTCTCATCTGCCTCACTGACAAGTGGAGCGTGAACCCGGCAATTACAGAGAAAGGATCCTTTGATCCTCCCCAGGGTGTGGAACAAGAGAAACTGATCTCCCTTTAGGCAAAAATTCTTATGGTTCAGCACAGGCCAGTTTCTTGGGAAATACATAATTGGATTCTCAGCTCATTCTGTCCCTAAATCTCTTTAAGCCAGACTTAAGGCTGTGATCCCACAATTGGAGACACACTGCTTCATCCACCCACATGCACCAGAATGCAGAATAAAAGCCTACGCCGCAGTCAAAACACAAAGTTGCACCAAAATAACTAAATGAGTTTTAATGCACACCATTTGTTATTTCTGAATGTACTCTATTAACTGGCTGTAAACAGATGTGTATTCAAATAACAGGCATTAATTCACATGGATTTTGTTATTTTGGTGCAAACTGAGGTGGAGACAAAATTTTATTCACAGCGCACCTCCTGTAGGCAACTTGCTGTCCCCATGTGAGTGGGAGGCATTCGATATACATAGGGCAGTTCTTCACTGACATAAGCAAATTTGCCATCGTCAGTTGGAACTCCTTGACATCTCAGAGCTGTGAAGACCTGCTCAACTGATCAGGAAGGTTGATGCTGCAACACCATCCCACCAACTGGGTAATGCAGGTTTGAAGGGAGCCCCTTCCCTTCGAACCAGTGCAATGTGTGTGCAGGGAGTAAAGATGTTAAACACAGTAGGCAAGTTATTTTAGGTAACTTACAAATCTACATTTGACTACCACCAAAAATGGCAGATTTGCCCATGTACTCATTCTGGAATGCAGGAAAATACCCTCCCATATGGAACAAAATACATGGAGATGCTAAATTTATACTTGTAAGCAGCATACATTTGGCATATTAGACTTGTACAAGGTCATATATTAACTGTTAAGAAATGTGGCATTTGCATACACTACATAGGTGTCTGGCGAGTCATATAAAAATTCTAATAAATATTCTCTGTACTGCCTGTCTGCATGAGGTTTGTCAGATCATGTCAGATTCAGACCCATTAGCGGTGATAATCTTTCAGTTACTGAATAATTATTCTTTTTTTTAACACTCCATCCCAGATAACAAGTCAAAGGGATAAAGGAGAAGACAATCCACTCCACCAAAAGTAGAAAGTTATGACAGGTGCACCAATAAGATGGAGCTCCATATATTCAAAAAAGTACTTAGTGTGAAATCTTGGCCTTATTGATGTGAATGGCAAAATTTCCACTGACTTCTGTGGGGCAGGACTGCATGCCTAGACTGTAATACAAATGGGATATTTATTGTACTTTTCAGGGTCATCTATAAATGTGATCGTGAGACCAATTCACATACTTCTAAGAAACCACACTTTCTAGGTTTGTAATAATAGCTAATGACAGTGAACTGTCTAGCCCCTTTTTTGCAGCTGGAAAATGATAAAGCTAAATGACAAGTGTTAGCAGAGGCAAGATCAGCTGCACAAGAAGCATGCTGCAGTAAACAGGCAGTCTCGCTGCAAGACCCACGTTCTGCCTGTGATGAACCACTATTTGAGCAACATAAATATTTACTTTTTTTTTAATTGACATTAATTCTAACAGGTCTTCTTGTGTGCTTAAAAGGACACAGGTTGTCCTGAATCAGGGCCATAATGGAGTCTGTTTAGCATTAATTTGAAGCTGTATTTAAACTTTGAGACTTTGCATCTCAACATTACCTCACTTCAGAAAGTGAAAGAGCCACAGACCTGCTTTGAGAATTATATATCAAAATTCAGGGAAATTCCAGAACTTTAGGTGATCCCTCTAGATTCACTTAAATACACACACTACAATGTGACAGAATCTCCCAGCCATGCCACATCCTTCTCTTTCTGATTGAACTTAAAGCCCTCCAAGGTCTAGGGATGCCAGCCTAGAAAATGAACCCTACGTTCACTCTGAAGCAGCCTGTTAAAAATAACTAAGCCTCACCAGTAGAGAACTCACGCCGCAAGCATGATTTGTAATATAGCGTAGAACAGGCATCTCAAATTTTTACTAGGCTAAGATAGATAGATATCCTAACACTAAACAAACAAACAAACAAAAAATCTTTATAGGAAATCCCCAGCCCTCCCCCACCAAAGTTATCCTGTCTTTTCTTCCTCCTTTTCCCCCAAAGAAATTGCCACATCATCTCCTGTCCTAGTCCAGAAGATTACAAACAAGTAAGAATATTTGTATTTTCCCTCTTTGGTTTACTGAATTAATACTGTCATTGTGTCAGCTGGCAGAGTCCTGATTTCAAATACAGAGTAATGAGGCAAGAGGACATAATCACATGGGATTGAAACAGGGAGATTTCCTAATACCCAAGTGCTAGGAAAAACAAACAAGGAGTTCTGTGGCACTTAAAGAATAACAAATATATTTAGTGCATGAGCCAAATGCTAGGGAAGCTGTGCAGGCGCTCAAGCTGCAATTTCAAAGCTTCATGGCATTTTTCAGATCTTACGCTTGTTTAACAACTATGCAGACAAAAAAAAAAATCACCTTCCATTTTCTACTGGCTTTGCTCACATTGCTTAACGTTGTCAGTATCAGAGAGGGATCGAAGTAGAAAATATGTATTCAGAATTCTGCCCAGATTTGAGAGATTCAGTAAAAAAGGGATCCAAGGAAGGATTCACTCTCATTCCACTTTTTTGAAAACAAAATCTGATTGACAATGTCAGTAACAGAATCCAAACCAGAATTAACTGTGCAGGAAGGTGCAAAGAGACTAAACTTCAGAGTATAGAAAACTTAGGACTTCTGAGAAATTAGGAATCTTTAAAAAAAAAAAAAGACAGCAGAAGCAAAGCAAATTTTGCCTCCCTCTTTCCTCTACCTGATGTTGCTACATGGTACTTCTGACCTTCTCCCCGCTAAGCAGGGAGTCGGGATCCAACAGGCTCTTTTTCTTCCTCTGCACTTCCTTACAATAGTTAAGAACAATGCTGTCAATTCACCAAACAAAAGGCCTGTAGGCAGCAGTGAGAGCATGCTGATCAATTCTCGTATTGATCTCTGTGCCGCATGTATGAGCACAAGTCAGTAGGGCCTATGCTTATCTTCCATGTAATGCCAAATGCCAACTCCCTTTTTATTGCAGATGAACTCAATCATAAATATGTGACTTAAACACTCACTCTTCACTGAGTTTTGTGGAACTTCAAATCCAGATCTCAACTCTCCAGCTCTGTTCCATCTGTGGTTTCTACCAATACCATAGTGAAGGGAAAAACAACGTCCATTCACTAGCAAATCTTGATTTTGATTTAAGAATTCTTATGTCAAGACCATTTGTTGCACCGGAAATACTGAAAATACAAGGAAGAGGGGGAAGCCCAGTAAAAAGTTATCCTTAGCTGTCTCCAGAAGATAATACTAGTAAGACGATGAATATACTGAATAATTTGGATGAACAGGTTCCACCACCTTCCACTTTATCTATTAATTCCTCAGTAACAAAACATGTTTGTTCACCTGACTCACATAGTGATGTTTCTGGTCCTTGATTGGACAACTGGCTTACTAACATCAGCGTAATGAACTGCAGTTACAGAATGGTGAGTTCCAAAGGGGTAGCCATAGTAGTCTAGTTCAGCAAAGCAAACGAGTCTGGTGGCACTTAAAACACTAGCAAATGAAAGCTCATGCAGTAAATAAATTTGTTCGTCTTTTACGTGCCATCAGACTTTTTGTTCATTTTACAGAACGGTGTTTCTGTGATGCTCTTGTTTCCAGGCAATATATAAACACAAACCAGTCTTTTCTGAAACAGCCATGGAAACATTCCTAAAGAGTGGATAACAAGCAATGTGAACAAGGTCAAACCAAACAGCTGCTCAGAACTCAAATGTCTGTTTGTAGACATTTGCAGTATTTGGACAAAATACCAAGCTTCCCAAACTCCAGAAATGGAACTAATGACAGTCACAAGCCAATAAAAAGGCTACATTTCATCATCTCTGTCACAGCTTCTCATTTGTCAAATTTGGAGACACCAAACAATTTAAGTTAATAATAATAATTTAACTTTCTTGGTGTGAATCATCTTGTACATGTCCAATGGGAGCTAGTTTGTTTATTGTAAATCCGCCCCTCAGGGACTTGTGCACACCCATGGGCGTCAATAAAGCACTAGCAGCCACCAATAATCCCTCTATTGAGTCACTGCTTTAAAACCTCTGCTAGAAATAGTGGTCAGTTGGGAAATGGAGATTGTCTAAGGTTTCCAAAGGGATAGCCATGTTAGTCTAGTCCAGTAAAAAACCAACAAGCAGTTGTGTGGCACTTTAAGACTAACAGATTTATTTTTTGCATGAGCTTTCGTGGGAGAAGATCCCACTTCCTCAGATGCTT